>OZ020520.1:8464848-8865405 GCA_963971425.1 Bryoerythrophyllum caledonicum
CGCACGGCCCTACAACGTGCGCGTCCGGCCCACAACGTGCGTGCTCGGCTGCAAGCGTGCGCGTTCGGCCTACAGCGTGTGCGCCCGGCCACATAGAGTATGCACCCAGCCCCCCTTGTGCGCGCCCGGCCCTAGATGCTCCTGCTCTAGCACTATATAAGAACCATATGCGATGTGCTTGACTCACCTCACATCCTTGGCTTTGTGTCCTAGAACTCTTTATTGGGCTCCTTGCATGAATCTACAAGTTTGTGAGTGACCTTTGGGTCTTCATTTTCTATGTACACATAATTTCCTATTACTTTTGGTGAATTCTCTTTGGCACAACATTGCGCGCCGATTTTATTGTGATGTCGTCTCAATGAAGGGCTCAAACGAAGGAGTGGGCTCCATGGTACACATTTAACAAGAAGGATCAAGTGACATGTGTTTGGTGCAATTACACGTTCGCATACATACGTGGGAGGTGCATGTCACACTATAGGTATCCACAATGGACGAAGACTTCGTGCACTAAGGCCCCAACAGCTGTTAAGGCCCGTTTTAAAAGATGCGAAAATATTATTCCTACTAGGATGACCGAGGCGGAGATTGTTGGCCTTCCTAGCGCACTAGCAACATGTTCCACTAAACCTTGTTCTAGCCAATCCATCCAACAAGGTAGTTTCTTGGAAACTCGAAATGAGGAGAACACGCAGTCCACAAATCCTCTAAGCCAAGCAGCATCATCAACACCAAGATCTGTACGACAACGGAGCTTTCCAGAGGCTTACCAAATAGAAAAACGAAAAGAGTTGGACGAATTATGGGCACATTTTTTTTATGAAGCAAACGTTGCATTCAACGTGGTTAGACATCCGGCCTTCATCAAGGCCACCCTCGCAACGTCAAAGGCGGGTTTCGATTACACACCGCCATCGTACAATGCCATGAGGACGACATACATTGAGCCTCTAAAAGAAAAGTGAAAGACCTTGCCGACAAGAAGACCGGCGTTGATATTGCCAAGTATGCCGCAACAATATGCTCGGATGGGTGGGACAATGTTACACGTCACCCTCTCATGAATATCATGCTCGTATGTCCAATGGCCCATGGGTGATATCTTCTTGGGTTCTATAGACACCACGGGTATGAAGAAATCTACGGCATATATAGGGGACCAATTGAAAAGTTTTATCCGTAAGGTTGGACAATTGAATGTGGTCCAAGTGTGCACTGGTAATGCTTCAAACATGTTGGGGGCAATGAAGAAGGTCAACGATGAGTACCCGCACATATATACTCAAGGGTGTTGTGCACATATTTTGGACCTCCTCCTCGAGGACTGGGGGAAGGAAGACATATTTACAGACCTCGTCCAGAAGGCGAAACAGATTGCATTGTATATCCGGAACCACAATGTGCCCATGGCCCTTTTTCGTCGATTTTTGCCAAAATTGTCTCTGTTGTGGCCTGCAGCGACAAGGTTTGCATGCAATTACATAATGATCCATCATCTATTGGAAGTAAAGAATGCCTTGGAGATGGTTGTGATAGACCCCGCATGGATATCCTACGTATCCTCTCTTTTTGATAGGCAAAACGGGCACCGTGCCCATGCGAAGGCATCGCAGGTGCGAGCCACCGTTCTAGACGAGACTTTTTGGCATCGGTGCAGTAACTTTGAATTTGTAGTGGCACCAGTACTAAAGTCATTGCGGACTTTTGATGGTGACACTCCGGCAATGGGAATTGCTTGGGTGACCATGAACAAGCTAAAGGAGCACGTGTTCAAGCTGCGCAATGCGCCATTCAACATGCTTGACGGAATTGCAACTCGCCTTGAAGGATCATTCCTACGGCGTTGGGAGATGATGACAACAGATCTCCATTATGCAGGGGCTTTATTGAATCCTTATCTAGCCAATAACTTGCAAATTCAAAACAATGGTGAGGCCAAAAAGGCCCTAAACAAGGTTGTTATGATGCTCTGTGGTGCACTCGGAGTGTCTGTTTTGACAGTAATGCTCAAAATCATGGAGTGTGAAGAGTTGCGAGGCCCACATTCACCATTGGAAGCTGGGGAAATTGAAAACATCAATCTGTTGTCTCACCAATGGTGGAACCGCGTGGGCGGGCAATCATTGCCTATCATTGCGAATCGTATACTAGCACAAACTTGTTTGGCCTCGTCATGTGAGCGTAATTGGAGCATGTATTCGTTCGTGCATAGCAAGAGCCAATATCGCTTGGGAGTGCAGAAAGCGGAAGATTTGGTTTACATCTACACAAATAGTCGATTGCTCCAAGAACGTGCTCGACTAGATCCAATTCGATGGTATGAGGAGAATGTGCATTCGGAGGAGTCTGATCCAGATAGGGGACTTCCTTCAAACACCGAAGATGAGGGCTTGGAGTCGGATGATGAGGGTTACAACTGGATGGGCGGCGATTGAAAAGACCTTGCCGGTGACAATAACTTCACGTCTGATCATAGCCCACCTAGGGACAACTCTGCAAACAACGAGCACGGTGGAGATGCACTACATGACCATTTTCACAACGTCCACGGTGATCAAGTGGGTCAACACCATATTCATTATATTGGGAGATTTCCATGATTTTGAAGATTTATGATCTCTGAAGTATCAATATATATAGACAATTGTAGGTGCAAAGCATATCAATGATGCACCAAGAATACTATATTTCATTACATGGATGGACCAAATTAGCCGAATGTCCCAAAAAATGGTAACGCTAAAAGAAGCATGTACCATTATTCCAAGCTTTATTCAAACTTCATGAAAAAAGTCACAAACAACACTCATTCACCCCGAGGCAAAAGACAATCATCCTATCACTAATCAAATGGTCTACGGAGTTCCACCATAAGCCTCTATACGCGTCTTCAAAAAAGCCCTCTGACGTTGCCTAGTCCATGTTGCGCCATTCTCTTGTATTAATGGACTCTCTAGAAGACGCTGCAAACCCCGCCTACGCACCTCGTCACTGTTTGATTTGGGCACCGAGTGCCGGCGGGTGGGGGAAGGAGAGCATTTGCCTCTAGCAGCATCTCCTGACAAAGTTCGGGGACGGAGACATTTACCCAATGGTTCCTGCACAATAGGCGCCACACACACTCCACAGAAATACACTTTAGGTCGAATACTGCTACACAACACACATGAAAATTGTATCAATAAGATCCATCCTAGCGCACATAAGGTCGAATGGAGCTAAAATACAGAAGGAAAGATCCACAGAGTACATTTAACATCCAAAGAAAAAAAACAAGCTCAAATGAACCAAAACTACATTAGTGCAATGTAGCTCAACAACAAACAAAAATTGTCTAGGCCAAAACATCTCAATAGTGCAATAACTTGGAGGTCATCATAACACCCACCGCGAGCGAGCGCTGGGAAGTAGCATCCCTTAAACCGTCATAGAGAATACGCTTTGCCGGAGTACAATTATCCGGATTTAGATGCGGGGACCTTGGAACTGAACGAGGCCACTTCGGCGAAGGTGAGTTGTTCCATTCATGAATTGGCTCCCGCACAATAGGGCTTTCAACAACTCCGTCGTCCAGTGCCATGGTCGAATAATCCATGGTTGACAGCGCGGTTGCAACAGAGTGCAACATAAGCCCTTTACTCCGAAGGGAAAGGGCGAACTCCTCTGGACCCAGCAAAGAATCCACGGACGCCCGACAATCACAGTCCTGTAGAAATTTCAACCAGAGTGACGCTCACATATCTCAGAACAATAGATGAAAATTCCAATCATTCAAAACATGACGACATTCTATTAGCAGTAGGTATCCAATCCCTACAACAAACAAAGTGGTGAAACATCTCAGTTTCATTTATCAAAAAATATATATACACAAAAAATGGTCCAACAAAATTTACAAAATCGAGCTGCAGTCAATCGATACAGTTTAGCTCTATCCGATCTAAAGTGTAATAGGCATCTAAGCGTTCCAACGGCATTAAGAGTAGAGATTCTGAGACGCTTGGATTGCGTTCCTGATACTCGCAGACTGACCACACGTCTTTTGATCATTATTGAACATCTCCCGGCCAGAGGGATGTTCGGCCCGGTACTGCGCTAGGCGACCCGGAAACTGATGAAGGTCAGAGAGATATGGCAGCAATTCCTCGAGCAGTACAGAATCATCTCTCGCGCCATCATGTTTGTGCGACCATGATAGAAGAAGAACGACGTTCTCTGGCAAATTAAGCATATGCTTGATTGGGTTGTCGTCAATGACAAGCGTATTTGCCAGAGTATACTCACGACCCAACCTATTGAAGAGATGGCTCGATAAGGTCTTCAAGAAGATGTCCTTCTGAGTGCCAGATTCCTTCATGTAGATTGTTCTGCTACCGACTCTACGCTCGGGAACCCTATTGCAACTCTCCTAACCAAAGATCCTGAGAGGGTACGAAGAACTATGCTGAAAAAGATATTTTCATATTTGACGTGTTGTGGATTCCATCATCAAACTCCAGATCGTGATGGTGGCAATGTTAGACAACTTTGTAAGGAATTCAGCACAACCAGGGCGCACTCGGACTAGTTTAGGGCCTACTTCGGCTGGCTGCAAAGCCGAGTGAATGGACGAGCCAGAGTTTCTGGATCCTCTGGCCTGCCACGAAGGCTCACACGTGCATAGAATTCCATTGAGGTCCAGCACAATATTCAACCACCTGCCCTAAAAATCTGATAGGACTCTAGGTATTTCTTCTAGAATACTGGCACCACTTATTGATGTCTCGCCGACCGGGTTCGAAAACGCTAGGAGAACGACCAATATTACCACAGATTCATTAACAACGACGAATCAACAATACGTAGAATGAATGAGGTAAACGGGGGGATGCGTGATGGGGAAAGAGTGGAGATTGAAAAGTGTTAGAAGAATACCTCGAGAACTTCATCGTCCTGCAGCATTTCGTCCCCGGCACCTATCGGTCCCAACGAACCCTACATGCTGTCAAGGGGTCCCGAGTGCCCGACATCCATTTGGGGGCGCGGTTCTGGGACAAGAAGAGGTGGGTCCGGGACAGGAGAATCATGATTGATCTCGTCTATGAGCACGGCCAAAACTTGGACGACCTCTTCTACGACTGGGACTGCAGTTTGAACGACCTCAACAATGACTGGGTGAGCAATCGCGTCATCACCAAAACTTAGATCTGAAAAAATTCAACAACTTCACCCTATGAGCGGATGCGCACATAGGACACTGATACAAGTCACAGTGGTTAGGTGTCAAGCAGTTTAGCTCAAGTCGAGCTGAAGTGCTCGCCGAGCACTGTAATATTAACAAAAAATACTGGAGTACAAAATTGGGCATTTACAAAATGTTCTACCTCTATATACTCGCAACTACGTTAAACACCATATTCATTAAAATGAGACAAACCGTGAGATTTGAGACTAAAAGCCTATTACTTCGGACACAAATATTGAGAAAAGTTTTTGCAAACGAGGCATACATCATGCAACATACAAGAAACATTTTAAATCCAACAATATACAACATGATCATTGCAACGCTCCAAAATTGCATTATACAAGACATACTATTAATAGATCGTCATAGAGAATATAATTCCATCCATAGTCAAAGAGGAGTGAGCACAATAGAAAATAATAATACTAAAACTTTATTTTCATGACATCGTTTATCAACATAGGTAATCACAAGTAAAATTCTATTTATAGCAGTCCAAGATCTATACTAACGTCTCTACAACAAAACAAGGAAGGACTCCTAAAGCATATAAAATTGTTCCTACTGAGGAGTTCCTCCCTCATTAGAAGGAATGGTTGAACCACCTCCTCGTTTCTGGAGAAGCAAGGCCTCCTGCGCTTTCACTTTCGCATACCCAATCATAATTTCCTTCCTCCGAGAATAGGGTTTATAGTAATCATCCACATCCGAATAATTCATGGATTTTTGCAGAGGTGAATGACGTGATAGATGGCACCGACCACTATCAGCCCCAGAACCACCACCTCCACTCAAGCAAAGTGAGTTACGACAAAACTGTGAAGATGCAGATCTCGAAGAACTAGGTTTTAAACCGAGAGATTCAGTATGCAATCCCGTTGAACGGGAGGGAGGATTACTAACTCCAACAATACCTTCAGATCTTGAACTAGGAAGCCACCTCCGCTTAGCAGGGGTAGGAGTAGGCTGGATAGGAATATACGAAGGTGGAATAATCAAATTGGAAGAGATAGGCTCAGACTCCTTCACCTCGTGAACATCAATTGCACCATTAACATAGAGCTGCCGTTTAGGAGTGCAATCACCAACAAGCTCTACAAAAGCACACATCCGCTTGAGCGGCAAAAGAGATGCCACACGGGGAATTCCAGTCCTCCGCTCAAGAGGGCTATCAACAACACCATCATCGACTTTCTGTGTAGAAAAGTCCATGATTGCAGAGGCAGCATCGGTTGCAGTGCACATAAGAAATGGCTTTGAATAGTGAGATTGGGAGAAACCTCTAGGAAGAGATCCAGAATACTCAGAAAACGAGCCACAGTTGGAGGGCGGTTTACTACGATCACTCCTATAAAGAGGAGGGATGGTTGCCTTCACAACCTGCAAAAGACACACGAGGTAAAAGAAGCGATGAGTAGGACATAACAACATTCACAGCAATCCAACGCATGCTCGACCCGAGGATAATTATGAAAGCCCGCAGGAAAAAAGTTTACCTTGAATCCATAATAAAAACAATAGGCTCGACTAGAGGATAAACAATAATACTAAAAACAATGATAAATCCTAGAATCGACCGAAAGATAAATAAAAAAACATAGGAAACAAAAAACAGAAGACAATGGCAATAAGTTACAAAAAAACATGTTGTAGTTAAAAAATATATATATATTCAAAATGTATAATGGTGTTTACAATGTCGATACTAAATATCTACTTTATTACAAAATAGAAGTCTGAAACTATAAATTCGATGAAGTAGAACCATCTGGAATATCATAGACAAAACCAAAGTAGCGCCATCCCATCTACAATATATCTCATGAAAGGGCTACTACGCGCCAACGGTTGAACCCCAATACGATTGTTATTAACAAAATCATGTAATTGCCCAACGGGGCATTCAGAAACCAAACGTTGCAGCCAAGGTACAAGTTCATGAGTAAGGAACTGGTCATCACAAGCTGCATGTCTCCAAGGATGAAGAAAAATGGCATTTCCAGTATGATTACAGACGCTCTTCTCCGGGTTGTCGTCGATGAGGAGGGTGTTGTCTGAATCTAAGACCATCGATTCAACTTGGCGCCTAAACAAAATTGATGACAGGGTTTTCAAGAAGATCATCTTGTTCGAATTATTCGGGTCCATCAAGAACTTATTGGGTGAGGTTTCAATTCCCTCACAGTTCTCTAGACCAAGAACCAAAGCTAGAGAAGCCATGTCTGAAAAAATATTCTTCGCAATTTCAACCACAGTGGACTTCTTCATAGAGCTCCAGACGACAATAGAGTTCGTAATGTTTCTGATTTCCACCAGAACGCACGAACTCCTGGGCGAGTATATACAGCTTTGGGACCTATGTACGCAGGGACGGTGCAAGAATACGCTCCTCGACTCCCGGAGCCTCTCGACAACCCAGGGGCATGTTTTGTCTTGCATAGGATGCCATTAATATCCAGAACAATATTAAGCCACTTGTGTGGCCGCCGGTTGAGGACAACGGACAAACTCCTCGGCAAACAATCCTGGGACAAGACGAACAAACAGTAAGGACAACGGAAATTACCTGATCAAATGCACATTGAGAAATATGCAAAGGAAGTGTCACTGATAGCATCAATTCTCCCCCACATAGTGACTTCTGTAAATCATTCCCAATCCGAGGCTTCAATGCAAGAGGTTAGTGAACAATATCATCCATTCTCATCTGGGAAAACAATTGAAGAAAATTGAATTGTTAAACAATTCCATAAATTATAAACAAAATGGTATTACAAATATGTACACTCCGCCTAATGTACATTAAAAATCATACGGATCCGATGCCTGCAAGCCAACACACCAATATAAGACCTACTGGAGACTAGGAGTAGACATCAAAAAACTACACGGCAATTGCTGGTGGGGCAAGAAAAAAACAGAGGAAAAAACTAGCCAACCTTGTTAGGTTTGGACGTGACCTGGTCGACATTTTCCGGAGACGGCTTGTAATCCACTTGATCCTCCTCCACCGCACATAAAACATCCACATCCACAGGATGGTCGACAACACGAGCCCCAACATCGTACTCTTCAGACAGGCGAAGAGTTACTGGGAATTGATGTGACGAGGAAGCACGAACAAAGGAGGCACCATGATCACGATGAATCTCATTCTGGGAAGGGATCATGGTGTCATTGCACATCGGTGGATTTTGCTGAGGACTAACCAGCATTCTATCCTCGGGCCGAGGATAATCCACTGCGGTTCTATCCTCGGGTCGAGGATAATCCACAGCCATCTCTTGGGACAAAGACGGTCCTTCATGAACAACAAGAGAACCAGCCGGGGAAGCATGTTGATGAACAACAGAGTCTCGCACATTTACCGCCATGGTCTAGCAGGGAGTCGACAGACCAGAATCAGAGTTATCTTCGATGCGAGGATGAATTGCGGACTCTGGCAATAGAGACTGTGAAGGACCAGATGAAGCAGCACCTGTGGAGAGAGAGGCTGAAGACATCATCTGTGCCAGGTCTGCCTTCATTTGCAGGTGAAGCTCTGCACGGATAGTGGCCGCAATCCGCTCCTTGTCCAAAGCAAACTCCACCTTCTATTTCTCGAACGCAGCCTCCATCTCAGCCTGCTTGCGCTTGGACGCCTCCAACTACTCCAGGATATCTTGATTCACCTTCTCCTCCAAAGCGCGTCTAATCGCCATGTTTTGGAAATAATCAGCACCTGGTTCATACTTCACGATGACTCCAGGAGTAGGAGCTTCTCCGGCAGCATTGACGCATACCTCTGCAACGTTGGGTCTCTTGACTAAATCGTCAGTAGAATCAGAGAGCAAGATAACGGAGCCAATCGGAGTTGAAGCTCTAGATGACACTGGTGTCTCAGGATTTTGGATATCCAAATTCGCTGTAGATTCATCCAGCAATCTAGGAGAGCGCAAAAGATTCAGAATATCTTGAAGACTTTCCTCGTCATCTCCAGCAACAGGAGTTGCTGATCGGGGTGATTCATATCTAGATGAGGGCCCGGCGTCACGAAGTCCAAGTATTGACATGTCCACACCTTCATTACTCCCATACGGATTAAACTCGAAGACTTTGTCATGTTCATGATCCGGAGGGTTAGAAGGAGGAGCGGACGGCGGCAAGCATGCGTCCTCTGGAAACTCTTGAGGGACTCACGATTCAATATGGAATCGAGAACCACTGAGATCACTTCGTTCTTGGACAGTTGAATCAATGCCCACAGATGCCCTGGCTTGCGCACGAGTACGGAAAGGCGCAGCTTGAGAGGTCGAGGTTGTCTGTGCTGCTGCTCGAGTAGGCCTCTGATCAGCTCTAGATGATGAAGTGTCAAGCCCACCGGACAGAGTTGGAAGAGGCCCAGCATACGCACAATCCTTGTGGATAAAATCGTTGATGTCATACATGTGAATCTTCCTAGAATTCTCCTTGTATAACTTCCGAAAGGTCTTATCCACCAGACCGTAAAATGACATTCCAGACATCTGCGGAAGATATGACAAATCAATTTCAATAGTCAAAATTTCGTCATTACATATAACACTACGTCATTAAAAATTATACTACAAAACAAATAATGGATCAATGATTATCCTCGGGTCAAGGATAAACACAGAAATCGATTGTGATTTCTTACCTTACTGGCGAGCAATAACTTTGAGCCGGACTATATTCCAAACACTCGGCTCATGGGCTTGCTGAAGTCCGTGAGGAGGTCGAGGTAGAACTCCATCCTAAGTTTGTAGCCATGCACTGCGAAGCAGGCCTCCAAATACTTGTTTCTCTCCGTGTAATATGGAGTATCAACAACAGAGTAGTTCAGCTTCACTTTCTCAAGCAAAGCGGGTGATTCGGGAAGGTCGGCTTTAATGAGGAATAGTAGGAAAACCTCAATACACTTCGACCTTGATGTCCCTAAATTCAGCCGCTCGTATGCGGAGGGAATGTATGCTGAGGAAAGACTATTGTACTTTGGCATCCTTCTTTCAGCATACTTCTATGCTTGCCTGGCCCGCTGCTCAGTAGAGGTGATCCACACCCAGACGGCAGGAGAGTTAAGGTTAGGAATGCTTCGTTGTGTCTTCAGGGTTTTCAGAAACGCTGAAAAGTAGGGCTCGTCGGAGGAGTCGTCTTTCAAGGCCCACCCAAGGACCTGTCAAAGGTCAAGGAGTCCGAGGGACCACACTTTGTCCTCAGCAGGTGGGTCAAAATATGAATAGAACTCCATCTTCTCCCCGTCAAAGTCACAAAGCTTAGAAGGCCCATCGATGGGATCGATGTGGCTCTTCACATACAAGAACTTCTGAAAAAAAGGAAGAACATTGGGAAACTTTTCCACTAAGTGGGACGCGCGCTTGAGTTTTCTTGCGTTCGTCAACCTCATGGAGAAGAACTCTTTGTCCGGTCGGACAAGGAGCATATTGTACGTGCCGGACGATACGCAATGTTCTTGCTTCCACGCTTTCCACACTGGGTCGTTTGTGGACCCGTCTGGCATTAAAAAATGCAATGACGGATTAATCGCCACCAAATCCTGCAAGACGATACGCTTTCTCTTACGCCGATCTGCCCATTCCTTGTAGTGATAGCAGGACCCATGCACCACGCTTGTTTTACGGAGCGTGACTTTTGGGTATCCACATGCTCTGTCACTGTCAACCAGGTAGCGGAACAGATTCCTCAAGTCCTTATCGGAGAGATGACCCAATCTCTTAAAGAACTCTCGATGAATTGGTGAAGCTCTGAACCCTCTCGCCTCCTTGTAAGGACTTAAGGTGTCGGGATTGATGATCTCGCCTTTGGTATGTCGATCGAGAAAGTCTTCCCACATCTTGAAAATGTCATCAAGAAGCGTAATCACCTTGATCTCGTTGGTGATGTCTGATGACTTGGTCACCTGCTTTCCTTCCTTAGTAGGATTGATGTTTTGAAAGCGGGTTACAATAAGCTTGGAAAATAACTACAATTCAATACAATGAACATACATTAGTCAGAACACGAAACCGTATCAATCAAAGACTGATGAGATGATCGCGGGCATGGATACAGATCATAGTAGGTTGCAAGGATTATCCTCGACCCGAGGATACAAGATAGAATGAAACACACAATGATTATACTAAACAGGTCTTTAAACGATATTGATACCAAACATAGTGTTTTGATTAGATTATCCTCGACCCGAGGATACACTTCATAGGGAGAGCTTACCGAGTACTTTTCTTGGTCAAAGATGACACCATTATTTCGGGATGCGGCCTCGCCTTGTTGATAACTTGGACGTCTCGAGTTTAGCTAGATTCTCCTGTAACTTGAGATCTGGTTACCCCATGTTGGTTGTGCATGGTCCATGTAATTTGTGTCATTGTAAAACTTAGATATTCTCTGCAGCATCAGAGGATCTGTAGACCAAACTACATAAACACCCCAATTCCAAAGGCCGTTCTTCCGACTTTCACCACAGTCATCATTCTCCTGCAGTCGCTTGGATGCCTCCACGCTGTGCTGTCCATTTATGAGCATGAACTTCCCCTTCTTGATATCGTCCCAGGAGGTTGGCTTTGTCTTTATTGGCTCACCGTCATCATCGACTGGACATACACAAATCTTTTGGCGCTGATCGATTTCGCCAAGCTGAACAAGAAAGTCCATCGTGCTTAGCACAATGCCTGCTTCCATGCCACGAATTACGTATTGAGCTTTTGCAACAACACATTGTTCGATCCACACACTGTGTGTGGATGATTCGAATGGAAAGCATCCTTTGCACTCCTCCCAGAAAAGCCGCTGTGACTCTGTGATCTTGTGGAAGTCAACTTGGGGATCGCTCCGCGACTTACTTGGAGTGACCGCCCGCGTTACAGTGGAGGCCGAGCTTGCTCCGGCAGTGCTTTCCTTCTTTTCGTGGATGGTTTGCCAGCCGTTGCGGTCGTAGTTGTTGGTCGCCTTGGAGGAGGACGGCTTGATGTTCTTGGAATGGATGAACCCGATGGATTCGCCACATCTGCAGTACTTGCTCGAGGTCGTCGTCGTTGCGTGCCTTCTACTGGTGCTTGACGAGCTTCAAATGCAGACAATAAGTGGTGAACTCGTACCAACCGCCTATTGACCTTCACCGCGTCATTGTTATCCCAGGGAAGGTACTTCTCCAACGCCGCTTTAAGGGACCCCTGACTGTTCCTCACCACGCATTCAAGCAGTTCTTGGAAATCAAATTGGTCGTATGAAGTTCCCACTTTTAATACAATGGAGTGGCAGTGTGGAAGATCATCTCCATCTTCATTAACAGCCTGGACTCCAAGTACGATGAATTCCATTTGCTCCTGCTCAATGAATGAAACTCTTTCATTTCGATTCAACAGTATAAACGGAACGTTGTCGTTAACTTTAAACGTGATTTGGATACACTTCCCAGCTTTTGCGAGGGACCAGCTCTTAACGACATCGTTGAATGCCCATAGACTTCCATAGTTCTCTACGACTTCTTCTATGAAGGGTGACGGGGCTACTGGATTTATGAACCGCTCGATGAAATACTCAGCGGATGAGTGGTCGTAGTTGTCATCCCAATCCATTTCGGTTGTCGCCATCTGAAATATCAAAATGAAACTCAAATAAGTAGTACATTATCAGCCTTGTCCTCGGCCCGAGGATAAGTCACCCTGTAATTAATCAACGTTTTTTATCGGCTGGCCTATTTTTAATTTCTAGAACATTTGATTAACTACTTTACCAGTTCGCAATTGATTGAACTAAGTGCATATCGTTGTTTATTCTGTTTAATGTATCCTAGGCTCGAGAATTCTTTTTCAACATCTAGTATATTGTTACTTGGGTTAAGGATCAAGTCGATTGTTTGTGAATTTTATGACGCTTACGTGACTAGTGATCTACATTTTGGACTTTATCTTTGGATTGAGGATAAAACGCTATTTAGTTATGGTTGCAATTAGGCAAATACACAGTAATTGAACCAAGGCAAGGCGGTTATCCTTGACTCGAGGATAAAATGATGCCAAGAATGGATGTTTTCCATGTTATGCAACAGTTCATTGCACACAGAAAAGCAAGCAAACGAGCACACATACACACAGAGATTATGAAAACAAACTCTCTAACAATGGTTACAGTACTTTTTCACGCACATATACAATGATATTCTTACAAAAACAATCAACGCAAAATTGAAAAAGGTATCATAAACTTACTTGGAGTGTATGGGAAGAAATCCAACGAGAAACTGTGGTAGACAAAATTGCTGTGCACTTTTGATGTGTCGGGAAGATGTGTAAAATTAGGGTTTGGTTCACGTCCACAACCTGAGAAAACCCTTGCTAAGAAAATCGAAACCACCGACACCTACACAATTTGAATACCTTGCAAAACCCTCGCTGGAATGAATCTAATTTCAGAAACCTTCAAACCCTAAGCGGAAGCAATCACAATCTCACGTGCACATACACACAGGTAGGGCTCATACACACACACCTGAGACTCACCTTCACACACTTAAAACTCACCTTCACACACCTAAAACTCACCCACACACACCTTAAACTACACAAACACTCATATAGATACGCACACACACGCGCGCACACACTCGCGCACTCACACAACGCACACGCGCACTCAAACGCGCTCACTTCCACACGGGCACACAGAAAATGAGAGTAGATAGAAACCCTAGCAACCTGTGAGAGAGAGAAGGAGTGAGAGAGAGAGAGAGAGGACGTGTCATGCCCTCGTTCACCTTTGAAAAAGTGACGGGATTAGTGGCTTTTCCACTTTTTTGCCACCTTTGGATAGAAACCTAATTTTAAAGCGACGCAACGGTTGAATGTCCAATCACTTTCATTTTAGAAATTTCACTGAATTTACGCATTCCTTCACTACGCTCTTCGGTGAATGAATTTTTGTTAATTTAATTGAATTTGTGACATTTTCATCCATCCATTTCATTGTTGCAAGAATGATTTGTAAACTACCAACTTTGGCATACTCTTGCATGATGAAAATGTTTTCTATATTAGTTTATTTGGATAGTTCTTAAAATTTTACTTCAAATAATTATATTTAGAGTTTTTAAATTATTGTAATCGATGTAAATCATTATATTTTTCATTTCGATTGTATTGTAAATTGTTATTCTTATAACTTTTATATTGTAACTTTGTAAACAACTATTACATACATTGCCAATCAAATAAGGACTCTTTGAGTGGATCTATATTAAATTTGATTTTCTGTTTTTTTTTTTTTTTCATGTGTCAATTTTATAATGTAAATTGTAAGTTTGTAACTAGTTATGATTTGTAACTAGTTATGATAATTTAATTTATAATTGGTATAGCTATCCTCGAATCAAGGATAGTCTATAATTAGAAAGTAAACAAAATGCATGAATTTGCTCAAAATAGCTGCTGAAATTATCGGCAAAAAGTCTCAAAATTCTACTACTCTTTCAACATGTTAAACTGCAAAAAATCAAAAACCTAATTATTTTTTTTCAATTCAATTCTATTACACTATAGTGTTACCCGTGTCCTCCGGACACAACATTTTTTTGTGTTGAGTCCCACCTCCCCGTCCCCTAGCCCTTTCCCTCCAATCCATTGTCCCCCCCATCCTTGTCCCCCGTCCCCCGTTTCTGTACCCGTACCCGTGCCCGTCCCCATCCCCATCCCCATTCCTGTCCCGTCCTTTTATCCAAAACCCTTATTTTTAGCTTTTCATTTTTATCCAAAACCCTAGCCTTTAGCTGTTAACTTCTATCTTTAAGCGTTTTTCCTCGACGCATCACTTTTTCATCCAAGTTCGACGGGTTCATCCATCTACGCGTTCATCTATTCAACGTGTTCTTCATCCTGTATTCTTTTATAGACATAGATTATTAAAATTCATGCAAAAGTATCCAAGATATGTGTATAATTTATGTAGATTGTCGAGAAAAGTTATTTTTTATTTGTTGTGATATAAAAACTACATTAAAATGGTTGAACTAATGCGTTGCAAAGCAAGCTTCAACTCCTACTTTTTAGTTAAAATTCTAACTATAATTGGAATAGCTCTCCTCAAATCAAGGATATTCTATAATTAGGAAGTAAATAAAATGCATGAATTAGCTCAAATTAGCTGCTGAAATTATCGACAAAAAGTCTCAAAATTCTAATACTCTCTCAACATGTTAAACTGCAAAAAATCAAAAACCTAATTATTATTTTTCTAATTATAATTGGAATAGCTATCCACGAATCAAAGATAGTCTATAATTAGGAAGTAAAAAAATGCATGAATTAGCTCAAAATAGCAGCGGTAATTATTGGCAAAAAGTCTCAAAATTCTAATACTCTCTCAATATAATGAATATGATCATAATTTATTATATTTGATTCTTATCATTTGAACTAGTTTAGAAATATACTATTTGTTACAATATGTAAACGTTAAAATTTTCATTTTTAAGGTATTTTCAATCTAATAGACTAAATAGGATTGCGTATTGAACTATTTAGGAAATATCTTGCAAATGGGAATTGAAAAGCTTTGTAGATCCTAAAGTAGAGTCAATTGGAGTCAATCCTGCCCTTTAGCTTCTAATCCTGAAAGATGTCATCTCTTTGATTCTGATTGCAAGGAGTACGTCTATTAGACTGTGAATCCTTAAGTGAAGTTGAAAAAGGAAAGAAAACACAACACTACGATAGAAATCAGAATATTTTTAGAGTGATTGTTGTCGAAACACGGTTGTTGCAAGTGCATCCCCTTGAGTGTTTTAGGTGACTCAAACACCCTAAGTGGTGACTCGTGTATTGCTCTAGGGATTCAAGTGAAGTTTGTCAGATTGGGACAATCCGGTTGTGGCTCTTTCCTAAACTTCTTCCTATTCTTCTTATTCAATCGGGCAGGATCCGATTAGTTCACCTTCCCAGCTAGCCGATCTGCCCTTCCTTACTTTCCCGTTTCCGGTTATAAATCCGGATCCGGTAATATCTCACCACACGCACACCAGTAGTCAGCTCTAGTTTTCCCTCATGGACTTAGCTATCGGAGGACGCGTCCTATTTGGAGAGGGACGGTGTACAAAACTCTCCCTTCGTAGATTAGAGTGGCAAAAGACTCCACTAGCAATCCTAACATCCTCTAAACATGACAAACACACGCACCAGGGTGGTGTCTACCTCCTCACAACTACGGAAATGTTCCCCGGCAGCCGGTCACGCAGAAGGTATTCCGACCCTCCGCTTACTACAACGACGGGAATCCCAGAATATCCGGATCCGGGTGCGCCCAGTGACGGTTCCTAACCCTTTTGCGGAATCCCGTAGAGACCCGGATCCCTCACGTTTTCCTCTCCACCCGGCTTAGGCTTCACAAAGGTTACACAACCATTCAAAATGGGGTACGTCCATGACAAGGACCACTTTGGAGCTCACACAAACCAGGATAGATAGGTGTCAAGATAGAAGGACACAAACTTAATATTTGAAAGTGGGAAGCGCATCTCATACAGCCTTAGGAAGTGAAACCCGTAGTTGGGTGCTTGCAAATCCCCTCTCTAACACTAAGATAACAAGAACCGGGTTCTAACTACAGCGGCGGCCTCGCAAGGCGTCCGACCTACACACAAAAATCCTAAATTGCCCGGGTCCGCAATCTTTCCTACTCTCACGATTAGGTCGACTAACAAGACCCTAACAGCCTTGGAACTAACAACTAAATACCCTCCCATCGGGACTCAAAACACAAAACCCAAGAACCCATGTTCAAAACGGGCACTGACACTTGTCTGCCACCTCCTAGCTAAACGCGACCAGATCCGGAAGTTATGGATCTGATCCACCTTTTCCGGAACAGGTTCCGGATCTGGGTAAAACCCTAATAACCGGGTCACCGTTGTGACCGTTCTAACTCTACCTCTAGATTTCTAACCCTCCACGGCTAGTTTCTGGGGCACAAAGCAAGAGAGCTATCCTACTTCTTGCCTCCCTGGTCTGATTCCTCGTCTTCCTCCGAATCCGAGAGCCTTACCGTTGATGTCCCGACTTGAGGAGAAACCGGTTCATCCTCTTCGATCTTGTCTTCCGACTTCTGCACCTTCATCCGCTAGCTTGCAGGGGTCCTCTCCTCCGCTTCCCGAGTGATGGTCCGCGAAGTTGACCGAGTCTGCCGCATAGGGGTTACCTTCTCGGAAACGGACAGGGTCCGCCGCTTGGAGACTCGCAAATCAGGTGTGTTCATCTCCTCCTTACTCGTCTTTCCCTTCTGGACCTTTGTCTTCAGTTGAGACCGCGGTGGGAGCACGTCCTTTTGTCCCTTGGGTTCAGGTCCCGGGGTCCGGAGTCCAACTTCCGGATCCGAAACCGCCAGCACTACCGGAGGTGCCTCCTTCGGTTCGGGATCCGGAGACACCTTCTGCTTGCCTTTCCCAACCTCCCGGAAGATCCCTGCGTGGATCTTCCGGCACTCCTCCAGCACCTTCTCCATTTTGGAGTGGTACTCCACTAAGACTCCGACGAGCTTCTTTGCCACCGGACCGTCAAACTTCCGGGCTTCGTCGAATCCGGCATCAAACAGCCTCGCCTTCAGCAGCACATCTCCGGGCTGCTGTACAAACTCTGTCACCCGGGTAAGAGCAAGTGCGGAATCGTTAGCCTTACCCTTTGCTGCGGTCAGTTCCGTCTCCTTCTGGCTCAAGGTCGTCTTCATCTTCCGATTCCGGTTCTCCACGGAGACGAGTCGAGCTTCCAGCTCTTGCATATTCCGAGGTTGCAGGTTCCGCTCCAGGTGTCCACAAAGATCATCAGCCCCCACGTCTCCCGCAATCCGGCACGCCTCAGCCAGGATGACCTCAATTCGCTCGTAAGTCTCCTTCGCTCTTTCGTACCCTTCCGCGATCATGTCGAAAGGATCCTCCTCTTCGGCCTCCTTGACGACCTTCTTCCGGCGGATGGGAGGTGTCGTGTCACTCCTTTTCGTCTGCTTCCTCTTCTTCCTCGGGGTGACTGTTGCCGGTGGGTCGTCATCGTTGTCGTCGTCAAAATCCGCATCCGTATCCGAGTCCGGTGTATGCTCGGATTCCGCATCCGGCTTCGTGTCCTCCCAACCATGGCTCGCCAACACCTTAGCCGTCTCGTAGGCGGTCTTCTCGTTATCGCGCAACAATTCTTCATGCTCATACAGGTGGTATAGGAATGGAGAGATTGGGGTAGGTCGCACCTTCCCCAATCTGGTCAGGAACTTACTTACCAATTCCCGCACGATGGTTCCCCATGCCACCTTCCGCTCACCCGAATAAGCTCCCCAGATTGTGTTGGCGAGGGTCGTGGTTGTCTTCGATGGCCGATCCGGATACAGGATCGGGAGCAGGAATTCATACACCCTCCTCGCCCTCGGATCCTTGCAATCTGCCACCGTCAAGCCATCCTTCAAGTCCGCCTTCCGCGCAAACTTTCCATCAACAAAGCACTCCCGGCGCGAGCACATACCTTCTCCTCGGGTCGAGAATCCGTAGACCTCGCTCCACATCGTTGAAGTCCACTTTTCCGGCTTCCCACGGATGGTGCCGTCGAATTCGTTGGAGACCCCATCCAGCAGCTCTCGGACCATTGCATCCTCCGTGAAACCCCACGGCTGCTCCCGGAATCCGAAGCACCCCATTCTCTTCAAGTCTGCATCCAACTCCTTCCGGTCACTCTCGGAATCAGGAACCACCGGAACCACATTCCGGAGGTTCACGATTGATTCTGTTGGTGCCCTAGTGCTAGTCGCCTTCTTCAACGTCATCTCAGCTATGCTCTCCTGGATACGAGTCCGGACCTTTCCTAACGGATCCGCACAGAGGTCCGCACTCAAACCCTAACCCGCAAAGGCGGCGCTACCGGCTCACCAAAACTCACCCTCACAAGCCTCAGCCACGCTCAATCACTCATCGGCCGCTAAACAACCCTAGAGATTACTAAGAAAGATGAGACGAAGAACCCTGGGATTAACTATTTATGCCCGGTCCGGTAATCATTACCTGAATCCGCACCCGCGGCCGGTTAGGGCCGTTAAACCCGGGGCCGGTTAGGGAACGGTTCTAACCGTTTAAATCCAGATTCCGGTTCCCAACTGCCGAGACCGGAATCGGGCTAGAGATGCCCGGATTTTTCCTTAGTGTTATTAGGGGTTTTAGTTTTAGGCTATTGATGCTTACGATAGTTTTTAGTAAAACTATCTATTTACAATGGGGTTGTCCCAAATTCCAAAAAATCACGGCCTATTTTCCCGTCAATTACATTAAGACTTAAATTTCCGAAAAACAAGGTTCCGACAATTGTTAAATAGATACGTGAGTTATAGAAAATTTTCATGTAGCAACGATATTGAAGAAAGCCATGGAATATGTTCAAGTTGAATTGAGGACTGTTGTTCATAAATAAAAACAAATATTATTAAATCAATTTGATAGTGTTTTGTATTGGAGTTGGTGTCTGGCCGAGCGTCTTAAACAGTGATTTTGTCTTATTGATGTTTACTCGGGATAAGAAGGTGTTTGAGAATGATGATATTGGGTATCGTAAGATGGCACTAGAGATAAGAGGAACAGTTGAAACTTGTTTAATCGAACTCAGAATTTGGAGTTACTATTATTGGATTGAGAGAATTATATTTAAAACTGTGTGCACAGTAATTTAATAATAATAAATACAACAAGGTTGGCATAAAATAAAAAAATTTGATGAGTGGCATTGATTGGAACTGCCCTTACAGAAAGTTGAACTACGGATCTAGAAAAGAGATCATAGTGAGAAAAGTTATTATAATTAGTGACCGTAACTCTATTAGATTGAGTAGAGTAGAAGGGTTCATCTAATCTACAATAAATCTAGTGAATAGAATTATATGAAATAAAGTAAGTATTAGATTGATTACTGCTTGAATTTTAAAGAGTAAGAATGAATTTTATTCGGTCACCTATTTGAATTTTCTTAGATGAATGATAATTAAGGAGTGATCACCCTTAACAACTAAGCCTAAAAGATCAAATAGAATTTAAAGGAAGACCTTGAATATTTATCAGAATTATTATTGTCATTGTAGTAACATAGAAAAAGCCATATTTTATGAAATTTCTATAAATTGTCCCGCTAATTAAGAAGGACTCAAGGACTAAAAAAGTGATTATGAAAGAAGAATAAAGTGATGAATTGAACTAGGTGAGTTATGATGGATTTGCGAAACCAATTATTATAAAAGAGTAAGCAAGAGTTTGCTTGAGATAAATGATTTTCACTCACCATGCCTCATGCATCATTGCATGCCATAAATTGATAGAAGGAATTCAATCATTAGTAAGTAGTCTCAAGGATAATTAATGAATTGCATACAGGGCATGGCTACTGTCTAATTGAATTGGTTACTATCTATTTAAACCGGCTATTAACGCCTAGGAGTTGATACTCCCTGATTTATTGTCAATTTGAACTATCTTTTTTCCTTAATATTTGAGGAATGTAATAACGGTAAATCAAGAATGAGTTTTAGATGAATTTATAGAATTATAGCTTTGGGTTTTTGTTTCAGAGAATCTTTTATGATAATAATAAAATCATCTACTTTAACACCTACACATTGTGACCATTAGTTACTTAAATACGCTAAACGAAAAGACCATTTCCCGAACCAATGTTACATAGTAGTCTGGAGTAAGATAAGTGATCTTCAACTTTTTATGCTACACAATACTTTTTAATTATAAATACCTCTCCCCAAAGGAAATAATTGCCAAATGAAGATACATTATTCCATCAAAAGTAGTAATATTCAATTTTTTGGTTATTTTAGACAGTCAAATGGCTATTAATACGGCAATATTTTGGAGAAATCATGAGAATTGAGATCATTATGATCCAGTTAAATTTGATATTGTTATTCATAATTTGAATTCCTAATATAAATCTTCACAATACAATTTTTTCTTAAATCCTATCTCATAAATGATTATATAATTTATTTCTTACAAAATAAACATCTCTCTTACCAATTTATTTTGAATACTTCAAATGTTAATATGAATTTTCTTTAGATTGTGATTATCAATGGATAAGTAAATTTAATGAATACACATATCACACATGAATTCAATGAACTAGATGAATTGTATAAGTTAAACTAAATATAGGTTTTCTGTAAGCCCAAAATTAAACCCCTAAGAGGATTAATTTTTTAAGCCCACAAGGTCCTAGTATAACATGGTTTAAACCAGTCCATGTACTGATCTATAACTTGTATTTTTTACTGGATTCGGATCTTATATATATATATATATATATATATAATTATTTATTAATTTATTAATTTATTTAGTAATGTTAATTATTATTATTTATTTATCTTTTATTTTATTTAATTTTTATTTCTTTAGATTGTTTGTTCTCCGAAGTAATTAAGTGTTAATTAATCCGACTTCTTGAGTAAATAATTTTTACCATGCACTCATTAAATAACCCTAAAAGTAGTTACTATTAATTCTGCTATTTTTATTTTATTATTATTTTACTATTTTATTCTTTTATTATTTTTTCTTTTAATTTTCACCCAAAATTCATTAACTCTCAATTCCCACACCCCACGTCGGATTTCTAATTTTTTTGAGCCTAATCTTATTATTTTCTTCTTCTCTACTCAACTATGATATTGCATGCATCAGACCTTCGCTCCAGATCAAAGAATTTCACCTAGTAAGATATTCTGCGAAGTTGAGTTAAACGTCCATAACGTTTTCATACAAGGACCAAATCCAGAGTTTTTCGAGCTTAACTAGACTGAATTCTCAAGCTCTACACATTGGTGTATTCAAAAATACCATACCAAGTCTCTATTTCAAGCTGGGATGACCAGCCCTTGGAAATTCGCAAAACTAAAACAATGCAGATTCAAGCACCAACGCATGATGCATCAAGCACAAAACACATGATCCCTGAAGAGAACCATCATTGTTGGACCCTTGATGCACTCCAAAAGAACCAAACAAAACCAACATAAAACAAGATGAATAAAAAGGAAGCCAACACAACCCAGCAACTTGAACTCCACAGTCTTCACCTCACACAGCCACCTTCCCCACGCTCCACATTTCGCTTCAATCCTTCGCAGCAACACTCATTGCCCATAGCCGCCCTCGCACTTCATCGCAGCTCCGCACTCTCTCACTCTCGGCGCCACACGTCCGTCCCAACTCCGGCGCAACGACCCTGATTAGCTCCGGTGCCATTCACCGCAGGCAGACTTCGGCACGCACACACAGGTTACGCGCTCCACCAACCTCCAATTCAGCTCAGAATCAACCCAAAGAGAAATCGATCAATCAACAGAGAGAAAGCTCGAGATCATCAAACTGAAATCAGCTATGGTTGCAACCGAGGACTGGCATCCATGATATGCTCGAACTCCTTCTCAATTCCGTTGGTTGCTGTCTTTTCGGGCGCACAGAGACACCCCTACGCGAACTCCAACAGCCCTCTTGCGGCTCACGGCACCGGACTCCTCACGCAGCGCACATTAGCAACCCAAAATCCCACTTCAAAATAAAATAAAATAAAACAAAATAAAAAATGCCGTCTTTACAGACACACTTTGCAGGTCCGGCACTCCTCCTTGCCTTCCCTGCCAATCTCTTTGCTCTCGAGGTGCAAGATTCCTGATCCGTTCCCCACTGTACTGCGCGAGCGAGAAGATGGCCACCACCGGCCTACAATCCACACAGACCACGTCCGCTCTCGCTCAAGCACCCTTCAAACCCTAATCACGTTGTTGCCTTCCAGGCACTGCATACGACCACTCCAAGGTAATGCTCCAACTTTGAATGCGAAGGATGAGCCACTGCGCTCCGCTCCACGATCGCTCTCAGCAATTGCAATTCACCAAATGTGTTCAAAAACACACGGAAGACATCCAGTTGCATAAAAAAATTTAAAAATATAAATAAAAAATCTTCCCCTTAGCAACTCGTGCGCTCCCTGGCCACCAGCGCCGCACTCTTGATCGCTCGCGGACACATGACCGCCTCGCACAGCCGCCCCTCGTTCGGCACACGTTCGCGCGCTCGCCGAGCACCACGAAAACCCTCGCGCTTCGCTCCACAACACTCCGGAGCTCCCAACTTCGTCGTTGCTCTTCGGACTCCACACCCAGCTCTCACTCCGACGCACACGAGAACAAGAGAAAACGAACAACCCCCTTCTCTCTCGCATCAGCACGCGCCTACAGACACGCGCTCTCCAATCGCCGACATCCCTGCACCGGAACCTCCACCCGATTGCCACAAGTTGCTCGCCTTCCTGCTTGAACATGCACGATTACCACGCCCACACAGCCGGGGCTCGCTCCTACCAATTTGAGCACAGACGTGCTCACCCACACACACTTCGTCATACACAATCACCACCTCTACCGCAGCACCAACTCGCACCCTCATCGCCAGCCTCCCTCTTTCCGCACGAGCTCCCCAACGGCACAACTTGTGCACCCACAAAAAAACTGCTCCCCCCGAAAAACGAGTCTCCCAGCTCGTCTCTCCAGAGATTCGGCCTGGCCGGGGTTTCTTTTTCTTTTTTCCTTATTTTCCTTTTGTTTTTTTTTTCCGACAAGACTGGCCCTTTTTTATGAGGCAGCCTACGACCTCTCACAGTAGTGCAGGATTGGCTGCCTACAGCCGTTTTTGAATTTTTTTTTATTTTATCACGAGCATTAATTCGCCGCTTTGCACCTGACAAGCCGCCCTAAAATTAAATTCATGGTGGCTAGATTTTTCATGTGGCATGTGCATGGAGAAGTACCTCCAACCACTTCCTTTTTTCTTTTTCTTTTTCTTTTGTTTTTTTTCTTTAAAACTATTTAAACTAGATCTACTACTATCTACTGATGATTTGCAATTTACTTATAAATTAAAGAACTAACCACACAACTGGACTCCCAACACCCTAATTAGTCTACCTGAATTTCCTTAGCATTTTTGAAGTTTCCTAAGTATTTTTCCCGAACGGTCAACCCGTCAATCACCTAGTCAAACCTTAGAATAAAATAGCAATTCAACTCGGAAAATTCTAGAAATTTTACCACTACTTCTACCTGCCAGGTGACACTCTTCCCATTTTTTCCATATTTTTTGACCCATTTCTCAAATTTTGGTCATTTTCCAAGGGCTTTTCTTTTCGTCTTTTATCTTTTTTCTTCGTTTCCATTCCACTTCCACTACACTTTTAAGCACATTATTAGGAAGGAGGAAGAATAGGAATTTTAGTGTCTCATCATGGCTTCTAGGCCTATTTATCTAGGAATTTGACTCTAATAGATGGGTTGACCACCCATTTAACTAAAAATTGGTTAATACTATAAAAAAATGAAGAAAAAAAATGAAGAAAAAGAGTGAGGGCCCATTTTGGCCACTCACACATGGCGACCATCTGGGCCGACTCGTGAGAGGAGAGAAGACCTAGATTTCTTGCTCGCTATGGCACACGGTCATGAGAACAAAAAATAAAAAGATGCAGAAAGACATTTAAGGAACTTGGAAGAATAAAAACTAGGAAGTTAGAAATAAGTGATGGGATCGAAGAAAAGCTAGAAAATGACAATAGAGAAGGGAGAAGTAATGGGAGAAAAATAGATAATATGGAGACAGCATTCGACTAGAAAGAATTTGGATAGTTAGCAGAATGGATGCCTGGTGCAATTCTTGAGCTAACCCATTTGCCCTGGACGGACCCAGGTTGAAGCTATAACCAAAAAAGATTTCAAAACCGCCTTCCGCCTTCATCGGAGTGTAATTGGACTATAGAGAGATAGAAGTTCCAATTTTTATTTTTATTTTTTTAATTTTTTTTAAAAAAAATTTTAGGAAGGTAAGGAAGCAAGGAGTCAAAATTATTTTTGATAGGAAAGTGGGAGAAAAGAGACGCTTGTCTCTAGTGTAATGATGAGACTAGTATGGTTGACCCACGGAGAAAACATGACCGGCTGCAACTAGTGGTCAAAAGGCACTAGTTGAATCGGAAGAGTCATGTCCTCCCCGTTGTGAGGCCAATTGTCACGAAGTGAGGTGGGCTAGTGATAATGAATCCAACTTTATCATGTTCGGTATTCCTTGCAACGACTCCCAGCCGTGCGTGTTGGAAATGATTCACCATTCAGGGTAATGAGTTGGACCGAGTTGTTGGGAAATACCTTGGTAACGAGATAGGGACCTAACCACAACGCATCAAACTTTCCAGGGAATTCTAGCCTTCTCGCATCTTGAAGTAAAACCAACATTCCTGGCAACAATGTTCGTTTCTTGTGGCGTTTATCAAACGCAATTTTTCGGCGCCTCTGGACAACTTCAATGTATTGTGCGCTTAGTCTACGATCCTCGTCCAATTTCTCCAACCGTTCCAATTGATGGATCAAGGACTACTTGGTGGTCAATCGAGTATCAACCGCTATTCGAAGTGATGGCACTTCAAACTCTATGGGAAGTACTGCCTCTATACCATAGACTAATGAAAACGGAGTGGCTTGAGTAGTCACTTTGTACCAGTCATTGGGGATTGGTGGATAGATAGGTAGATCACTCCCCACATGTATTCCTGATGAAGTGGATTTGAAATGCAACGGAGAAATGAGGACCTCTTCATCCAAGATAGGATCTACATTGGATAATTGTGTGCCATCTAAGGTGACACCACAAACATCCTCGTAGTGAAGGTCATCTACGAGAATGGCTAAGTCGATGTCCTTGAGAGGATCACCACTAAGCTCTTCCATAAAAAACGTATCCATGGATTGCTCAGACTCAGTGTGCGGGTGCTCAGCCAACCAAATAGAGAATTCTCCATCGTCCTCCCATTCGTATAGGCTAGGCCCCAAGCAACTCAAGGGGGAAGGAGTGGTGGTCTTTGTTACTACTGGAAGCGCGAGCTTGACCCCTTTGATTGTCTTTCTAGCCCCTCGTGGCACGTGGTCTTCACCCTCTGAAGATGAGCTAGAAGATCCTACGGTCTTGGAGAAGCTAGGTTGAATATAAACCTTGGTTAGATTCGACCCCATACCATAGGTGATGTGAGGTTTTTCACCACTCCAATCTACCTTAGCATTGGCTGCCCTTAACCACGGTCTTCCTAGAAGCAACGGGAAGGAATTTTTGTTTGAGTGCATTCGAAGCACTTGGAAGGTGACTGTGCAGTCTTCCCCTCCTGTGTTCATCTTGCACCCAGAAATTTGGCCTATTGGTGCTTCCGGAATCTGGTTGGCCATGTTGATCACATAAGGTGAGGGCTCCGTAATCTCTAGCCCTAATTGTTCCATGGTGCGAAGGGGCATGATGTTTACACCACTACCACCATCCACCAATACTTTAGGCAACACTTTATCCACTATAGTGGTTTCAATTTCTACCGCACGAACCTCAAATGTCTTTTAAGAAGACTTCCGAGAAGAGCTCACTCTAGCAGCTAGATTGGCCTTGACTTTCACCCTTTTGGCTAGTGGAATCTTCTTCTTCAACTCCTTTCGTACCGAGGGGGCCAATTTGATGAGCTGGGCAATGGTAATGTTGGCGTTCAACCTATTCAAGTCCTCCCAAAGATCATATGGTCTAAACGTGGAGGTGGATGAAGGGTTTTTAATTCCCATTCCTTGAATGGGAATTGTTGGACCCTCCTAGGTTGGTCCGGGTGTGTGGGGATTCTCGGGTTTTTCACCTCCTTCAGAAGGGGTGGAATCTAACATTAACGGATTCACTGGAGGCACCTTCTGGTTGGCCTTCCTTGTGGACTTCAAGGCTTCATGAACTACATCATTGAGTTCTGATAAGTGTGGTGAGTCCTCAAAGCTAGCCTCTGATTCCTGAGCTACGAAAGGTTGGTTGACCCTTTGAGCTCGTGTCATCACCGCATTAACGGGAAGCGAAAGGTGAGCCACTTGATGTGGAATGACAGGTTCATGCGATACGAAATGAGATTGGGAAGAAGTAGAACTTTGGGGAGCTCCATGAGACCCCAATTCTGTCAACGTGATAGTAGTAGAGGGAGAAGAAGAAGAAGGAGATGCAAATCGAGCATCTTGGTTAGACGCTTGATTTTGGCCAACGGGCACAAAACCTTGTTGGGTTTGTAAGCCTTGAGGAGGTTGGTGGTTTTGTCGATGATTATCATAATCATAGTACATGTTGGGAGGATGAAGACTATTGTCATTCAAAGGGTTTTGGGCCCCTCTCTGGTTATCCATGGCTTGTTGGGCAAAATTTCCTCTCATTGGCCTCATAGGGATGACTTTGTCCTTCTCCCTACATCTAATTGTGGGATGATTACCACCGCAGATCCCACACACTACCCCATTCTCTAACCAACAACTCCCAAGTGGATGTCTTTGTCCACAGGAGTGGCAGACCTCCCAACAAGGCTGAGGCCTTGGACCTTGACCACGGTTGAGTTTTTGGTTCCGGTGTGGGGGTTGGTAGACGTTTGATTGTTGTGGGAAGATAGTACAGAACTGCATGGTATGACCATTCTCGCCGCATGAAGTGCACCACATACCAGAAGAATGTCTACCTGATTCTATCTGAGGAGGTGGGGCATTAGAGTTTTGGTTCCTGAGTAGAAAAGCCATCCGATCTGTCATTGCCCTTAATTGTTGTTGGAGTTGCTCTTGGAACCCCTGCTGAGCGTCATGGATCTCCTTCTTCATCTCGTGACGCCAATTGGGTTCATATGTAAGAGCAGGTAGGGAAACGGGGGGCCTAACATTAAGAGGAATGGTATTCACCACATGTGGAGAATACACTATTTGGCTAGGTTGAGATTCAACTAACTCTGATTTCTCACGGGCATGGATGGGAATAAAGCTAGAAATGCTCTCATTCTCTTTCCTCCATAGTTTCTCGTGTTCTATTGCCACCGCTGCCACGGTCCTAGCTGCCTCCTTAGCTTCCTCTAAGGTGGTGGGCCTTCTCTGGAGAATTTCCCGTACCGTTTTCTCTAGATAAAATCCTTGAAGGAAAAAGTGTCTCAGGGTATCATCTGTGAGCAAATTACCCACAAACCGGGTAACAACTTGCTCAAACCTACGAATGTAAGACAAAATATCTTCATCCTTCCCTTGCCTAAAGCTTGCCAAGGCCATCAAGGCTGCACTTTGGCCTACTTCGGGCCTATATTGTTCCAAGAATGCCCTCATGAGGCTATCCCAATCACGAAAGGTGGATGTCGCATGATTGCGGTACCATTCATAAGCCGATTTCTTGAGTGTGGTTGGAAACCACACCAAATAGTAACGGTTGTCAGTTATCAAACAAGTAGTCAATAACTCTAGAAACCGTTCGACATCCATCGAGGGATCCTCGTCCCTAGTTCCTTTGAAACTAGGAAGATTCGGGGGCATTGGGGCAGCTTGAAGCCCCTCAGGAACTACAATAGGCAAACCCCTTGGTTGAACCAAGGGGTTCAGAGGTGGGTTGACAATTGGATCTTCCATGACAATAGGACTAGGAGGAAGAGAAGAGTAAGAAGAGGAAGAGGACTTAAAGCTCGATTCCTCAACGGTTCTAAGGTTTTTCGGGCTTCCCAAATTGTTTCTTGAACTAGGACTTCCTTCTAATGTCTCAGAATTGGGAATTGAAGTTGAAGTAGTAGAGATCGAGGGAAGGGAAAGCGGTCTATAATATCTTCCAGATCGAGTCACAGGGCTCATCTAACGATTAAATTACCGTTCTTATTTTTCTAGACCTATGTGAAGACATTTCGTGGAAACAATTGGTTGACTTAGGATAATCTTGAGTTTCTCCCGAACTCCCCCATGCTGGAAAGTAAACAAAACAGAAGGTTACATGTAGGGCTAACCTCCGGACGAGGTATACCCACTATGCCCCATACGATACAGACTCTTAGTTGGGCTGACCACCTACTTGGAGGGTTCTCCTTGGTATCAAGGTATCCCCAATTTCCCTCCAAGGGACGGCATCACCAACTTAAGAGAAACGACACCAACATGTACAAAAAATCCTTCATTGGTTCATCATATCTCATTCATTAAGAAGGGGAGAACGTACCTGGCTGCAATTTCACCTTCCCTGTTCGATCCCTAACCGAGTCTAAGTGTCTAGTGTAGGGTTTGGTGTAGTGAGGAAGGTTCGTATACTCACCTTATGCCGTGCTCCTTCCTCACGACCCCTTCAACATGCATACCATTCCGAATATGCAACATTCATCCCATTCAACATACAAGGCTATTGATAACACACAAGTTGCTCTTACCTTGGTGGTAGATCAAGTTCGGGGGGGAAGGGAAGGGCGCCCTTGTCCCATACCCGGGCTCATGCACCTTCTCTCTTTGGCTTAGAAGCTCACTGATTACTTTTCAAGCAATCGTGGGAGGGCCTCAACCTTTCACCCCTAAGCCCCCTTACTCAACCAAAGCACAAAAGTTAGAAGGTGATCCGCCTAACACAATGTGTTTGTGTTAGGAGGTCGGGAATTCCACACACCCTTCTAACTCCCAACCTCCATTACAACTTGAACAAAACACCTCATACAAGAATACATGCACCAAAGTAGGTTCAGCAACTTACCTCAAGCAATAGCGCACTCCACCTCCCACATGAGACCAAACACCACTCAACTCACAATTTAGGTCAGAAATAGACAATTCAGAACCCTAAATTCAGCAATCCAGCAGCAAGACAAACACCTTCCAAGCAACAAACCAAACAAAAAGCTCCTCTCGGCAGACGCACCAAATGGAAGCCCAAGATTAAATCCCTAAGAGGATTAATTTTTTAAGCCCACAAGGTCCTAGTATAACATGGTTTAAACCAGTCCATGTACTGATATGCCATATTTAACTATTTCTGGACTATGAGGTGAATTTGGGACTAAGGACTAAAAGATAGATCTGGAGATGTGCCTCATAAAAGATAGTGAAGCATAAAAGTCGAGGAGTTTAGAGTACTTTTCAAGCATTAAATGCATCACCAATGACACTTATGAAGGAAGAAATGGCTAGAGCGACCAAATTTGAATTTAGACAATACGTGAGTCCGGAACATGCAGCCGGATATCTCCGGGTAAATATCAAGGTGGAATTCAGAAGAAGAACCGAGTCCTGAGAACAAAAATTGATGGACATACTGTACATCACAAATGTGTAGTTAGGAAAAATGTGGTAGGGAAATCTGGGACAGAGCTACGGACAGAAAATACTCGCAATTGATAGAACATGCAACCGGATATCTCCGGATGAAATGAGAGTAAGAGTCCAATACTAAACTGTTTCATTATAAAAAAGTGTCATACAATAAATGAGGGGTGGCCGTTGCTAAGAGGCGCGTGTAATCTATGGAAAATCGATTCAACTATTCTAATTTAAGTGCTTTACAGATGCCCTCTACCCGTCCAGTATGGTGTCTTCCATAAGTTAGATAATGAACTATAGCCTTTCTAGGATTCTTGAATGGATCTAGATATGCAACAACAACACATTTGGGCCACAAATAATGCCTTGTTCAAGGATTAAATGAAGCCTTCTTGAAGATGTGGAGAAACCTAACATAGGTGGGCCTTCGAGTCTGTTTGCTGGCATAGCAAAAAAGAATATCTGATAAGATGTCTCGGGGCAATAACAATTGGGCCGCCTCCATGAGCCCATCTGGACGCATAGGAGACCAGATCCCGACATTGAAATACCGCAATAGTATTCGAATAACATCTGCCGTGTCATCAAAGGAAGGCAACTGCGTGGAGCGGGATTTGGCTGAGTCAAGGACCTCGTCCGAGTAGAGAGGACCGCGGAGTGATATGATTATGACCTGCAAATAAGAAGGCAAGACCATCGAATTAGAAATAGAGCATTGGAATGAGGAGAAAATATGGTAGGAGGAGTTCAAGTGACACGAATTCGACCGGAGATCTCCGGGTGACCCTCCCAGACCAATGTTCGGCTGTCGAAATGGTCAGGAGAATACTCAGAAGTGATCACAGATATTGGAAGGTGAAGCTTGGGGGCGAGACACTAACATTAACAAATAAAAAGAAGGACCTCAACAAATAACGTTACTGACAACAACATTTATCTTCAAAATTGAATGGTCAAAATCCCACAGACATCCTTGACGTAACATTTACAAAGCATAGAGTTTAAAATAACCAGTATAATTCATTGTTCTAAGGAGCCGAAATTATGCCCTTCACCACGGACCGGGCCTCTTTGGAATTTTTGTCTACTGGATCACTCGCAAACATCAATGGATGACGTCTAACAAAGTCGGGAACATCCTCATTTGACCCTAGCAGTCCGGAGAGCCATGGGAGAAAAATGGTGGACAACCAGGTATCTTTCGAATTCCCAGTCCATGATGAACTGTGCTGAATGTATCATTAAGGACGTTCTTTAGTGGAGTATCGTCCACAAGCAAGACATCCTTAGGAGACCTGGGCCACGCCTTGGCGTTATAAATTGTCAGGTCCTTAAGGAAAATTGGCTTCGATGGATGGGATGGGAGCGTATATGATGTTTTTGTGCAATGGGCCTACTTCAGGATTGTGACGCCTTCTGGAATGACAACACCTTTCTTGTGCAACTCCTTGATAATATCCACAATATTCTTTTCCAACACATTGCTCCAGAATGAGACAGTAGCCTTCTCTCCCACGAAGTTGAGGAGTTCAGTGGAACCGGGCCTTACTTTGATGTCTCTCGGTTGTCCCTGTTTGAATTTCCCCATGTGCACAAGAACTCCATTTAAGTCAAACACGACATGATAAATCCGATTGGATGTTACCTGATCCTCGGTTGGAGGCTCTCGGACGATCGTAGTAGGCTTCGTCGAACCTGAACCCAAAATACAAGTACGTAGACTGAGATGAGGAAGTTGTTCAGCGAAGTGAAATTTCAATTATACATATAGAAGTGTTCTGCACTCACAATCCAGAATTGCTCGATGGAAAAATGAGCACTATATAGATGATGGCACATAAGTATGAATGTACATATTAGGCACTTGGGACAGTAGGTGGAGTATCCCTAGAAGTCTGAGCTACACCAGAAACTTGAGCAGTCTATGCGGGGTTCTGTCACCAACATCCTTCGACTGTGTTGATCCTGCGGACCCCTGAATACCAGTAACAAAGTGGTAAGAATAAGGTCTGCATCGAGTGAACTGTCCTTAGAACAATGAAGAAGGTTTGATGGACAAGTAACTATTCACCTTATCTTTTTGGGCCCTTGACCGAATTGTAGGTGGAGGTGGAGGAGCTTTCGCCGTAGGATTCTTCGCGATTGCTTTTTTCTTTTCTTTTTGAGCCAGCTGCCCGTGGCTCCGCGGAGGGCTGCGCAGAGGGCTCATAGCATTTAATTCACGCAATGTCTGCTGCGCCGACGCCTCATCCATCGTTTGATCGGTGTCACGCAACGTCAAGTCTTCGGCACTCTTGCACACAACCTCCTTTTCTGGACGCGTCCTCGAAAGGTCGGCCAACGGGAGATCTCCGGGTGCTCTTTGGGAAACGTCAAAGTCCAGGCGATCGGACATTGCCGTGTCATCGTTCCGACCAGGCAAAGGAGAACGTGGCATGCCGGAATGCCAACTCGTTTCCTTTTCAGAAGTACCGACTCTAGCGGCCGGAGTAGAGTTGCTTCTCGAACTAGGCGAGGCTTGCCTGATAGGAAGAGGTGGTTCATCAACGTCTACCTGTATGGGGTGGGATGGGGTGCCCGCACCGACGATCCGCGCGGCAATGGCCAAGGACTAGAGTCCAATGTTGGGTGCCGCTGATGAACTCGGTTCCTACCGCACATCAACTTCAATCATCGTGGCATCAGGCGTCTGCGTCACATTGACGAAGTCAGTGTGAAGAACATTAGGATGCAATTCAAATGAGAACGGTATAATACACCTGGAGATCTCCGGTTCAAAGTGGTCCATGTCTACCGGGTGAACTATATCTGAGCAAGGCGATGAGGATATGAGCCCTAAAGTATGCAGGGCATCCTAAACGTATGAACAGCCGGAGATCTCCGGGTCATGAAGTTTTATTAGCTGTTATACCTCGCCGATGTAGTTCATCCTCGACATTGCCCGTGTTAGAACACCAGCGCCTGGGGTTGACCCAGTGATGGCAGTCTCCTCTGACTCCTCTGCAGCGACGTCGGGTACGTCGGGTACGTCGGCTAAGAGATTCAAGTGGTACTTGAATATTTCTTCTGCGTAGGATTTCGCCTTGAGTTTGGCATCTTCGCTGCTCACAATCTCGAGGACCTGCGCGTCGTGAGTCTGCAAGATAAAGCGTGCGTAAGGCAACATCCAAAACATATAACTGAAGACGGACCAGAAATCTATGACGTTGAAGTGTTCGGGAAGGATGTTCTGCTTACCAATCCGAGGTATGTTAAATGTGGTCCACCATGGACATTGATGACCACCATATCCTCTCTAATGAACCCCGTGAACAGCAAATCAAGGACTGAGATCCTCAGCTCTGGGACACCGGTTTGCTTCCAGCGCTGGATGGTTTCTGGATGTTGAGCAGCTGAATAGAAGGCCTGCATTTTGTCAGCGTGGACTTTGTAGAGCCTCTTGAATGACTGAGCTGGCGTCTCGCTCGAATCGTATTCATATAGGAATACACAATACACTGCCTCCTCGACCCCGATTACTGGGCTCGGAAACCAATCACCTGGGTGGGGGAAGTAGTAGACCACATGCGTCGCCCACAATTTCACCTTGCCCCTGGACTCTCTCTGCCGAAGACTGATGTACCTCTTCAATTCAACGAATCCCGCGACATCGGTGATAAGGACGGACGGTGATCTGACCCTCGTCCTCCCGTCCTTCGTGTCCACTTCCAGATGGTCGAAAATGGTTCTGAAGTCCAACGCATCCAGGACCTGTGCACGGCATATGTCGTCTTTCACGCGATAGAGGAAAAAGAAGTACAAGTGAGGGTCATTGACGTTACGCCACTCCTGAATGTCCGGCATGATAAGTACTTCGGCGATCTCGTCCCCTCTCTCTGGCATAACCCTGCAGGTATATTTGGAGTTGAACAGGGACTTGTCATCCGTGGGTGTGGCCTCGGTAGCATCCTCAACGATGTGTTGACTACAGATGGACACAAGGACGTCCGGGGTGGGGTCGGTCTCCTTGTTGATCGCCTTCAGTCGACCCTCAAGCCAAGCTTTACCCTTGGCAGAGTGATTAGCGGCGTCCACCCAGGACTCGAGCTGAACCCGTCCAATATCCCACTCTGCCGCAATGGCGTCCCACTGCTCCTTCGTGTAAGGGACTAAGTCAGCAGCCTTCGAGGGAAGGGGGTGTGACTTGTAATTTAACATGAGTTCATTCTTCATAGCCCGGATTCTCTTCTCCCTGTTCGCCGCGTTTTCGAGTGTCTCGGCCTGCCCTTTCATAGTACCTTGGTTTGCCGCTTTGGAGGACTTCACACAGACCTTCTTCGCGAGCACTAACTCCGCGAGGTAGTCAAGGTCTTCAGCGCGCATTTTATAGAGTGGCTTGAAGTCGTTCTGCACCAAAGGCTTCCCCTTCCGCTTAGCTGGGTCGCCAGTCTTCCTGTTCGAGTTTGGTAGGAGTCCAGCGACGAACATCCTATCGATTACGATCCACTTCTGGACCACCGTGTCATCCATCTTGAATAGAAGAGGGACCTTCGCGTCTTTTGGGTCAGTTTTGCCGAGGTGAGTGAAAACCGTCGGCACCACTTGCCGTTGGAACGTCTGCAATAATATATAACTCAGTGTGTGAGCATCCGGAGATCTCCGGTAGATTGGATTTGTTTCTTGAAGAATGAGCTCATTGATGAAATTGAAATATATTCAGGTGGAGGATGTAAGCTTACCGAGAATTCGTCAGATTGTGGACGACCATAGAATTGGGGGGCGGGTTTCCCGAACTCAAACCACTTCACTCTGCACGTTTGCAGCTGCTCGGTAAAACTCTGTTCCTTCCGCAGACCCGTCAGATCTTGATTCAGAGCGCGCGAGAATTGTAGCAGGGTCATGTCTTTGGGGTTTGGTTTGGTCCAAACCGGGATGATAGAGAAGTGCGATATTTCTTCGAGCGTCCACGTTGATGGAAGTTCGTGTGACAATATCTTGTGCGCCTCCACAGTATGCTGACCACCAATAATGTAAAAGTGTGTCGTGTCCCTAAGGCAGTCCTCCTTCGTTGGTTTGGTCGCGAAGAAGTCCACCTTAGTTCCGTCAGGTTTATTCTTCAGTGGCAAGACTCGAATGTGAATCTCTGGGGCCGTGGCCTTCGACGATGCACGAACTGCGTTGATGATTCCTTCGAGCCGTTCTTTCTGGATGCCCCTGTACACTAATCCTCCAGGGGGGGCCCTATGTAGATTATTGAAATGAACGAGCTTCACGACATCCTTCTTCGTGACAGGGTCTTCTACTGTCAAAGGCTTATTCTTGAGTATGTATATGTTCTTGAACGCGTCGTCGAGAACCTTGCCAATTGCTTCAACTTCAGTCCTCTTCATTTTGGCGAGGTCAGCCTGTGTGAAGTTTAGGCACTTTTCGATTGCTAGGCCAGGCTCATCGGCCTTCGCTTTCTTTCCCTTCTCTTCCCACGACGAGGAACTTGGGGTCGAAGTTTTCAAGGTTGTCTTGCGTTTTCTTCCCGGGGTTGATTCTGGTGTCAGGGACAGAATGGGTGTCGGGTCTGGAACAGGCTTTCGGGACTTCTCTTGTGCTTCTGCCATCCACTTCCACTGCTCATTAACATACGCCGGGCTCTATGTATCACTCGTGGGAGGGCTGAATAAGAAGTTCTCATTCTGACATGTCTCCGCCATCTCATCCAAAATCTTAGATGTCTCCAGAATCAAGCCGTATATGAGAGGCTCCGTGGATGAGTCCACATTCTCCTGGACAACAAGGAGGCAGACACCGTCGTCAAGACCTTGCATCTCTAGAACCTCGAGTCCAATGTCGCGGTGTCCCCGTTTCCCAATCCGAAGTTGGGGGACGTATTTTCAGGCTTCTTCAGGGGTTTTCAAGAGCTTCATTCTCCACTGGGTAATGCTCTCTCGGCATTTGTAGACGTAGCCAACATTGTGAATTCCTCTGTAGACAAACTCAGGGAGCCAGAACTCTACAAACGCCCCAAGCTTCCCGGGACGACTTTCTGTCGGAAGTGTGGTTGTCCACGAATCCTTGCAAGATGAGTTCGAAAGAGCACAAACGTAGTTAGTAATCACTGCAATTGACCGGTAACCTATGGAGAGTCCGTCACTCAAAACCGGCTCTATTCCTAGGGATGGATGATAGAAATCGAGCTTCTAAATTATTTTATTACTGCCCAAGCAAGGGGAGGTCTTCGCACAATTATCAGATCTACAGACACTTGACTGATCTTAAATCGCTTGAAGTATCTTGCATGAGCTCAGCCGGAGATCTCCGGTTCGTCAGGAACGATCTGTAGTCGGCGTGAGGGGGTATCGAAACATGCTTGAAACGTCCCGAGATCTACAACTCTATGTCGGATTGTGAGCAGCAATGGCGTTTGTTTTTGATTAATTCCATTGCGAACGTATCCGGAGATCTCCGACTGATTTGCGGGTGTCGTGTGCATCCGTCCAGGAATGATTCGGTACGTATCAGTTGGAGCCACTTCTGCCCTGAACCGGAGATCTCCGGAAGATGACCTGAATGTCGAGTTTCACGATATTCACATCTTCCTACGCGCGTATATGCACTACTTCGTAACGTCCGGAGATCTCCGGATATTTTTGAGATTTACTAAATCGTGGGAAAATATATCAAGATTCATCATACCTCGACATTATCCGGAGATCTCCGGCTCATTATTGGAACTCCGTATTCCGTTCGGGATGCAACCGGAGATCTCCGGCTGATGCAAGTACGGATTAACATTGCACTAATCGCAACTTTCCATCACGCGTATATTCACATTCATTCACAGAGAAGTTTGACATACTACACTGGAAGTTTTACATACTCAAAATTCATGTTTCAAGTTACAAAACACACTGAGATGAATCAAATGCTCACACAATGCTTTCAATAACCAACCTTACACAGAGGAAATTGAATCTACAAATGTTCCGATGGAACGCCAAATGTGACGTTTGCACATGGATTACTCTTGTCATTAAATCGGACCGGACTCGACGGACTCAGTATGGACAAGCACATTCTGACGTTCGTACAATACCATAATCACTCGCAAATTCATGATTCGAAACACACTTCTGTTCATGGGACATCAAAAATAAAATCGACTATAGCCTAACAGATATCTGAATTCTAGTACTCATCCTCTGAGGTTTCTCTTCATTATTTAAGTGTACTTTGTTGTCATACACCCGCTAGGAATCAAATGGACAAACTTGAATCACAATAAAATATAGAATCCACACACAGTCGCTCGGACATAGTGAAAACAATTCAATGTTGTGGACTTACCGGTCTCCTTTCCATGAAGTCTCACTCGACGTTCCAGCTCCAGTCGCCATTTTCCAACCTCCTCGAGGAACTCCTCGGGATCGAAGCGAATTCACAGCTCTGGATGACATCAACGTTCAACAACTCAGCCTTTCAAACTCTACAATTTTTCAGATGCCCTAGAATTTCAGGTCCACATTTGATTGACAAGATTTCCGCGAAATGAATTTCAACACTGCTCATTTACGGATAACATGCTCATTTACACGCATAACATGCATAACAAGCTCATTTACGGACCTTCTATACTGAATGCACTGAATACCAGAACCCTATACCCTAAGCCCTACAATTCCGCTTCCAAGTCTATTTCAGTATCTCTGTTCCAGTCCTGCTCTCTGACCTTCAATCCATATCCAGAAACAACCTCTGGACAATATGCTCAATGTCCCTCATTTTTATCAACACTCACCTTGCACACCGACAGCCTCTCACAGCGCACATTGCCCTAACCTAATGCGTTGACGCCTACTGCGCAAACCACGAAAAAAACCCCTCCCGCCACTTCTGCTCACTACCTACGACATTACAAAGACAACACCCATAAAAAACAAGAAAGGTTTGACGCTTGGAGTTCCCCTAACCCGATAGGGACAAGCTGGACGGCTCAAGGGCTGTGATGGCTCATGATGACAGTGGGTGAACTTAAAAATCAGCTCTAATCACGTACATATACAACGTGTACATTTCACAATCATGAATTGTCAATGTTGTGAGCATGCGTGACAAGACGTATTGATACCCGGATTCCTGGGTATTACATATGGCTACAGTAGATACTCGGGTTCACCGGGTATAAGAGTAATCATCATACTTGAATTTAAAACGTCATAAGTGAAAAAGCTTAATCTCCCTCTCCGTTACACTCCCTCCCTTCTTTCCCTCACTTGTTTTTCTTATTTATGTTTTGCTCTCCTCTCCTTCTCCATCTCCATCTCATTTTTAATCTTGATTCTAGTAATTTTTAGGCTCCCCGTGATTTCAATAATTACACATTCTTAAATTAACCTACTACTCTAAAAATAAATCCCGCACTCTTCCTTGCTTACTCTCCCTCCCTATCCCTTATTCTCCCTCACTTCCTTACTCTCCCTCTCCATCTCTTTTCTAATTTTGACTTTTTTTTTTATTCCCTAAATTCCCCTAGTGGCATATTCTAAAAATATAAATTACTTTAAAATAAATCCCTCCCTTACTCTCCCTCTCTTACTCTCCTTCTCTTACTCTCCCTCTCTGCCTTATTCTCCCTCGCTTACTCTCCCTCCTACTTGTTTTTAATTTATTATACTCTTACTCTCCTCTCCTTCTCCATCTCCATCTCTATTTCCCTTTTGAAGTTTACTTTTTTGGATTTTCCTTCTTTCAATAAGTTCACATTCTAAAATTAAATAACTACTCTCAAAAACAACCCCGCACTCTTCCTCTCTTACTCTCCTCTCCTTCTCCATCTCCATCTCTATTTTCCTTTTGAAGTTTACTTTTTTGGATTTTCCTTCTTTCAATAAATTCACATTCTAAAATTAAATAACTACTCTCAAAAACAATCCCGCACTCTTCCTCGCTTACTCTCCCTCCCTATCCCTTATTCTCCCTCCCTACCCCTTATTCTCCCTCCCTACCCCTTATTCTCCCTCACTTCCTTACTCTCCCTCTCCATCTCTTTTCTAATTTTGACTTTTTTTTATTCCCTAAATTCCCCTAGTGCCATATTCTAAAAATATAAACTACTTTAAAATAAATCCCTCCCTTCCTCTCACTCTCTTACTCTCCTTCTCAATTCTTGTCCTTCCCTTACTCTCCCTCTCCCTTGATTTTAATTTATTTTACTTTTAATTACCCCTCCTACTCAATATCCATTCTTGGTTATTAATATTGTACTATTGAAATAGTAAAATTATTTTTTCTATTCTATTCTATTGCATTATTAAATCATGCATAGGTTTCAAAGAGGTATATACTTTGTTGTTACCTTTCTTCTTAATTATTTTGTGATATTAAAACTACATTAATGGTTGAACTAATGCGTTGCCAAGCAAGCCCCAACTCCTAGCCATAGTACTAAAACCATAATTTGCGCAATAAACCACGAAGTGAACTATCGCATAGTCAACCATGCTGTGAACTACAAAAACGCTACTTGAACCGCGGAGTCAACTGTACAGTGAATCATTCCACCTTTCATTTTTTAGTATTTTTAAATATTAAAAATACATAAAAATGGTTGGGCTAATGCATTGCAAAGCAAGCGCCAACAGCTAGTCTACTCTAAAGTTATATCCATTATCCTCCCTCTCTTCTTTATTCTCCCTCTAACTAAATTATAATGTATCAAAGTCTTAAATAGTTAAAGTTCAATTATCGCTAAATTTTCTTACACGCTATTCAATCCAATTTTTTTTAAAGTTATAGTTATTGATAAATTTAAGGTTATAGTTCATAGTATCAATAAATTTTTAATTTATAGATTTAAAGGTGATATAAGCCCTCGACCTTCATGAACCGAGAACCTTCCACGGTGAACCGTAAACCGTGAACCCTTAACCTTCAACCCCAAACCGTGAAGTAGAAACCCTGAATCCTAAACCCTAAACTGTAAATAGTGAACCCGGAACCTTAAACCGTAAACCCTAAACCTAGACCCTAGACCGTAGACCCTAGACCCTAGACCCTAGACCCTAGACCCTAAACCCGTAAACCCGTAAACCGTGATGAACAATCCTGCCTTACCACGGAAGCTGTACCCGTTTTCATAGGACCAGGTTGCTGTACTTTTAAAAGCATCTGCTCAGTTAAATATTTCTGCACGTATCTTCAAAAGTAGACAAATAGCTTCTGTCGAACTAGGAAATTTTGGAGATATTTCGCATTGGAAACGAATGTCGACGTTCTACTTGTGTCCTGTAGTGTCAGTTGAACAACACTACACTAAAAGTTTCATTTAGTGTAGTGCACACTAAATACGAACCCATACACTAATTGTCAACTACGCAATTAGTGTAGTGACAAAATAGTACACTAAATGTGAACTACTACACTATTTGTGAACTTTTGTAAACTTGATTGGAATATTAACTATTTTACTCGTGCACGTTTAGTGTATTGAAAGTAGAAGAGAATTATGTGTTCTCAAAGGTGAAGAAGAGAAAAAATAAAACTCATAAACAAAAAATTGGAAAAACAACAATTGCAAAAAAATAATAATTAGGAAAAAACAACAATTTGGGAAAACAACAAATAGGTAAAAACAACATTTTTGCGAAAACAACAATTAGGAAAAAACATTTAGGAAAAAACAACATTTTTGAGAAAAACAAGAACTATGAAAAAACATCAATTCGGGGAAAAAAGACAACTTACCATTTGAAAAGGTAAACTTTTGTAAAAATAAGCTTTCCCAAATGTGGAAATTTTTAAAAGTAAAGATTTGATAAAGTAAACGTTTGAAAAAGTGAACTTTTGAAATAATTTTTTTTTGAAAAAGTGAACTTTTGAAATCGTGAACTATTTCAAAAGTTCACTATTTCAAAGTAAACTTGGAAGAAAGTAAATTTTTGAAAAAGTTAAGTTTTGAAAAAGTAAGGTTTTGAAAAAGTAAAGTTTTGAAAACGTTATTGTATGGTAAAGTAAATTTTTGAAAAAGTAAATGTTTGGAAAAAGTAATTGTATGGTAAAGTAAAGTTTTGAAAAAGTAAATGTTTGGTAAAAGTAATTGTATGGTAAAGTAAAGTTTTGAAAAAGTAAATGTTTGGTAAAAATAAATGTATGGTAAAGTAAAGTTTTGAAAAAGTTGATGTTTGGAAAAGTAAATTTTGTAAAAGTTAACTTTTTAAGAAGTAAAACGTGAATAAGTAATATCTTGTAAAAGTAAGCTTAAAACAAAAAAATTCCATGGAGTGTACTCCGATAAAGTTATCATTGATGAAGTAATTTTTGATCGAATTAACTATTTAGAATGTACACTTGTTTGCAATTAGTACACTATTTGTCAAGTTGTTTGCAATTAATGTACAAAGGTAAGTACACTATTCGTGCCATCACACTAAATGAAACTTTTAGTGTAGTGGGCAGCAGTGGGCCGACTGTTTTCCATGCGTAGGGTATAATTTCATTCACAATGGTGAGTACAAGAAGAATAATACGATTACATTATACTTAGTCCATGATGTGATACGGCCCTTGTAATCACAAAGACACACCATGGGGCATACTTCATCTTCCGTTTTCTAATTTGCAGCACTCTGGGAACTAGATGGTTTCCATACAATACGGTCATCCCACGAGTACGAGCCTTTCATTTATCATGAGTGGAATGTGGCCTCGGTCGTGGGCACGTCAAAGAATGCGCACTATCATGATGGTGTACATCAGTTAGTATGATAGAGTATGCATGCCCAAGATTCGTTTCAAATTTGAGCGCCTGAATTTTCCCACCAGGAGGTGATGAGGAGGTTGATAAGAGTATCCTTCAACTCAGCTCTCATCCTTTTTTGCTCTAGAGGTTTGGGATACTGTGGGAGCTGAGCCAGTTAGTGAGAGTGTTTGTGTGCACGACATCGTGCTAGAATTCTGCAGGGAAACAATTAGACAGTAGGTATTCCAGGAGTGTTAGGATTGTATCCTTGTATAATTTCAAATCGGCATTCAATTTCATAGGATTGGTGTAGATTGTGTTTCTCTTTGCCCTCAAAGTCGACCGGAAGCTATCGTGTAGTGATTCAGTAACTAGATCGTCTCCTAATTAAGAGATAGATCCGGAGCGCCTAATATATTTCGACTCGAGAAGTAGGATGGCGTGACTGATCGGGGTGTGAATCCGAACAGTTCTCAGGGATTGGCGGCTGAATCTTTCTGCCACACCCTCGAATATTCCGTACGGCCGATGTTTCGATAACGACATTGATGCGAACCAGAGATCTCCGGCTCTTCTAGCTGTGACATTCTGGATTCTGCCATGCTCACTTGCAGGCCACGGCAACTATCCCAAAAACATCTGGCTGTCCCATTTTACGAGCCCAGAGTTCCCGGAGATCTCCGGCTATTCAAGGGCGAGATGATCATTGAAAGATATCACGGCAGCGTGGTTCGGATGAACCGGAGATCTCTGGTAAGATTTGAATAGAACTTCTAGCTTCGCCCTCCACATCCTCACTTACACGAGGAATCGACGTTGCTGATCAACATCGAGTCATCCGGAGATCTCCAGCTAGACACGCCCTACGATTTTGACCATGGTTTTTCAGTTCTAATCCACGTCCACTTATTCATGTACTAAGGCCATCGGCCACTAGCCGAACATGGACAGACGGAGGCCGGAAGAATGTCTGACTCTGATTGGTGGGAGAGTGACTCGGACGATCTTGCCATGGTCGCAGCTCAGTGCCCTGATTTCGGTCGAGCGGATTCTATGGAAGAAGATGATCCATCCGAGGAGTCTACTGGAAGGTCGGAGGTATTGTGGTCAGGATTGTCCGTGAACCTCTTGAGGCCAGGCTCAGGCGAAATTGGAGAAGCATCAATTGTCGAGGTTCACCCAGTTGGTCAATGGCTTGAACACCATATTCGTTATAATGGGAGATTTCCATGATTTTGAAGATATATGATCTTTAAAGCATCAATATATATAGACAATTGTAGGTGCAAAGCATATTAACAATGCACCAAGAATACTATATTTCATTACATGGATGGACCAAATTAGCCGAATGTCCCAAAAAATGGTAACGCTAAAAGAAGCATGTACCATTATTCCAAGCTTTATTCAAACTTCATGAAAAAAGTCACAAACAACACTCATTCACCCCGAGGCAAAAGACAATCATCCTATCACTAATCAAATGGTCTACGGAGTTCCACCATAAGCCTCTATACGCGTCTTCAAAAAAGCCCTCTGACGTTGCCTAGTCCATGTTGCGCCATTCTCTTGTATTAATGGACTCTCTAGAAGACGCTGCAAACCCCGCCTATGCACCTCGTCACTGTTTGATTTGGGCAGCGAGTGCCGGCGGATGGGGGAACGAGAGCATTTGCCTCTAGCAGCGTCTCCTGACAAAGTTCGGGGACGGAGACATTTATCGAATGGTTCCTGCACAATAGGCGCCACACACAATCCAAAGAAATACACTTTAGGTCGAATGCTGCTACACAACACACATGAAAATTGTAATAATAAGATCCATCCTAGCGCACATAAGGTCGAATGGAGCTAAAATACAGAAGGAAAGATCCACAGAGTACATTTAACATCCAACAAAAAAAAACAAGCTCAAATGAACCAAAACTATATTAGTGCAATGTAGCTCAACAACAAACAAAAATTGTCTAGGCCAAAACATCGCAATAGTGCAATAAATTGGAGGTCATCATAACACGCACCGCAAGCGAGCGTTGGGAAGTACCATCCCTTAAACCGTCGTAGAGAATATGCTTTGCTGGAGTACAATTATCAGGATTTAAAGGCGGGGATCCAGGAACTAAACGAGGCCAGTGCGGCGAAGGCGAGTTGTTCCTATCATGAATTGGCTCCCGCGCAATAGGGCTTTCAACAACTCCGTCGAACATTGCCATGGTCGAATAATCCATGGCTGATTGTGCGGTTGCAGCAGAGTGCAACAAAAGCCCTTTACTCCGAAGAGAAAGGACGAACTCCTCTGGCCCTAGCAAGGAATCCACGGACGCCCGACAGTCACAGTCCTGTAGAAATTTCAATTACAATGACGCTCACATATCTCAGAACAATAGATGAAAATTCCAATCATTCAAAATAGCACGACATTCCATCAGCAGTAGATATCCAATTCCCACAACAAACAAAGCGGTGAAACATCTTAGTTTCATTTATAAAAAAAATATACACAAAAAATGGTCCAACAAAATTTACAACATCGAGCTGCAGTCAATTGATACAGTTTAGCTCTATGCGACCTAAAGTGTAAAAGGCATCTAAGCGTTCCCAACGGCATTAAGAGCGGAGATTCTAAAACGCTTGGATTGCGTTCCAGATACTCGCAGACTAACCACACGTCTTCTGATCATTAGAAAACATCTCCCGACCAGAGGGATGTTCGGCCCGGTACTGCGCTAGACCACCCGGAAACTGATGAAGGTCAGAGAGATATGGCAGCAATTCCTCCAACAATACAGAGTCGTCTCTCGCGCCAACATGTTTGTGCGACCATGATGGAAGAAGAAGGACGTTCTCCGGCAAATTGAGCATGTGCTTAATCGGGCTGTCGTCAATGACAAGCGTATTTGCCGGAGTATACTCACGATCCAACCTATTGAAGAGATGGCTCGATAAGGTCTTCAAGAAGATGTCCTTCTGAGTGCCAGATTCCTTCATATCGAATGTTCTGCTACCGACTCTACGCTCGGGAACCCTATCGCAACTCTCCTGACCAAAGATCCTGAGAGGGTACGAAGAACTATGCTGAAAAAGATAATTACATATCTGACGCGTTGTAGTTTCCATCATCGAACTCCAGATCGTGATGGTGGCAATCTTAGAAAACTTCGTAAGGAATTCAGCACAACCAGGGCACACTCGAACTAGTTTAGGGCCTACTTCGGCCGGCAGCGAAGCCGAGTGAATGGACGGGATAGAGTCCCTGGATCCTCTGGCCTGCCACGACGGCTCACACGTGCATAGAATCCCATTGAGGTCCAGCACAATATTCAACCACCTGCCCTAAAAATCTGATAGGACTCTAGGTATTTCTTCTAGGAATACTGGCACCACTTATTGATGTCTCGCCGACCTGGTTCGAAAACGCTAGGAGAATGATCAATATTACCACAGATTCATTAACAACGACGAATCAACAATACGTAGAATGAAAGAGGTAAACAGGGGGATGCGTGATGGAGAAAGAGTGGAGTTCGAAAAGAGTTAGAAGAATACCTCGAGAACTTCATCGTCCTGCAGCATTTCGTCTCGGGCACCCATCGATCCCAACAAACCCTGCATGCTATCAAGAGGCCCGGAGTGCCCGACATCCATTTGGGGGCACGGTTCTGGAACAAGAAAATGTGGCTCAGAATCATGATTGATCTCGTCTACAAGCACGGCTGAAACTTGGACGACCTCTTCTATGACTGGGACTGCAGTTTGGACGACCTGTTCTATGACTGGTTGAGCAATCGCGTCATCACCGAAACTTAGATCTGGAAAAATTCAACAACTTCACTCTATTAGCGGATGGGCACAAAGGACACGGATACAAGTCACAGTGGTTAGATGTCAAGCAGTTTAGCTCGAGTCGAGCTGAAGTGCTCGCCGTGTACTGTAATATTAACAAAAAAAATACTGGAGTACAAAATTGGACATGTACAAAATGTTCTGCCTCTATACACTCGCAACTACATTACACTAACCTGACGATGACATGGGGACATCTGCGATAGATTCGTCCCGATCGGGCGACTTCGGAGGGGAAGAGGGGCGGGCCGATGCGGAAGGGAGAACAGGAAGCAATTGAGCCCCACTGGAGACGGGGGAGGTACCGACGGATATGGTAGCTGCAAATCGCGAGACAGACTTGCAGACCCGCCGTCCGGTGATGCGGGAGGCTGGGGGATTGCAGCAATAACTACGGGCGGTGTTGTGGCGGCAGTAGGCAAATTAGCCGACATGAATCTCTGCATCATGAGCATCATCTCGGCATGCCTCTGATCTTCGTCTCTCTTCATTTCATCGTCACACCTCCGCTGCAGATCCCTGAGCTCCTCGTCGCGCTCCGCAAGCCGCTGCTCCATCAACCTCATCCGGATGGCCTCCTCTTCGAGCTTCTTCTCAAGGGAGATCAACCTGCTGTCATCCTGAGCGTTGCTCGCGATAGCCAACGGAGAGCGCGTGCTCGGGCTAGCAACCTTCCTCTTCTAGGCTGCCGGGCGAGCGGTTGAAGCGCCCAAGGTGGGAGCTGAATGAGGCCTGTCGGAAATCTCCAACGAGTCCAACTCCGGGAAGTCGAGTCGTTGTCGCGAGGATGCGATTGTGTCTCCTGCTTCAGATTGAGAGGCACTCTGAAACTCAGGCGGAGTAGCGTCAACGAAGTCGTCCTGGGACTCATTATCCGGAGTGACGGTGCTCGAGATCGGGCACGCAACCATAGCGCTTGGCTCCGCATCTTCCTCCTCATCGCCGAGGTCAATAATGGCTTTCCCCTTCCCCTTTCCAACGGCATCTCGAAGCTCGGGGAAGATCTCCGAGTTGACGTGATACGCAGATATATCGAAATCGGCCCGATCCAACGTCAAGGCGACCTCGAAGGCGTCGTCGAGATCTTGCTCATCGGTGTCGTGAGAAATGCAGAATGCCTCCAGGTCCAGCATCTGTACACGAATGGATTGAACAAGATTCAATTTAGGTCGAGTCGAGCTAAACTCACTACAAACAATTGCTGGTATGAAAACTCAGCTATTATAACTTCAAATCATACAAACAAAGTAAATGACATCCATAAAATCGTACAAGTAAAAGCCGACACTTTAGCTCGAGTCGAGCTAAAGTGACACCAAAAGAGCATAGGCAAGACCTCTTTGAAACTAAGCAGTCAGAAAGGGAATAAACAGTTTAGCTCGAGTCGAGCTAAATTGCAGGGATGCTTATCACACTCGCTGTCAGTAATTTCGTCCCGCCAAACAGCTGGACAACAGATTCCCCCCTGTTGCAGAACAGCTCCAGGACCTTGATGAAGAACTCCATCCTCAGCTCGTTCAAATTCATGGAGTACGCCAACTCGTTGTACTTGTGCAGCTTCGTGTACAACACATGCTCTGGAGCTGCGTAGATCTTCTTTACGGCCGGGATCACCGTAAGCTCCTTCTTGAAGAGAAAGAAGAGCCGAACCGGGTCTAGAGCGTTGTTGGTCTTCGGCGCAAATCCTCCGAGGCGCTCGTTCTCGAAGGGAAGATACTTCGACTGCAGCACATCGTATGCATGGCACAACGGCGGGCCCTCAGCACATGCTGTCACTTGAAGGTGTGACTGCTCGTTGCCGCAAATGAAGAGCCAGGCTGGAAGATCGGTGAGGGGATGCTGCCCTTTCGATGCGAACATCGTCATGAACTCGTCGAAGAAGGGCCTCTCCAACAATGACGATGACGTCCCAGAGAACCCAGGGATGTTCCGGAAGTCGATGATGCCGAGCTTCACATTGCAGCCCAGGTTGCGCCACGAATCCGAAGGCCACGTCCCGAGCGAATTCGTTGCCGCCTTGTAAGAACGGAAGTGCAGGGCTCCCACTGGTGAAACGAACCGCGACCGCACATCGATGAAGACTCTGAAGAACTCCTTCGCATACGGAGAGAGATCTTCACATTTGCAGTTGCGAAACTGCGTCTGCCTCGAGTTGGCGTAGTACAAATCCGGTGGACCCCAATCCAAGAGGGCACGCTTGGAGGCCTTGCTGACGTTGTAGTTCTTCTTGAACGTCCGCCAGTTTGAACGTCTATACGCTCTAGTGGTGTTGAAGAAGGCCAGCTCCGGCCTGATCAATTGAAGCTCCATCCGAGCAACCTCCTTCCTCTTCCTCCGATCCACCCAGTCCCGGGGTGTATTGCAATCCTCCATCGCAGAATTTGGCAGCTTGATGACCACCTTAGGGTAGGGCAGTTTCCGAGATGGCCCTGATCGATTAAGAATGTGCTTGCACATTTTCGCGTGATCGGCTTCGGTCATGTTGCCGAGAAACTTGAAGAACTCGTGCGTCAGAACCCCATCCTTCTCAGGAACCCAAGACTTCGCGTCCTTGAACTTTGCCAAGGGCGTCGAAGTTGAATCGACCTTGATGAGGTCGCCATGCGCCGCAGAAGAGATGACATCGGACCAGAGCTCGAAGGTTTCATCTGTCGCGGTGATGATCTTCACCTCGTTTGTAATTGAAAGCTCCTTTGCCTTCCCGGCTTTCTTGAGCGCCGCCTGGCTCTTCGCAACGTCGATCATTGCGAAGCGCTCACGAACCGCGTTAAGAAATGGCTGCGCAGAACATAAAAGGGTCGTTTGAGTATACAATAAAGCAGGAATATTAATATGTCCAGTAGGGTCCAAATACTGCAAGTTAGCTCGAGTCGAGCTAATTTGCAACCCATGAGCAGACAATGACGATTTCTTATCTATACATATGACTGTACAGATATAGAGCGAATTTGCACTTTAGCTCGAGTCGAGCTAAAGTGCATGACATTAGTTAAGATATATTACCTCAAACCTCTTGTCATTTGCAATCTCTGCTACCGATCTCCGACCTGACTTGTGAGACCCGCGAACGCCTGTGGCGGAGTGCTTCGGCATTGGTCTCCCAGCTTGGATCCACAAAGCACGGGAGCCGAGGATATTTGTTGCCCACGTCGGCTTGAACTGGACCAAATGATTCACGCGATTATAATACGCGGAAATCTTCCTCAGCTTCTCCGGATCTTGCATCCAGACAATGTAACATTGCCATGTTCGGAAGTGCCTTCTCATCACCTCCGGAACGTTGCCGTTAATCATCTCCTTTGAGGCAGCAACGCTGTGCTGGCCGTTGATGATGTAGAAGTCGCAGTCGCTGAGCTCCTCCACAGTCGTCGGCATAGTGTCGAGCTTCGGCATGACGCAGAGAGTCTGCTTCTGCGTCTTGTCTGGCATTTGGAGGTAGTAATGCTTCAACTCCTCCATGCCCCGAGGTTCGAACGCACGGATCGTCTACTCCGGCGGTGCATTATGCAACCTCATCACGTCAAGCTCGATCTTCATCTTTCTGTCGCCTTTGAAAAAGCAGCTCTGACACTCCGTCCAGAATTTCTGGTAAATCTGTTGGACGTTGTTGTAGTCGATTGTCTCTCCGTATCCGAGCGCCTTGGGGAGCTCCGAGAGTGCAGAGGCCATCGAATTGGCTAGCTCCTCCTCCGATACGAGCTTCGACTTCTTTCTTGAAGAGGTCTCCGGCTTCTTGGCAACTGACCGCTTCTTGACGGGGGAAGCAGACAGCGTGTTGCGCAGAGTGCTTCGACTTGTTCTTGCACCTGGAGTTCTAACCGGTACCAACGCTTGACTCATGTCCTGGCTACCGGTCACGGCCCCCGAAACCGTTGAAAGTTCTATCGGGCGTCTTGCCGCGATATTCTTGGCCTTATCTAGAGCGGCAAAGGTACTCATTCTGGAGAGAATGACGCGCAGTTTATTAGCTATAGCCTTTGCTTTCAGTGGCTGTCCGCTACTAATCTCCCATTTCTTAAGGAAGATCTCATGCTCGACCTGAGTCACTATTTCCTCAAATTTGGAAGACCTAAGAGAATCGACCAAATCCAAGATACAGAAGGGAGATGAACTATTGTTTACTATAATAGTAAAGAAATACGGATCTAAGGACTCAGTGGTCGTCTCACACGACAACTTAACGTGATCGTTATCTTTGTGGACTACATCAGTAACTTTGGTCTTGAAGTCGATGTGCTGGGGATCGACGATAGCACCAGCGAAGGTCTGACCAAACACTAAATGATCCGTATAGGTCGCCCACAGAAGCGTCCATTTCAGTGTCATTGATGGGTCCTTCAGCTTCCAGCAATCCAAGTGGTTGTTGTCGTCTCCATCGTCATCGTCAACGTCGACAGGCTTTGGCTGGAAGAAGTGCTACAGCTGTGACACCATCCTGTCCCTCTCAGATCTGCACAAACACGAAACAGAGCAAAGATATTAGATTGCTCTATTGATCATCCGATTAGGACGGCGAGGTCACACATTAGCTCGACTCGAGCTAAAGTGTATCGATATTCAAGTATGTGAGTGTAAGCCCAAAAATAAACCCCCTAAGAGAATCCATTTTTAAACCTACGAGGTCCTATTGTTACACCACTTACCATTCCTTATGCTTAACTGTAAACCCTAATTTCTACTGGATTTGGATCTTGGCATATCCATTTATATATTTAGAAATCAATAGTACTATTATCTTAATCCAGTTAAGTGAACTCGATTAACCCTCCTTGGTATTTAAAGGCTTAACTCTGGATAAATTAGATAGGTATGAATAGTTAATTAATTAATTGTTATCTAATTATTATGGCTATTAGTTATTATGATTATTATTACTTATTCTTTATTTATTTATTTATTTTAATTTTTTGTTGTTTTATTATTATTATTATTATTTTTTTATTTTTTTTTGTTTAGGTCAGCTGATCAGGCCTGATCCAGACCCTGGTTGGAGCAGCAACTTCGGCAGCCTTTATCTATTGATTCGGGACTCCGAATACCAAAAAATTTCCTCTTAAAATGATCACCAGCTCAATTCCAACTTGGTTAAAACACTAAATACCTAATTTGAGATTGATACCGGCCTCCACCAGCAGTCGCAGCAGACAGTCCCTGTGAGTCCCAGGTTTTGTTTTTTTTTTTTTTTAAAACATCTTAACTTCCTAGGATTAACTCCGAATTGAGCGTTTTCAACTTCTAATCTTATTAGTTTTTCGTGCTCTTGACGATGGACTCCTCAGAATGTCCAACCAGACCTTGAGGACTGCCACATACAGACGGACAGCGGCGACCCAACAACCACAACAAGTATTCACAGCTTCCTCATGAGCTCACACATCATTCAATTGGGAACACCATTCACCAAATTCTCAACGATTCCAGCAAGCACCAACTTACAAGCATCAGCATTCTTGCATCGGCCAGCGAGCAATCATCACCAAGTTTTGGAACCCTAATGTCAAAAAAAATCCTCCAGCGCTTCCGCACAAGTTTAGAGATCCCACAAATTCAATCAACACAAGAAGGAAACCGCAACGACCGCATGCAGGTAGGAATTAGGGAAGGTAGCTTCACCCAGGAAATACTCCCTGGTCCGAGCGCCGCAGCCTCTTCTCGCCTGGATCCTCCAGCTCGAGTCTTCTCAGCTCGCGGCACCTTCACACCACCGCGCGCACACACGGCTCCACGATCACCAACGCCGACCTTCAACAGCGCCTCCACACCGAAGCTCCCACCGCAGGAGCACTCCAGCGCGCTCTCTCAAAACCACAAAAAAAAAAAAAAACACGGCTCTCTCTCCCGTGCTCAGAGCCAGACCTCGTGATCACAATCACGGACCCTTGCGCGCACAGGTGCGCCCCTCGCCGAGCAGCCTTCCGGAACAGAGCCCAGCTCGTGCAAGCCCCAGCTCCGATCCCCGCGCACACACACAAAAACAGAAGACTCCAGCTCTTCTCTCGCGCCGGAGCTCCTCCTCCAGCTCCCCGAACACGAGACCTCCTTCACGCGCTCAGAGCGCGCCTCTCCCCACAGAGCTCTTCCAAGAAAGAAAAAAAAACAGAGAGGCCAGCTCTCCCTCGCGCCCAGGGCGCACACACCACCAACCACCAAACAAAACAAACCCAACCCAAAGCAAAAAACGAGAGCTCCAGCCCTCTCTCCTGCTCGCAGGAGCTCCTCCTCGCTCCAAAAACGGCCCCCCGAAAATTCCGTGACCCCAGCTCTCTCGCCAGCGACTCAGCCTGGCTGGTTCTCCTTTTTTTCTTTTTTTTTTCTTTTTCTTTTGGTCTCTCTCGTTTTTCTTCCCCGACAAGACTGGCTTAGTTTAAATGAGGCAGCCCATGACCTCTCACAGAAGTGCAGGATTGGCCACTTACAGCCGTTTTTGCATGTTTTTAGTTTATTACTAGCATTAACTCGCCGCTTTGCTCCTGACAAGCCTCCCTAAAATTAATTCCATGGTGGCAAGAATTGTCATGTGGCATGTGCATGGGGAAGCACACCCAACCACCTTCTTTTCTTTTCTTCCCCTTTTTTTTCTTTTCCTTTTGATCTTTTAACGACCATTACCCTAGATCTACTACTATCTACTGATGATTTGCAATTTACTTATAACTTCAAAAACTAACCACATAGCTGGACTCCTAGCACCCTAATTAGTCTACACAAATTTTCCTAGCATTTTTGGAGTTCATTAAGTATTTTTTCCGAGTGGTCAACCCGTCGACTAACTAGTCAACCCCTAGAATTAAATAGTAATTCAACTCGGAAAATTCTAGAAATTTTACCACTACTTCTACCTGCTAGGAGACACTCTCTCAATTTTTTCCATAATTTTTGTCCCATTTCTCAATTTTTAGTCATTTTCCAAGGACCTTTTTTTTTCCCTTTTTTATCTTTCTCTTCATTCCCACTCCACTTCCACTACACTTTCAAGCATATTAGTAGGGAAGAGGAAAAATACGAACCGTAGTGTGACATCATGGCACTAAGTTTATTACTCTAGGAATTTGACTCTAGTAGATGGATTGACTACTACTTTAACTAAAATTGGGTCAATACTATCAAAAACTCGAAAAAAACAAAGAAAAAAGAGTGAGGGCCCACTTTGGCCACTCACACATGGCGACCATCTGGGCCGACTCGTGAGAGGAGAGTGAACCTAGACCTCTTGCTCACTACGGCACACGGTAATGAGAAAAAATAAAGAGATGTAGTAAGACAATTATGGAATTTGGAAGAAAACTAGGAAGTTAGACAAAAGTGATGGGATTGAAGAAAAGCTAGGAAATTTCAATAGAGAAGGGGGAAAAAATGAGAGAAAAATAGGGAAAATAGAGACGGCATTCGACTAGAAAGAATTGAAAGATTAGCAGAATGGATGCACGTCCCAATTTTTGAGTTAAACCCATTCGCCCTGGACGGACCCAGGTTGAATCTACAGCCAAAAAAGATTTCAAAACCGCCTTCCGCCTTCATCGGAGTGAACTTGGACTACAGAGAGATAGAAGTTCCAATCTCTTTGGAAGGTAAGGAAAGCAAGGAGAGAAAACTATATTTTTGATAAGAATTTGGGAGAAAGGAAAACACTTGTCTCTAGTGTAGTGATGAAACTAGTATGGTTGACCCATGGAGAAGAGATGACCGGCTGCAACTAGTGGTCAAAAGGCACTTAGTTGAATCGGAAGAGTCATGTCCTCCCCGTTGTGAGGCCAATTGTCACGAAGTGAGGTGGGCTAGTGATAGTGAATCCACTCTATCATGTCCGGTATTCCTTGCAACGACTCCCAGCCGTGCGCGTTGGAAATGATTCACCATTCAGGGTTTCGAGTTGGACCGAGTTGTTGGGAAACACCTTGGTAACGAGATAGGGGCCCAACCACAACGCATCAAACTTCCCAGGGAATTCTAGCCTTCTCGCATCTTGAAGCAAAACCAACATCCCTGGCGACAATGTCCGCTTCTTGTGGCGTTTATCAAACGCAATTTTCCGGCGCCTCTGGACAACCTCAATGTGTTGTGCGCTCAGTCTACGATCCTCATCCAATTTCTCCAACCGTTCCAATCGATGGATCAGGGACTGCTTGGTGGTCAATCGAGTGTCTATCGCTATTCGAAGTGATGGCACTTCAAACTCTATGGGGAGTACAGCCTCTACACCATAGACTAATGAAAACGGAGTGGCTTGGGTGGTCACCTTGTACGTTGTTTGGTAAGCCCACAACGCAGCGGGGAGTTTAACATCCCAATCTCTCTTCGAGTCTACGACCGTTTTCCTCAGGATCGTGGCCAAGGTTTGATTGACCCTCTCAGTGTGCCCGTTTGTCTGAGGGTGATAGGGTGTAGTTTTACGGTGGTCAATTTGAAACCGATTGGTTAAGTCCTCAACCACCTCATTGAGGAAATGTTTGCCTCGATCACTAATGAGGATTTTAGGGCATCCAAACCGGGTTATCACTTGCTCAAACAAAAACGTAGCAGCACTCTTGGCATCATTTGATTTTACCGCTTTGGCTTCTGCCCATTTGGTGAGATACTCTGTCGCCACCACTATGTGCTTCATCCCTCTACTCGAATGGGGATGAATCTCTCCGATGTAATCCACTCCCCACTTCTCGAAGGGGATGAGGGGAAGAGAGACATGAAGTGGCAGCTCTATGCGTAGATCATTTCTAGCATAACGTTGACAAGCATCACAACGTCGAGTGTAACCATGGGCATCCCGAAACATGGAAGGCCAATAGTAACCAGCGCGTAAGGCCTTCTGGCCTGTTAAGGTACCAGAAAAATGCCCCCCGCATGCACTATCATGACAAGAAGCTAAGATAGCTGGAATCTCCATGGCCTCTACACACCTACGCAAAACGCCATCAATGCCTCGGCGATAGAGACGGCCACCTACAAGGGCGAAGTGGCGGCTATTAATGCGCACCTTCCGTCGATCGTTTTTCCCCAAGTTGTCCGGCATTTGTTGGGTTTTGAGGAACTCCGCAATGTTTTGGTACCAAATAGGAGAAGAAGAGACCAGGAAGAGGTTCTCATCTACCAAGCTATCATCGATGGGCGTGGTAATTGGATCTCCAGATAGTCTAGATAGGTGATCCGCTTGCAAGTGTTTCCTACCCGGTTTGTATTGCACGGTATAATCAAACTCCTCCAAGAGGAGTACCCATCGAGCAATCCTACCGCTAAGGTCGGCTTTGTTCACCAAGTATTTGATGGCCATGTGGTCTACGAAGAAGACCACCCGATTTAGCAATAGATAGTGGCGAAATTTCTTCAAAGAGAACACCATGGCTAGACATTCTCGTTCCGTGGTGGTGTAATTTTTTTCTGCCGGGTTTAACTGGCGACTAGCAAAGGCCACGGGGTAGTCCTTCTCCTTCTCTCCAGTTGGTTGGCATAATGCACTCCCTATCGCCATAGAGGAAGCATCGCAATAAACATGGAAGGGCAGGTTCCAGTTTGGAGGTTTTAACACTGGAAAGGTGCTAAGCTTGGTCTTAAGGATATCAAATGCCCTTTGGCACTCTGGAGTCCATTCAAACTTTACCGCCTTTTGTTGCAACCGATTAATGGGTAATGAAATTGTCGCATAGTCAGGAATTAATTCCCGATACCATCCCATGTGACCAAGAGTCCTTTGGACTCCTTTAACATCTGTGGGTGGAGGCAGTTCAACTATCACCTTGACCTTCTCCGGATCTGGTTCCCTACCATATTTGGAGACCACATAACCCAACAAGACACCCCTCTCAACGGCTAAAAAGATCTTGTCTGGATTAAGGGCGATGCCCGTCCTCCTACACCGCTCGAAGCTTCCTCGAACACATGCCAAATGTTCCTCAATTGATGATTGGGTACTAAAATCATCTATAAACACTGTCATAGATGTGTGTAGGAGATCAGAGAAGGCATGGGTCATAGCCCGCTGGAAGGCGGATGGTGCATTACACAATCCAAATGGCATGACTACATAGATAAAGGTGCCCCAAGGAGTGGTAAAGGCTGTTTTGTGGTAGTCATCGGGGTGTATGGATATTTGGTTATAGCCAGAATAACCATCCATGAAGGTGTAAAGTGCATGACCAGCCACTTCTTCCAAAATGGTGTTAATGAAAGGAAGAGGGAAGTGGTCCTTTTGCGTGGCTTGGTTAAGTTTGCGATAGTCTATGCAAACTCTCAACTTTCCGTTTTTCTTCTTGACTATCACCATGGGGGAAACCCAGTCGGTAATCTCTACTGGGCGGATAAATCCAGCCTCAAGGAGTTTCTCCAATTCCGCCTTAACTATAAGTTGGAGTTGTGGATTCATTCGGCGCTCTTTCTGGCGAACGGCCACTGAGCCTGGAATTAAGGGAATTCGATGTTGCACCACTTCTGGAGGGATGCCTTTGAGTTCTCTATAAGACCATGCGAACACATCGCGATACTCCATGACTAGGGCTCTAAAGGGCTCTAATCCTTCCCTTGTGAGTTGGCTCCCAACCTTTATCATTCGCGGCCCTTCTCCCTCAAACGATACATCTATCTCTTGCCAATCTTTTGGACTCGCATGAGGTTGTTCCGTTGGTCCCTTGTACCAGTCATGGGGGATTGGTGGATAGATGGATAGATCACTTCCCACTTGTATTCCTGATGAAGTGGATTTGAAGTGCAACGGAGAAATGAGGGCTTCTTCATCCAAGATAGGATCTACATTGGACAATTGTGTGCCATCTAAGGTGACACCACAAACATCCTCGTAACGTAGGTCATCTACGAGAATGGCTAAGTCAATGTCCTTGAGAGGATCACCACTAAGTTCTTCCATGAAAAACGTATCCATGGATCGGTCAGACTCAGTGTGCGGGTGCTCAGCCAACCAAGTAGAGAATTCTCCATCATCCTCCCATTCGTATAGACTAGGCCCCAAGCAACTCAATGAGGGAGGAGTGGTGGTTTTTGTTACTTTTGGAAGCGCGAACTTGACCCCCTTGATTGTCTTCCTAGCACCGCGGGGCACGTGGTCTTCATCCTCCGATGATGAGCTAGAAGATCCTAAGGTCTTAGGGAAGCTAGGTTGAATATAAACCTTGGTTAGATTCGACCCCACACCATAGGTGATGTGAGGTTTTTCGCCACTCCAATCTACCTTAGCATTGGCTGCCCTCAACCACGGTCACCCTAGAAGCAAGGGAAAGGAATTTTTGTTCGAGTGCATTCGAAGCACTTGGAAGGTGATCGTGTAGTCCTCCCCTCTTGTGTTCATCTTACACCCAGAAATTTGGCCTATTGGTGCTTCTGGAATCTGGTTGGCCATGTTGATCACATAAGGTGAGGGCTCTGTGATCTCTAGCCCTAATTGTTCCATGGTGTGAAGAGGCATGATGTTCACACCACTACCACCATCCACCAATACTTTAGGCAACACCTTATCCACTATAGTGGCCTCAATTTCTACCGCACGAACCTCAAATGCTTTTTTAGAAGGCTTCCTAGAAGAGCTCATTCTAGCAGCTAAATTGGCCTTGACCTTTACCCTTTTGGCTAGGGGAATCTTCTTCTTCAATTCCTTTCGTACCAAGGGAGCCAAGTGGATGAGTTGGGCAATGGTAATGTTGGCATTCAACCTATTCAAGTCCTCCCAAAGATCATACGGTCTAAACGTGGGGGTGGATGAAGGGTTTTTAATCCCCATTTCTTGAATGGGAATTGTTGGACCCTCCCAGGTTGGCTCGGGTGTGTGGGGATTCTGGGGTTTTTCACCTCCTTCAGAAGGGGTGGAATCTAACATCAACGGATTTACCGGAGGCACCTTCTGGTTGGCCTCCTTTGTGGACTTCAAGGCTTCATGAACTACATCATTAAGTTCTGATAAGTGTGGTGAATCCTCGAAGCTAGCATCTGATTCCTGAGCTATGAAGGGTTGGTTGGCCTTTTGGGCTCGTGTCAATACCGCATTTATGGGAAGTGAAAGGTGAGCCACTTGATGTGGAATGACAGGTTCATGCGATACAAAATGGGATTGAGAAGAGGTATGTGAGCCGCAAAACCGGCCCACGAGGTTGAATGGACCGCGCATCGCGTCCATAAGGGTTAACTAGTAGTGAAAATGGGTTATCCCATTGGTTAGTTCTTGGTTTTCGATTGGATTGACCAATTAAGCCTTCCGTGCACTAAATCATCAGTGGGAGCCACATTGTGGTAACCGGAAGTTTTAGGAAGATAACCAAAAAATAAAGAAAAAATTAAAAGAATAGAAGAAAACAAAAAGAAAAAAAATAAGAAAAGATGGAGAAAACCAAAACAATAGGAAGGAGGGAAAAATGGTGAGAAGGAGAAAAGAAGGAAGAAGGAAAAAATCAAAGAGCCTCAAAGAAAAGGGAAGAGGAAAAAATAGTTTAAGGGACCCAAAGGCTTGGGGAAAAAACCCTCACCATCATTTGGCAAATTAGCCATAACCCAAAACAAGGGGAATTCAATCTAGGCTAATTAGGTAGTATTTGCATCGTTGAAATTAGTTTAGAGGCTCACTTATTGAGATCATGCACACACATGTGGCATGGAGTCAAAGTTTAGATTTAGATATTCCTTGGTTAGTGGGACACCCACTTGTGTTAAATGCAAGGGTGGCTAGTGATTTTTTAGTTTTTTAGTTACTATTGTTTAGTGTGACCATTAATGTGCCCACCCAAAATTGGCGGCTGTGAACGACGAAGGGAACGACCTTGGGAACAAGAAGGGAGCAAGGGCTTTGGGGTTACCCCCCTTGGAGGCGCTCATTCGAAGTGTGTGAGATAGGAGTTAGAGAGGCGTGTGTGTAGAGAGAGAGAGAGAGGTAGGGTCCAGATTTCCCCCTCTTGTGGGCTGGAATTTAACTCAATCGTTACGAAAATTAGCGAGTAGATAGATCAGAGCGTGGGCTTCCCAACAAGCTCAAGAGCGCGCGGTTTGGAGCTGTGACGACGAAGATACGAGCTGCGGAGTGAGGACGACCAGCTGGAGGATCAGCGGCGGATCTCACTTGTCCTCAGATTTCCCCTTGTCAGTCGCACAGTTCTTGTCCGATGAAGCTTAGATTTTAGGCGTAGATAGATCAGCGCGTTGGCTTTCCAACAAGCTCAAGAGCACGCGGTTTGGAGCTGTGACGACGAAGATACGAGCTATGGAGTGAAGGCGACCAGCTGGAGGATCAGCGGCGCACCACACACGGCCTCGGGTTTTCCCTCGTCAGTCACGGAGTTCCGGTCCAATCGAGTTGGTCTTTTAGGTGTAGATAGATCGAAGCGTTGGCTTTCCAACAAGCCCAAGAGCGTGCGGTTTGGAGCTGCAAAGACGAAGATACGAGCCGCGGAGCAAGGGCAACCAGCGGATCTCAAACGGCCTCGGTTTTTTCCTTGTCAGTCACGGAGTTTTGCTCCAATCGAGTTGAGCTTTACGGTGTAGATAGATTAGAGCGTTGGCTTTCCAACAAGATCAAGAACGTGCGATTTGGGACTGCGACGACGAAGATACAAGCCGTGGAGCGAGGGCGACCAGCTGGAAGATCGGCGGCGGATCCCATAGGTCCTCGGTCTTTCCCTCGTCAGTCACGGAGTATTGCTCCAATCAAGTTGATTTTTCGGGTGGAGAGAGATCAGAGCGTTGGCTTTCCAACAAGCCCAAGAGCGTGCGGTTTGGAGCTGCGAAGACGAAGATACAAGCCGCGGAGCAAGGACGACCAGCTGGAGCAACCGGCGGCGGATCCCACGCGGCCTCAGTTTTTCCCTCGTCAGTCACGGAGTTCTAGTTGTATTAAGCTAAGATTTTAGGAATAGATAGATTAGGAAGTTGGCTTTCCAACAAGATCAAGAACGTGCGGATCGGAGTTGTGACGACGAAGATATCGGCTGCAGAGTGAAGAGCACCAAGAAGAGGAAGACGACCACAATCACAAGAACGAACACAAACACGGCAGAGGGTGAATTGAGCGGGATCAGGGAGCCTTCTTCCTTTCCCAATTGATTCATTATTCTCTTGATTGCATGTGGAGAAGGAACCCTAAATTGTCTAGTTAAAAACACTACGCGGAAGCGCTGCCAAATTTTCACTAGGATTAGGGTTTTGTTATAAATTCAACCAATTGGTGGTTTAATTGTCATTAGTAAGGTTGGAATGGGATTACTTGTGTGAATGCATGTGAATGTGTAGTGCATGATATTAAATGAATACATATGTTAAGTGAACACTGCTGGTCGTTGGCTGTGGGTCTAGGATTGAATCAAATGGTTAATTGAAGGCTGCCATCGTGTTAAGCAAGAAAAACTAATAAGAATACAAAAAAAAAACATAGAAAACGGAGCCATAAGGCAAAAGATAAAGAGGTTCAAAGTCCGGCAATAAGTCAAAGATATAATTCATCCCTAATGCACTCATGATAGATAAAACATTGCGTTAAACACATCATGAACCGCTGCGATCTAAATGGGAGGTATGCATGTATGTCTTGATTGTTGATTGAACAAGGGGCTGAATCCCTCAAAGTAGGATCTTGTGTTCAAGATAAGCTTCCCACTAGGGGGGGTTTATATGGCTCACATTTTGGTGCGTCTGCCGGGAGGAGGCGTGTTCATGGTTTGATTGTGCTAATCGTTCTATCGTTGGATGTAGGGTTATAAACGCAATTAGCCTTATGGCATATGGAGCACCATGAGGTAGCTTAGAGGTAAGTGCCCAACCTTGCTCGTGGATGGTTGATTGAGTGTCAATTGTGTGTATGTTTGGAAGTCTTGTGAATGAAGGAAGGTGCCAAGTTGTGTTTAGAGGTGGGGGTCTAGAAGGGAGTGTGGATTTCCCGACTCTCCAACCACAAAACACCTTGTGATGGGGGGATCCCCTTCTAGGCTTGTGGCTTGAGTCGAGCAAGGGGCCTAGGGGTGAAAGGTTGAGGCTCTCCCACGGAGATCCACAAGGATTTCCAGTGAGCCTCTAGGTCGAAGGGGAAGGGTGCAAGTGCCCGGGTATGGGACAAGGGCGCCCCTTCCTTCCCCCCGCGCTTGACTAACCACCAAGGTAAGAACAACTTGGTGTAACTGGAATAGTTGAGTTAATTGTTGCAAGTTAACGTATGTGTATGTGAATGAGCCACTTGGTGGGGAGTTGGAGTCGTGGACGCATCCAAGACGTAGGGGTGCTGATTGGAAGGAGCGCTGCGTACGGTATGTGCACTACACCCTCTTTTTAGGACCACGAGTAGTAAATAGGACCAACTTGGAGGTGGTGACCTCACTTGGGTTAGGAAACCCTGATTTCCCACTTGAGCCGTGTGGAACACTTGCCTTAGAACCACTAGGTTGGCCAACCACGAAATTGCATGCAACGAATCTTGTGCTAACAAGTGGATTGGCTGGAGTTGCTTCAAGGTAAGTTATCCCCCTCTATAACATTGTATGTGACTTATTGGTTGGCCTTAGCACCGATAGAGTGCGATTAGGTCCACGGTCGACTTCAACTAACAGTGACAGGGTGGCTGGAGATGCATCAAGGTATGTCTTCTTCACAGTGATAACATTGTATACACACATTGTTGCATGCCGTCCCGTGATTGTGTCGTTTTCCTCCTAGTGGGTAATGCCTAGTTCAAGGAGGTAAAAGGTGGAAGAGGGATACCAGGATACCAGGGAACCCCACCTTTTATCAAATTGAGGCCTAGGTCAGCCCCACAGTAAGGATTTGTACCGTGTGGCGCCAGTTGAGGGACAGCTTTCCAACGGGGTGATGCTCGTGGAGACATCCCTCAATTCGGTTAGCTTTTTGTCGTTACCCTTGAAGGGTAGTCCTTAATAGGATTCTTCGGCGGCTTCATCGAGCTAAAACTCCACCACTAAGAAATTTTTGGGTCTTGGTCTTGAGTCAGTCCATCCTCGTGATAGAATCGGGAGTAGGAGTGTTGGAAACACCCACTCACCGATCGAATTAGGCCGTGCTTCGTGTAGACCCACCCACGACCTCGGAACTTGGACGGGAAACCTTTTGGAGGACATGAATACCATCAACAAACCATTAGACCGTACTCTTGGATCCTAGAGTAGATGTCCCGAGCCACAAGGTCTCAACGACCTTCCCTCACACCACAGTGGGAACCGGCGAGTGAAAGGAGGAGTAGGTCTAGGGAACTCACGGAGGACACGGCAGAGGGGTTCTTGGAGGTACAACTAGAGGCCTTACCAACTCCCTTCCTCCCCTTCCCTCCATCTTTTCCTTCAACTTCATTCAATCCGGTGAACACCACCACCACCACTAGCCCACAAGGTACCCCCTCAGCCCCTACCATGGCCTCTGGGGGACCACCCCCGGTGCGGCCTCCCATTAATCCCTTGGTTCAGCCAAGAGGTTTACCCATCTTAGTACCCGAGGGCTTGCAAGCGGCGCCTATGCCACCCAATTTGCCCACCTTTAGGGGGACCAAGGATGAAGACCCCTCCGCACACGTAGAACGTTTTCTGGAGCTCCTCACGACGTGCCTCATCACCAACACCGGTTATTTCCTAGTGTGGTTCTCGTGTACCTTGAAGGACGCCGCCTACGAGTGGTACAGGAATCACCCCCCCGGAACCTTTGAGGATTGGGATAGTCTCATGAGGGCCTTCTTGGAACATTTTAGACCCGAGGTAGGTCAGAGTAATGCCCTCACAGCCCTAGCCGCGCTACGTCAAGGTCCAGGGGAGGATATCACGACCTACATCAGGAGATTCGAGTTGGTGGTTACAAGATTCGTGGGCAATCTCCTCACCAATGACACCTTAACCCAATTCTTTATCCAAGGGTTCAACAGTGAGGGAACCATTAGGGAGATTCTGAAGGTCCGCCCCACATCGTTAGACGCAGCCAAGGCACAAGCTAGGCTAATAGAGCAAGTCGATCGAGACCAAGAGCGTATGTGGAGGAAGGAAGAGCACCACATCCCTAGTTTTATACCTATCCATGCCAAGGGCAAGGGGCCGGCCCTGGAACCTAACCCAGGAAACCCGGGTGCACAAGTTCCCATCTGGAACTACTATGCTCCACCCTTGAACGTTAGACCACCCGTAGCTCTCCCCGAGCTCACCTATCACGAAGAGCGAGGCACCTGGAAGGAGGAGATGAAGAACGAAATCCTCCAAGGCCAACAAGGCTTTCAGGACCAATTAGCTCAACAAATCAAGGCCATGCAAGACCAAATGGCCTTGTTGATTAAAAATCAAGTCCCTAACCCCACACCTCCACCCATAGAGTCTGGTAGACATGCCTCGGGCCTATGGTGCACTCAATGTGGCCAACCAGGGCACACTAGCCCCTTCTGCACCACCCCTGCGGCGGCACCGCAGTACTAGGCCACTCAAACCCCATATGTGCCGCCCCATAGGAATCAACCACCGGTGGCAACTAACTATGGCCCTCAAGGCTATACACCACCAAACCAAGGTTATGGGGGACCTCCACGACCACGGTATGAAATCCACCACACTTGTGGCAAGAGACACGCACCTGGGCAGTGTTGGGTTGAAAGTGGAGTAGTATGTGGTAACTGTGGGGGTAATCACCCCACCCAAGTATGTCGAAGGCCGGACAAGGTAATTCCCATGCCTTCCCCACCGGGGAACTATCCTCAACAAGCCCAAGACCACTTTAGAGGTGCACGTAACCCCACCACCGATAACACCCTTAGGCCACCTAGCCTCTACTATGACTACAACAATAACCGCCAAAGTCAAACTTCCCCAATGGGGGTTAATACCAAGGACGGTTACATCCCTATAAACCAAGGGCAAAACCATGGTGGCCAACAAAACCACGGTGGCCAACAAAACCACGGTGGCCAACAAAACCACGGGGGCCAACAAAACCACGGGGGCCAACAAAACCAAGGTCCACAGGATGTGCGCTATGCCACCATGTCAAGTGACATCGTATCCACACAAGGTCCTTCCCTCACAGAGCTCAATGTAGTGTTTCACGAGGTTAGCACAACCAAGGAAGCAAAGACTTGTGAGTTACCCGCCTTGGCAGTCCAAACTCGGTCTAACCGACGGGAGCCTAGGTACTCGAGCCCCCCTCCACCCATACCAGAAGAAGATGAGACCTCGGAGGAAGATTCACCTCACTTTTCTGACCTAAACGATACAACCAAGGAGGCGGTGGAAGGCACTAAACAGGCCAACTTAAGGTCCTCCCATGGGACACCTAGGTCACAAACACCATTGTCCACTTCCCAAGAGCCATGGGAAGGTCCACCGGTTCCTAGGCCCGAAGTGAATACATTCCCACGTGTCGAGGGACACGTGGGAGAAGGACCTTACAATTTATGGGCAGATTTGAGTCGTCTCAAGGCGGACATCACCATAGCCCAACTGTTGGAGGTATCTCCATCCATGAGGAAAGTCCTTAGGTCGGGCACCCCGGTGAAGCGGAGGCCTAAGGCAAAGGTGAGGTTGGCGGCTCGTGTAAAATCTGTACATCCCAACATCGAAGTCAAGGCGGTTCAAATTGAGGTCTCAATTGTGGATAAGGTGGTACCCAACGTACTTGTCGACGGTGGGAGTGGCTTGAACATCATGCCCCTCTCAACTATGGAAAAATTGGGTCTAGACATCACTGAACCATCACCATACATCATCAACATGGCCAATCAGAGCTCGGAAGCCCCGTTAGGCCAAATTAGTGGTTGTAAAGTTACCACGGGGGGGGTAGAGTATTCCCTCACCTTCCAAGTCATTCGAATGCACACCAATAAGGAGGCATATCCTTTGTTACTAGGTAGGCCTTGGTTGCGAATTGCCAATGCCACAGTAGAATGGGGAGGCCCAAAACCAAACATCACCTATGGTCCACCGGAGAACCCTACCACGGTCCATATCCAACCAAGTAGGCTAGGATTATGCCACGGTTGCATGGGCTCTTCCGAAGATGAATCACAAGAGGTTCTAACAAAAGAGCCTCCCAAAAAAGTGAGGTTTGCGCCCCACAAGGCGGTGGATAGAGCCCAACCCTCGAAAGCCAAAGTAATGCCGTTCAAAAGTATGGGACCGGGCCTTTATGAGTGGGTCCCTAGCGGTGAATTTGTAGAGTGGTTGAGAGAACACCCCACCTCGAGCGCGGACGAAGCTGTGTCCGTGCATTTCATGGAGAGTGAGTTGATTGAGGTAGAGACCGGGTTGGAACCTAGCCTTGTCCCCCTCCTAGATGACTTAGAACCCGCAGCAGTATTCGGTATGGATGTCAATGGCACACAAAGGATGGAGTTGGAGGTTTTGATCGATAAGGGCCCTCTCAACCCATCTCTCCACTTTAGGAGGACATCCACCGGTATTCTAGGTAGTGGTTCGGGGGCAACATACCCCCAAGTTCCGAATGATTGGTACAAGGGACCTATTCAACAACCACACGTGCATCATGATGATTGGAAGTTGCTGGTGGTCTCTCATGAGGACGAAGAAGTCCGCAATATAAAGGTAGATGTTGGATTGACCAAGGTGGAGATGGTGAACTACAAGTCACTAGTTGTCGAGTTCCGGGACATTTTTGCGTGGTCATATAGAGACCTCAAGGGCATTCCCCGGGCGGTGACACAACATCACAATTCTCTTCTCCCGGGCACTACTCCCATTAGACAAACCACCCGGTTCAAGATCAACCATCGTAAGACCACCCCTTACCACCCCCAAACCAATGGCCATACCAAACGGGTCAACCAAACCCTCGTGAAAATTTTGAGGAAGACGGTCACCGATTCCAAGAGGGATTGGAACACGAAACTCCCCGCCGCATTATGGGCCTACCGAACCACCTTCAAAGTAACCACCCATGCTACTCTCTTCTCGTTGGTATATGGCATTGAAGCCATTTTGCCAATAGAATTTGAGATCCCTTCAGACCCTTCTCTGCGAGTGGCCGTGACCGAACGATGGTCCATGGCCACGTCCTTAGCCGATCGGTTAGAACGATTGGAGGAGCTCGACGAGATGCGCCGGTGGAGCGCCCAAAACATGGAAGCCATCCAACGAAGGAGGAAGATTGCCTTCGACAAACAGAACAAGGTCCGGTCATTGAGACCGGGAATGCTAGTCCTCCTTCAAGACGCGAGGAGATTGGATTTTCCAGGGAAGTTCGATGCTTTGTGGTTGGGACCCTATCTCGTGAAGGAGGTCTTCCCCAACAACTCCGTTCAACTTCAAACCCTAAACGGCGAGGATTTCCCCACGCGAACGTCGGGCAACCGGTGCAAGGAGTACAAGGTGTGAATTGTTCACAACCTTCACGATTGGGCCTCCAAATTTTGGCTGCAACCATGGGTCATTCGAACACAAAAAGTTAGAATTTGACCGTGTGCCCATGAGCAAGAGGGGGTCCTCTGCCTCTTCGAGTTGTCCCAGATGGCCGCCATGTGTAAGCCGCAAAACCGGCCCACGAGGTTGAATGGACCGCGCATCGCGTCCATAAGGGTTAACTAGTAGTGAAAATGGGTTATCCCATTGGTTAGTTCTTGGTTTTCGATTGGATTGACCAATTAAGCCTTCCGTGCACTAAATCATCAGTGGGAGCCACATTGTGGTAACCGGAAGTTTTAGGAAGATAACCAAAAAATAAAGAAAAAATTAAAAGAATAGAAGAAAACAAAAAGAAAAAAAATAAGAAAAGATGGAGAAAACCAAAACAATAGGAAGGAGGGAAAAATGGTGAGAAGGAGAAAAGAAGGAAGAAGGAAAAAATCAAAGAGCCTCAAAGAAAAGGGAAGAGGAAAAAATAGTTTAAGGGACCCAAAGGCTTGGGGAAAAAACCCTCACCATCATTTGGCAAATTAGCCATAACCCAAAACAAGGGGAATTCAATCTAGGCTAATTAGGTAGTATTTGCATCGTTGAAATTAGTTTAGAGGCTCACTTATTGAGATCATGCACACACATGTGGCATGGAGTCAAAGTTTAGATTTAGATATTCCTTGGTTAGTGGGACACCCACTTGTGTTAAATGCAAGGGTGGCTAGTGATTTTTTAGTTTTTTAGTTACTATTGTTTAGTGTGACCATTAATGTGCCCACCCAAAATTGGCGGCTGTGAACGACGAAGGGAACGACCTTGGGAACAAGAAGGGAGCAAGGGCTTTGGGGTTACCCCCCTTGGAGGCGCTCATTCGAAGTGTGTGAGATAGGAGTTAGAGAGGCGTGTGTGTAGAGAGAGAGAGAGAGGTAGGGTCCAGATTTCCCCCTCTTGTGGGCTGGAATTTAACTCAATCGTTACGAAAATTAGCGAGTAGATAGATCAGAGCGTGGGCTTCCCAACAAGCTCAAGAGCGCGCGGTTTGGAGCTGTGACGACGAAGATACGAGCTGCGGAGTGAGGACGACCAGCTGGAGGATCAGCGGCGGATCTCACTTGTCCTCAGATTTCCCCTTGTCAGTCGCACAGTTCTTGTCCGATGAAGCTTAGATTTTAGGCGTAGATAGATCAGCGCGTTGGCTTTCCAACAAGCTCAAGAGCACGCGGTTTGGAGCTGTGACGACGAAGATACGAGCTATGGAGTGAAGGCGACCAGCTGGAGGATCAGCGGCGCACCACACACGGCCTCGGGTTTTCCCTCGTCAGTCACGGAGTTCCGGTCCAATCGAGTTGGTCTTTTAGGTGTAGATAGATCGAAGCGTTGGCTTTCCAACAAGCCCAAGAGCGTGCGGTTTGGAGCTGCAAAGACGAAGATACGAGCCGCGGAGCAAGGGCAACCAGCGGATCTCAAACGGCCTCGGTTTTTTCCTTGTCAGTCACGGAGTTTTGCTCCAATCGAGTTGAGCTTTACGGTGTAGATAGATTAGAGCGTTGGCTTTCCAACAAGATCAAGAACGTGCGATTTGGGACTGCGACGACGAAGATACAAGCCGTGGAGCGAGGGCGACCAGCTGGAAGATCGGCGGCGGATCCCATAGGTCCTCGGTCTTTCCCTCGTCAGTCACGGAGTATTGCTCCAATCAAGTTGATTTTTCGGGTGGAGAGAGATCAGAGCGTTGGCTTTCCAACAAGCCCAAGAGCGTGCGGTTTGGAGCTGCGAAGACGAAGATACAAGCCGCGGAGCAAGGACGACCAGCTGGAGCAACCGGCGGCGGATCCCACGCGGCCTCAGTTTTTCCCTCGTCAGTCACGGAGTTCTAGTTGTATTAAGCTAAGATTTTAGGAATAGATAGATTAGGAAGTTGGCTTTCCAACAAGATCAAGAACGTGCGGATCGGAGTTGTGACGACGAAGATATCGGCTGCAGAGTGAAGAGCACCAAGAAGAGGAAGACGACCACAATCACAAGAACGAACACAAACACGGCAGAGGGTGAATTGAGCGGGATCAGGGAGCCTTCTTCCTTTCCCAATTGATTCATTATTCTCTTGATTGCATGTGGAGAAGGAACCCTAAATTGTCTAGTTAAAAACACTACGCGGAAGCGCTGCCAAATTTTCACTAGGATTAGGGTTTTGTTATAAATTCAACCAATTGGTGGTTTAATTGTCATTAGTAAGGTTGGAATGGGATTACTTGTGTGAATGCATGTGAATGTGTAGTGCATGATATTAAATGAATGCATATGTTAAGTGAACACTGCTGGTCGTTGGCTGTGGGTCTAGGATTGAATCAAATGGTTAATTGAAGGCTGCCATCGTGTTAAGCAAGAAAAACTAATAAGAATACAAAAAAAAAACATAGAAAACGGAGCCATAAGGCAAAAGATAAAGAGGTTCAAAGTCCGGCAATAAGTCAAAGATATAATTCATCCCTAATGCACTCATGATAGATAAAACATTGCGTTAAACACATCATGAACCGCTGCGATCTAAATGGGAGGTATGCATGTATGTCTTGATTGTTGATTGAACAAGGGGCTGAATCCCTCAAAGTAGGATCTTGTGTTCAAGATAAGCTTCCCACTAGGGGGGGTTTATTTGGCTCACAAGGTAGAACTCTGAGGAGCTCCTTGAGACCCGAGTTCTGTCAATGTGACGGTGGTAGAGGAAGATGAAGAAGAAGGAGATGCAAATCGGGCATCTTGGTTAGGTGCCTGGTTTTGGCCAAAAGGCACAAAACCGTGTTGGGTTTGTCAGCCTTGGGGAGGTTGGTGGTTTTGACGATGATTATTATAATCATAGTACATGTTGGGAGGATGGAGACTATTGTCATTCGAAGAGTTTCGAGCCCCTCTCTGGTTATCCATGGCTTGTTGGGCAAAATTCCCTCTCATTGGCCTCATAGGAATGACTTTGTCCTTCTCCCTACATCTAATTGTGGGATGATTACCACCGCAATTCCCACACACTACCCCATTTTCCAACCAACAACTCCCAGGTGGATGTCTTCTTCCACAGGATTGGCAGATCTCCCAACGAGGCTGGGACCTCAGACCTTGACCACGGTTAGGTGGTTGATTCCGGTGTGGGGGTTGATAGACGTTTGAATGGTGTGGGAAGGTGGTACAAAACTGCATGGTGTGACCATTCTCGCCGCATGAAGTGCACCACATACCAGAAGAATGCCTACCTGACTCTATCTGAGGAGGTGGGGCATTAGGGTTCTGGTTCCTGAGTAGAAGAGCCATCTGATCTGTCATTGCCCTCAATTGTTGTTGGAGTTGGTCTTGGAACCCTTGCTGAGCGTCGTGGATCTCCTTCTTCATCTCGTGACGCCAAGTGGGTCCATATGTAAGAGCGGGTAGAGGAACGGGGGGCCTGACATTAAGAGGAATAGTATTCACCACAGGTGGAGAATACACTGTTGGGCCAGGTGGAGGTTCAACTGAGTCTGACTTCTCCCGGGCATGGATGGGAATAAAGCTAGGAATGCTCTCATTCTCCTTCCTCCATAGTTTCTCGTGTTCTGTGGCCACCGCTGCCACGGTCCTAGCTGCCTCCTTAGCTTCCTCTAAGGTGGTGGGCCTTGTCTGGAGGATTTCCCGTATCGTTTTCTCTAGATAAAACCCCTGAAGGAAAAAGTGTCTCAAGGTATCATCCGTGAGCAAATCACCCACGAACCGGGTGACAACTTGTTCAAACCTACGGATGTAGGATGAAATATCCTCATCCTTCCCTTGTCTAAAGCTTGCCAAGGCTGTCAAGGCTGCACTCTGGCCTACTTCGGGTCTGTATTGTTCCAAGAATGACCTCATGAGGCCATCCCAATCACGGAAGGTGGATGCCGCATGATTGCGGTACCATTCGTAAGCCGATTCCTTGAGTGTGGTTGGAAACCACACCAAGTAGTAACGGTTGTCGGTTATCAAACACGTAGTCAATAACTCTATAAACCGCTCCACATGCATCGAGGGATCCTCATCCCTAGTTCCCTTGAAACTAGGAAGATTTGGGGGCATAGGGGCAGCTTGAAGCCCTTCAGGAACTACAATAGGCAAACCCCTTGGTTGAACCAAGGGGTTTAGGGGTGGGTTGACAATTGGATCTTCCATGTCACTAGGACTAGGAAGAGGGGAAGAGTGAGGAGAGGAGGAAGACCTAAAGCTTGATTCCTCAACGGTTGTACGGTCTTTTGGGCCTCCCGAGTTGGTTCTTGTACTAGGACCTCCTTCTAATGTCTCAGGATTGGGAAATGAAGTTGGAGTAGTAGAAATTAGGGGAAGGGGAAGCGGTCTATAACATCTTCCAGATCGAGTCACAGGGCTCATCTAACGATTAAGTTGCCGTTCTTAGTTTTCTAGACCTATGTGAAGACATTTCGTAAACACCAATAATTGACTTACAATGATTCCAAGTTTCTCCCAAACTCCCCCATGCTGGGAAGTAAACAAAACAGAAGGTTACATGTGGGGCTAACCTCCGGACGAGGTACACCCACTATGCCCCATACGATACAGACTCTTAGTTGGGCTGACCACCTACTTGGAGGTTTCTCCTCGGTATCAAGGTATCCCCAAATTCTCTCCAAGGGATGGCATCACCAACTTAAGAGAAACGACACCAACATGTACGAAAAATCCTTCATTGGTTCATCACAATTTGTTCATTAAGAAGGGGAGAACGTACCTGGCTGCAATTTCACCATCCCTGTTCGATCCCTAAGCGAATCTAAGTGCCTAGTGTAGGGTTTGGTGTAGTGAGGAAGGTTCGTGTACTCACCTTATGCCGTGCTCCTTCCTCACGACCCCTTCAACATGCATATCATTCCATGTATGCAACATTCATCCCATTCAACAACCAAGGCTATTGATAGCACGCAAGTTGCTCTTACCTTGGTGGTAGATCAAGTTCGGGGGGGAAGGGAAGGGCGCCCTTGTCCCATGCCCGGGCACATGCACCTTCCCTCTTTGGCTTAGAAGCTCACTGATTACTTTCAAGCAATCGTGGGAGGGCCTCAACCTTTCACCCCTAAGCCCCCTAACTCAACCAAAGCACAAGAGTTAGAAGGTGGTCCGCCTAACACAATGTGCTTGTGTTAGGAGGTCGGGAATTCCACACACCCTTCTAACTCCCCACCTCCATTACAACTTGGACAAAACACTTCATACAAGGATATATGCACAAAAGTAGTTCAGCAACTTACCTCAAGCAATAGCGCACTCCACTCCCCATATGTGGCAAAAACCACTCCATTCACGGTTTAGGTCAGAAATAGACCATTCAGAACCCTAGAAACCCTAAATTTAGCAATCCAGCAGTAAGACAAACACCTTCCAAGCAATGAACCAAACAAAAGTGGCTCCCGGCGGACGCACCAAATGTAAGCCCAAAAATAAACCCCCTAAGAGAATCCATTTTTAAACCTACGAGGTCCTATTGTTACACCACTTACCATTCCTTATGCTTAACTGTAAACCCTAATTTCTACTGGATTTGGATCTTGGCATATCCATTTATATATTTAGAAATCAATAGTACTATTATCTTAATCCAGTTAAGTGAACTCGATTAACCCTCCTTGGTATTTAAAGGCTTAACTCTGGATAAATTAGATAGGTATGAATAGTTAATTAATTAATTGTTATCTAATTATTATGGCTATTAGTTATTATGATTATTATTACTTATTCTTTATTTATTTATTTATTTTAATTTTTTGTTGTTTTATTATTATTATTATTATTTTTTTATTTTTTTTTGTTTAGGTCAGCTGATCAGGCCTGATCCAGACCCTGGTTGGAGCAGCAACTTCGGCAGCCTTTATCTATTGATTCGGGACTCCGAATACCAAAAAATTTCCTCTTAAAATGATCACCAGCTCAATTCCAACTTGGTTAAAACACTAAATACCTAATTTGAGATTGATACCGGCCTCCACCAGCAGTCGCAGCAGACAGTCCCTGTGAGTCCCAGGTTTTGTTTTTTTTTTTTTTTAAAACATCTTAACTTCCTAGGATTAACTCCGAATTGAGCGTTTTCAACTTCTAATCTTATTAGTTTTTCGTGCTCTTGACGATGGACTCCTCAGAATGTCCAACCAGACCTTGAGGACTGCCACATACAGACGGACAGCGGCGACCCAACAACCACAACAAGTATTCACAGCTTCCTCATGAGCTCACACATCATTCAATTGGGAACACCATTCACCAAATTCTCAACGATTCCAGCAAGCACCAACTTACAAGCATCAGCATTCTTGCATCGGCCAGCGAGCAATCATCACCAAGTTTTGGAACCCTAATGTCAAAAAAAATCCTCCAGCGCTTCCGCACAAGTTTAGAGATCCCACAAATTCAATCAACACAAGAAGGAAACCGCAACGACCGCATGCAGGTAGGAATTAGGGAAGGTAGCTTCACCCAGGAAATACTCCCTGGTCCGAGCGCCGCAGCCTCTTCTCGCCTGGATCCTCCAGCTCGAGTCTTCTCAGCTCGCGGCACCTTCACACCACCGCGCGCACACACGGCTCCACGATCACCAACGCCGACCTTCAACAGCGCCTCCACACCGAAGCTCCCACCGCAGGAGCACTCCAGCGCGCTCTCTCAAAACCACAAAAAAAAAGAAAACACGGCTCTCTCTCCCGTGCTCAGAGCCAGACCTCGTGATCACAATCACGGACCCTTGCGCGCACAGGTGCGCCCCTCGCCGAGCAGCCTTCCGGAACAGAGCCCAGCTCGTGCAAGCCCCAGCTCCGATCCCCGCGCACACACACAAAAACAGAAGACTCCAGCTCTTCTCTCGCGCCGGAGCTCCTCCTCCAGCTCCCCGAACACGAGACCTCCTTCACGCGCTCAGAGCGCGCCTCTCCCCACAGAGCTCTTCCAAGAAAGAAAAAAAAAAAAACAGAGAGGCCAGCTCTCCCTCGCGCCCAGGGCGCACACACCACCAACCACCAAACAAAACAAACCCAACCCAAAGCAAAAAACGAGAGCTCCAGCCCTCTCTCCTGCTCGCAGGAGCTCCTCCTCGCTCCAAAAACGGCCCCCCGAAAATTCCGTGACCCCAGCTCTCTCGCCAGCGACTCAGCCTGGCTGGTTCTCCTTTTTTTCTTTTTTTTTTCTTTTTCTTTTGGTCTCTCTCGTTTTTCTTCCCCGACAAGACTGGCTTAGTTTAAATGAGGCAGCCCATGACCTCTCACAGAAGTGCAGGATTGGCCACTTACAGCCGTTTTTGCATGTTTTTAGTTTATTACTAGCATTAACTCGCCGCTTTGCTCCTGACAAGCCTCCCTAAAATTAATTCCATGGTGGCAAGAATTGTCATGTGGCATGTGCATGGGGAAGCACACCCAACCACCTTCTTTTCTTTTCTTCCCCTTTTTTTTCTTTTCCTTTTGATCTTTTAACGACCATTACCCTAGATCTACTACTATCTACTGATGATTTGCAATTTACTTATAACTTCAAAAACTAACCACATAGCTGGACTCCTAGCACCCTAATTAGTCTACACAAATTTTCCTAGCATTTTTGGAGTTCATTAAGTATTTTTTCCGAGTGGTCAACCCGTCGACTAACTAGTCAACCCCTAGAATTAAATAGTAATTCAACTCGGAAAATTCTAGAAATTTTACCACTACTTCTACCTGCTAGGAGACACTCTCTCAATTTTTTCCATAATTTTTGTCCCATTTCTCAATTTTTAGTCATTTTCCAAGGACCTTTTTTTTCCCTTTTTTATCTTTCTCTTCATTCCCACTCCACTTCCACTACACTTTCAAGCATATTAGTAGGGAAGAGGAAAAATACGAACCGTAGTGTGACATCATGGCACTAAGTTTATTACTCTAGGAATTTGACTCTAGTAGATGGATTGACTACTACTTTAACTAAAATTGGGTCAATACTATCAAAAACTCGAAAAAAACAAAGAAAAAAGAGTGAGGGCCCACTTTGGCCACTCACAGTGAGTAATACTCTACAACAAAATTTAGTCATTTAGAACGTTCTCTTAGACGCTTACAATCAATTCATGCCTACTTCTCGTTCAACTCTCAGAAATGTGGGAGAGCTTCAGCTCCCCCTTAAATCACTCACGAACCTCACTCTCTAAGGTTCTCAAGTGGTTGAAGCGGGACTGAAGCTCTTGCACGATTTATGAGAGGTGAACGGAAAGTAGACGTGAGTTGAGTTGGGAGACTGCAATTACACCAATGTATCAATGTTGTATTCAAGTTTTAGCTTCATCTTTAGCTCGACTCGAGCTAAAGTGCTCATGCATGGAATGCATAGCTGAACAGTTCTGACACTTGCGGTATTCATTCAAACGACTTTCCTATACATTTCTATTCAAATCATGGCTATTTCTCGTTTAACTCTCAGAACTGCAAAAGAGCTTCAGTTCACGTTTCAATCACTCACGAACATCACTCTTTGAGGTTCTCAAGTGGTGGAAGCGAGACTGAAGCTCTTGCACACATGTGAAAATATAACGAGAAGTGGACATGAGTTGGGTCGTCGGTATCATTGGATTACTATACATTTGGACTGTGTAAAGCCCGAATGTTGTTGTGTTTGAGTTGTTCTTTAAGTTTATTGTCTCACGCTTTAGCTCGATTCGAGGTAAAGTGTGTAGGCTTTACAGAGAGGCCATGTTTTATTTTAAACCCAGTGTTTAAGAGTTTATATTAAGATTTTATTTCGAGGAGTCGCTTTTAGCGCAACCGAAGACGTACGCAGTCGTACATTTTAGCTCGAGTCGAGCTATTATGTGACCTCGATAGTGTATTATAGTCCACACTTTAGCTCGAGTCGAGCTAAAGTGGGACTTTTCTGTGCACATTTGGCACACTTACACTCTAGTTGCGCCAAAGTGCGCTTTCGTGTTTGCTTCATTCATCACACTTTACCTCGAGTCGAGTTAAAGTGTGGCCAAATGTGCACAAAAAAGGTCCACTTTAGCTCGACTCGAGCTAAAGTGTGGTCAAAGGTGCACAGAAAAGCCCCACTTTAGCTCGACTCGAGCTAAAGTGTGGATATTAGTGCACAATGGAGGCACACTTTAGCTCGAGTCGAGCTAAAGTGTGGACAATAGTGCAATATGGATTTCCCACATTAGCTCGACTCGAGCTAAACTGTGTTCAATAAATAGCGTATTTATCGCAGATTGTACAGATTCATCATTCGTTATATGATACTGAAGGCGTAGGGTTTAGGGCTCCTGGATGAGAGTATGGATTTTACCTTTCAACCATTGGTTATGAACCTTAATCCCAGACAAATTCTGCTGGAACTAGACTTCCTGCAACAACAATTACAAACCCACACACAAAATCAATCAAAGTAGCACATGGAAACCAAAACATTGAAATCTTTCACATTGAAATCAACACTTTGAAATGGGCACATTGAAATTTAGCACTTTGAAATAAACACATTGAATTCAGCACATTGAAACAATGACATTGAAACCAGTACATTCAAACTAGCAGAAAGTAGCACATTTATACCAGCACAAACGAGCACATTTAAACTAGCACAACAAATATCCACAAACCACCACAAAACCACCACATTCAAATCACCACATTCAAATCATCACATTCAAACCAGCACATTGAAACCAATACACACTCTCATCTACGTGGTGACACATACATCAAAAGCAATGCTACACATTTATTATGTTTCAACACATCATATCAAAAGCAAAACTACACAAATATCAAAAGAAATGCAAGACTGAATGAGTGCACTTACCTTTAAAACTCAGAAATCCGACTGGAAAAGCTGGAAGTCTTGTTACTTGTTCACGTCAATCCTCCACGCACGGCCGTTTCAGACTCTACGTGCTCACAGAAACTCACAGAAACTCACACACTCACAGAAACTCACACACGCTCACAGAAACTCACACACTCACAGAAATTCACACACTCACAGAAACTCACACACTCGCAGAAACTCACACAAACTCACACAAACTCTCACAAACTCTCACAAATCTCACACAATCTCACGCAAACAGCCCTAAACTCTGGCGCTACAGGTTACACGAAGTCACACAACAACAACAAATCGCACGTCCTACAAACCCTATGCGCAGGAAACCCTGGACTCCAGAAATTGCACGCGGAACCTATACGCAGCGCTACAGTGTAAAAACATAACAATCCCTGTAGATAACGAAACTAACACAAACCAACACATCAACTCACAAAACTCACAAAACATCAACGCCTGGAAGTACACGGAAAACCTGCACTGCAACGAAAAGAATAGAAAAATGGCTCGCGTCACGACTTCGTGGGGAAGTTTCTGGGCCACCTAAAGCCGTGAGGGTCGAAACCCTGTGGTTGTTTGGTGCTCTCGAGATACCCTTGGGATACCCTTTGCGATATTGGGGTGTAACTCCCGGGTATAATGCCGGATGCTCCACAAATCTTTCACCTTCGATACTGATACCCGGACTTTTAAGAAGCCAATTTAATTTTACCAGAATAAGTTCAAGATATTACGCGCCTGTGGTATTTGTGTACTCGTAAATTTCCAACACAATTTTTCGGAGCCATTAACACTACAATTTTGCATATTTTGGGGCAACGAACACGTAGCAAAAGGAAAGTGATTATTTCCAATTTCATTCGTATGATCTCAATTAAAACTTCTAAATTGACATTTTCTCAATAATACACAAACTTAAATTGGACAAAAGTGAACGTTTATAGTGTTTAGTGTTTAGTTTCCTTTCATGGTTTTAGTGGATCAGCTGGCTTTCACTTCACTCGATTTCAATTTTTGCATTACACAAGGAGTAAATTCATTACCATCGATATATATAAGTTCCTCCTACACCAATTATTAGGTGAAGCACACTTAAGAGAGTTTTAAAGCTACGATTTTAAGATTCTATTACTTTGAATTCAAGTTTTGCTTTTTTATGAGTTTGATATTATTTTCTATGACAATCGAACAGACAATAAGTATGTTATGACCACATCTTGCAATTGTATAATTATAAAATAAATGCCAGTGCACACTTTAGCTCTATTGGAGCTAAAGTGTGCGTATTTGCTTTATAGTTCCCTACATTTACTGATGGTGTACACTTTAGCTCTAATAGAGCTAAATTGTGAATTTTTTCTGTACTTTTCACTTCATTTTGCTTTTACTGTAACGGTACAAATACAGTTGTTAGAGCATCTCCTCCCGTGACGGAGAATTTTCCACGCCAGCGGGAAGGTGCCCAAGTTTGAGATGAAGTGAGGGGGGTCACCCTTTTCCCCCCGCACCGTCCCGGAATTGGCCACTGTGAGGGAATGCCAGCGCCCAGCACTAACGCCATAGTAGGCTAATTTTTTGGGAGGTTTTTATTGATTTCTTTTAATTCCCTCGTGTAATTTCATGCTTGAACACATGCTCTCGGGGAATTTTGGTGTCCCCTGTACTTTTTGTAAATTTACTATTTAGAGGAACCGGCGCCGCCTCTCCAGTGGGCCGGGACACCGGCCTAGGCCTCACGGAGTCGGCTTTACCGTGTTTATTCTTGCATTCTGGACACTCGGCCCCGGTGGAGATTCTCTTTTTCTAGTACACTATTTGTCAACAAGTTGGCAACTAGTTTTAGCCACCATTGTCCTGAATATTATCCCTCATTCGTTCACCTACTCCAGTTCATTTCGTAATAGCCCTCTATCAAAACTCTTCCCTAGCACACAATTTTGATACTTGATAAATAGTATAAGCTCAAAGTCTTCAGCCTACCGGTCGCCATGCATTTATTCTTCGTCTCATCTTCAACCTCAATTTCATATCCTCTTATCCACAACTATTCTCATTCCTATCTCTTGCATTTTCTTTACATTATTTAATATTATCTAATGAATATTTAATGTGTAATAAAATATGTAGCCAATAACTAATGACTTTGTAATGATTTTTTAGAGGATAATTCATGTATATTGGTATATCTGTAACTTTTATGCACAATTAAAGAATATTGGAATTTTATTTATTGAATGTTGGAAGTTTTAAAAGTATATTTATGATAGTTTATTAATATTTATATATTTAATGATTATTTAAAGAGTATTTAATGCACTGTTAATGAATAGTTAATGAATAGTGCATAAATTTCTAATGTAAAATTAATGTGTATTTGAATATTTAATGAGTATTTAATTAATATTTACTGAATATGTAATGCACATTGAATGCGTATTATGTGATGGATATCTAATGAGTATTTTACTTGTATTCCTATATTTATTGTATGTTTAAGTTTTTTCCTTTTCCAATATTCCTTTCTTTTCTCATTTTCGTTTCCAGAAGAATGTTCTTATATTTCCAGTCTTCTACTTGTAGTTTCATTTTCCCTCCATATTTTACATTCTACTTTGTCCAATTTTTTATATTTTCCTTTTGCTCCATACCTACGTCCGCTTATTCCCAAGCTCTTTCTTGCAAATTCTTCCTTTCTTACATGCACTCAACCCTTCTTTACTATGATGCTCAAGATGTCATCAAATCATGATTAAGGTTCCCTACAGTAATTGTCCACAAGTAAAAAACTTTATGTTCTACTATTTACTAGGATTGACATTTAGTGTAGTAGTTGGCATTTAGTGTAATATAGTTTTGTCACTACACTTATTGTAAATTTTACAATTACTGTGTGGATTCCTATTTAGTGTCCACTACAGTAGAAGCCATCTTCTGTATGCTAGAGCTACATAGTGCATTTTTGCTTTCTAATCCACTCCATTTAGTGATGGTGCACAATTTAGCTCAAGTAGAGCTAATCTGTGCATATTATCTTTTTAGTTCACTGCACCTAGTGATGAGGCACACGTTAGCACGAGTGGAGCTAAAGTGTGTGCACACACTCCTTTTAGTTCACTGCATGTAGTGATGGTGCACACCTCTGCTAAAAACCGATCTGATGTATGTGCAATGTGTATTTCCACTTCTACAAACAATCATTTTGAACTCCGTACTTCTCTTTATGGATAAGTATTTCACAAGTGGAATAGTAATCTTTTGAATTTTAAAAGGATTTTCAAAATATGTGGATCTAAATCTCTAATAGTAATATTAAAAAACAAAAAAATATGACGATCCCCTAGTTTTTAGTGGATATGAAGTCTAAGTATTCTTGGTACCCTAAGTCAATAATATGTGACAATGTGAAAAATAGATGAATGAATATGTAATCTTATTTTTCACTAGAAAAATAACATATTTTTTCACAATATCATTTGTTCTAATATTACTTCTATGTATTGAAAATACCACATTCCGTACTGTGTCATAGCAAAAGGTTTTTTAGGTTGCTCGATGTGCCGGCAATCGAGAAGTTTCTCTTTTGGCTCGCATAACTTTTAATGAAGACGTTCATTGAGAAAATAAATTACTTATAAATATGCCTCTCATCGAGAAAATACATTACTTATAAATATGCCTCATTACTTTTATCATCCTTCTACAAAATTTTGAGAATTTAAAATATAATTTGCGACCACTACAATGTGCTCAAAAACTAATTATTCCATTTTTGCATGTATAAATAAATTCAAAATTACTTATATTACGAACATTAAATTATGCCTGATGCACTAAGTGATACACTTTGTATTAGTTATATTTTATATTTTGATTATCCTTTTTTTGTCATGAGGAGGTCTCTCCGTTTCTTATTTAAATCTTTTAATATTGTTCCACTCTCTATGTTTTACAAATGACAAAGTCTTCAATTTCACGTCAAAACATGAAATAAATTGTATATGGTCAAGAAATCTTCCATCTTTTATGTCATGCTTAGATTGCCACACCCTAAAGTCATGAAAATACAATGTGAACTCAAGAATAAGATATTTTAATTGAAATATTAGTTTGCGCACATTTCAAGTCTTTGAATACCTCTAAGTGGAAAGTAACCAATTTCAATTGCAAATCCAGACCATGGGGACATTGGGATTCTTGCCAAAGAATGCACATTCTAAATTGATGACGAAATAGTTACATGACGCACATTTTTAAAACCCCAAAGAAATGATGTCCAAAGCATGTTTGAATACATTTGTTTTGGCTAAAAATACACGTGCACATATAATATAATTTTTTGTTTTTTAAAATGCTACTTGTCTGTTAAGGTCTTTGATTTCAACATAATAGATAAGTCCTATTTGGATTGTAATAAAAACTATTTCTAATCATCTCAATATCTTCTCTACATTTCCCTATACCTTAGTTGAATTGTCAATATCATGAATCTTCAAAGTATTATTATATTGAAATGAATTGACATCAGAAGATATCACCTAAACCAAGGATCCTATACCGTGAACCCTTAACCTGAACCTAAATTCCAAACCCTAAACCCGAAACTCCAAACCCTAAACCCTAACCCTAAACCCTAAACCTAAACCTATCCAAAACCCTGAGCGTTACCCTAAAACCGTGTCTATAACTCGCATGTGCGAGTATATTCGAGGTATTGACCTTTCCTTATTTTAGTCAACCGGGAAATAGTTGATTCAGTTTCCCGCTAAGATTTTGAATTTGCACTTTTTAGGGGCTGTGAAAAAGCCCCCCCCCCCGCCAATTCTGAAACGTTCGTGTGTCCGTGAGTGACCTCGCCGATACTCGAAAACTTTCTTCATTTGTTTCCTTCTCACTTTGGTTGTTGTGCAAGGTTGTTGTGGAGAGGCTTGGAGGTAGTACGACTGTCGGAGCTTGAAGAGGGCAACACCTATAGGTTGCGCACGGTTGAGCAGGTGAGGCAACAACATACCGGTTGTCTTCTTCATAAGGTACACAATGTATACTTCTTGCATTCTCCGTGCACAGTCTCTAGCAATTAGGATGTGACAGTGTGTAGGGTTATTGCGCTGGTTCCAGCTGCTACTGTGATTTTGAAGCATCAGTGAGAGTTTCTTGACGACTAACGGAAAGATTTGGGTTGTAGTATACAGAGAGTCAGATTCATAGGCGGAAGAGTTTTCCCATACTAATCCTGACAAAGGCGCCGAGAATCGCGGAAGGACAGTTTAGCTCGACTCGAGCTAAACTGTCGGTCAATATCATTATTGTTAGTTTATCTCGAGTCGACCTAAACTGTCGATTCAATATTGTAGGACAGTGCAGCTCGTATGTAACAAAACTGTCCTGCTATAATGTTTCGACAGTTTAGCTCGACTCGAGCTAAACTGTCTTATCTTCTTTCGAAGGACAGTTTATCTCGACTCGAGCTAAACTGATCTACCTTATTTTCTATGTCTATTTAACTCGACTCGGGATAAAATTACATTGCGTCTTATAGTCATTAAATCAGGTCGGATCGGGCCAAATTGTCACTGTCGAGGGTGAGATTATTTCATATTCGGATTAAAACTAATCGCATTAAATTTTCTACTTGTCATATAATACCGCATCAGTTTACCTCGAGTCGAGCTAAATTTGCGTGTTCTTTAATGTCAATTCACTTGTATCAAATGTATTTTCAAGCGCCAGACTTTACCTCTTCATATGCTTCTTCATTGATGTCTATTCCTACAAGGTATTCACCTATTCTTATTTGGCAGGGTTATTTAGTATTTACCTCATTGGAATGCAGAATGTCGTCTTCGGAGGACGACAATGTTCATGTTGACGCTCCTGTGAACCCTGACCTTCCTGAGTTTGATGTTATTCCTCGCCGTCTCTGGGTCGGGATGACTGTTTCGCTTCACAATGGTTCGGGTGTTCGCGTTGCAGAGGGGTTGGTTCGCAATGTCCGGTCCAGTGCAATTCTAGGTTCCTCTGGTCCTCTTGGGGATTCGAATGTTGTAGTACAGATGTCCAGTACTTTTGTTCTGGAGGAAGCTCCTGATGAGTGGAGGTACTCGTTTAAGTCCTGGCCTATTCAACAAGTCTTCTTAAACGGTGTGAGTCTCTTCCACCATTGCCTTAGGGACGTTTACAATGTCTCGTTGGTTGAGCGTAACAGACCTCTAGGTGGGAGCTCCCGTTCGTACGACAATTCCTCAAGGAATACACGTCCAACAGTGTTCAGGAATGCTGAATTTCTCATGACCCCTTTTTCCATTAACGCAGTTGCGAGCAATAGTTGTTGCAGTGAGAACTGTGTACAACACTATCCTAGAGATAAAATAAAAGTCCTTCGGATGTGCTTGTACTGTGAGACCATTGTGCAGTTTAGAAATCATATCAAACTCGACGTTCATAGACAGTTTCATAGAAACTCTTCGGGTAGGAAGGTTGTGACCCTAGAGGGTGTGGACGTTTGTGCCCATGCTTGGATGAAAATCATGGGTGTAAGTTCGAGTACTTTCTATCGGAATGCGAAGGACGTTGCCGCTGGTCATGCGGCTCAACACCATGGGAATACCGGTTTGCGTAAGCCTAGAGGTCATACGGTTGTGGCTACTGCCGCTCTTGGAGCCATTCTCGATAGACATGCGGACCACATGCTTCACAAGTGTGAGAGCAAAATATTGCTCTCTAGTTTTGTTATTGTTCATTTGTTACTTTTATGAATGTAATGTTAACAAGCAATATCATCTTGAGGTAATTTGACGAAATTTAAGTTAATTAAGTCGTGAATGCAAAATGCATGTTAGAGGATAGTTGTTGCAAGGCCTTGGATAGGATGTTTGGCACTAATTTAAGCTTTAGGTTTGATTTAGTGGAGAAGGACTAGAGGAGGGAAGATCCCCCCTAGTGAATCCTAAAATTAGGAATAGGGTTAGTTGCTTAAATTAGAGTTGAGTGTTTTACCATGGGCCTTGCGCAATTAGCTTGTAATGTTCATGGTTGTGTTTATGGCTTGATTGTCTTGGTTTTGTTCATTTAACTTCGTGGTGGTGTTTGTGAGTTACATTCATTCGTGGAGGTTTGTCAAGAATGGAGCTCCATGGAGGTTGGGAGCAACATTCATCCGTGGAGGCCTTAGGGTTAGGGCGTTAGGGTTAGGGTGAGCCGCCTCTTTGGCGGCTCCTTTTTTTGTACTTAAGAGCTTGTTTTCAAGCTATTCTCAAGCCCTCAAGTTCTCAATCAATCCCTCTCTTTGTATCTTGATTCATCTTGTGTCTCTCCCTCTTTCTTTTGTTATGCTTAGTTGTTGAGAGAAGGAAGGCCATGGGCCTCCTTCTCTCTAATATTGATCCCCTCTTCCATTGTGTTTGTACTTGCATTGTACTCAAGTTTAGTGTGGTGTTTTTGCTCATTTCCATGGAGTGTCTCTCAGTAAATTGCTCATAATTCCTTCAATTGATGTCCAAACAGATCAAGATTTAAGATGGTAGTAGATCTCTTCAGTAGCTTTCCGTTGGTATATGGCGCGTCCAATTCGGAGTTATAGGGAGTGAGATACACCCCTCCAAAGTTACGGGTGTAGTAAGGGCTTTCCCCGCTGGCAGTAGAAAAGTAGGCCCCAGTCTTTTAGCAATCAGTCCTAGGGTTTCGGTCCTATGCTTCTGAGATTTTAGGGGTGGATGCACAATTGGCTTAGCTTTCCAAAAAGCTATGGCACGCCCCAATCGAAGCTAGGACAAAGAAATGGCAAGCAAAAAGCTAGAGGTCACTTCCAAGGTGATCCGGCGGAGCAGTTTCCTACTCAACCCCTTCTTGTTTTTCATCCTCTTCTTGTCTCCTCTTCTTCCTTGATCCTCTCTTCTTGTGATTTCTTTCAATTAAACCCTTGTGACCAAAGACCACCTCCATGGTGGTTTTTTGGGTTCACAACAAGTCCCGTGTTCTCCCATCTGGTGAGAAGGCTGTGGCAAAGGTCCTTCCTGCAAGTTTTAAGTGGAAGGATCAGATACCGCTTCTTGATGATCATCTCGCTGATTGTGGATTGCCGCCAATCTCAACCTCAAGCTTGAGTAAGATTCGGCGAGTGAGCTTCCCTGAGTACTATGCCAAGAAAGGTGGAGACAACTTCGCCTGTTGTTCTACGTGTGACAAATACCAGGATCAGAAGAAGCTTACTCAACCTGGAACACAAGCATCGCTGCTATGGCAAAAGAAGATGCAGGTTCACATCGATTCTGCCTTTTCACATCGGGACTTGTACTACCTGAACCGATTTCGATCAAAGTCGTCGCCCCAGGAGGTTCTTACCATCATGCATGATAAGATGGATCACTCAAAGACCGCGTCCCCGGTTTTTTCACATAAAACAAAGCACTTAGATGGGCTTATGAAGTTGCCTCTTGCAATCACAGGCATGCTTGCCCATGGTCATGTGGACCAACGTTACGCCCATTACGGCCTTGATTTATACTCCCATGATGCCAATTACACGATTGGGTCGTTCGCAAAACTATTGCGTGACTTGGAGGCGCCTCCGAAGTCATCGTCCCGGCAACTCTTTCCTGAATCTTGCTCTTATCCATCGTATGCGGCCGTGTTACGGGGTGCAGAGATGTGTTTGGATCCATTAGGGCAGATTCCTGATATCCCAGTTCCAGGGAGGCCTTTGCCACCAATATTGAACGTGCAAATGGACAATGCTGTTGGTGATAACAAAAATAGATTTGTTTTCTGTTTTTGGTCTCTTCCTGTTGCAAAACGCATCTTCCGTGAGGTATATGTTAATTTTATGCTAGTTGGTCATACACATGATGATATAGATGCATTATTTGGACGTTGGAGTATGACTTTGAGGAAGGAGAGTTTTCCAACCATTCCTTTGCTCATGAGGTCGTTCATGAAAAATGAGAGTGTTCCCACAATCCCGCATCTCATTCAAGAGGTTCCTGACTTTAAGAAGTTCATTGGGGATATGATTGCGGACGGTGATGAAGCTTTGCAGGGAAGTACTTTTTAGCCAATGTGTATTCCACAAGGAGAATTGAAATTCTTTTAAATAAAAAAAGGCTCATCAAAATGTGTTTAGCTAATTCTCTTACAAGTGGATATTTGTCCGTCATTTAGCTCACTTTTAGCTAAATTGGAGCATGGTGTTAATCCGGGTTAGTAGGATCGAGTGTGAATATTTAGCTATTCATATTCAATGAACACATGTGGTATAAAAGAAGTGTCGACTAATGTGTTCTTCTTTTCAATATTATAGTTAGATTCGTAATGCAATGTTATCCGTAGTACTTATTTTTCTAGGGGTTTTTGTAGAAAACATTACCTCCCAATTTAATGGAAACTCATATCCCTCCATATTGTAGAAATTAGATGTGCACTTTAGCTCTTATGATCTACATGTGTTAATTTGGGAGTTGCTAAATCTCCCAATATAACGACTATGGTGTTCTTGGAGTTGACATACCAGTCGGATCCAGTGAGTTCGTATTACTCAGACCAACGGCCATAACGTCTTTGGCAGAAGAATTTCCACTCATTCCCTTGCAACGCGGATATTGTTGACTTGTTCAAACACTTCGGCAGACGGTCCTGTGGAGAAGGGCGGATGTGAAGATTCCAACCGGAGATCTCCGGTCCGACGAGTCCCCTTTCGTTCCACGTGAGCGATGGGTTGGACTTGAAGTGCAGCGATTGGACAGGAATCTGTTAGTACTCTGCTCTGGTAGAATCATGGCGTCGATACCAGCGGATCACTTCCGAAGTGGATGCTTGGGAGAAGATAACATTGGTGTAATTGTCCTCCACGTTTTTATGGGGGACACAGAGAGAATTATGAGTCATGAATCGTGGCCCATTCTTGAATGTTGTTTTCCTTCCGGGAGGTCTTTAAAGAGCACAATAGATCATTTCGCATCCCTGCCTTTACAACCTGATTCTGGTGCTTATTTGGGGGGTCGTACAAAGGAGCCTTACCGCTTTATTTTCCAAGAGCAAGACCTCAACAAGAAAGAATCCTTGTACACCAAGAGGACTATGGATGACGAAATTCGCAAAGTCAGCTCGGAAAGGTGCTGTCCCAGACGATGCTACCAGTATTTTCAACAATCCCAGACTCTTTCTGTTAGACAGAAATTCTATGACAAATCCTTTGAAGACCGAAAGGAGTATGCGATCTCGGTAGGCGGGCAGTTTCACTCAATTGACGGGGACCGGAAGAGAAAGTACGTCACTCTATTAGGAACGGAGGTCTACTCCGTTGCATGGTACACGATCCATGGAATTTGGAAGTCCACGTTTCACTCGTACATCGCACATTTCAGTAGAGGAATCATCAATGCAACTCACGGTAACAAGGGTATCAAGCGCCCACGGCTTGCCACTATACAGGCGATGGGCTCAATGACGTCCATTATTAATGACAACGCGGATCAGATGCCTCACCAAATGCGTAGTGTCGGGAATGGTCGGATTGACACTCTCAAGTATCTTCCTGCGGGAAACAACTGGAAGCAAATTCGAGGAAGCGTCAATGCTGTAAGTTACTTGTCCCTGCACCATGATATGGATTAGATCTCTCTTTCTTCAGTCGACCGAAGTCCGAGTTACTGAACCGGAGATCTCCGGCTGTGTGAATGTTGAAATGAAATTTCCTTTCTTTGCAATACTCTGTTCTTCGCCCTTTCTGCTGGATTGTCCTTCTGATATACTCTTCTTACTTGGTAATTATTTCATCTTGCAGACAAACGACTCCTACGGTCTTCCTCTTGTAAGTCATTCCACAGTTAGTAGGGTTAGAAAGGAATTTTTCGGGAATGTTTCTATTAAGCCATCTGGAAGCACCTTCGCAAAATGCAGTACTTGCGATGAATTCAATCAGTTTTTACTGACGACTCCAAAGGGAACGCCCGCTTACGAGCTATTCTATAGCAACATGCAGGCTCACTTGAATCACCAGCAATCTTGCCGGAAGCTCTACCCGACATGGAGAGAGGAGCCGAAGGCGAAGCCGCTGACCTTTCTTTGTGTCATTCACGACAAGATGGACACTGCGAAGACTGCACTTCCTCGCATGTGGAGGACTACGAAGGCGACATCTGGTCTCGGACAGCTTCCCATGAATGTCACTGGAATGGTGGCTCACGGTCATGTCGACGGAGCGTATGCTCACTATGCTCCTGCTTTATGGCCTGGAGATTCGAACGCCACCATCTCCTCTCTGGCAAAACTTTTTCGGCGGCTTGAGGGAGCACCTTTACATGAGACGCGCGCGCTCTTCGAGCACCCACCTCCAAACTCGATGTTTGCGGCGCTCATGAGGGGAAAGAGCAGGTGCGTGGACGCTTTAGAGCCCGTGGAGCCGAGTGCTTTTAAGGGACCGAAACCTTTGCCACCAAAATTATTCCTACAGCTTGACAACTCAGCGAAGGATAACAAGAACCAATACTTGATGGCATTCTTATCACTGCTAACTGCTCGAGGTGTTTTCAAGGAGATATAGGTTGGCTTCTTGGTTGTCGGACATACGCATGAAGATATTGATGCTTATTTTAGTCATCTTTCGAAAGAACTGAAGAAAAGCAGTACATATATTCTAGCGGATTTGATGAAGGCATTCATGAAGTCACAGAAACTAGCCTTCATGCCGGAAGTTATCCAAGAGGTCGCCGACTTCAAATCGTATGTCGATGGCTATCTATGCAGCGGGGCGGGACGTCTGGTAGGACTTAGTGATATGCATATTTTCAAGTTCTTCGTTGACAATGACGGTGTTCCGGTCATGAAGTTCAAGAAATCTGCCGTTGACGCAGAGTGGTTATCCATGAACAGAGAGCCGATAAAACTTTGGAAGGTAGATGACTTCGGACGTCCCATGCTTCCAACAGGATCTCCCAAGCCCGTTCAATTCAAGCCTATATGGGGTAATGAGGAGCAGAGCCCTGTTGGAAACCAAGATGTTGCCAGAGACAAGGCCAGGAAAGCGACGGAGAACAAAAACTTTATAAAGACGGGGCTTCGGAAGTACGTTGACTACTGGGCGTCCGGAATGACTAAGTGCGCAGGGTACGCGGACTCCATTCGCCCATACCTGCAGTACTGGAAGGATGTCATCGACGAGCTTGACAAGCCACCACCCCAGACGCCTTCCAAATTCGAAGAGGGATTCTGGCCTGCCCATGATTGGAGAGGCCTTCATAAGGGAGGTGAAAATCTTCTAGGACTGCTTCCACAACCAGAGGATGTCACTCCCGAGGATGAGGTTCTTGAGCCTTATTGCGGACCCGCTAATGAAGCCCCCAAGTCCACATTTAATCCTTGGCGTGACATTCGTCATGGCTCCTGGGTTTTAGTAAGACCTAGAGATCCTGACATCTATCCTGTCTGGCAGGGAAGAGCAGTTTCAGAGGTCGTCAGGGAAGATGGTAATGTCAACTACGGGAAATTCCTCGTTAAGTATTGGTAGCCTGATAACAAGCAGAAGAATCTGAAGAGAAAGTACCAGGACTATTGGGAAGCCACTTGGGTTGCGGACCAAGAGAAGCCTGTTTGGTGTCATGTGAGTTCCGTGTTGTTTGCGACCTGGTCAAGCAAAGTTAACCAACTTACGAGGTCCATTCCACGGAAAATGAAAGAAGCAGCGCTTGTGAACTTAGAGAAAGCAAATGCCGCTGATCCCTGATACGTTTATCAGTCCCTCTACCTATAATTTAGTTCTGTGAAATTCTCTTCGTTTTAAATCTCGAAGAGTTGCTACGTTCACACCGAAGAGCACCGGAGATCTCCGACTGTGGGCGCTTTTATTTATCTGGGCCCGAGGTCGGCATCCTTTCTTTCAGCTCTTGCCAATCATCGTGAAGAGGACTGAAATTGTGCTCTTCCATTCAATGAAATTTGGGTACATTGAGGAGTGACAGAGTTACTGTTGACTCAATTCTGCCAGCGGTATATTTTTGGACCCTCACGTCTTTCTGAAAGCTTACCGGAGATCTCCGGCTATGGAAGTAATATTTTGTGGACCTAAGGATGTTCGTATATTGCCATGTTTCAGTCGGTGAGATCTAGCCAAAGATCTCCGGATAGGAGATTCACATCCCCCATTTTCGTCAATGGGGTTCCAATTTTGAGCGTCCCAATTTTGAGCTTACCTAGGTGTTCTGAATAGTATTGAATCATATCCGGAGATCTTTTGTGGCTTCGATAATGCATTTCAATTTACGATGGATGTTTCAACAATGTATCAGATACCTTTTGGTTATTCCCGTGGCTGTTTCCATCTTAGATTTTTGACATGCCACAAGTAAAATGATAATACGCGGTCAATTACACACTTCATATCAGTTGTACGAGGACCTTCTTATCATTGATGTGATGCTAATGGTTGGCGGCGGAGATTGTACTTCGCACATCACGTTACAACAGCACGCTTGACGCGTCGCCTCCCATGTTGGTCATTCGTGTCTGTGGAAGCTGCCTTTATTTTTATCAGTCTCGGTGTTATGGCGACTTCTATCAATGACTCATCCTTTACCTACGCTCGAGACCTGTAATTAATGGGTTGGTAGGGAGGATAGTATAAGAAAGGGTTCGGGTCTGCACCAATTCATATGTTTTGTCTTTCAACTTGTTAGTTTTGTTAGTCGATAGCCAGGGTTGAGAGAAAGGAGATGGCTTTTGCAAGTAGGAAGAGGGAGAGGGAAGAGTCTGATTCAGTAGACCGTAGAGTTTCTCGAAGGATCGTGAGCGACGCTCAGGGTTCGGAGAAGGGACGACTGCTACGCTTTCAAGTCGGGTACATAGGGGCGATAGGTTCCATTCGGCGTGCTCGGGACGAATTGGAGGAGGACGCTCAGAGCAAGTATGTTCCAGAGGAGGAGGACGGCAGCGACTATGAAGCGAAGGACGAGAACGAGGTCGACTGTGGTGAAGATGAGTCGGTCTTCGGAGGTCGTTTGGTTGAAGATGAGGAGGAGGACGACCTCTGGTATGTTGACGAGGAGGAATCTTCTTCGGAGGGCGGCTGCAGCCCATTTCAAACTGGTTGTGACACCGCGTCTGATGTTGATTCGGACATGTACGCGCCGGCGCACTGGAAAGATCTTAAGAAGTCTTCAGAGATAGTGCCAAGATAGGTTTTGCTCTTTCATGCAGTAGTTTCACTGAGACTAGTCATTGCTGTCTTGTATAGTTGATCAAGTATGTGATGGTCTTGTAAACGGACTCCCTTCCGAAAAAGCAATTTTGTTTTTGAAAACTGACCAACTGTTTTTTGCTTTCCCTGCTTTCGACCGGATATCTCCGGCTCTTTTAACGGCATCCATGAAATGTCAATGCCTTCTGCTCTAAATTCATTTTCTCTAAATTCATCCCCTAAGTACTCCCTGGGAAGAAAATGGAGTCAGTACAATTTCTGTCGATAATACTGTACCTCGCCTTGAGCAAGGTTCTATCACTGTAATCGATTCGTATCGTCTGACTGAAATCATCCGGAGATATCCGGCTGAATGACTAAGTTTATTTATATTTGTATCCCTCTCAATCTATTAGGTGCCACAATTCTACTACACTGAAATCATTCTTCCTTATTTCTCGACTTTGCAAAGTCCAGAAATAGTTAAATATGGCATTGATCTATAACTTGTATTTTTTACTGGATTCGGATCTTTTATATATATATATATAATTATTTATTAATTTATTAATTTATTTAGTAATGTTAATTATTATTATTTATTTATCTTTTATTTTATTTAATTTTTATTTCTTTAGATTGTTTGTTCTCCGAAGTAATTAAGTGTTAATTAATCCGACTTCTTGAGTAAATAATTTTTACCATGCACTCATTAAATAACCCTAAAAGTAGTTACTATTAATTCTGCTATTTTTATTTTATTATTATTTTACTATTTTATTCTTTTATTATTTTTTCTTTTAATTTTCACCCAAAATTCATTAACTCTCAATTCCCACACCCCACGTCGGATTTCTAATTTTTTTGAGCCTAATCTTATTATTTTCTTCTTCTCTACTCAACTATGATATTGCATGCATCAGACCTTCGCTCCAGATCAAAGAATTTCACCTAGTAAGATATTCTGCGAAGTTGAGTTAAACGTCCATAACGTTTTCATACAAGGACCAAATCCAGAGTTTTTCGAGCTTAACTAGACTGAATTCTCAAGCTCTACACATTGGTGTATTCAAAAATACCATACCAAGTCTCTATTTCAAGCTGGGATGACCAGCCCTTGGAAATTCGCAAAACTAAAACAATGCAGATTCAAGCACCAACGCATGATGCATCAAGCACAAAACACATGATCCCTGAAGAGAACCATCATTGTTGGACCCTTGATGCACTCCAAAAGAACCAAACAAAACCAACATAAAACAAGATGAATAAAAAGGAAGCCAACACAACCCAGCAACTTGAACTCCACAGTCTTCACCTCACACAGCCACCTTCCCCATGCTCCACATTTCGCTTCAATCCTTCGCAGCAACACTCATTGCCCATAGCCGCCCTCGCACTTCATCGCAGCTCCGCACTCTCTCACTCTCGGCGCCACACGTCCGTCCCAACTCCGGCGCAACGACCCTGATCAGCTCCGGTGCCATTCACCGCAGGCAGACTTCGGCACGCATACACAGGTTACGCGCTCCACCAACCTCCAATTCAGCTCAGAATCAACCCAAAGAGAAATCGATCAATCAACAGAGAGAAAGCTCGAGATCATCAAACTGAAATCAGCTATGGTTGCAACCGAGGACTGGCATCCATGATATGCTCGAACTCCTTCTCAATTCCGTTGGTTGCTGTCTTTTCGGGCGCACAGAGACACCCCTACGCGAACTCCAACAGCCCTCTTGCGGCTCACGGCACCGGACTCCTCACGCAGCGCACATTAGCAACCCAAAATCCCACTTCAAAATAAAATAAAATAAAACAAAATAAAAAATGCCGTCTTTACAGACACACTTTGCAGGTCCGACACTCCTCCTTGCCTTCCCTGCCAATCTCTTTGCTCTCGAGGTGCAAGATTCCTGATCCGTTCCCCACTGTACTGCGCGAGCGAGAAGATGGCCACCACCGGCCTACAATCCACACAGACCACGTCCGCTCTCGCTCAAGCACCCTTCAAACCCTAATCACGTTGTTGCCTTCCAGGCACTGCATACGACCACTCCAAGGTAATGCTCCAACTTTGAATGCGAAGGATGAGCCACTGCGCTCCGCTCCACGATCGCTCTCAGCAATTGCAATTTACCAAATGTGTTCAAAAACACACGGAAGACATCCAGTTGCATAAAAAAAAAATTTAAAAAAAAAAAAAAATCTTCCTCTTAGCAACTCGTGCGCTCCCTGGCCACCAGCGCCGCACTCTTGATCGCTCGCGGACAGATGACCGCCTCGCACAGCCGCCCCTCGTTCGGCACATGTTCGCGCGCTCGCCGAGCACCAAGAAAACCCTCGCGCTTCGCTCCACATCACTCCGGAGCTCCCAACTTCGTCGTTGCTCTTCGGACTCCACACCCAGCTCTCACTCCGACGCACACGAGAACAAGAGAAAACGAACAACCCCCTTCTCTCTCGCATCAGCACGCGCCTACAGACACGCGCTCTCCAATCGCCGGCATTCCTGCACCGGAACCTCCACCCGATCGCCACAAGTTGCTCGCCTTCCTGCTTGAACATGCACGATTACCACGCCCACACAGCCGGGGCTCGCTCCTACCGATTTGAGCACAGACGTGCTCACGGACACACACTTCATCATACACAATCACCACCTCTACCGCAGCACCAACTCGCACCCTCATCGCCAGCCTCCCTCTTTCCGCACGAGCTCCCCAACGGCACAATTTGTACACCCACAAAAAAACTGCTCCCCCCGAAAAACGAGTCTCCTAGCTCATCTCTCCAGAGATTCGGCCTGGCCGGGGTTTCTTTTTCTTTTTTCCTTATTTTCCTTTTGTTTTTTTTTTCCGACAAGACTGGCCCTTTTCTATGAGGCAGCCCACGACCTCTCACAGTAGTGCAGGATTGGCTGCCTACAACCGTTTTTGAATTTTTTTTTAGTTTATCACGAGCATTAATTCGCCGCTTCGCACCTGACAAGCCGCCCTAAAATTAAATTCATGGTGGCTAGATTTTTCATGTGGCATGTGCATGGAGAAGTACCTCCAACCACTTCCTTTTTTCTTTTTCTTTTTCTTTTGTTTTTTTTCTTTAAAACTATTTAAACTAGATCTACTACTATCTACTGATGATTTGCAATTTACTTATAAATTAAAGAACTAACCACACAACTGGACTCCCAACACCCTAATTAGTCTACCTATATTTCCTTAGCATTTTTGAAGTTTCCTAAGTATTTTTCCAGAACGGTCAACCCGTCAATCACCTAGTCAAACCTTAGAATAAAATAGCAATTCAACTCGGAAAATTCTAGAAATTTTACCACTACTTCTGCCTGCCAGGTGACACTCTTCCCATTTTTTCCATATTTTTTGACCCATTTCTCAAATTTTGGTCATTTTCCAAGGGCTTTTCTTTTCGTCTTTTATCTTTTTTCTTCGTTTCCATTCCACTTCCACTACACTTTTAAGCACATTATTAGGAAGGAGGAAGAATAGGAATTTTAGTGTCTCATCATGGCTTCTAGGCCTATTTATCTAGGAATTTGACTCTAATAGATGGGTTGACCACCCATTTAACTAAAAATTGGTTAGTACTATAAAAAAACTCGAAAAAAAATGAAGAAAAAGAGTGAGGGCCCATTTTGGCCACTCACATTTTCCTTGAATCCTCAAGATGAAGGTTTTAGTCGAAGATTACTTTCGTAAATTTCTTATATAACACGTTTAAGTGTGATAGCTGATATTGATAAGGCTAAAGGTATTTAATTACTGATAGATTGAGCAACCATAATCATACGTTATGCTTATTTTCTTTCAATTATTTATAAATATACAATTATTGAGAAAGTAACATACTTTAAATTTCTGAATATTTAATTAAGTAAAATCTTTTTGATCCATGTTAAGTTTGTTTGCGTTACATACTTTAGAAGAGGTTTACATTACTTAATTTTTGCTATTTTAGGACTCATTAAGATGAACATTGATTGTTTTAAAATTTAAATGAATGGAAAGTTAAAGAATTATAAATTTAGTTAAATAATTTGGAGATAATTTTTTGTTTGTTTGTTTCTTTTTTTTGACAGAAGCAAAGGAAGTCTTTACTGCAAGGAAAGAAAAACACGGCGAGCCCCCGCCAGGGCCGGCGAGGCCGAGCCAAACGTGGGCCAAGTTAGTGGTTAGAAAAAAGGTTAGGTGTGAGTCCTAAACTATCACTACTCCTAGCACAGTAACAAGAGAACAACTTCCATTTCGGTCTCTTGTTAACCCATGAGGCAAGAATCTCTTTACAACACCATTGTTTCTTGAAGCGTTTCAGGAGATAATTTTTCATATAGACACTTCAAAACTCTTATTCAACACAAATTTGACGAGTTTTTGTAGTGCTTGCAATGTTTGAGATTTATTTAGCATTCAACACGTATACTTTGCTGAACTTTTACTTACTCAAAGTAAGTTTTAATGTCAACTATCTCCTGCCTAATCAACCTTTTTGATCCACTTAAGGTGTATAAAATACTTCAATACTACTTAACCCCAATCTAAGTTCATGATCAATTTCACACCAAAATTGCTTCTAAACTGTTGATTCGAGTGCAATAAGTAACAAAATAAACACATACTTGTATTTCTAAATTTTACCGTAGGATCTTAAAAAATACTTACCAAATAATCAACTTACAAAACTTCATTGACATTGACCGGACGGATTGAAAGATTTTAGCGTTTGAAGAAGGAAAATGGTTAAATTTCTTCCCTGCATTGAGTGGATCACCAAACTTTCACTTCACTTAATGTTAAACACTTGCACTATTTTTGAGAATCTAAATGCATTACCATTATCTTTAGCATGATTCTAGTTCCTTCTACACCAACACTTAAAGGTAAAGAAGGAGTGTAGCATATTCAAAAACAGTCTGCAAAGATTTGGAATTCATAAAAGGTCATTTATTCACGTTTTGTAGTTTTTTTGAACTAAATATGATTTAGAATATTGTTCCAGACAGTCACTAACAAGGTTAACTTCACATATCGTTGTAGATTAAATAAAAATGGAAAACTATGAGGATCTATATGGTTCAGGAGGAAAAGAAGTTGCTTTTGTGTTTTTTGATAAACAATGTGTGAAAATGTTTGACTTGGGTTAAAGTTATTTTGATACCCGAAGACAAATTTTGTTTTCGTACATCTGCAAAAAAGGAAATATTCTTACTATGTCAGAAAAATCTAAATGTCAATAGAAACTTCTATGAACAATATGAAGCTGCACAGAGTCTATATTTTTAATTTTGAGTGGTACTAACTTTTGAACCACAAACCAAGAAACATACTAAAAACACCTATACAAAGCTTTAACCAAGGAAAATCTAGTTTAAAATTTTAAAACACAAAATATAGATATTTTGTATCATAGGTAATTGCCGGAACTCAAGAAATTCCCTCCAAGGAGATTTTTTTCTTTAGGGGTTAAGTATATATTTCCTACAAGAGCTAAAACAAGCTACAAAGTTTAATTTCATCTAATATTTTATAAAATCATTTCAATAAAGCTTTTATATAAGTAGTATGAAATATACATTTTTAAAAGCATGGAATAATTCAACAACAATTGGTTGTTTTTTTAATCAAGTCTATAACAATATGATATTTAGTAATACTAATATCATTTTAAAGTCAAACTCTATCTTGGTATACAAAAGAGTACGATGTAAGTTCAGTGAGTTTGAAATAAATATTTTTGTTTCAAAAATTTGCATGTGATATTATGCTACCATGAATTATTTATTTGTCTAACGTTTAATTTTTTCATTAATTGATAATTTGATATCTAATTCATTGGTGTTCTTTTATACCATTCTTGTGAATATATATTGTAGAGGCTTGGTGTAGATTCTACAACAGTTTCAACCAACATTTAAACAATAATTTAAGTTCTATTCAACATTGATTTTTGTTTAAAAATAAATGAATATTGTATTGAGTTTTCCTTATTACCTAGTTTATAAAGTTGGTGAACAAAAATCTTGACATAAACTCGGTGGACATAGACTTAGTGGTGGAACAAACAATCACTTTATTTACGCCGGCCCTTTAAACCGGAGTTCTTCTTTTACTTGTATGTGACAGAAAACATTTATCATCTTACTTAAAAGTGATCAAAATGTGAGAAAAGTCTGATTTTTCATTAATGAAACATATAATGAATTAATGAAAATATAATACTTTTACCCTAAACCAAATTATATTTTCTTCAATTCTTATTTGAAAACAATACTAAACCAAATGATGTAGATTAAAACTTTTAATATTCTAAGAGTTATTTTCTTTAAATCGATTCAGATTTTACTACGCTTATCATACTACTAAAATCATAATCCGCACGGTGAACCACACAGTGATAAACCACGCAGTCAATCGTGCAGTGAACTATACGAACGGTGCAGTCAACCGCGCAGTTAATTGCGCAGCCAACCGCGCAATGAATCAAGTTACAATTTTTTAAATATAGTTTGTAATATAAAAAATTCATTAAAATGGTTGGACGAATGCAATGCAAAGCACTAGCTTGAGTTTTTGGGTGACACTGTGAAATTTGCATTTCTGTGTTGCAATTTGTGCTTATCCAAAATATATTCGTAACTCTTGATTACAAATTTTATGTTCATAACATATTTATATTTTATGTAGATTGTTGTTACCATTGTTTTTTATATTTTGTGATATGAAAACTACATTAAAATGGTTGAACGAATGCATTGCAAAGCAAGCGCCAACTGCTAGTTTTTAGTTAAAATTCTAATTCTAATTGGAATAGCTATCCTCAAATCAAAGATAGTCTATAATTAGAAAGTAAACAAAATACATGAATTAGCTCAAAAGACTTATGTAATTGTCGGCAAAAACTCTCAAAATTCTAATACTCTCTCAATATATTGAATATGATAATAATTTATTATATTTGATTCTTATCATTTGAACTAGTTTACAAATATACTATTTGTTACAATATTTAAATGTAATTTCTTTTTAAATATCAAATTTTTTGAAGACTTTTTAGCAGATTTTTGTTAGTTTTTATTACTTTTTACATATAAACCAAATACAACTTTTAGTTTTTCATTCATTAGAAAATTTGATTTTGTCAAAACGAATCTTATTTTGTTTTATTCGGGTTTGTCGCATTCCTAAATTGAAGTGACTCGGAAACCTGAAAAGGTCACCTGAAAAGTTGAGACAAAAGTACATTATTTTCCTGCCCAAAAATGCTGCCGTTGGAGAAAGTCTTTCCCGCCCACCTCCATTTTTTGGGCACCGGAGCTCCTCTCAACATTCATACTTCCCCTTGGAATTTCTCATTTCAAACTCTTTCCTCTCTGTGCCTCGCCTCCGCTTCCACTTCTGTATTTCAGCTCTTGCCTCTGCAATAAGATACTGAACTAAGGTTTATATTGTTCTAGGTCTTTTTTGGGGACACGAATGTCTGGATAGGTTTTTGGGGAAGGAGTGTAAGTGTGGCTGTATTTCTTATGTTGTTGTATTTCTTGTACGTTGGTTGAAGTCAATTTCATTTTCTTTTTGCCAATGTCACACCGGTCATTTCAATGTTTTTTCCTCTGCGTTATGCGCAAGAGTAATGGTCGACTTCCCCATTGCACGTTATTAAGTGTTGTTGACCATTGAGCAGTGGAGCGATCCTTGTTCGCACTTAAACTTAATCTCTATCTATGACACTCCGCATATGACGGAATCACTGTAGCACTGTTATCTTCGTGTCGACGATAACCTAAACTGATATAATAAGATGAGATGAATAAAAAAATAACCAACAATGACTTATCCTCGACTCGAAGATAAAACAAAGGAATCATAGTGCTCACGAATTTGAAGTGTAAAGTATTGTACGAATACGGTAATAATTTTTGTAAATTACAGTTATCCTCGAGTCGAAGATAATGGATGAAAACTTGTTGAATTTCAATGATAATATAATGAGTATATTGCATGAGATCATTGTTTGGATCTGGGTTTGATGTCTTCGCCCATTATTGATTGTTTATCCCCCCAGGGTGTTATCCTCGAGTCGAGGATATCCGATATCCGTGATAAGGTACTAAATATTTCGATATCAAAATTGATGATAGTTATTCTCGAATTGAGGATAACTGACTTTGAGTTTGATGTCATCTAAGGCGTATGTTGAATGTTAATTGTCAAATATCAGATTTATGTTTTTTGGTAAATTGCCAATGTCATTTATGCTCTCAAATCTTCGAGAAATGCTTTGGAGTTCTATCCTCGGTTCGAGGATATCTCACTGAGGCTTTATGCAATATATTTTTAAAATCATATCTCGATTGGTTCCTGGCAAATTTAAATTTAAGGAGATAATTTTCTAGTTCTGAACTTGATTGATTAATCTCTGAATGTTTCTCTTTGTTCGGAGTGATGTGTATATGTGGAGTGTTTCTTCGGGTTCAAATCATTAGTGATTTGTTAAACCTCACTATGGATTTAATGAATGATCTCCTAATTCAGTATTTAAATTTTTTATATCTGCAATTATCCTCGTATCGAGGATAAGCGTATCTTCTCCGTTTCATTCTCCTTTCATTGAAGTTGTTCTTTACAATTATGATGATATAACTGAATGACTCACCCTCTCTCTATTTCATTGTCATATCTTGAAGATGGAAGATCGCTCATACGATGGTGTTGTCCGAGTTCCACCTACCTTGCCTCCAGATGTTGCTGCATGTGATGGAATTCCTCTCGCGTCGTGGTTCTCAAAGCGCGTGATCCTTAGAAACACATCTGGGGCTGATGTTGGAATTGGACTTTGCGAGATTATTGATTCTGGATTTGTTCCTGAAACTGGTGGTCGGCCACTCGGAGATGATCATGTTGCGATTCTAATCGCTGAATGCTTAGACGAGACTGAAATTCCCTTGAACTGGATGTTTGCCCTTCGAGCGTGGCCAACTCGATAGGTCTTTCTTTGCAACGTCACTTTGTACGACCAAGAGCAAACTAGCATTTACAATGCTACTCAAAAAGTATTTCGTCGCGGTCCTAGAGTAGGCGTTCGACAGTACGAAACCACTCGTCAAAGAGTAGAGGGTCCTTCCCCACGAAAGAAGGAAGTACTTCTTTCAATTACTTCACAATCGATCAATTCTGTTGCAAGCACCGTCTGTTGTCCAAGAAATTGTACTCAACAATTTCCATGGTGTTCAATTTCTGTGCTTCGCTCCCAAGTTTACCATGACATTGGAGGTGTTTTCTTCCAGAAACATGTCTGGCTTGATGTACACAGGCAGATCCACATGGATTCCAATGGCAACAATGTGGTGACGCTTGATGGAATTGATGTATGTCAATATGCATGGTGTACTATCATGGGGGTTAGCCGAGCCACATTCTAGCGATACAAACGAGAGGCAAAGGACGGGATGCGGGCGGGGGCACACGGCAATACTCGTACAAAGAAACCCCGGACTCATACTCTACAGGCACTTGCTACTCTGCATGATATACTTGATGATGCTGCTGATCACAGTCCTAATAAGACTATTACACTTGGCACTGGGGAGAAGGTGGTCTCGAAACACCTTCCTGCCTCTTTTCAATGGAGTGGAGTGTTGTCCAAAGTGAATGAGGTGAATTCAAGATTTGGCCTCAAACCAGTATCTTTGTCTGGTCTTAGTCGAATTCGGAGCTTTGAATTTGAACAATACTCTACTAAGAAGCCTGGTAACACCATATTCGTTATATTGGGAGATTGAGCAACTCCCAAATTAACACATGTAGATCATAAGAGCTAAAGTGCACATCTAATATCTACAATATAGAGGGATATGAGTTTCCATTAAATTAAGAGGTAATGTTTTCTACAAAAACCCCTAGAAAAATAAGTTCTACGGATAACATTGCATTACAAATCTAACTATAATATTGAAAAGAAGAACACATTAGTCGACACTTTTTTTATACCACATGTGTTCATTGAATATGAATAGCTAAATATTCACACTCGATCCTACTAACCCGGATTAACACCATGCTCCAATTTAGCTAAAAGTGAGCTAAATGACGGACAAATATCCACTTGTAAGAGAATTAGCTAAACACATTTTGATGAGCCTTTTTTTATTTAAAAGAATTTCAATTCTCCTTGTGGAATACACATTGGCTAAAAAGACATGACGAGTTTCAAATGATGGTACTCAGAAGTGGAAAAAAAATTGCACACACACTACCTCTCTTTGAACTAAAGTGTCCCCATCACTTAGAGGTCAATGAACTCAAAAAGGCAATTCCACACACTTTAGCTCCACTTGACCTAAAGTGCGGACCATTACTAAGTACAATGAACTAAATAAGAAGATTTGCTCACACTTTAGCTCCACTAGAGCTAAAGTGCGACTCAACATTTACTTTCTATCATTCACCATGAAGACAATTACTGGTATTATTGGTTTCAAGATTAGAAGCAATTTACTATATTGGTATTTTAAAAAGAAAATAAAACATACTGCAAATTATCACCGATACGCAAAAACAATGGAGAGAATATTTCATAGCAATCATTGGCATCACATATAATAGTCATATAGACTGTAATCAAATACAAATATCTATGATCTCAGCACCAATGGATCTAACCATACTACATGAAGTATTACGCATCAAAATCCAAAATCTAGGGAAAGGAAAGTCCATTGATCTAAGTCCACTATGACTCGGACCTGGCAAGTGCTTCCAAGGAGGCCTTGATAATCGCTACTTGCCCCTTCGGAATTTTTGTAGTTGAATCTTGCACATGACCTCCATCCCTCTTTGAAGACCTAGGTTTCCATGCTGTCAAGATTGAATCGGAACTCTCCCACGTGATTGCTATCCCCTTTTCAATTGTCCAACGAAGGTTGCTATAAGTATCCCAATCTTTGTAGAACTTCAGAACATCCCGATCGCGCGATATAGGGCGGTAGAATTGGATACGCACGGTGTTTGGCATATCCGGGTTAGAATTAGGATCTGAAATTGCTTGAGCAATCCAAAATGGGCGCTCGTCCCCATCACAAGGCCGCAATGCAACAAAATAGCCAGCAAAAAAATCACGACCAGCTCTAAAAGAAGGAGGTGGACGATCGCGTCTCTGGCCAACAAAATGCTCATCTTCACGGTACTCCTCGCAAACCTCACCCTCCGCTGAGAACTCATCTTCAATGGCATGGGAAATTCGCGTCGTTGGCCAAAAGCCGTCTTCCAATGATATCGGTGTATCCATTGGAAGTGTCAGAGCATCTCTAACATCGCGCCAATAGTACGATAGCGGCTCAAAACGCGAACGGGCTTCAACAGACTCCCGCACTGATTGCTCCTAGTGATCGATGAATCCTGAAAGTCCCTTCACCACCTCATGGAGATGCCGCATCGTAGAAGGCTTCAGTGCATTAGGTTCTCCGCGAGGCCCTAAAGACCTCCCTTCAGAATCCTCCTTCCACAATTTGATGCCACTACCTTCTCCTCCCTTAGGAAGCCAATCCTCATCATGGCAAAGGATTTTATACTTCATTGCCGGACAACCACTTGAGTCCACATAAAACTTGAATTGATGAGCCTTCGTATGACCCTGCAAAGCTTCATCACCGTCCGCAATCATATCCCCAATGAACTCCTTAAAGCCAGGAACCTCTTGAATGAGATGCGGGATTGTGGGAACACTCTCATTTTTCATGAACGACCTCATGAGCAAAGGAATGGTTACAAAACTCTCCTTCCTCAAAGTCATACTCCAACGTCCAAATAATGCATCTATATCATCATGTGTATGACCAACTAGCATAAAATTATCATATACCTCACGGAAGATGCGTTTTGCAACAGGAAGAGACCAAAAATAGAAAACAAATCTATTTTTGTTATCACCAACAACATTGTCCATTTGCACGTTCAATATTGGTGGCAAAGGCCTCCCAGGAACTGGGATATTAAGAATCTGTCCTAATGGATCCAAACACATCTCTGCACCCCGTAACACGGCCACATACAATGGATGAGAGCAAGATTCAGGAAAGAGTTGCCGGGACGATGACTTCGGAGGCGCCTCCAAGTCACGCAATAGTTTTGCGAACGACCCAATCGTGTAATTGGCATCATGGGAGTATAAATCAAGGCCGTAATGGGCGTAACGTTGGTCCACATGACCATGGGCAAGCATGCCTGTGATTGCAAGAGGCAACTTCATAAGCCCATCTAAGTGCTTTGTTTTATGTGAAAAAACCGGGGACGCGGTCTTTGAGTGATCCATCTTATCATGCATGATGGTAAGAACCTCCTGGGGCGACGACTTTGATCGAAATCGGTTCAGGTAGTACAAGTCCCGATGTGAAAAGGCAGAATCGATGTGAACCTGCATCTTCTTTTGCCATAGCAGCGATGCTTGTGTTCCAGGTTGAGTAAGCTTCTTCTGATCCTGGTATTTGTCACACGTAGAACAACGGGCGAAGTTGTCTCCACCTTTCTTGGCATAGTACTCAGGGAAGCTTACTCGCCAAATCTTACTCAAGCTTGAGGTTGAGATTGGCGGCAATCCACAATCAGCGAGATGATCATCAAGAAGCAGTATCTGATCCTTCCAGTTAAAACTTGTAGGAAGGACCTTTGCCACAGCCTTCTCGCCAGATGGGAGAACACGGGACTTGTGAGGCATGTGGTCCGCATGTCTATTGAGAATGGCTCCAAGAGCGGCAGTAGCCACAACCGTATGACCTCTAGGCTTATGCAAACCGGTATTCCCATGGTGTTGAACCGCATGACCAGCGGCAACGTCCTTCGCATTCCGATAGAAAGTACTCGAACTTACACCCATGATTTTCATCCAAGCATGGGCACAAACGTCCACACCCTCTAGGGTCACAACCTTCCTACCCGAAGAGTGTCTATGAAACTGTCTATGAACGTCGAGTTTGATATGATTTCTAAAGTGCACAATGGTCTCACAGTACAAGCGCATCCAAAGGACTTTTATTTTATCTCTAGGGTAGTGTTGTACACAGTTCTGACTGCAACAACTATTGCTCGCAACTGCGTTAATGGAAAAAGGGGTCATGAGAAATTCAACATTCCTAGACACTGTTGGACGTGTATTCCTTGAGGAATTGTCGTACGAACGGGAGCTCCCACCGAGAGGTCTGTTACGCTCAACCAACCAGACATTGTAAACGTCCCTAAGGCAATGATGGAAGAGACTCACACCGTTTAAGAAGACTTGTTGAATTGGCCAGGACTTAAACGAGTACCTCCATTCATCAGGAGCTTCCTCCAGAACAAAAGTACTGGACACCTATACTACAACATTTGAATCCCCAAGAGGACCAGAGGGAATAGAATTGCACTGGATCGGACATTGCGAACCAACCCCTCCGCAACGCGAATACCCGAACCATTGTGAAGCGAAACAGTCATTCCGACCCAGAGACGGCAAGGAATAACATCAAACTCAGGAAGGTCTGGGTTCACAGGAGCGTCAATATGAACATCGTCGCCCTCCGAAGACGACATTCTGCATTCCAATGAGGTAAATATTAAATAACCCTGCCAAATAAGAATAGGTGAATACCTTGTAGGAATAGACATCAATGAAGAAGCATATGAAGAGGGTAATTAAGCTCGAATTGAGGTAAAGTCTGGCGCTTGAAAATACATTTGATTAAAGTGAATTGACATTGTAGAACAGGCAAATTTAGCTCGACTTGAGGTAAACACATGCGGTACTATATGACTAGAATAATATTTCATGCGATTAGATTTAATCCGAATATGAAATTATCTCACCCTCGACAGTGACAATTTAGCCCGATCCGACCTGAATTAATGACTATAAGACGCAATGTCATTTTATCCCGAGACGAGTTAAATAGACATAGAAAATAAGGTACAACAGTTTTGCTCGAGTCGAGATAAACTGTCTTTCGAAAGAAGGTAAGACAGTTTAGCTCGAGTCGACCTAAACTGTAGAAACAGTATAGTAGGACAGTTTAGCTACAGCCGAGCTACACTGTCCTACAATATTGAATCGACAGTTTAGGTCGACTCGAGCTAAACTGTCTTACCTTCTTTTGTAGGACAGTTTATCTCGACTCAAGCTAAACTGATAATAATGATATTTACCGACAGTTTAGCTCGAGTCGAGCTAAACTGTCCTTCTGTGATTCTCGGCGCCTTTTTCGGGATTCGTATGGAAAAACTTTTCCGCCTATGAATCTGACCCTTTGTATACTACAACCCAAATCTTTCCTTTAGTCGTCAAGAAACTCTCACTGATGCTTCAAAATCATTGTAGCAACTGGAACCAGCGCAATAACCCTACACATTGTCACATCCTAATTGCTAGAGACTGTGCACGGAGAATGCAAGTAGTATACATTGTGTACCTTATGAAGAAGACAACCTGTACGTTGTTGCCTCACCTGCTCAACCATGCGCAACCTATAGGTGTTGCCCTCCTCAACCTCCGACAGTCGTACTACCTCCAAGCCTCTCCACAACAACCTTGCACAACAACCAAAGTGAGAAGGAAACAAATGAAGAAAGTTTTTGAGGATTGGCGAGGTCACTCACGCACACACGACTGTTTCAGAATTGGCGGGAGGAAACTTCAGAATTGGTGGGGGGAGGGACTTTTCTACAACCCCTAAAAAGTGCAAATTCGAAATCTTAGCGGGAAACTAAATCAACTATTTCCCGGTTGACTAAAATAAGGAAGGGTACATACCTCAAATATACTCGCACATGCGAGTTATATACACGGTTTTAGGGTAACGCTCAGGGTTTTGGATAGGGTTAGGTTTAGTATTTAGGGTATGGAGTTTCGAGTTTAGGGTTTGGAATTTAGGTTCAGGTTTAGGGTTTAGGGTTTAGGATCCTTGGTTTAGGTGTTATCTTCTGATGTCAATTCATTTCAATATAATAATACTTTGAAGATTCATGGTATTGACAATTCAACTAAGGTATAGGGAAATGTAGAGAAGATATTGAGATGATTAGAAATAATTTTTATTACAATCCAAATAGGACTTATCTATTATGTTGAAATCAAAGACCTTAACAAACAAGTAGCATTTTAAAAAACAAAAAAACATATTACATGTGCACGTGTATTTTTAGCAAAAAAAATGGTATTCAAACATGCTTTGGACATCATTTCTTTGGGGTTTTAAAAATGTGCATCATGTAACTATTTCGTCATCAATTTAGAATGTGCATTCTTTGGCAAGAATCCCGATGTCCCCATGGTCTGGATTTGCAATTGAAATTGGTTACTTTCCACTTAGTGGTACTCAAAGACTTGAAATGTGCGCAAACTAATATTTGGATTAAAATTTCTTATTCTTGAGTTCACATTGTATTTTCATGACTTTAGGGTGTGGCAATCTAAGCATGACATAAAAGATGGAAGAATTCTTGACCATACACAATTTATTTCATATTTTGACGTGAAATTGAAGACTGTCATTTGTAAAACGTAGAGAGTGGAACAATATTAAAAGATTTAAATAAGAAACGGAGAGACCTCCTCATGACAAAAAAAGGATAATCAAAATATAAAATATAACTAATACAAAGTGTATCACTTAGTGCATCAGGCATAATTTAATGTTCGTAATGTAAGTAATTTTGAATTTATTTATACATGAAAAAATGGAATAATTAGTTTTTGAGCACGTTGTAGTGGTCGCAAATTATATTTTAAATTCTCAAAATTTTGTAGAAGGATGATAAAAGTAATGAGGCATATTTATAAGTAATGTATTTTCTCGATGAGAGGCATATTTATAAGTAATTTATTTTCTCAATGAACGTCTTCATTAAAAGTTGTGCGAGCCAAAAGAGTAACTTCTCGATTGCCGGCACGTCGAGCAACCTAAAAAACCTTTTGCTATGACACAGTATGGAATGTGGTATTTTCAATACATAGAAGTAATATTAGAACAAATGATATTGTGAAAAAATATGTTATTATTCTAGTGAAAAATAAGATTACATCCCAATTCATACATTTTTGCACATTGTCACATATTATTGATTTAGAGTACCAAGAATACTTAGACTTCATATCCACTAAAAACTAGGGGATGGTCATATTTTTTTGTTTTTTAATATTACTATTAGAGATTTAGATCCACATATTTTGAAAATCCTTTTAAAATTCAAAAGATTACTATTCCACTTGTGAAATACTTATCCATAAAGAGAAGTACGGAGATCAAAATGATTGTTTGTAGAAGTGGAAATACACATTGCACATACATCAGATCGGTTTTTAGCAGAGGTGTGCACCATCACTACATGCAGTGAACTAAAAGGAGTGTGTGCACACACTTTAGCTCCACTCGTGCTAACGTGTGCCTCATCACTAGGTGCAGTGAACTAAAAAGATAATATGCACAGATTAGCTCTACTTGAGCTAAATTGTGCACCATCACTAAATGGAGTGGATTAGAAAGCAAAAATGCACTATGTAGCTCCAGCATACAGAAGATGGCTTCTACTGTAGTGGACACTAAATAGGAATCCACACAGTAATTGTAAAATTTACAATAAGTGTAGTGACAAAACAATATTACACTAATTGCCAACTACTACACTAAATGTCAATCCTAGTAAATAGTGGAACATAATGTTTTTTACTTGTGGACAGTTACTGTAGGGAACCTTAATCATGATTTGATTACATTTTGAGCATCATAGTAAAGAAGGGTTCGGTGCATGTCGAAAAGGAAGAATTTGCAAGAAAGAGCTTGGGAATAAGCGGACGTAGGTATGGAACAAAAGGAAAATATAAAAAATTGGACAAAGTAGAATGTAAAATATGGAGGGAAAATGAAACTCAAAGTAGAAGATTGGAAATATAAGAACATTCTTCTGGATACGAAAATGAGAAAAGAAAGGAATATTGGAAAAGGAAAAAACTTAAACATACAATAAATATAGGAATACAAGTAAAATACTCATTAGATATCCATCACATAATATGCATTCAATGTGCATTACATATTCAGTAAATATTAATTAAATACTCATTAAATATTCAAATATACATTAATTTTACATTAGAAATTTATGCACTATTCATTAACTATTCATTAACAGTGCATTAAATACTCTTTAAATAATCATTAAATATATAAATATTAATAAACTATCATAAATATACTTTTAAAACTTCCAACATTCAATAAATAAAATTCCAATATTCTTTAATTGTGCATAAAAGATACAGATACACCAATATACATGAATTATCCTCTAAAAAATCATTACAAAGTCATTAGTTATTGGGTAAATATTTTATTACACATTAAATATTCATTAGATAATATTAAATAATGTAAAGAAAATGCAAGAGATGGGAATGAAAATAGTTGTAGATAAGAGGATAAGAAATTGAGGTTGAAGATGAGACGAAGAATAAATGCATGGCGACCGGTAGGCAGAAGACTTTGAGCTTATACTATTTATCAAGTATCAAAATTGTGTGCTAAGGAAGAGTTTTGATAGAGGGCTATTACGAAATGAACTGTAGTAAGTGAACGAATGAGGGATAATATTCAGGACAATGGTGGCTAAAACTAGTTGCCAACTTGTTGACAAATAGTGTACTAGAAAAAGAGAATCTCCACCGGGGCCGAGGGACCGGAATGCAAGAATAAACACGGTAAAACCCACTCCATGAGGCCTAGGCCGGTGTCCCGGCCCACTGGAGTGGCGGCGCCGGTTCTTCTAAACAGTAAATTTACAAAAAATACAGGGGACACCAAAATTCCCCGAGAGCATGTGTTCAAGCATGAAATTACATGAGGGAATTAAAAGAAATCAATAAAAACCTCCAAAAAAATTAGCCTACTCTGGTGTTAGTGCTGGGTGCTGGCGTTCCCTCACAGTGGCCAATTCAGGGACGGTGCGGGGGGAAAAGGGTGACCCCCCTCACTTCATCTCAAACTTGGGCACCTTCCCGCTGGCGTGGAAAATTCTCCGTCAGGGGTGGAGATGCTCTAACAACTGTATTTGTACCGTTACAGTAAAAGCAAAATGAAGTGAAAAGTACAGAAAAAATTCACAATTTAGCTCTATTAGAGCTAAAGTGTACACCATCAGTAAATGTAGGGAGCTATAAAGCAAATATTCACACTTTAGCTCCAATAGAGCTAAAGTGTGCACCGGCATTTATTTTATAATTATACAATTGCAAGATGTGGTCTTAACATACTTATTGTCTGTTCGATTCTCATAGTAAATAATATCAAACTCATAAAAAAGCAAAACTTGAATTCAAAGTAACAGAATCTTTAAATCGTAGCTTTAAAACTCTCTTAAGTGTGCTTCACCTAATAATTGGTGTAGGAGGAACTTGTATATATCGATGGTAATGAATTTACTCCTTCTGTAATGCAAAAATTGAAAATGAGTGAAGTGAAAGCCAGCTGATCCACTAAAACCATGAAAGGAAACTAAACACTAAACACTATAAACGTTCACTTTTGTCCAATTTAAGTTTGTGTATTATTGAGAAAATGTCAATTTAGAAGTTTTAATTGAGATCATACGAATGAAATTGGAAATAATCACTTTTCTTTTGCTACCTGTTCGTTGCCCCAAAATATGCAAAATTGTAGTGTTAATGGCTCCGAAAAATTGTGTTGGAAATTTACGAGTACAAAAATACTACACGAGCGTAATATCTTGAACTTATTCTGGTAAAATTAAATTGGCTTCTTAAAAATCCGGGTATCAGTAACGAAGGTGAATGATTTGTGGTGCATCCGGCATTAATACCCGAGGGTCACACCCCAATATCGCAGAGGGTATTCCGAGGGTATCTCGAGAGCACCAAACGGCCACAGGGTTTTGACCCTCACGGCTTTAGGTGGCCCAGAAAGTACCCCACAAAATCGTGGCGCGAGCCTTTTTCCTACTCTTTTCGTTGCAGTCCAGGTTTTCTGTGTACTTCCAGGCTTTGTTGTTTTGTGAGTTTTGTGAGTTGATGTGTTGGTTTGTGTTAGTTTCGTTATCTACAGGGTTTGTTATGTTTGTGTACACTGTAGCGCTGCGTTTAGGCTTCCCTGTGCAATTTACTGGCGTCTAGGGTTTCCTGCGGATAGGGTTTGTAGGACGTGCGATTTGTTGCTGTGTGAGTTTGTGTACACTGTAGCGCTAGAGTTTAGGGCTGTTTGCGTAAGATTGTGTGAGATTGTGTGAGTTTGTGAGAGTTTGTGTGAGTATCTGTGAGTTTCTGTGAGTGTGTGAGTTTCTGTGAGTTTCTATAAGTGTGTGCGAGTTTCTGTGAGTTTCTGTGAGCACGTAGAGTCTAAAACGGCCGTGCGCGGAGGATTGACGTGAACAAGTAACAAGACTTCCAGCTTTTCCAGTCTGATTTCTCAGTTTTAAAGGTAAGTGCAGTCATTCAATCTTGCATTTCTTTTGATATTTGTGTAGTTTTTCTTTTGATATGATGTGTTGAAACATAATATATGTGTAGCATTGCTTTTGATGTATGTGTGAGCACGTAGATGAGAGTGTATTCAATGTGCTGGTTTTAATGTGGTGGTTTGCGGTGTTTTGTGGTTATTTGTGGTGGTCTGTCCTAGTTTAAATGTGTTGGTTTGTGCTGGTGTAAATGTGCTACTTTCTGCTAGTTTGAATGTGCTGGTTTCAATGTCATTGTTTCAATGTGCTGAATTCAATGTGTTTATTTCAAAGTGCTAAATTACAATGTGCTCATTTCAAAGTGTTGATTTCAATGTGAAGGATTTCAATGTGAAGGATTTCAATGTTTTGGTTTCCATGTGCTACTTTGATTGATTTTGTGTGTGGGTTTGTAATTGTTGTTGCAGGAAGTCTAGTTCCAGCAGAATTTGTCTGGGATTAAGGTTCATAACCAATGGCTGAAAGGTAAAATCCATAGTCGCACCCAGGAGCCCTAAACCCTACGCCTTCAGTATCATATAACGAATGACGAATCTGTACAATCTGCAATAAATAAGCTATTCAATGAACACAGTTTAGCTCGAGTCGAGCTAATGTGGGAAATCCATACTGCACTATTGTCCACACTTTAGCTTGACTCGAGCTAAAGTGTGCCTCCATTGTGCACTAATGTCCACACTGTAGCTCGAGTCGAGCTAAAGTGCGCTCTCAAGTGTGCTCTTTTGGCTGCACTTTAACTCGACTCGAGGTAAAGTGTGATCAATGAAGCACACTGGAGAGCGAACTTTGGCGCGACTTGAGCTTAAGTGTGGCCAAATGTGCACAGTAAAGGCCCACTTTAGCTCGACTCGAGCTAAATTGTGGACTATAATGTACTATCAAGGTCACATAATAGCTCGACTCGAGCTAAAATGTACGACTGAGTACGTCTTCGGTTGCGCTAAAGCCGGCTCCTGGAAATGTAATCTTAAAATATACCCTCGAACTCTGGGTTTGAGAAAAGTCATGGCCTTTCTGTAAAACCAACACACTTAACCTCGAATCGAGCTAAAGTATAAAACAATGAACTTAAACAACAATTCAAACACAACTACATTCGGACTTAGAACGTTCCAAAAGCTAAATTTACCAATGGTATCTATGACATAACTCATGTCAACTTGTCGTTCACCTTTCACTAGTGTGCAAGAGCTTCAGTCCCGCTCCAACCACTTGAGAACCTCGAAGAGTGAGGTTCATGAGTGATTAAAGCGGAACTGAAGCTCTTCCACAGTTTTGAGAGTTGAACGAGAAGTAGCCATGAATTGAATAAAAAAGTCCAGGAAAGTCGTCCGAATGAATATTGTAAGTGTCGGAACTATTTAGTTTTACATTCTATGTAATAGCACTTTAGCTCGAGTCAAGCTAAAGATATAGCATTTGCTTAAATACAACAATGTTATCACCGTGTAATTGCAGTCTAGTATCTCAACTCATGTCTACTTTTCGTTCACCTCTCCTGAATCGTGCATGAGCTTCAGTCCCGTTCCAACCACTTGAGAATCTCAGATCCAGCGGTTTGTGAATGATTGGATTGGTTCGTAAGCTTTTCCGCGGTTTAAGGGAGTTGAACATGAAGAGGACATGAATTGATTGAATGGGTCTAGGATTTTTTTTACAAATAACTATATTTTGTTGAAGAGTATTATTGACATACTTGAATTTGGTTACACTTTAGCTCGACTCAAGCTAAAGGGTAATCTCTCTATTCTAATTGGATGATCAATTTTGCAATCTAATATTTGTGCTCGATTTCGTGTGTGCACATCAGAGAGAGACCGGATGGTGAATCAGCTGCAGCACTTCTTCCAGCCAAAGCTCGTCGACCATGATGATGATGATGGAGACGACAACAACCACTTGGATTGCTGGGAGCTCAAGGACCCATCCATGACGCTGAAGTGGACGCTTCTTTGGGCCACTTTCACAGATAATCTAGTATTCGGTCAGACCTTCACTGGTGACATCGCCGAACCTCAGTACATTGACTTCACGACCAAAATTACGGACGTAATCCACGAGGATAGCGATCATGTTAAGTTGTCGTGTGAGACAACCACTGCGTCCGTAGATCCTTATTTGTTTACTATTCTAGTAAACAATAATTCATCTCCCTTCTGTATCCACGATTTAGTCGATTCTCTTAGGCCGTCAAAATTTGAAGAAATAGTGGCTCAGGTCGACAACGAAATCTCCCAAAAGAAATGGGAGACTAGTAGTGGTCAGCTGTTGAAAGCTAAGGCTGTAGCGAACAAACTCCGCGTCATTCTATCGAGAATGACTACCTTTGCCGCTCTAGAGAAGGCAAAAAATATCGCGGTACGACGTCCGATAGAAATATCGATAGTTTCGGGGGCCGTCACCAGTAGCCAGGATATGAGCCAAGCGTCGGTACCGGTTAGAACTCTAGGTGCAAGAACAAGTCGAAGCACCCTACGCAACACACTATCTGCTTCTCCCGTCAAGAAGCGCTCAACTGCCAAGAGGCCGGAGACCTTTTCGAGAAAGAAGACGAAGCTCGTATCACAGGAGGAGTTAGCCAATTCGATGGCCTCCGCACTCTCCGAGCTCCCACAGGCGCTTGGGTTTGGAGAGGAAATCGACTACAACAACGTCCAACAGATATACCAAAAATTCTGGACGGAGTGACAGAGCTGCTTCTTCCAAGGAGATAGAGAGATGAAGATTGAGATCGACGTGATGAGGTTGCATAATGCACCGCCAGAGTGGACGATTCGTGCATTCGAACCTAGGGGTATAGAGGAGTTGAAGCATTATTACCTCGAAATGCCGGACAAGACGCAGAAGCAGACTCTCCGCGTCATGCCCAAGCTCGATCATATGCCAACGACGGTTGCAGAGCTCAGCGACTGCAACTTCTATATCATCAACGGTCAGCACAGCGTTGCAGCATCGAAGGCGATGATTAACGGCAACGTCCCGGAGGTGATGAGAAGGCACTTCTGAACAAGGCAGTGTTATATTGTCTGGACGCAGGATCCGGAGAAGCTGAGGAAGATTTCCGCGTATTATAATCGCGTCAATCATTTGGTCCAATTCAAGCCAACATGGGCAACCAATATCCTCGGCTCTCGGGCTTTGTGGATCCAAGCTGGCAGACCAATGCCAAAGCACTCTGCCGTAGGCGTTCGTGGGTCTCACAAATCAGGTCGCAGAACGGTAGTTGAGATTGCAAATGACAAGAAGTTTGAGGTAATATTACTAAACCAAGGTCCTGCACATTAGCTCGACTGGAGCTAACTTGCATGCATACTCATTTGCGGTATAGTATTTAGTATGGATTTCATCATTTTTAGTGTGTACTCGCAGGTTTGCAAGTTAGCTTGACTCGAGCTAACTTGCAACTCCAGATCCTAATGAACACGATTATGAACTGCTCAGAATATATTCTAATTTTACATTGTTAATTTCTGTGCAGCCATTTCTTAACGCGGTTCGTGAGCGCTTTGCAATGATCGACCTTGCGAAGAGCCAGGCAGCGCTCAAGAAAGCAGGAAAGGTGAAGGAGCTATCGATTACGAACGAGGTGAAGATCATCACCTCGACCGATGAGACCTTCAAACTCTGGTCGGATGTCATTTCTTCGGCGGTGCATGGCGACCTCATCAACGTTGATTCGACTTCAACGCCCTTGGCAAAGTTCAAGGACGCCAAGTGCTGGGTGCCTGAGAAGGATGGGATTCTAACACGCGAGTTGTTCAAGTTTTTCGGCAACATGACCGAGGCTGATCACGCAAAATTGTGCAAGCACATTCTCAATCGATCAGAGCCATCGCGAAAACTACCTTATCCTAAGGTGGTTGTAAAGCAGCCGACTTCTCTGCTGGAGGATTGCTACAGTGCTCGGGACTGGGTTGATCACAGGAAGAAAAATGAGGTCGCTCGGATGGAGCTATAGTTGATCAGGCCGGAGTTGGCCTTCTTCAATAGCTCAGGAGCGTACAGTCGTTCCAGCTGGCGAAAGTTCAAGACAAACTACAACGTCAACAAAGCCTCAAAGCGTGCCCTCTTGGATTGGGGTCCACCGGATTCGTACTACGCCAACTCGAGGCAGACGCAATTTCGCAACTGCAAATGTGAAGATCTCTCTCCGTATGCGAAGGAGTTTTTCAGAGTCTTCATCGATGTGCGGTCGCGGTTCGTTGTACCTTAGGGGGCCTTGCACTTTCGTCCATACAAGGCGGCAACCAACTCGCTCGGAGGTTGGACCTCAGATTCGTGGCGTAACATGGGGTGCAACGTGAAGCTCGGCATCATCGACTTCCGGAATATCCCAGATTTCTCTGGGAAGGCCACGTCGTCGTTGGAGAGGCCATTCTTCGACGAGTTCATGACGATGTTCGCATCGAAAGGCCAACCTCTCCTCACCGATCCTCCAGCCTGGCTCTTTATTTGCGGCGACGAGCAGTCACACCTTCAAGTGACAGCGTATGCTGAGGGCCCGTCAATGTGCCATGCGTACAACGTACTGCAGTCCAAGTATCTTCCCTCCGAGAACGAGCGCTTGGGGGGATTCGCGGCAAAGAGCAACAACGCTCTCGACTCTGTTTGCCTACTTTTCCTCTTCAAGAAGGAGATTACATTGATCCCCGCCGTGAAGAAGACCTACGCTGCTCCGGAGCATGTGTTGCACACCAAGCTTCGCAAGTACAACGAGCTGGCGTACTCCATGAACATGAACGAGCTGAGGATGGAGTTCTTCATCAAGGTCTTGGCGTAGTTCTGCAAGAAGGGGGATGCAGTTGTTCAACTATTTGGCGGGACGAAATTGCTCATTGCAAGTGTGGTAAGTTATCCTGCAGTTTAGCTCAAGTCGAGCTAAACTATTGATAGCCTCTATGAATGTACTTGAATTGTTTTGGAGAGGTTGTCTCTTTTGCGTTTGTAGCTTGGCACTTTAGCTCGACTCGAGCTAAAAGTGTTGGCTTATAGTTATATGGTTTTCTAGGAGACGTCAATAACGCCGTAAGCATTCTAGTTGCAAAAGCTGAGTTTTCATTCCAACAAATGTATACATTTACTTTAGCTCGATTTGACCTAAAATGTAACTTGTTCAATCCATTTGGTTTGCAGATGTTGGATCTCGAGGCATTCTGCATCTCCCACGACACGGATGAGCACGAACACGACGACGCCATGGAGGTCGCGTTGACGTTGGATCGGGCCGATTTCAATGTTTTTGCGTATCACGTCAACGCGGAGATCTTCCCCGAACTTGGAGAGGCCGTTGCCAAGGGGAAGGGGAAAGTAGTTGTTGACCTCGGCGATGAGGAGGAAGATGAGGACCGGAGCGCAATGGTTGTGTGTCCAAGCTCAAGCACCGCTACTCCGGATGATGCATCCTATGACGATTTCGAGACCAACACTCCGCCAGAGTATCACAGTGTGCCGAAGACACAATCGGTTCCTTCCGGCAACGACTGGACTTTCCGGAGATGGATTCGTTGGATATCTCCGACAGGCCACATTCTGCTCCGACCTTGGGCGCGTCATCCGCTCGTCCAGCGGCGAAGAAGAGGAAAGTCGCCAGCGCCAGCGGCCGCTCTCCGTTGGCTACGGCGATCAGCGCTCAGGATGACAGCAGGCTTCTCTTCCTCGAGAAGAAGCTCGAAGAGGAGGCAACCCATCGGAGGTTGATGGAGCAACGGTTGGCGGAGCGTGACAAAGAGCTGAGAGATCTGCAGCGGAGGCGTGACGAAGAGATGAAGAGGGACCAGGACCAGAGGCATGCCGATATGATGCTCATGATGCAGAGATTCATGACGGCAAATTTGCCTCCTGTCGCTACGACACCCCTCGCAGTTATTCCTGCGATCCCACAGCCTCCTATGCCGTCTCCGTCGGGTTCCTCCTCTGTTTCCATGGGGGGTCAATTGCTTCTTGATCCTCCATCCCCGCCATCCCGCCCCTCATTCCCTCCAAAGTCTCCCGCTCGGGGGGTATCAATCATTCATGTCCCCAGCTCATCGTCAAGTTAGTGTAACGTAGTTGCGAGTGTATAGAGGTAGAACATTTTGTAAATGTCCAATTTTGTACTACTGTATTTTTTTGTTAATATTAAAGTGCTCAGCGAGCACTTTAGCTCGACTCGAGCTAAACTGCTTGACATCTGACGGCTCTGACTTGTATCACTATCCTATGTGCGCGTCTGCTGATTGGTTGAAGTTGTTGAATTTTTTCAGATCTAAGTTTCGGTAATGACGCGATCGCTCATGCAGTCATAGATGAGGTCGTCCAAACTGCAGTCCCTGTCGTAGAAGAGGTCGTCCAAGCTTCGCCCGTGCTTGTAGACGAGATCAATCAAGATTTTGCTGTCCCGGAGCCACCGCTTCTCGTCCCGGCACCGTTCCCTCATATGGTTGTGGGGCACTCGGAACCCCTTGACACCGTGCACGGTTCGTTGCGATCGATGGAGGTCCGAGTCGGAATGCTGCAAGACGATGAAGTTCTCGAGGTACTCTTCAAACACTTTTCACAGTCCACTCTTCCCCTCATGACGCCTCTCCCCTATTTTCCTCTGTTGTTCTACATTTTGTTGGCCTGTCGTTGTTAATGAATCATTAGTAATATTGTTCATTCTCCTGGCGTTTCCAAACCAGGTATGCTAGGCATCTATAAGTGGTGCCAGTAATCTAGAAGAAATACCTAGAGTCCTATCAGATTTCGAGGGCAGGTGGTTGAATGTTGTGCTGGACCTCAATGGGATTCTATGCACGTGTGAGCCTTCGTGGCAGGCCAGGGGATCCAGGGACACTGACAGCTCCATTCACTCGGCTTCGCAGCCGGCCGAAGTAGGCCCTAAACTAGTCCGAGTTCGCCCTTGATGTGCTGAATTCCTCACGAAGTTGTCTAAGATTGCCACCATCACAATCTGGAGTTCGATGATGGAATCCACAACGCGTCAGATTTGTCAATATCTTTTTCAGCATAGTTCTTCGTACCCTCTCAGGATCTTTGGTCAGGAGAGTTGTGATAGCATTCCCGAGCGTAGAGTCGGTAACAGAACAATCTACATGAAGGAATTCGCCACTCAGGAGGACATCTTCTTGAAGACCTTATCGAACCATCTCTTCAATAGGTTGGGTCGTGAGTATACTCCGGCGAATACGCTAGTCATTGACGACAACCCGATTAAGCATATGCTCAATTTGCCGAAGAATGTCCTTCTTCCATCATGGTCGCACAAACATAATGGCGCGAGAGACGATTTTGTGCTGCTGGAGGAATTGTTGCCATATATCTCTGACCTTCATCTGTTTCTGGGTGGGCTAGCGCAGTACCGGGCCGAACATCCCTCGGGCCGGAAGATGTTCTATAATGATCAGAAGACGTGTGGTCAGTCTGTGAGTATCTAGAACGCAATCCAAGCGTCTCAGAGTCTCCGCTCTTAATGCAGTTGATATACGCCTCGATCTCTATTACACTTTAGGTCAAATAGAGCTAATCTGTATCGATTGACTTCAGCTCCATTTTGTAAATTTTGTTGGACCATTTTTTTGTATATATATTTTTTTAATAATGAAATCGAGATGTTTCGCCACTTTGTTTGTTGTGCGGGTTGGATACCTTCTGCTGATGGAATTGTCCTTTTTGAATGCATGGAGTTTTCATCTATTGTTCTGCGGTATTTGAGCGTCACTTTGGTTGAACTTTCTACAAGACTGTGATTTTCGAGCGTCCGTGGATTCCTTGCTGGGTCCTGAGGAGTTCGCCCTTTCCCTTCGGAGTAAAGGGCTCTTGTTGCACTCTGCTGCAACCGCGCAGTCAACTATGGATTATTCGACCATGGCAGTGGACGATGGAGTTGTCGAAAGCCCTATTGCGCGGGAGCCTATTCATGATAGAATCAACTCCCCTTCGCGAGAGTGGCCTCATTCAGTTCCAGCGTCGTCCTGTCTAAATCCGGATAACTGTACTTCGGCAAAGCGTGTTCTCTATGACGGTTTAAGGGATGATACTTAACCTCGCTCGCTCACGGTGCAGTTTATGCTCACCTCCAAGTTTTTGCGCTATTGAGTTGTTCTTGCTTAGGCAATCTTGGTTTGTTGTTGAGCTACATTGCACTCATGTAGTTTAGCTACATTTGAGCTTGTTTTTATTCGTTGGATGTAAAATGTGTTCTGTGAATTTACCGTTCAACATTTTAGCTCCATTTGACCTAAAGTGCACTAGGATGGATCTTAGTGATACAGTTTCATGTGTCCCGTATAGGAGTATTTGATCTAAAGTGTATTTGTTTGGAATGTATGTGGTGCCTATTGTGCAGGAACCATCTAGTAAATGTCTTCGCCCTCGTATTTTATCAAGAAATGATGCTGGAAACCAATGCTCCCCATCTGCTCCCACCCGTCGACACTCGCTGCCCAAGTCAAACACTGACGAGGTGCGTAGGCGGGGTTTGCAGCGTCTTCTAGAGAGTCTATTAATGCAAGAGAATGGCACAACATAGACTAGGCAGCGTCAGAGGGTTTTTTTGAAGTTGCGTATAGAGGCTTATGGAGGAACTCCCTAGACTGTTTGATTAGTGATAGTACGCTTAGATCTCTATTACACTTTAGGTCGGGTAGAGCTAAATTGTTTCGGTTGATTGAGTAAATGCTCGGGGTATATGAGTGTTGTGTGTGACTTTTTTTCATGTGGTTTTTAATAAAGGTTGGATTAATGGTATTTGCTTCATTTATCGTTACTTTTTTTGGACATTCGGCTAATTTGGTCCATCCATGGAATGAAATATAGTATTCTTGGTACATTGTCTTTTTACTTTGCACCTACAAATATCTATATATATTGATACTTCAAAGATCATATATCTTCAAAGTCATGGAAATCTCCCAATATAACGAATATGGTATTTGGTGACAACTTTGTTCGCTGCAGAAGATGCGACCAACTCAAGCAATTAAAGAAGGCTTGTACAAGGGGGTCTTCCGCATACAAAATGTGGGAAGTCAAGCTGCAGCTACATCAGGCCTCTCATTAGACTCATCAAATTTTATATTATGGGAATCGGAAGAACCCGGAAGAAAAACCGAATGAGGTTGTGTGCGTCATCCATGATAAAATGGATCATAGCAAAACCGCATCTCCTCATTTTTCTCACAAGAATAAAGCAACGGAGTCCTTCATGAAATTGCCTGTGGCCGTAACTGGAATGATTGTGCATGGACATGGAGATGTTCGTTATGCCCATTATAGTCTTGACATCTTCTCCACCAACTCCAACCACACTGTTGGATCCATTGCGAAGTTACTTCGGGACTTAGAGAGTCCAGGGTGAAAGTCCACTAAGGTGGTATATTTATAGTGTCACAAATGGTTTTGGAAAGAGTCACGAACTTTCTTTTGTTGCATAGTGCGAATGTGGGATTGATCTTGGAATTCTATTGATGGAATGTGATAATTGCCTTGATTTAAAGTCTAGGAACCCCAAAAATGTCGAGTTCTGACTTACGGTTTGGCCAATAAAGGTATATCTTTCATCAGTATATACTTGTCACAAGTATATGACATTTGCCAAATATACTTATTTTGAGAGTTCTAGGAAGTGAAATACTTCAAAAGTTTTGGGACACATTCACGCCACAATGTGCTCATATATTATAATTGAAAATTCTAGATTGGAAACTTATTTTCACTTTTATTGCTAAAAAACAAGATATTCCTTCAAAGCTCCTAAAATAGGACTTTATGTCAATTTTTTCTTTGATTTCATATCCAATCAGATACATCATGCATAGATCCATCTTGAAACATAATTTTTTCTGAAGAAAAACCTTTTTTTTTCCATTAAATTGGGCAAAACCAAGTTTTTTTGGCCAAAAAAATATACTCTTGGGTATATTTTTTTTGCCCAAAAGTGAGTAACCCTAGCTGACTTCTACCCTCCACCGGCGTATTTTTCTCGTGAATTATTTACGGGAAGAAGAGCTTCTTCTCTCTCTCAGGCTGTGCTTGCGGATGCTAACGTGTGTCTTGGATCCCTTGCTACTCCACCGGTTGAGCTTGTTCCTACGAAAGAATTACCACCAATTCTCCAAATGCACTTGGATAATGCCACAGGGGACAATAAAAATAGATTTGTGTTTGCTTTCTTTTCCCTCCTCGTTCATATGGATATTTTCCATGAAGTGTATATCAACTTTTTACTTGTTGGTCATACTCACGAGGATATTGATGCAATGTTTGGGAGATGGAGTTCCAAACTCAAGTCAAATAGCTATCCAACGATTCCACTCTTGATGAAATCATTCATGGATGCTGAGAAAATGCCGGTTATTCTACACCTCATTGAAGAGGTGCCCGATTTCAAGGGCTTTTTAGAAGGATATTTGTGCATTGGCAAAGAGGCCCTTACGGGTCACACGAAGGGCCAACAATTCAAGTTCTACAAGGGCTCAGATGGATTGCCAAAGATGCAATACAAAATTCTTTGTACAGATAGGGATTGGTTGCCCGAGGAGGATGGAGGAATCCAGCTGTGGAAAGTGACGACAGATGGTATGCCAATTTTGCCTCGTGGTTAGCCGCTTCCTCTCATTCCGCGACGTCATGAGAATTATGATTAGGTTTGAAGGGTATCTCTGGGTTTCTAAGTCTTTGGGAATCTATGGCTACCGAGGATCTCTCGGGTGAATATACGAGCAAGAACGAACATATTATGTATTATTGGAGAGGTGTTAAGGCTGCCCTCGAGGGGCCTTTGGAAGAATCGTCTCTTCTACAGGAGGGATTTTGGCCTCTATCTAGATATGCTCCATCTATGGTGGATGAATATGAGATTGATGGGTTGTGAGCCGCAAAAACGGCTCACGGTGATGAATGGACCTCACGTCGGGTCCATTAAGGCTAATGAGTGGTGAAAATGGGTTATCCCATGGACTAGCTCGTGGTTTTTTGATTAAAATGGCCAAGTGGCCTTTCCCCTCACTAAAAGAGGAGCCATTTATGGGCAATCGCGGAATTTATGTAGTTAGCCAAAAAGGAAGAAAAAAAAAAGGGAATAAACCAGAAAAGAAAAGCAAAGAGAGAAGGGAAAAAAGACAAAAGAAAATTAGAAAAGAATTAAAATGAGTAGTGGTGGAGAAGAATTTACCTCCTATCGAGTTGTAGACCATATTCGGTCACGATGAAGAAATCACGAAACCAAAAAAATGGGAGAAGAAGAAGGATGGTGAGGAGAAAAGAAAAAAGAATGGGGCGTTAAAAGCCCTTGAAAAAATAGTCAATAGGGTCCAAAAAGAAGTGGAAAAGAATCCTCATCAATCACTAAGTAAATTAGGAATTACCCCAAGCAAGGGGAATTCAATTTAGGTAGGTTAAATTAGATTTTTGCACCTTTGAAAATTAGCTAATAGCTCACTTATTGAGATCATGCACACACATGTGGCATGGAGTCAAAGTTTAGATTTAGATATTCCTTGGTTAGTGGGACACCCACTTGTGTTAAATGCAAGGGTGGCTAGTGAATTATTGCTTTTTAGTTACTAGTTGTTTAGTGTGACCATTAATGTGCCCACCCAAATTGGCGGCTGTGAACGACGAAGGGAACGACCTTGGGAACAAAGAAGGGAGCAAGGGTCTTGGGGTTACCCCCTTGGAGGGCGCTCATTCGAAGTGTGGGAGGTAGGAGTTAGAGAGGTGTGTGGTAGGAGCTAAGAAACCGAGAGAGGTGTGTGGAAGGAGAGAGAGAGGTAGGGTTCAGATTTCCCCCTCCTGTGGGCTGGAATGTGATTCAATCGTTGCGAAAATAGGAGAGCAGATAGATTAGAAAGTTGGCTTTCCAACAAGCTCAAGAACACGCGGGTCGGAGCTGTGACGACGAAGATACGGGCGGCGGAGTGAGGACGACCAGCTGGAGGATCGGTGGCGGATCTCATACGGCCTCAGGTTTTCCCTCGTCAGTAGCGGAGTTCTTGTCCAATCAGGCTAAGATTTTAGGAGTAGATAGATTAGAACGTTGGCTTTCCAACAAGCTCAAGAATGCGCGGATCGGAGCTGTGACGACGAAGATACGGGCTGCGGAGTGAAGAGCACCAACAAGAGGAGCAAGATCACGAGCTGAACAAGAGGAGCAAGATCACGAGCTGACCAAGCAAGTCGAAGGCTAAGGATGGAGGGTGAACCGAATTAACTCAGGGAGCCCCTTTTCTTTTCTCCCTCGAACCTCTTCAATTCCATGTGTATGACTTGAACCCTAATTTTCTAAATACAAAAACCACGCGGAAGCGCTGCCAATTTTTCGGTAGAATTAGGGTTTGCTATATATTCAACTAAATAACCGATTAGAGCGCCATTAGTAAGTGAACACAGCTGGAGGCTCACTCTTAGTAAGGCTGGGGTGGATTCTTGTGTGAATGAATGTGATACATGCATAGGAATGTGGTGCATGATCTTGAATAAAGTCATATGTTGAAGGTGCACTGCTGGTCGCTGGCTGGGAGGTCCAGGGTCGAGTCAAATGATCAATTGAAGGCTGCCATCGTGTTAAGCAAGAAAAACTAATAAGAATTCAAAAAACAAACGTAAAAAACGGAGTCATAATCACGAAGATAATGAAGAATTAAACTTTTAACATAAAAAGAGGAGCCTGTCTGCTGGTTGGTGCTGTTAGGGTTGCACTTGGGCCTGGAATTGGTGGTTAAGGTGCTAATCAAGTTCACAAGGCAAAATTGAACCTATTGGAGCTTTAAAACATTGGAAACAAAGCTTTGAGGCGGAATTTACGCTTGTCTAAAGGTTGGATTCAACCTAAGGCTGAATTCAGCCATCACATCACTAATTATTAACGAACCCTCTTAAGTGACCACGCCTTGGGTCATCATGCTTGTATGAATGGTTAAAGTATGTTTGCACAAGGGGCTGCATCCCATATGTAGGATCTTGTGTTCAAGATAAGCCACCCATTAGGGGGCGGTTTATTTGGCTCACATGGGTTGTTGAGGGAGGAGTATGTAGAGGACCCTCCATTCATTGGACAACGACATCATTGTCCTCCTCCATCGTTTCGGGTTGGTAGAGATGTGTACAAGGGCTATATACTTGCGGTGCGTTCTGCTGATGGGGATTTGCGCCCATTTTGGATTGCCTTGGCGTTGACTAATCCACATCCGGTTCGTGAACATTCATGAGATTAAAGTGCAATACTTCAAACCTGCATCCCAACGTCATGTGGACTTGGAAACGTACCAAGGGTGGGATTCTAATCATGGGAATAATTGGGTTGAAGAAACTGAATCTGAACCAATCTGGGTGTATACAGATTGTATTTTAACAACTTGGAAGCCTAGGTTGCGTGGAAACACAAGCTCCTCTAGGTTAAGAATTCTAAAATCACAAGTGGACATAATCAAGGCATCTTTAGCTGAATTATAGATTTCAAAGGAATTTGTGGTTTTTGGAGACTGGAGTTATTTTACCAATATAAAATAGGTGGGGGTGCATGTACTTATTTGATTTCTTGTTCTTCCGTACTGGATATTCTATTAAGTATGTACTAAACCTGTATGTACAGGATGGAATTGTAGACTTTGATTGTGCGCATAGCATATTAAATGTAGATAGAATTTGATTAGTTTTTGTAGTTCCATGTAGTGATGTAATGTGTTGCTTTTAATATTATACAACGGAGCCGGGAGTTTTGTTACAGTATTGATGTATATATGGCGGTCCACATTGTGAGTGTCATTAATTGTATATTTATCTTTGATGCATCGATACTTTCTATTGATAGCAATTATTGAATGGATTTCTACAACACATGCTAACTTCAATGCTAGATATTTCAACGACCTTGTTGTTTGGAAATAGTATAACCTCCTGAAATTGGTAATTATTTCTCTTCCAACTGAAAATGTATGCATTTAGGTGGAATTTAAATGAGTGTATATGTGTACCCCAAACCAATTTTGTTCCCCTCAGAGGGGTTATCAAATTTACTGCCGCTTATATTTATATGGAGTAATTTTATCCTTGCAATGGTTTTTTATCGGATGTTCTAGTTTTTCTTAGGTAATATGCTCCATATCTTGGTACATTTTAAGCTATTCACTATAATTGTTACACACCCAATTAAATATGATATTCAATTTCATACAAAATGAATTCAACAATCCATGATTTGGCGCGATTATTTAGCATTTTCAATCGAGATTGAGTCTCAATTTAGTACATAGTCTCAAATTAATGAATTTAATAATTGACTAAAATTAGACACCATGATAAATTGAGACTCTGAAATGTCCCATTTTAATGAATATGGTGTTGTTATACTAATGTGACGATGAGCTGGGGACATCTGCGATAGATACGTCCTGAGCAGGCGACTTTGGAGGGGAAGAGGGGCGGGCTGACGGGGATGGGAGAACAGGAAGCAATTGACCTTCACTGGAGACAGGGGAGGTACCTAATAGAGATGGTAGCTGCAAATCGCGAGACAGACTCCTAGACCCGCCTTCCATTGAGAAGGGAGGCTAGAGGATCGCAGCATTAACTACGGGTGGTGTCGTGGCGGCAGCACGCAAATTAGCCGGCATGAATCTCTGCATCATGAGCATCATGTCGGCATACCTCTGATCTTGGTCCCTCTTCATTTCTTCGTCACGCCTCCGCTGTAGATCCCTAAGCTCCAGGTCACGCTCCGCCAGCCGCTGCTCCATCAACCTCATCCGGGTGGCCTCCTCTTCGAGCTTCTTCTCGAGGGAGATCAACCTTTTGTCATCCTGAGGGCTGCTTGCCATAGCCAACGGAGAGCGTCCGCTTGCGTAGGCGACCTTCCTCTTCTTGGCCGCGGGACGAGCGGATGACACGCCCAAGGTGGATGCTGAATGAGGCCTATCGGAATTATCCAGCGAATCCAACTCTGGGAAGTCGAGTCGTTGTCGCGAGGAAGCAATTGTGTCTCTTACTTCAGATTGAGAGGCCCTCTGGAACTTCGGCGGAGTAGCGTCAACGAAATCGTCATGGGATTCATCATCCGGAGTGGCGGTGCTCAAGATTGGGCACGCAACCATGGCGCTCCGTTCCACGTCTTCCTCCTCATCCCCGAGGTCAACAATTGCTTTCCCCTTCCCCTTGGCAACGGCCTCTCCAAGCTCGGGTGTCGTAGTCTAGTGGTTCATAATTCTCAAAATTAACCAAAATTAACCTTAAGCAAGCCCACCTTACCAGATCGTTTCCAGGGATTTTTATCGTGCATCTAACTCTTTAAATCTTAACAACAAATCACACATAATACCTCGGCACATCCCGGAGGATGGCTTCCCCGGTACCTTTGTAACCGGTAACAAGTAACCACATGTGTTTTAATTAAACTCTGTTGAGCGTCAGAGTAGATTTCCGGTGTCCTGAAGAAAATATCTACAGTGTGTAAAACATATACTTGTTTACCTTTTCGGAAAGATCTTTGATTAGAAGGACGAAACTTATTAGTGACGCTTCTAGTAGCTTCAAGGTGACGCTTGTTGCTCATGGGATTGTTTAAAAGGCGAAAGCCGTAGACAATATTCACCAATTCGAAGTATTCCTTTACGTTTTTAGAGTTTATGTTTGGATTTGAAGTTCGAGCTAAAATGTCGGACTGGAGGGTTTTTATAGAGTCACAAGATCTAGACTCTGAACCAGAGGTAGATTTACAGCTTTCCTTGTTTTAGTTTCCAATTCAACCATCCCAACCGGCGGTTTCAACACCATTGCCATCACACCTTCAAGAGCAAGCTGGATCTTCTCGTCCGCTGAAGCAGCCTCGTGTTGAACAGCGTTGGCATGGTAATCTTCAAAAGGACGCTCGTATTTTAGTAATCTTTCTTCAAACTGGATGTGTTGAACCGGGCACCCGTGAAGTGACATTTGAAGGCAGTTTCAAGGGCCTGAATGAAGACCATTATTTTTGTATACCTAGGCCAATCGAGCTAAGCGCTGGCCACCATCGTTGGTTAGAAGGGCCAGTGAATCCCTTGACAAAGACTAAACGTGCAGATTACATCGCAATTACTATCAAGCGCATCCTCAAGTTCTTGCAGATGGAGTAGCACTGTTCTTTGACTTTAGTTTTTACCTCTACTTGATTGTCATTGAAGCTTTATATTAAATTTAAGTGTTTTGTGTTTCATTTGAATGTTAGAAGTTAAAAGATGGTAGATAGAGGGTAGTTTACTTCCTAGTTAGAACTCTAAAGGTTTGTTGACCTTTAAAGATAAGTAGATACTTATCTTTTGAGTTTTCCTAGAGCCAATGGGTATTTTGAGGCCCATGTGATATACACATGGGCTGATCTTATCCACCTTAGGGGTCTAGAGGGTAGGTAGGCATCTTCTCTCTCTCTCCTAGTCGGATTTTGGGAAAAAAAGAAGTTAGTGTGCTTGGAGAGTGTGTGTGTGTGGGTGTAGAGAGCCGTAAGTTTGATGGGCGATAACCCTGGTTGTAAGAAACAATTTGAAAAGGAATTTTGAGGGTTTTTTCCTCTTTGAGATGCGTTTTCAAAGAGATTGTTTTTGATTGATTTGAAGTTGTAGACAAGAAGTTACAAGCGTGTGAGTGGAGGAGGGTCTGCTGCCACCCAATGGAGAGGAGCAGAGATTCGGGCGACCACCATAGTTTGTAGTTTTTGAGTCTCTCTTTGAAAATTTCAGAAGTTGTAGAGCTTTTTCCTGGCTTTCCAAAAACTTATCATTGAAGTTAACTGGAGTTGTATTGCAAAAGTAATGAAGGTTTGAAATTGTAAGAAACCCGAGGCCATCCATTGAGAGGGCAGAGGTTTCATCAAGCCATAACTTTTGGACAGTAGATTAGAATGGTTTGAGATTTGAAAGGTGTGTGGAATATTGTCATAGCTCTCCAAGAAGTTATTACAATTGGGATTTGGAGTTTTAAACAAGAAGTTATGAGCGATTGAATATCTGGAGGGGCAGAACTTTGAACTCGTATAACTTTCGGACAGTAATTTAGAATGACTTGAAATTTGGAGGAGTGTTAGTTGTCTGTATTAGCTTTTCAAGGAGCTATTACACTCAGTATTTGGAATTTTGAGTCATCTGCGGCACCTATTTGAAGGTACAGCCTTGGTGGAAACTTTTGTATTGTGTTTTTGAACACTTCCTTTGAGTTTTTTAGTGTTTTTGAACACTTGAAGACTTGAAGACAAGAAGACATGAAGACTCGTGTGTTGTGGCTTGTGGCTTGTTATTCCTAGCCGGATTTGGAGGCTCGTTGTCTTTTTTTTTTGTTATTCCCAGCGAGATTTGGAGGCTAGTTCTTTTCAATTCTGCTTCGTAAATTTTGTTGCGGCGAAGTGGGGTTGATCACCCACACGGTCGTATTTATGTTGTTCCCACCGGTGAGGCGCAATTGTTGGTCACCGTGGGTTTGAATTTTAGGAGCCAATCTTTCGGACGGTTTCAGCTTGTGGTCTGGCCGTTCCGTTTTACCCGTCCGAGGCCGTGGGTTCTTATTACCTTACCTTTACCCTTAACCCGTTTAGAGCCACCACATGATAGGCCAACGGGAAGCTGTTTAAAGAGTCGAAGAGATGAAGATATGAAGATTTGAAGAATTAAAGACACGGCTGGACTCTTCTGCCATCAATTCCGGTTGCAGCCAGATTCCCCGTGAATTCTCAAAACGCTCCCCTCTCTACACGACACCGGTAAATTTTTACAGTGCGCGGAAAGTCACTGCCCTCCGTTCTCGCAGTCCAGAGGCCACAATATCCACAATCTAACCCTATACCTTGAAAGAGTTGTAAAGGTCGCTGCCGGTTTACCGGTCTTCACAATCTACCGGGAACTTGTCCCGGTAAACTGGTCACGCAAGCCCGGGTTCCAACTACAACTACACCCAATGAATCAAAGCAAGAAGATACAAGACTCACAATAAGTTAGTACTAAGCAAATCATATGAGCAAAACAACCTTCCACGAGGATCGTTGGAACTCATCCACTGTAAGGGTAATAATCCCGGAATTCACCGAACTCAAGCTTAGCCGAGATGTCTCCCGGTGTACCGAGAAAAGGGGGATGTCACCCTCTACTCCCCACCAATCGGAACACTTCCTACTTAAGGGAGGCTATCATAAATAGCCGTGGGCTTCCCGGATCCCATCCCGTAAAGCAACTCTTCCCGGTCTCACCGGTGAAAAGTCTGGAGCACAAGTCCTGGACCTCACTCTACCTATCTAACCCGGATATCCTAGCCCCTCGGGATGTCTCTACTCACATTCAATCACTTAACACACAACAAGTCACAACCTTGCACACCTAACAAAGACACACTAGGAGGACTCAACTCTCTCCCGGTCCACACACAGGCTTAACAAAGACTCTAGACACAAGCAATGAAGGCAAGATACGAGGAGATCAACAAAGAGAAGAGTACATAACTCAAGAGCCCAAGGCCCTTAAGTACCCAAAGGCCACTAGCTACCCTGTGAGCCAAATAAACCACCCCCTAATGGGTGGCTTATCTTGAACACAAGACCCGAATGTGGGATACAGCCCTTTGTGCAATCAGCACTCAAGACCACGCGCATACCTCACACTTAGAGCACAACGGTTCATGATGTGTTTAATGCAATGTTTTACTTATCATAAGTGCATTAGGGGTGAATTATGTTTTTTTAATTATGGGTGGACTTTGAACCTCTTTATCTTTTGTATTATAGCTCCGTTTTTAATGTTTTTTGGCTTAAACACGATCAACACCTTCTTGCTAACTTGAATAGACGATTATGCTTTGAGTCAGGACCCTTACACGACCTCTACAGACAGATAACAGCAGACAGACCCGAATTCAAGCCAAACTTTACTCAGCTGTAACTTGTTGAGTTGGAATTCAAATTTAACGATTTAAACGCCCATTTGACTTGTTTTTTCTGTGCTCTTGCTAGTGGACTAATAAAAATTTAGGTTAGGACCCTGGAGACCACCGAATTCAGACAGCCAGCCACGACAGAACCCAGGGTCCATGGAAACTTTAGTCGATCATAACTCACCGAGTCTAACTCCGAATTGGGTGTTCTAAAAGCCTATTCTTACTGATTTTATGTGCTCTTGATGATGGGCTGATAAAAATTCAGGTTAAGACCCGATCACCGACTGCATTCACACGACCGGCAGGCAACTCATTCATCAAGCACGGCTCACGACTTCAATTCACCTAATTCTGATTGCTCACGCACACAGCATGATACATCCGAGTGGCATTGCATACAAGGCACATCATCCAATTCCATACAGAAAACCACATGTGTTGTCCACTGATTGTGACCTAATGTGGAGGAATTTTGGGCAGCGCTTCCGCACCTTAATTCTTCTCCCAAAAAACGTTCGATCTTGGTGGCTCAGCTACTCACTTGCAAGGAATAAGGAACAATCCCAACAAATAAAAATAACTTAGAAAATTCAGATAAGGGCTCCCTGATCAATGGTGGCAGCCTTGCTCTGACCACCAACCCTTCCTTCTCTTCTTCCACGGTCGTGACGCCTTGATGCTCTTCTCAGCTTCTTCGAGCTCGAAGTCTTTGCAGCTGAACTCCACCTTTGTCTTCGCTTTCCAGCCTTGGTCTCTATAGATGTGTCCTCTGCCTCTGCTGCTACCTTGGCTTCCTCCGCCACGCCACCGTATCCGCAATGCCACCCAATCCTATGCAATTCGGCCCTGTGCACACAAGCTTGACTGCGGCAATCCTCACTCATCACCAACTGCTAATCTCTTTGGTGCTTTTGAGCACCATTCGCATCCTCTCCAACCTCCAATACACACATTCACAGACTACGTGAAAACACACAGGATCCTCCGATTCAGATCTACACGATTCCGGTGCGCTTCCGTCGCCGCCGTGCTCTTCGATTGCACAGTCTTCGGGGCGCTTCCCCTCACGCCGTTCTTCGGTTCGCAGGCAGTCTGCCTCCTTCGCCTGCTCCTCCGCCCTCACTCGCTGGACACACACTTTCTTGCTGCAGACACTCACTCTACTCCGACGATTTCATGGGACGCTCCTCTCTCGCTGTTCTTCGTCCTCCTCCCTACCGCTCACACTCTCCAACGGGGCGCTTCCCCTCACGTCCGTTCTCTATCCTCCTCCCTCCTCCAGTTCACACTCTCACAGTTAAAAAAACGCCGAGCGACAGCCGTTCCGGCAGCTCCCCCTCCCTTGATCGCAGCCCCCACACAACCCTTAAAAAACTCTACACACCAAAGAAACGAGAGAGCGAAAAAACTCCCCTGTCCGCAGTCAACCGAGCGCCCTCCAGCTCCCACGGCAGCCGCGCACGCAACTCACGCTGGAAGTCCAGCGTTTCTTCAGCAGATTCCGGGGAATATTCCCTGGGAAAACCCAAAATTCCGGGGAATATTCCCTGGGAAAACCCAAAATTCCCCCTCGCCAGCTCGGGGGAAGGAAGAAAACAAAAATAAAAAAAAAGGTTTTCAAAGGTAACTTCGGCATGCCATTAAGGGCAGCCCATGATCGCCAATAATTGGTGCTAATTTCTCCCCTCTTCACCATCTAACTTTTCTAATTTCTTCCAAGGCCATGTGCCACTACTTCGTGCATGGTTTTTAAAAGATTAACTACAAGAGTGGCCACATCATGGTTGCACTCCGAGTTTTGTTTATTTTTTTGTTTTTTTGTTTATTTGATTACTTATTTGTCTACTTACCTCTTTGGTTTTTTGTTTTGTTTTTTCCCAAGGCTTCCTCCCATTGTGTTAAAAACACATGGAGTTTGAGGTGTCTCCCTTTTTGCAAGAATTCCTTTCGTCTTCTAAGTTTTTTTTCTTTAAATTTTTAGGTTTTTAACAAAATTAGATCTCCAATTGGAGATGATGACCTCTTCTAAATTAGGAAATGGCAAGTAAAAGGCCTTTTCGAGCCTTTTAACCACAATAGGTGGTTTAGTCTAACCTTCTCACCCTAACTACCACTTCCTAATGTTAACTAGTTAATCTTAATGCCCAAATGACATCGTGAGCCGGTTTTGGGGCTTGCATACCCTCCAAAACTAGATCCCCAAAAGGTGGAAATGGCATCTAAAGAGTGCACTAAAGTCAATAGCTACACTCCAAAACTTGACCGCAAAAGGACAAAACGACATCTAGAAGGTGCACTTATATCAATAGCTACCCTTCAAAAGTAGCTCCACTAAAAGACAAAACGGCATTTAGATCCTAAAATCAAGGGTAGCCTAGTCGCCGGCGGATTACCGGTAGACCGGTAAACTGGAAGACCGGTAGACCGGAAGACTCCCGGTCCGGCGGTCCCGGGACCGGTGAACCTTTTCCTAACAAAAATAAGTAGCCGGAGAAACCACTCAAGTGGTAGGGACCGGGTGCGCAATGGGGCCCCATCGACATCACTACTCTCACCCTAATGTGTAATTCTAGCAACTTAAAACGACATCTCACCAACCGGTGAGGTAAATCAACACATAACATGTAACAAAGACTCAACCGGAAGATTCTTCCGGTTGAGGCGTATAGAGATTGTCACCACGTTTGGAAGTACCAACATGGTTAAGAGAATCCCCTAGGAGGTCGGATGTCTCAACCGGGAGGTCTACCCGTGGATTGGGAATATCCGCCGGGCGGTCTACCGGTGGAGTGGCGGTATCCACCGGAAGGTTGGGTGTATCTATAGATACATGCGGAGTCTCTTTAAGCTCGATTAGTATAGCCACAGAGGACTCCACCAACGACTCCGGGGTTGAGGAAGGGAGGTCTACCGGTTCCTTCCCGGTAGAAGTTACCGAGAGGCTTCTTTTTCTCAATAGACCTTCAAGCCCCACTCCTTGGAAGATGGAGAATCCACCCGACTCACCGGAGAGCCATATTGTCCGGGGTAGTCGAAATTCTTGAAATGTCTGTACTTCCACTAATCTCCCTATTAACTTGTCAGAAACTCCAATCCGGCCCGGAAACACAAGTCTACCGGTCAGCCGGTAGACAACTCCGGAACACTTTGCTAGAGTATGTGGATATGGGTGTCTCACACATCTAGCAACATACTAACAACACAAGGTCACATATAATGATAACGAGGAGAAGACTTTGGAGACAAGGACTTAGAAAGAGGTTTTTCGCAGTTGACCGGGAAGACCGGAAAAAAGATAGGAATTGGGGGCAAGATCTAAAATGATAGGAGGAGGGAGACAATTTAAAATAACAACTTGCCATAGGGCTAGGACAATCGAAAACAACTACACATGTAAACCATAAGGTCTAGATGAAGTTCTCCGGGGGACTTTTTCTCTAGACCGGGGAGGATATTACCGGGGAGTCACCCCGGTAGACAAGAGAGGAAAAGACTCACAAACAAGAAATTCTCCCAAACAAAAGAAACCCAACACGGGCAAGAGTCACCTTTGTTGTTGCACCCGCAACCTCCTTCCTTTGTCTCTTTTATCTTCTCGCTTCGGCCACAAATCTCCTCCACTTCCGCAAACCCTAGAAATCTCCACCAAACCCTAGCTCGCGCACCTCTTCCACCAAGCCCTAGCGCGCGCTACCTCCTCTTGAAACCTCTTGTGCTACCTCCTCTTGAAACCTCCTCTTCTTGAAACCCTAGTTGCATCTCCTTTTTTGCACTTCTTCAACTACTTCTTCAAATGCCAACTCCAAATAAAGACTAAATAGGGAGAGAGGGAGAACCTATGAGAGAGAAAGAACTAGAGAGGGAGATAGAGGAGAAAATTTGAGGGGGGAACGATTTTAGAGAAGGAGGGAGAGAGAGAAGTGTTTTGGAGGGAAGGAAGAAAAGTTTCTGGAGAAAAGAAGAGAATTTCGGGGAGAGGGGGTTGGCCAAGATGGTTGGAGATACCCGGGTAGCCGGGTTTCAGCCCATACCCGGGTTGGTACCCGGGCTAGTTCATACCCGGATTGATATCCAGGTATGTATATATATAATTTTTTTTTAAAATTTAAAAAAATTTTAAATTTTTTTTTTGAAATCTTTTTTTTTTTTTTTTAATAATTTTTATCTTTTTCTTTTTTTTGTCTTTTCTTTTCTTTTCTCTACCACTACTACTAATTCAAACAAGAATTAGCATCTAGAAGAACTCAACTACTTCTAACTACCTCCTAAACTTAAATAGTTAATTTAGGTTTAAGTGGTGATTTTAGACTTACGTCCCGGGATCTCTCCCGTGACTCTTTTGATATTGTTTCCTGGAACTTAAATTAGTGATTTTAAGACCCGATTTTATCACCACTATAAACCTAATTAACTACTTAAGCATTTCTCTATTTTCTCTATTGGCTATCTAATCTAATTTCACACAATATAACTACTTTTCTAATTAACTAATACTAAAAATCCTATTTTAACTAATTTTTTTGGTAGGGTCCACCAAGTGGGAGTTTCAGACTCCCACATCGGGGAAGATCTCTGCGTTGACGTGATACGCTGAAACATCGAAATCGGCCCGATCCAACGTCAACGCGACCTCCACGGCGTCGTCGAGGTCCTGCTCATTGGTGTTGTTGGAAATGCAGAATGCCTCCTGGTCCAACATGTGTACACCAATCGATTGAACAAGTTTCAATTTAGGTCGAGTCGTGCTAAAGTGAATACAAACAATTACTGGTACGAAAACTCAGCTATTACAACCTGAAAGATTACGACGCAGTTGATGACTTTTAGAAAATCATACAAGTAAAAGCTGACACTTTAGCTCGACTCGAGCTAAAGTGTCACGCTATAGCATAGGCAATGACCTCATTGAAACTATGCACAAGTCAGAAAGGGTATCAACAGTTTAGCTCGACTCGGGCTAAACTGTAGGAAAACTTACCACACTAGCAATGAGTAATTTCGTCCTGCCAGAGAACTGCAACTGCCTCCCCTCTCTTGCAGAACATCTCCAGTACCTTGATGAAGAACTCCATCCTCAGCTCGTTCAAGTTCATGACGTACGCCAACTCGTTGTACTTGCGCAGCTTGGTATGCAACACATGCTCTGGAGCTGCGTACTTCCTCTTCACGGCCGGGATCTACGTAAGCTCCTTCTTGAAAAGAAAGAGGAGGTGTGGGATTCCGTTTCCACATGGTGCCGGAAGTTAACCTTAAATTCCGACCAAAATAAAAAAATTAGTTAATTAGTCATGATAGTTTGTGCTGAGATAGAACCAATAGTCTTCAGGTAGGAATAAAGTCGGATAGACCTGACTGCAAACCCTAATTAAGCCAATAACTCTCAAAAGCGGAGCCAGAGCAGTTACCAGAATTCTGGGTCAGTCAGTTATCCGGAATTGTCAGCCGGAACTGTCGCCGTCAACCGTCATCATGATGCCGTACTAACAACCAGACTACTTAAGGCTGGGGTTTGGTAGGATACTCTTTCTTCTCACTTCGTCTTCCTGTGTCTAGATTTTCTCTCTTTCTTTCGCTCTCGCTTCCTCTCTCACTCTTACGGTTTTCCGAACCGCTTGTGTGAGCCGCAAAAATGGCTCACGGTAACGAATGGACCACGCATCATGCGTGTTAAGGTTAACAAGTAGTAGAAATGGGTTATCCCAATGGATTAGCTCATGATTTTTGATTAAGATGGCTAAATAGCCTCTTCATCCGCTAATTCTTAAAATAGGAGCCACATTGTGGCAACCAAGGAATTCATGAAGGTAACCAAAAAATAATTAGAAAGAAAAAAATAAAAGAAAAAGGTTAGGAAAACAAAAACAATGGAAAGGAAGTAGAAATGGAAGTGGTGGAGAAGAAATTACCTCCTACCGAGTCGGGGACCGCAAATGGCCACGATGAGGAAACCACGGAAAAAAATTAGAAGAAGAAGAATGATGGTGAGGAGAGAGAAAAAAGAATGAGGCTTGAAAAGCCATAAAAAAATAAGTAAAAAGGGGTCCAAAAGAAGTGGGCAAAACCCTCACCAATCACTAAGTAAATTAGGAATTCCTCCAAGCAAGGGAAATTCAAGCTATGTGAGTGGCCAAAGTGGGCCCTCACTCTTTTTTCTTTGTTTTTTTCGAGTTTTTGATAGTATTGACCCAATTTTAGTTAAAGTAGTAGTCAATCCATCTACTAGAGTCAAATTCCTAGAGTAATAAACTTAGTGCCATGATGTCACACTACGGTTCGTATTTTTCCTCTTCCCTACTAATATGCTTGAAAGTGTAGTGGAAGTGGAGTGGGAATGAAGAGAAAGATAAAAAAGGGAAAAAAAAGGTCCTTGGAAAATGACTAAAAATTGAGAAATGGGACAAAAATTATGGAAAAAATTGAGAGAGTGTCTCCTAGCAGGTAGAAGTAGTGGTAAAATTTCTAGAATTTTCCGAGTTGAATTACTATTTAATTCTAGGGGTTGACTAGTTAGTCGACGGGTTGACCACTCGGAAAAAATACTTAATGAACTCCAAAAATGCTAGGAAAATTTGTGTAGACTAATTAGGGTGCTAGGAGTCCAGCTATGTGGTTAGTTTTTGAAGTTATAAGTAAATTGCAAATCATCAGTAGATAGTAGTAGATCTAGGGTAATGGTCGTTAAAAGATCAAAAGGAAAAGAAAAAAAAGGGGAAGAAAAGAAAAGAAGGTGGTTGGGTGTGCTTCCCCATGCACATGCCACATGACAATTCTTGCCACCATGGAATTAATTTTAGGGAGGCTTGTCAGGAGCAAAGCGGCGAGTTAATGCTAGTAATAAACTAAAAACATGCAAAAACGGCTGTAAGTGGCCAATCCTGCACTTCTGTGAGAGGTCATGGGCTGCCTCATTTAAACTAAGCCAGTCTTGTCGGGGAAGAAAAACGAGAGAGACCAAAAGAAAAAGAAAAAAAAAAGAAAAAAAGGAGAACCAGCCAGGCTGAGTCGCTGGCGAGAGAGCTGGGGTCACGGAATTTTCGGGGGGCCGTTTTTGGAGCGAGGAGGAGCTCCTGCGAGCAGGAGAGAGGGCTGGAGCTCTCGTTTTTTGCTTTGGGTTGGGTTTGTTTTGTTTGGTGGTTGGTGGTGTGTGCGCCCTGGGCGCGAGGGAGAGCTGGCCTCTCTGTTTTTTTTTTTTCTTTCTTGGAAGAGCTCTGTGGGGAGAGGCGCGCTCTGAGCGCGTGAAGGAGGTCTCGTGTTCGGGGAGCTGGAGGAGGAGCTCCGGCGCGAGAGAAGAGCTGGAGTCTTCTGTTTTTGTGTGTGTGCGCGGGGATCGGAGCTGGGGCTTGCACGAGCTGGGCTCTGTTCCGGAAGGCTGCTCGGCGAGGGGCGCACCTGTGCGCGCAAGGGTCCGTGATTGTGATCACGAGGTCTGGCTCTGAGCACGGGAGAGAGAGCCGTGTTTTCTTTTTTTTTGTGGTTTTGAGAGAGCGCGCTGGAGTGCTCCTGCGGTGGGAGCTTCGGTGTGGAGGCGCTGTTGAAGGTCGGCGTTGGTGATCGTGGAGCCGTGTGTGCGCGCGGTGGTGTGAAGGTGCCGCGAGCTGAGAAGACTCGAGCTGGAGGATCCAGGCGAGAAGAGGCTGCGGCGCTCGGACCAGGGAGTATTTCCTGGGTGAAGCTACCTTCCCTAATTCCTACCTGCATGCGGTCGTTGCGGTTTCCTTCTTGTGTTGATTGAATTTGTGGGATCTCTAAACTTGTGCGGAAGCGCTGGAGGATTTTTTTTGACATTAGGGTTCCAAAACTTGGTGATGATTGCTCGCTGGCCGATGCAAGAATGCTGATGCTTGTAAGTTGGTGCTTGCTGGAATCGTTGAGAATTTGGTGAATGGTGTTCCCAATTGAATGATGTGTGAGCTCATGAGGAAGCTGTGAATACTTGTTGTGGTTGTTGGGTCGCCGCTGTCCGTCTGTATGTGGCAGTCCTCAAGGTCTGGTTGGACATTCTGAGGAGTCCATCGTCAAGAGCACGAAAAACTAATAAGATTAGAAGTTGAAAACGCTCAATTCGGAGTTAATCCTAGGAAGTTAAGATGTTTTAAAAAAAAAAAAACAAAACCTGGGACTCACAGGGACTGTCTGCTGCGACTGCTGGTGGAGGCCGGTATCAATCTCAAATTAGGTATTTAGTGTTTTAACCAAGTTGGAATTGAGCTGGTGATCATTTTAAGAGGAAATTTTTTTGGTATTCGGAGTCCCGAATCAATAGATAAAGGCTGCCGAAGTTGCTGCTCCAACCAGGGTCTGGATCAGGCCTGATCAGCTGACCTAAACTAAAAAAAAAATAAAAAAATAATAATAATAATAATAAAACAACAAAAAATTAAAATAAATAAATAAATAAAGAATAAGTAATAATAATCATAATAACTAATAGCCATAATAATTAGATAACAATTAATTAATTAACTATTCATACCTATCTAATTTATCCAGAGTTAAGCCTTTAAATACCAAGGAGGGTTAATCGAGTTCACTTAACTGGATTAAGATAATAGTACTATTGATTTCTAAATATATAAATGGATATGCCAAGATCCAAATCCAGTAGAAATTAGGGTTTACAGTTAAGCATAAGGAATGGTAAGTGGTGTAACAATAGGACCTCGTAGGTTTAAAAATGGATTCTCTTAGGGGGTTTATTTTTGGGCTTACAAGCTAGGTGGAGTATTAGATTTTTTCATCCTTGAATTAGCTAAAATAGCTCACTTATTGGTGATCATACGCACACCATGTGGCTTAACGTAGAATATGAGATTTAAGTATTCCTTGGTTAGTGGGACACCCACTTTTGTTAATGCAAGGGTGGCACGGAATTAAGTAGTCACAGGTTAATGGTTTTTTATGGAGAAAGGTCATTAATGGAGGAAGGAAAAGGGGGCAGGGAACGACCTTGGGAACGCAAGGGGAGCAAAGAGCTTGGGGGTTACCCCCTGGAGAGACTCTCATTCTTGCAAAGGGCTGTGTAGGAGAGGACTGAGAGAATGTAGGAGCGTGGATTAGAGAGGAGCCAGAAGCCCCGGCCGTTGAATAGAATTTTGTTTAGGTAGATAGTAGTAAATTCGAGAGAGATAGGGTTAGACAAGAAGAGGAAGACACGATCACAGCACAAGAGGAGGAAGACACGAGCATGATCACAACACAAGAAGAGGAAGACACGATGACTGCACAAGAGGAGGACGACAGGGTCACGACCACAACACAAGCGGAGGAAGACACGATCACGATCACAGCACAAGAGGAGGAAGACACGATTCCAACACATGAAGGAGACGACACGGTCACGACCACAGCACAAGAGGAGGAAGACACGATCACGATCACAACACAAGAGGAGGAAGACACGATTCCAACACATGAAGGAGACGACACGGTCACGACCACAGCACAAGAGGAGGAAGACACGATCACGATTAGAGCAAAAGAGGAGGAAGGCACGATCACAACACAAGAGGAGGAAGACACGATCACAATCACAGCACAAGAGGAGGACGACACAATCAGGATCACAGCACAAAAGGACGACGACAGGATCACGACCACAACACAAGCGGAGGAAAACACGATCACAATCACAGCACAAGAGGAGGAAGACACAATCACAGCACAAGAGGAGGAAGACACGACCACAGCACAAGAGGAGGAAGACACGATCACAACACAAGAGGAGAACGACACGAGCACGATCACAGCACAAGAAGAGGAAGACACGATCACGATCACAGCACAAGAGGAGGAAGATACGACCACAACACAAGAGGAGGAAGATATGACCACAACACAAGAGGAGGAAGATATGACCACAACACAAGAGGAGGAAGACACGATCACAACACAAGAGGAGGAAGACACGACCACAACACAAGAGGAAGAAGACACGACCACAACACAAGAGGAAGAAGACACCATCACAGCATAAGAGGAGGAAGACACCATCACGATCACAACACAAGAGGAGGACGACACGATGACGATCACAGCACAAGAGGAGGACGACACGGTCACGACCACAGCACAAGTGGAGGAAGACACTATCACGATCACAGTACAAGAGGAGGAAGACACAATCACAACACAAGAGGAGAACGACACGAGCACGATCACAGCACAAGAAGAGGAAGACACTATCACGACCACAACACAAGAGGAGGAAGACACGATCACGATCACAGCACAAGAGGAGGAAGATACGACCACAACACAAGAGGAGGAAGATACGACCACAACACAAGAGGAGGAAGATACGACCACAACACAAGAGGAGGAAGACACGATCACAGCACAAGAGGAGGAAGACACGACCACAACACAAGAGGAGGAAGACACGACCACAACACAAGAGGAAGAAGACACCATCACAGCATAAGAGGAGGAAGACACCATCACGATCACAACACAAGAGGAGGACGACACGATGACGATCACAGCACAAGAGGAGGACGACACGGTCACGACCACAGCACAAGTGGAGGAAGACACTATCACGATCACAGTACAAGAGGAGGAAGACACAATCACAGTACTAGAGGAGGAAGACACGACCACAACACAAGAGGAGGAAGACACGATCATAGCACAAGAGGAGGAAGACATGATAATGATCACAACAAAAGAGGAGGACGACACGATCACGATCACAGCACAAGAGGAGGACGACATGGTCACGACCACAACACAAGCGGAGGAAGACACGATCACGATCACAGCACAAGCGGAGGAAGACACGATCACGATCACAGCACAAGAGGAGGAAGACACGATCACGATCAGAGCAAAAGAGGAGGAAGGCACGATCACAACACAAGAGGAGGAAGACACGATCACGATCACAGCACAAGAGGAGGACGACACAATCAGGATCACAGCACAAAATGACGACGACAGGGTCACGACCACAACACAAGCAGAGGAAAACACGATCACAATCACAACACAAGAGGAGGAAGACACGATCACAACACAGCCAAGGACGAACACGAACAAGGCAGAGGGTGAATTGAGCGGGATCACGGAGCCTTCTTGCTCTCCCAATTGATTCATTATCCTCTTGATTGCATGTGGAGAAGGAACTCTTAATTTTCTAGTTTCAACAATTGCGTGGAAGCGCTGCCTAATTTCCAATAGAATTAGGGTTTCCTATCAACATAACAATACAACCAGTTATAATATAAAAAAATAAATTAATGCAGTTGGAGGTACATGTGTGGTATGATGTTTAAGTAGGGCTCCTTGTGTGAATGTATGTGATATGCACGTGATGTATGGTACATGGTTTTGAATAAACGTAAAAGTTGAGTCTTGCACTGCTGATTGCTGGGCTGTGAGTCCAGGGTTAAGTTGGATGGGTAATTGAATGCTGCCATTGCGTTAAGCACAAAAAACACTAAGGATACCAAAAACAAACATGAAAAACGGAGTTATAACCAAAAAGATTATGGAAATATAAGTTCTAGAATTGGTCTTTGAGGGTTGAACTGAGTCCATAAGGCCGAGCTGAACCCATCTAAGCTTTAAAATGTTGAAAATGGAGTCCTAGAGCAAAACTTACGTGTGCTTGAAGTTCGGAATCAACTTAAGGCTAGATTCAGTCATCACATCACTAATCAGCAGCGAAGCGTCCAAAGGGACCACAATATGGATCACCATGCTTGTATGGGGTATGTATGAAGGGTTTGAATGATGTTTGCACAAGGGGCTGTATCCCGCAGTAGGGTCTTATGTTGAAGATAAGCCACCTGTTAGGGGGCGGTTGATTTGGCTCACAGCTTGCCGTTAGGGTTTGAAACGTGGATGGTTAAAACGGACGTGCGTTCGTTAGGGAGGGTTTTTGTGAGGTTGGTGCGTGCAGGGACAACCTCGAGAGACTGTGAGGTATTAGGAAGTTTTCACGAAGTTTGTGCCGATGGCAAAGAAGAAGAGGACTGATAGAGATGGGCGCGGCCGGAGAGACGAGGAGCCGGCAGTTGCACTGCCCCTTTTATTCCGCGTTCTCCCGGACATACCAGAAGACCAAACGAACTCAGTATGCTGAAGAGTATTCTGAGGTATATGGGTTGTGAGGGTTTGCTAGAGGTTCCGTGGGGCATCTGGGAGGAGATCTATGTTCGGGAACTTGTCGAGACACCGGACGAGAAGTACAAGGGGTTAATGATAGCCCATCCGGAAGTTTGGGGAGTTCTGGAGTGGTCTCAGGCCTACAACTTCCGAGCCGGCCGCACCAAGGTGGTGGAACGGCGGGACGAGTTTCTGGCGGAGGAATTCGGAGGACCAGCAGACCCGAAGGATGGCTACAACCTCCAAGACCTTCAACACCTGGATGAGCAGCTCGTGCTAGGGTTTTTAAACCCTATCTTCCATCCGGAAAAGCCGAAGCGGGTGGTGGCGAAGTGGGCCTGCACTTTCCTCGGAGCACTTTGGGGGAAGATCGTCGTCGACTGGGGAACGTTGATGATCGACCTGATCAACCGGCTTGTGGCCAATTTCTAGAAGGTGAAAAAATCAGCAACACCTCTGGCCTCGTATGTGGTGCACTTTTAAGCCCATAACCAACAGTTGACCCAGACGGAATTCCGGCAGTACGATGAAGTCCTTAACTTCCAGAGGTATGGAGGGGACGAGTCGGAGGAAGAGGAGTCCGGAGGGAAGGAGACTGTGCCGGAAGCAACAACCACAGACACTCCAGAAGGCTGGAAGGCTCCCAAGAGACCTCGGGGGAAGGAGCCCGAGACGGAGAGTCCGCGCATACGCAGCTCCTCTACATCATCCGGAGAAGACGAGTCTGGACCTTCAGAAGGGACCAACCCGAAGAGGAGAAAGGTCGACAAAAGCAATTTCAAGGGTCAGCTCAAACTGATGGATGAGTTCACCCGGGATATTGGCTGGAGAGTTGGGCTCCTTGTAGAGCCTAAATCCTAAAACTAGCTTTTTTCAGAAAATTAAGTGTAAAAAGGGTTGTAGATATATGGAGAATAAAATAATTAATGATTAAGTTTACATTAAGTACTTAATTAATTGAAAAGTACCTCTTCATATCTAAGATAGAAGGATTAATGGGAAAAGGGTTGAATTTGCACCCTTTGGGAAGGGTGTGCCCTTTCATATCTAGATATGAATAGATGTGAGGATTTAGTGGAATTAATCTCAATGGTTAATTATAGGCAAAACCGTTTTTCCAAGAGATGTGCCTCTTGGATTTGAGTAGAATGACTAGCTTGAATTTTTAGCATTCTTGGCCATTATCATAGAAATTCCTTGGAGGAAGGTTGGAGTGAGCCCTAGCTTAGGTGAAAAAGCTAGTAATTGAAGAAATCTCTTATGTTGTAAGAGTATTATGTGATGTGTGAAATTATTAGTATATAATTATTATTGAATTTGCGTGTGTAGAGTCTTGTGTGTGACTTGAATCATATGTATAATTACAATAATATTTGAACTTCATTGAATAAACTTGATATTGTGTTTTGTGAATGCAAAGATATGCATGAGGTATTAATTGTGAATAAATTCCTATGCATAAATGCATTAATTATTTATTTAGATCTTCATTGTAAAAATTAGGATACTATCCTAATTAATTATGTGACATGAAAGTGTGTGTGTGTTGATGAATTAAAATTAATGTATTGCATATGAGTGAAATATGAATACTTAATAATGTTAAAACTTCAAGAGATAAAGTTAGGGAAGATCCTAACTATGTCAAAGTGACATTGTGAATATTAATGTAATAATTCTAAGTATATGTAAGGCATTTAGAAATTAATTTGGAGTAAGAAACTTAATGCATTAATGTGAGGAATGCATAAGTAATTAATGAAATACTTAAGTTCAGGTGTGGAAACTTAAGTATTAAGACATACGACGGGAGTCTTGTGCATGTGTAAACAACAAAACTTAAGTCTAGAGTTACAGGACTTAAGTATGAATGACAGGACTTAAGTCTGAGTGAAAGAACTTAAGTCTACAGTGGAATAGAATTTAAGTTTAAGTGATAAAACTTAAGTCTAGAGTTATAAGACTTAAGTCCAGAGTGAGAAAGAACTTAAGTATTAACGATAGGACTTAAGTGTGAGTGTTAGGACTTAAGTCTAGAGTGAGGGAAAACTTAAGTCTGAGTTACAGAACTTAAGTCATGCAAGTATAAGAGCGAAGATACTCTTTTTGCATTTAAGTGTTAAAGATTAATAGATAGATTAGACTTAAGTCCGGACTTAGAGTAGAAATATTTAGAGGCTTAATCTAATTTGTGTGTTGTCCGAGACTAACACTTGTGATAAATACATGAGTACGTGAACCGTGGGACGTACCTGAGAAGTGGAGCGAATTGCACAAGGTAAATTTGTGAATTCTAATGGATTTAATTAAGGAACTAACAATGAGTGCAATGGATAGTATCCATGAGCCGAAGATGGCAAAAGTCTAGGAAACTAACTAACGTGCATATTCATAGTTAAATCAAGAGCAAGGCTCTTTAGAGAAGCAAGGCTTTATCCTAGCACTTAATCCTTGGGATTAATACCTTAAGAGTGGAATGCTAAGAGTGAAGCATTTTAAGGCTTAATTCCCTAAAAACGAGTGCATAAACTTAAGTCATGTAATAGAAGATAGCTTTTGGCATACAATTAGAGGCGAACTATTTAATAGTTGACGCTAGACCATCCCGGGAATGAATTTAGAATCTAGGGGAGATTGTGTGTGAGTCTTGGGTGTTTTGTGAGTTGACCCGTTTTAAACCTTACACTCCTTAAGGAGACCAACTACATCATCACCACGAGCGTGGAGCAAATGTTTCGGAGTCTAGACGTCGACGAGCTGGAGGACGCCATCAACAGGGTAGAGGAACTTTGGAACCTGGAGACGGATGAGAAGGCGTTGCATACACAAATCTCCACCATGTAGAAGGCCAGTACAGAGATGGAGAGGAAAAGAAAGCATTACCTCACCGAAGCAGCCCTGGCAGTGACGGCCCAGAAGCTGGCTGAGGCAAAGACCCTTGCTTTCGCAGCGGCCCTAACGGAGGTCCGGGCGGTCCTGCAATTTCCGATCGACGTGATCAACCGGAGCCGGCTCTTCACCAAACTGGTGGAGAAAAAGGAGAAGGTCACCAGGCCAACATCATCCGGTTTCTCCTAGACCAAGTAGAGAAGATGGGTCGGACGTGGGAACAAATGAAGATGTTGGTTGCCAACGTCACCGTGGAGCCTCTGGAAGACCCAACAACACCTAGGCTGGACAACACCCCAACACCAACACCGACGGTAGCCCCTCCGGAACCTCCGGCCAAGTCAACACTAGCTCCGGGCACCTCTGCAAATCCAGAGTCTCTCGACACTCCGTCACCTCGGACACCAACGACGGGAATCGTATTTCCCAATCCGAGTACGAGTGAGATCCTGGAGACCCTTCCGGATCTCCTGTCGCCACCAAACATGCGTCTATTAGATCCTCCGGTAGAAGGCAAGCTTTCGGTACCCCCCAAGTCTGTGTCCCGGAGAGTGGCGTCCGGACCAAGGAGTCCGTCCGGAAGTTACAGAGACTTGGTCGTGGAGACGAGGTCAGCTTCCGCGACGGAAACGCCAGCACCCGTGGTCCAGGAAGGATCACCGGAACAGCCCTTCCACCGCCGGACGCCAGGACTCCGGTGGCTGCTATTCCTTCAGAGATCGGACCATCAACCCGGAAGACCGACCTTTTGCCTGCAACGTTGAAGAAGGCAATGGGCAAGTCGCGTGTTCCGGTGGAGATTTCCCCCTCCCACCAGAGTGGGAGAAATCGGGGCCTAGGTGCTCCGACTTAGATAGTTAGGTTTTAGATTTCCTTTGCTTATTTTTCTATGACTTAGACTCCGGATCTGCAGCGACTAACAATGGGGCCCCAAGTGCACCCGGTTGCTGACGAAGTTGACTGACCGTTTTGGTGAGATAGAGTAGGAATTCCGGAGATGGAATTGTTCCGTGATTTGTGGATCTGAGATCCGATCTAGAACTTTTCCGGATTTCTCGGATCTTTTAGATAAGATCTAGCGGACTTTGTGTAGATGGCTAGGAGGAAAGCTAAGTTTAGAAGGACTTAGTTAGTACTTAGTGGTGAGGTTTTGTCAAAAACCTTTCATCTTGTCTTTCTCACTTGGTAATATATTGCACTACTTGTATCATATTGGCTCTCTTGTACATCCAGTGTGTGGTATAGACTTTGTGGGTAGCGGATCCATTCTGGTGGGAGAAGTTGTGTCAATATCCTTTCGGAGTGTGGTGAAGGTTAGTTCGGATAGAGGAATACCGGTCAAGATCCGTGTCGGGAGTTCGCCTGGGAGAGCTGGAGGGCTATTGCAGAGGTGTGCCTGGTAGACTCCAGGGTCCAGAAGTAGCCAGGAGGGGAGGGGACGAACTGCAGAGGTGTTCCTAGTAGTCCCTAGGAAACGGAGTAATCCGTGTTAACATGAATTCCGGACAATACCGGAGTTATCCTCCAAGATAGGAAAAAGCCCAATGCGTAGGTCTACACGGAGAACACTGACGAGATATCACCATCGTCTCCGAAGGATCACAATTCGCTCGCCGGAATGTCGTTGTAGTCCGGACTTATCTCTATGTGACCGCATCCGGAAGGCCTATCGGATGTCGTGAGAGTCTAAGTCTAGCAGCAACAATCAATTCATCTTGTTAGCAGAGTAGGAGAGTGGTGTTCGGTCACTATAAGTTCCGGATAGTGGAGGTCTAACCACTTTTAGTCACAAGGCAGTGGGAAATCCAGCCACTTACACAAAACAGGATCAGTGGACTCCGGCCACTCGTTTAAAAACTCCAGGAGCCCCTCTGAGGAGGAACAGAGACAAATCAAACTACCCTCCTGACTTCCGAAAATTATTTTCCGGAAATCATTGTACATTATCCGGACTCCAGAAGGATCCGGATCTACCCTACTAAAACTAAAAAGAGAGCTAACCTATAAACGATTGTTGTAGTAAGTTAAGTAAGTGGGAGTATTGTCATAGTACGCGTTGGCAAGTATTCACATCTTAACACAAAGATACCGTTAAGATAATTGTTCCTACAGAGAGTCACCGAGAACTATAACGGCTAACAACAAACCATGATCTGTACAATGTCAACTATACAATATATACATCAAAAGAAAGGAGAGAAAGGTTTAGATCACAAGGGGTGAGCGTTAATTACACCAACCGCCCCACCTAAGTGCTATACATGGCCCGGATCGTACATGGCCCGGATCCTACATGGCCCAGATCCTACATGGCCCGAATCATACATGGCCCGGATCCTACATGGCCCAGATCCTACATTGCCCGCATGCCACATGGATGTTACAACTATATACATTATACACATCCAAGATACTTGCGTATCCAAAGAGTGTTTTATCACCATGTGAGCCGAAAAAACGGCTCACGGTGACGAATGGACCACGCACCCTGTCCATTAAGGTTAACAAGAAGTGGAAATGGGTTATCCCATTGGTTAGCTCTTGGTTTTTGATCAAAATGGCTAAATAGCCTTTCCATTCACTAATTCCTTAATAGGAGCCACTTCATCACAACCATGGATTTTATTAATTTTACCAAAAAATAATTAGGAAGGAAAACATGAAGAGAAGATTGGGAAAAAACAAAATCAATAGAAAAGAAGGAGATATAGAAGTGGTGAAGAAGAAATTACCTCCTACCGAGTCGGGGACCACAATTGGCCACAGTGAAGAAACCACGGGAAAATAAATTAAGAGAAGAAGAAGAATGATGGTGAGGAGAAGGAAAGAAAGGAAAGAGGCTTAAAAGCCCTTAAAAAAGTAGTTTAAAAAGTCCAAAAGGCTTGGGAAAAAAAACCCTCACCATCACTTGGTAAATTAATCCTAACCCCAAGCAAGGGGAATTCAATTTAGGTAGATTAGTTAGATTTAGCACCATTGAATTTGGCATAAAAGCTCACTTATTGGAGATCATGCACACACATGTGGCATGGGGTTAAAGTGAGATTTAGATATTCCTTGGTTAGTGGGACACCCACTTTTGTTAAATGCAAGGGTGGCACAGAATTAGTTAGTCATAGGTTAATGGATTTTTTTATTGAAGAGGGTCATTTATGGAAGAAGGCAAAGGTGGTAGGGAACGACCTTGGGAACGAAGAAGGAAGCAAGGGCCTTGGGGTTACCCCCTTGGAGGACGCTCATTCGAAGGGTAGGAGCTAGGAAACCGAGAGGAGGTGTGTGGAAAGAGAGAGAAGAGGTAGGGTCTGAGATTTCCCCCTTGTGTGGGCTGGATTTTGAGTCAACTGTTACGAAAATTGGAAGGTAGTTAGATCAAAGTGTGGGCTTTCCAACAAGATCAAGTGCGTGTGATTTGGAATTGTGACAACGAAGATACAAGCTTTGGAGCGAGGACAACCAGCTGGAGGATCGGCGGCGGATCTCACACGGCCTTAGTTTTCCCCTTTTCAGTCACGGAGTTTTTGTCCAATTAAGCTAAGCTTTGAGGACTAGCTAGATCAAAGCGTTGGCTTTTCAACTAGCTCAAGAACGTGCAAATCAAAGCTGTGACAACGAAGATACAAGCTGCGGAGCGAGGACGGCCAGCTGGAGGATCGGTGGCGGATCTCACACGGCCTCGGTTTTTTTCTTGTCAGTCGCGGAGTTTTTGTTCAATCAAAGTAAATTTTTAGGAATAGTTAGATTAGAGCGTTGGCTTTTCACCTAGCTCAAGAAAGTGCAAATCAAAGCTGTAAAGACGAAGATACAAGCTGCGGAGCGAGGACAACCGGCTGGAGGATCGGCGACGGATCTCACACGGCCTCGGTTTTTTCCTCGTCAGTCCCGAAGTTTTTGTCTAATCGAGCTGAATTTTCATCATCAGTTGCGTTCCATACGCCATGTCCTCCTCCGAAGTGGTCTCCTAGAAATGGTGATACAGGTGGATCAGAAACGGGCAGAGGGGTGCACGCTTGACAATGTGGATGCTCCAGGTCAACCTAATCACTACATCCTTCACGATGATGGCCCAATTCACCACCCTCTCACCAAGGGAGGAGCCATACACGGTGTAAGCAAGGGTAACCATCACTCGGGTAGGTTTCTCGGGGTGTAAAATCAGTACAAGGAATTCGAAGATCCGTCTGGCACGGGGGTCCGCGCAATCTTGTACCGCATAACCGTTCTTGGCATCCTTGTTACCAAACCTCCCCTTGGCATACTCTTCCTTCTTTGTACTTGTCAATCCCGCCCCTTGTCGTGGAACTCCATACACCTCTTGCCACCTTCCCATGGTCCATCTATCCGGGCAAGCCCGGATGCTATCTCCATTGGGCTCGGGCAAAGGATCTTGCCTCATCTCCTGCACGGTTGATTTCATCCAAAAACTCCAACAGAACTCCATCAGAGAAAGACATCCCATGTGAAGGAGATCCTCTTTGAGCTTGGTGAGCTCCAGAGAATCCTTGGGAATGACTGGGCACATATCCTTCTTCCTCGAGGGTACCAGATTGGAGGCCATTTGATTCGGGTGGTAGGACTTACTGTCCTTGACCTCCGGTTGATGCTTTCCTTCAAGCTGGCCTTGTTATGAGCTGAGGTACTCTTCTTAAGGGCTGAGGTCTTCCTCGAACAAGCTGGCCTGGAAGGGCTCAGGTCCTTATCGAACAAGCTGGCCTGGAAAGGCTGGGGTCCTCCTCAAACAAGCTGGCTCGGAAGGATTGGGGTCCTCCTCGAACAAGCTGGCTCGGAAGGCTGGGGTCCTCGTCGAACAAGCTGGCCCGGAAGGCTGGGGTCCTCCACAAACAAGCTGGCCCGAAAACGACTCGTGACACTCCTCGTATGGGTTGTGGACTCCTTCACCTTGCTGCGGTCTCCCTCTTCAACCTATTGCAGGTTTTGGGAGTTACATACCTTGGTTTACAAGCTGGCAGCGTCCCCTGTGGATGCCCTTCGTCCTGCTCAGCTATGGATGACCTTCGTCTTGCTCTTCGTGTAAGCTTCTCCGGGCTAGCTTGTTCGAGCTGGCTCTCGTCCTTCACCTACTGGCTCGGAAGCTCCTCGGCACGCTCGCTGTAGCTCCTCGCTAGCTTGCCGAGTGCTGTGATGATCCTCCTCGTCGAGCTGGTCTTTATGCCTGGTGGCCCACTCCTTGGGGAACCTTCCTAGTCCCTTCTCGTCCCGCTTCTTCTCACCTTCCGGGCCAGATTCGGGTTGAGTCCATTTTTCGGGCCAGATTCGGGTGGTGTCCATCTTCCGGGCCAGATTTGGTCTCTTTCCTTCTTTCGGGCCAGATTCAGTCTCCTTCCTTCTTCCGTGCCAGGTTCGGATTCGTGCGGGTTGGCCCGAATGATGGCATTCCCTGCCCCTTGGTCTTCATGTGGGTTTGGGGCCCGAGGGATTGTTTTTAGGCTAGAGTCTAAGTCATAGCTCTAGATCCCTTCTTGCTACTATTAAGGCTTTCATAAAAGCCCCGTATTCTTCCTATCCTAATCTTAATTAAAGATTAATCCCGGGTGGGAATAAACTTCTAGCCTAGCTATCTTGCCTAATTTTAATACCTCTATCTACCTAACTAAAAAAAACGAAAAATTTGTGGTACGACATCACCCCCTTCTCACATGGGAGCGTCCTCGCGAGCAGACGAGTCCCCGTCTCCCTCTTCTTCTATTCCTTCGTTTTCGCGGTATAATTTAATCCGCGAACCATTGATCTTAGTCTCCAAGAAGTTCCCTTGTAAATCTTTCAGCTGCAAGGATACATTGGAAAACACCTCATGTACTTTAAAGGATCCCATCCATTGGCGGTGTAATTTACTTGGAAAATCTTGGTGTCGGCTATCGAAGAGTAGAACGAGACTCCCTGCTTCAATGCCCTTATTGCTGGTCAGCTTCACGTCGTACGTCCTCTTTCTCCGAGCCTGGACTTCTACCGTTTGTTGCAGCGCGTCACTCCGGACTTCTTCGAGGGCATCCAAGTCAGCAAACCGAGTCTCTAGGGAAGTGCTTTGATCGGCGCGGTTGGATGCTAAGACCCTATGGGTCTCGATGTCCGTCTCGATGTGCTGCAATACCTCTTGTCCATGGACTAGGAAGTAGGGACTTCTTCCGGTGGTGGTCTTCCTTGTCGTGTTGTAGGCATACACGGTGGAGAAAAGCTTTATGTCCCAGTCCGTTTTATGCGCTGCGACGACTTAATTGAGGATTGCCCCCACTATATCGTTTGCACGTTCCGTGAGACCATTGGCCTTGGGATTATACGGCGTGGTCTTCCTATGCTTAATGGCATACCTGGAGGTTAGATCAAGAACTACTTCATTCAGGAAGTGAGTTCCTCTATCACTGACAATCTCAAAGGGGTGGCCAAACCTCATACATATCTGTTCGAGGAGAAAGGTTGCTGTAGTGTTGGCGTCGTTCCTCCGGGTTGCTTGGGCTTCGATCCACTTGGTGGCGTAATCCGTCGCTAGGATGATGTATTTGTTCCTGCTCTTAGTTACCGAAAAGATGGGCCCGATAAAATCTATCCCTCATTTCTTGAATGGTGCTAACGGAATGATGGGGGTCAAAGGCCAATGGTTCGCAGTGGCCGGATTGCCAATTGGTTGGCATGGGTCGCAGCCTTGGACAAATTGCTTCACGTCTCGGTGGAGTTGATGCCACCAGTACCCTGCCGCGCGGATCGTCTTCACGGTACTCATCACAGCAAAGTGTCCTCCAGCGGGATCATCGTGTAAGGCACGGATGACAGGCCTTGTCTCCTTAACCTCTCATCGCCTCCATACTTAAAGAGGATCCCTTCAATGAGGGTGTAAGGAGCTACCTTTTGCTGGAACACGGCCTTCTCTTCTCCGTTGTACCTTTCCGGGTATGTGCGATCAAGGAGATAGGTTTGGATGTCCTTGTACTCGGATTCTTCATCGGGATCCATTTGGAAGATCGGCACTTCTTCCATAATCGGTCCATCTCCTTCAGCGTGACCCTCCCACGTCCATTCGGTGGTTGACCGAGAAGAGTGTTGCTCGGTTGAGCGTTTCTGAAGGATGTCCGGATTCCGATTCATGCGGTCCTCCGGGCCAGATTTCGACGTCGACTCCGGAAATTTGTCAGGGAATTCTGTTTCGAGGTCGTAGGCGCTCTCCGACCCTCACTGTCGTGACAGGTAGTCGGCATTTTGGTTGGCCCTGCCAAGTTTCACTCTCACCTCGTAGTTAAACTCTTGAAGTAGAAGTTTCCAACAAGCAATCCTCCCTGATAGGTCAGGCTTGTTCACAAGGTACTTCAGTGAGTCATGGTCGGTGTGAAAGACAATCTTGTACCCCAGAAGGTAATGGCGGAACTTCTTACAAGCATACACCACTACCAATGCCTTCCGCTCGGTGGCGGTGTAGTTCCTCTCTGTTGCGCTCATTTGACGGCTAGCGTAGTAGATGGGCTTCTCTCCGCCACTTGGGCCTTCCTGCCACAAGATTGCTCCTAGGCACCATCAAAAGTAACATGAAAATCCTTATCCCATTGAGGTGGGGATAGGATGGGTGCGGATGACACTCGTACCTTGAGTTCTTCAAAGGTTGCTTGTCTTTGTTCTGTCCACAAGAACTCTTTATCTTACTTGAATAGTTCTGTGAGGGGTGCGGCTAGCTGGGTATACTTGTCGATGAAACGCCTGTAGTAGCCTACACATCCTAGGAATCCTCTTATCTCTCGCACATTGACCGGCGCTAGTAGCTGGAGTATCGCCTTCACCTTGTCAATGTCAACATGCAGTCCATCCTTGCTGGCCACATGTCCAAGAAGTACGCCGGAGAGCATTGCAAAGAAGCACATACCCGGATGTAGTTTCAGGTTTATCTCTCTGCACCTCTGGAACGTCTTCCGTAAGTACTCCAAATGGTCCATCTGTAGACTGAACACCGCGAAGTCATCAATGAACACTTCTAGGAAATGCTTGAGGAAGTCCTGGAAAATTTCCATCATCAGGCGCTGAAAAGTGCCGGGTGCGTTACATAGCCCGAAGGGCATTCGGTTGAACACGTAGGTGCCCCATTCTCTGGTGAATGTTGTCTTCACTTGGTCGCTCTGTCTAATGGATACCTGATTGTACCCGGAGAACCTGTCCATGAAGCTAAAGCACTCATTCCCTGCTATGTGATCTAACACCATGTCAATGAAAGGTAGGGGGAAGTAGTCTTTCTTGGTGGCCGAGTTTAACTTACGGAAGTCCTGGCACACACGGATTTTTGCCTTCCCATCTCGTCCTACCTTCTTAGGTACGATCCCTATGGGTGATACCCACTCCGAGTTGTTGACGGGGTAGATGAATCCGGCCTCCAACAGTTTATCCAATTCCTCCTTCACCATAAGTGAATACTTAGGATTTAGGCGGTATTGATGTTGTCTAATCGGTGCGGCACCCTCTACAAGATCGATTTGATGCTCTTCTAGCCGCACGGGTATACCGGTCAGATTTGAAGTCTCCCAAACAAACACATCCGCAAACTCTCGCAAGAGTTCGGTGTACAACCTCCTTTCTTTCTTTGTCAAGTTCTTTTCGAGGTTGAAAGACTTGCCTGGAAGGCCTTTGATGGTGTCGTAATCTTCAGGAGACACGAGTGATTTGGTGCAATCCGCTCCTTCCAATCCGAGCAAGCACGGATCGCTCTACTATGAAGGTGTCTGAATGTGATCCCCTTCTTGTATCGGGAGAGTCATGTCCCCTAGTTGCTTCCTCAGCCACTCTTGAGTAAGAGTCATGGAAGACTCTCCTAAAGAGCGATCTTCTTGTGGCCAGGGATAAACATCTGGGCCAGGCTCTTCTTTGTCCACCTCTTCTACCACACCTTGTTCCGGGATAGCTTCCAGGAAGCCGTAGTCCGTTTGGACTTGGTCCCGAAAGTTCTCCACAAGGTACGAAGAGGTGGAGTCATCTCCTTCTTGGTCTGACCAATTGGAGGTGTAGCCTTTGTTGTCACTCGTCTCTCCCATGGCCTCTTTGTGCTGCCATGGGATGGAGGTAGGTGGGTTGCGCAATGTGAACTCCTTCCTTCCCCAATTCACCCGCACATCTGCAAGATATAACCAAGGGCGTCCGAGCAGCAACGGGAAAGGTTTACCGATTTCGACTTTGAGTATGACATAGTTGAGGGGGTAGGTAATGGGACCTATCTTGGTGGGAATACCTGATAACCGTCCTAGAGGTAAGACGCGTGATTGGTCGGCCATCCTCAAGACTTGATTAGTAGGGTCGAAGGCTGTATACCCTAGATCATTGGCGGTCTCTTCTGTTATGAGGTTGACTCCCGATCCTCCGTCAACAGGTACATGACGAATTAATCACCCATCTATCTAACACCATATTCGTTATATTGGGAAATTTCCATGACTATGGAGAAATATGGTTGTTGAAGTATCAATAAATACAGACATTTGTAGGTGCAAAGCATAAAAACAATGTATCAAGAATACTGTATTTTTTACCATGGATGGACCAAAATAGCTTATTGTCCAAAAAAGTGGTAACGATAAAGGAAGCATATACTATTAATCCAAGCTTTATTCAAAACTCCATGAAAAAAAGTCACACATAACACTCATTTACCTCGACGCAAATCACAATCGCCCTATTACTAATCAAACATTCTAGGGAGTCCCTCCATAAGCCTCTATACGCGTCTTCAAAAAAGCCCTCTGACGTTGCCGAGTCCATGTTGCACCATTCTCTTGCATTAATGGACTCTCAAGAAGACGCTGCAAACCCCGCCTTCGCACCTCGTCCGTGTTTGATTTGGGCAGCGAGTGACGGCGGGTGGGAGCAGAAGGAGAGCATGTGATTCCAGCAGCATATCTTGAGAGAATACGGGGGCGAAGACATTTACTAGATGGTTCTTGCACAATAGGCGCCACAAACAATCCAAACAAATACACTTTAGGTCGAATACACCTACACGACAACACAAAAAAACTGTATCATCAAGATCCATCCTAGTGCACTTTAGCTCAAATGGAGCTAAAATGCAGAAGGTGAAATTCACAGAGCACATTTAATATCCAATGCACAAAAACAAGCTCAAATGAAGCAAAACTACAAGAGTGCAAGGTACCTCAACAACAAACCAAGACTCTCTAGGCAAGAACGACTCAATAGTGCAATAACTTGGAGGTCAGCATAACACGCACCGTGAGCGAGTGGTGGTGAGTGGCATCCCTTAAATCGTCATAGAGAATACGCTTTGCTGGAATACAATTATCCAAGTTTAGGCGCGGAGACCCCGGAACTAAACGAGGCCACTGCGGCGAAGGTGAATTGTTCCTTTCATGAATTGGCTCCCGCGCAATAGGGCTTTCAACAACTCCGTCGTCCACTGCCATGGTCGAATAATCCATGGTTGATTGCGCGGTGGCAGCAGAGTGCAACAAAAGCCCTTTACTCCGAAGGAAAAGGGCGAACTCATGTGGACCCAACAAGGAATCCACGGACGCCCGACAATCACAGTCCTGTAGAAATTTCAACAAAAGTGACACTCACATACCTCAGAACAATAGATAAAAATTCCAATCATTAAAAAAAGGACGACATTTCACCAGCAGTAGGTATCCAATCCGCACAATAAATTCGGTGGAGAAACATCACCATTTGTATTATCAAAAAATATATATAAAACACGGCCCAACAAAATTTACAAAATGGAGTTGCAGTCAAACGAAACACTTTAGCTCCATTCGACCTAAAGTGTATTAAGGATCTAAGCGCTTCCAACCACATTAGGAACGGAGATTCTGATAGGCTTGAATTGCGTTACAAATACTCGCAGCCTGACCACACGTCTTCTGATCATTATAGAACATCTCCCGACCCGAGAAATGTTCAGCACGATACTGCGCTAGGCCACCCGAAAATTGATGAAGGTCAGAGAGATATGGTAGCAATTCCTCCAGCAGTACAGAATCATGTCTCGCGCCATCATGGTTGTGCGACCATGACGAAAGAAGAAGGACGTTCTCCGGCAAATTAAGGACATGCTTAATCGGGCTATCGTCAATGACAAGTGTATTTGACGGAGTATACTCACAGCCCAACCTATTAAAGAGATGGTTCGATAACGTCTTCAAGAAGATGTCCTTCTGAGTGCCAAATTCCTTCATGTAGATTGTTATGTTACCGACTCTACCCTCGGGAACCCTATCGCAACTCTCCTGACCAAAGATCCTGAGAGGATACGCAGAACTATGCTGAAAAAGATATTGACATATCTCACGTGTTGTAGATTCCATCATTGAACTCCAGATCGTGATGGTGGCAATCTTAGACAACTTCGTAAGGAATTCAGCACAACCAGGGCGCACTCGAACAAGCTTAGGGCCTACTTCGGCCGGCAGCGAGGCCGAGTGAATGGACCGGATAGAGCCCCTGGATCCCCTGGCCTGCCAGGATGGCTTACAAGTGCATAGAATCCCATTTAGGTCCAGCACAACATTCAACCATCTGCCCTCGGAATCTGAATAGATTCTAGGTAATTCTTCTAAATTGCTGGCACCACTTATTGATGCCTTGCAGACCTAGTTCGGAAACGCCAGGAGAACGAAAAATATTACTAAAGATTCATTAACAACGACAAGTCAACATAATGTAGAACGAAAAGAGCAAACGGGGGGGAAGCAACATGGAGAAGCGCAGAGTGTGGATAGTGTTAGAGGAGCACCTCGAGAACTTCATCGTCTTGAAGCAATTCGTTTCGGACCCCCATCGATTCCAATGAAAGTTGGACGGTGTCAAGGGCCCTCGAGTGCTCCAGAACCATTTGGGGGCACGGTTCCGGGACAAAAAGAGCGGGCTCCTGGACAGGAGAATCACGATTGATCTCGTCTACGAGCACGGCCGAAGATTGGACGACATCCTCTACGATTGGGACTGCAGTTTGGACGACCTCATCTACGACTGGTTGAGCAATCGCGTCATCACCAAAACTAAGATCTGAAAAAATTCAACAACTTCAACCCATCAGCTCATGCGCACATTGGACACTGATACAATGTCAGAGTCGTCACATGTCAAGCAGTTTAGCTCGAGTCGAGCTAAAGTGATCACTGAGCACTGTAATATTAACAAAAATACTGGAGCACAAAATTGGACATTTACAAAATGTTCTGGCTCTATACATTCGCAACTACGTTACACTAACCTGACGATGAGCTGCGGACATCAACGACAGAATCATCCCGAGCCGGCGACTTCGGGGAGGAAGAGGGGCGGGTCGGCGGGGACGGGGGATCAGGCAGCGATTGAGCCCCCATGGAGACGGGGGAGGAATCCGCCGGAGACGGCATAAGCGAACCGCGAGGCAGACTCCTAGTCTCATCGTCACCTGAGATTGGAGGCTGAGGGATCGTAGAATTCACTACGGTTTGTGTCGTGGCGACAGGAGGCATAGTAGCCGTCATGAATCTCTGCATCATAAGCATCATGTCGTTATGCCTCTGGTCCTGGTCCCTCTTCATCTCCTCGTCACGCCTCCGCTGCATATCCCTGAGCTCCTCGTCACGCTCCGCCAGCCGCTGCTCCATCAACCTCATCCGGGTGGCCTCCTCTTCGAGCTTCTTCTCGAGGGCGATAAACCTGATGTCATCCTCAGCACTGCTCGCCGTTGCCAACGGTGAGCGGCCGGTCGCGCTGGCAACTTTCCTCTTCTTGGCTGCGGGGCGAGCGGATGACCCACCCAAGGTCGGAGCTGAATGAGGCCTCTCGGAGATATCAAGCGATTCGAACTCCACAAAATCGAGTCGCTGCCGCGAGGTACCCATTGTCTCTCCCGCTTCAGACTGAGAGCCACTATGAAGCTCCGCCGGAGTGTTGGTATCGAAGTCATCATGGGAATCGGCATCAGGTGTGACCGTATTGGTGCTCGGGCACACACCAATAGGGCTCGGGACCACATCCTCCTCCTCCTCCTCATCGACGAGATTGATAATCACTTTCCCCTTTCCCTTGGCAACAGCCTCTCCAAGCTCGGGGAAGATCTCCAAGCTAATGTGATATGAACCAATAACGAAATCGGCCCGATCCAATGTCAACGCTACATCCTGGGCGTCGTCCAGGTCCTGCTCATCGGTGTCGTGGGATATGCAGAATGCCTCCAGATCCAACATCTGCACACTTTAGATCTGCACACCTATGGATTAAACAAGTCACACTTTAGATCGATTCGAGCTAAAGTGAGCACAGAAGAACACTGATATGAAAACGTAGCCATTAAAACTTGGAAGAATATGACGCGATTGACGACTGCTAAAAAACCATATAAGTATAAGCCGGCACTTTACCTCGACTCGAGCTAAAGTGCCACGCTACAAAGCATGAGAGACGACCTCTCTGAAACAATACATTCACAGTCAGAGAGAGGGATCAACAGTTTAGCTCGAGTCGAGCTAAACTGCAAAGATACTCACCACACTCGCAGTCAGTAATTTCGTCCCGCAAAACAGCTGGACAGTAGAATCCCCTTTCTTGCAGAACAGCTCCAGAACCTTGATGAAGAACTCCATTCTCAGCTTGTTCATGTTCATGGAGTACGCCAGCTCGTTGTACTTGCGTAGCTTGGTGTGCAACACATGCTCCGGAGCTGCGTAGATCTTCTTCACGGCCGGAATCTGCGTAAGCTCTTTCTTAAAGAGAAAGAGGAGGCGAACCGGGTCGAGAGCGTTATTGGTCTTCGGCGCGAATCCCCCCAAGCGCTTGTTGTCGGAGGGAAGATACTTCGACTGCAGGACGTCGTACGCATGGCACAACGACGGGCCCTCAGCAAACGCTGTCACTTGAAGGTGTGACTGCTCGTCGCCGCAAATGAAGAGCCACGATGGAAGACCGGTGAGAGAAGGCTGCCCTTTCGATGCGAACATTGTCATGAACTCGTCGAAGAAGGGCTTCTCCAATGACGACGTCGCCTTCCCTGCGAACCCAGGGATATTATGGAAGTCGATGATGCCGAGCTTCACGTTGCAGCCCAAGTTACGCCACGCATCCGAGGGCCATCCACCGAGCGAGTTGGTTGCCGCCTTGTATGGACGAAAGTGCAAGGCCCCCACAGGTGCAACGAACCGCGCCCGCACATCGAGGAAGACTCTGAAGAACTCCTTCGCATACGGAGAGAGATCTTCACATCTGTAGTTGCGAAACTGCGTCTGCCTCGAGTTTGCGTAGTACGAATCGGGTGGACCCCAATCCAAGAGGGCACGCTTTGAGGCCTTGCTGACGTTGTAGTCCTTCTTGAACTTTTGCCAGTTGGAACGACTGTACGCCCTAGTGCTGTTGAAGAAGGCGAGCTCCGGCCTGATCAACTGAAGCTCCATCCGAGCGACCTCCTTCCTCTTCCTTCGATCGACCCAGTCCCGGGCGCTGTAGCAATCCTCCAGCACTGATTGCGGCTGCTTTACAACCACCTTTGGATAAGGTAGTTTTCGCGATGGCCTTGATCGATTAAGAATATGCTTACACAGCGTTGCGTTATCAGCCTCGGTCATATTGCCGAAAAATTTAAAGAACTCGCGTGTCAATACCCCATCTTTCTCAAGCACCCAGGACTTGGCGTCCTTAAACTTCGACAAGGGCGACGTTGTTGAATCCACGTTGATGAGGTCGCCTTGTGCCGCCGAAGAGATGACATCCGACCAGAGCTTGAAGGTCTCATCAGACGAGGTGATAATCTTCACCTCGTTCGTAATCGAGAGCTCCTTCGCCTTTCCGGCTTTCTTGAGCGCTGCCTGGCTTTTGGCGACGTCAATCATTGCGAAGCGCTCACGAACCGCGTTTAGAAATGGTTGTGCAGAACATTGGCAGTGTTGATTTAGCGTACAACCACAGAGGGAAAAAATCCAAACCAGCAGGAACCAAAAATGCAGGTTAACTCGAGTCGAGCTAACTTGGAACCGGAGAGTGTACACTCTAAGTGCTTGAATCTATATTCAGAACTATACGAAGAAGGACAAGCACAGAAGTTACCTCGAGTCGAGCTAAAGTGCATGACCTTGGTTAAGATTAATTACCTCAAACTTCTTGTCATTGACAATCTCCACTGCCGTTCTCCGACCTGATCTATGGGACCCGTGAATGCCTACGGCGGAGTGCTTCGGCATCGGTCTTCCAGCTTGGATCCACAACGCGCGAGAGCCAAGGATATTTGTTGCCCACGTCGGCTTGAATTGGACCAAGTGATTTACGCGATTATAATACGCAGAAATCTTCCTCAGCTTCTCAGGGTCCTCCGTCCAGACAATGTAACACTGCCATGTTCGGAAGTGCCTTCTCATAACCTCCGGCACAATACCGTTTATCATCGACTTTGATGCAGCAACGCTGTGCTGGCCGTTGATGATATAGAAGTCGCAGTTGCTGAGCTCCTCAACCTTCGTTGGCATATGATCGAGCTTGGGCATGACGCAGAGAGTCTGCTTCCACGTCTTGTCCGGCATTTCGAAGTAGTAATGCTTCAACTCCTCCATACCGCGAGGTTCGAATGCACGGATCATCCACTCCGGCGGTGCATTATGCAGCCTCATCACATCAAGCTCGATCTTCATCTCTCTGTCTCCTTGGAAGAAACAGCTCTGACACTCCGTCCAGAATTTCTGATATATCTGTTGGACGTTGGTGTAGTCTGTTACCTCTCCGAACCCGAGCGTCGAAGGGAGTTCCAACAGTGCAGAGGCCATCGAATTGGCCAACTCTTCCTCTGAAACGAGTTTCGTCTTCTTCCTGGAAGAAGTCTCCAGCTTCTTGGCAGCTGAGCGCTTCTTGACGGGAGACGCTGACAGCGTGTTGCGCAGGGTGCTTCGACTTGCTCTTGCACCTAGAGTTCTTACCGGTACCGATGCTTGACTTATATTCTGGCTACTGTTACGGCACCAGAAACTACCAAAAGTTCTATTGGGCGCCTAGACGCGATTAATTTCGCCTTCTCAAGAGCGGCAAAAGTACTCATTCTGGAAAGAATGACGCGGAGTTTGTTTGCTACAGCCTTTGCTTTCAGCGGCTGACCACTACTAGTCTCCCATTTCTTTTGGGAGATTTCCTGGTCGACCTGAGCCACTATGTCATCAAATTGTCACCCCCTCAGAGAACTGACTAAGTCGAAGATACAGAAGGGAGACGAAGTATTGTTCACTACAATAGTGAACATATAAGGATCGACAGACTCAGTGGTTGTCTCACACGACAACTTCACTATATCGTTATCTTCGTGGACTACATCAATGATTTTGGTCTTGAAGTCGATGTGCTGGGGTTCATGGATATCACCAGCGAAGGTCTGACCAAACACTAGATTCTCAGTGTAGGGGGCCCACAGCAGCGTCCACTTCAGTGTCATCGAAGGACACTTGAGCTCCCAGCAATCTAAGTGGTTGTTGTCGTCTCCATCGTCATCATCAATGTCGACAGGCTTTGGCTGGAAGAAGTGCTGCAGCTGAGACACCATCCTGTCCCTCTCAGATCTGCACAAACACAAAACGGAGCACAAATATTAGATTGTTTTAATAATCATCCGATTAGGACGGCGAGGTCACACATTGGCTCGACTCGAGCTAATGTGTAACTAAATACAAGTATGTAAATAATGCTCTGCAAGAAAATCTAGTCAATTTGACCGTTCGCTTAGACGCTTACAATCAACTCATGCCTGCTTCTCGTTCAACTCTCAGAACTGTGAAAGAGCTTCAGGTCACGCTCAAATCACTCACGAACCTCACTCTTTGAGGTTCTCAAGTGGTTGAAGCGGGACTGAAGCTCTTGCACGATTTATGAGAGGTGAACAAAAAGTAGACGTGAGTTGAGTTAGGAGACTGCAATTACACCAATGTATCAATGTTGTATTCAAGTTTTAGCTTCATCTTTAGCTCGACTCGAGCTAAAGTGCTCATGCATGGATTGCATAGCTGAACAGTTCTGACACTTACAATATTCATTCAAACGAATTTCCTATACATGTATTTTCAAATCATGGCTACTTCTCGTTTAACTCTCAGAACTGCGAAAGAGCTTCAGTTCACCCTTAAATCACTCACGAACCTCACTCTTTGAGGTCCTCAAGTGGTTGAAGCATGACTGAAGTTCTTGCACACATGTGAGAATTTAACGAGAAGTGGACATGAGTTGGGTCGTCGATATCATTGGTTTACTATACCTTTGGAGTGTTTAAAGTCCGAGTGTTGTTGTGTTTGAGTTGTTTAAGTTTATTGTCATACACTTTAGCTCAATTCGAGGTAAAGTGTGCTGGCTTTACTGGAAGGCCATGACATTTTTCAGACCGAGAGTTTGAAAGTAGTCATTATGATTACTGTTCCTGTAGCCAGCTTTGGCGCAACCATAGACGTATTAAGTCGAACATTTCTGTTCGACTCAAGCTTTAGAGGGCCTCCATTGTGCACTATTGATCACACTTTAGCTCGAGTCGAGCTAAAGTGCCCTCTCCAGTGTGCTTCATTGGCCATAGTTTACCTCGAGTCGAGTTTAAATGTAGCCTAAAGAGCACTGGAGAGCGCACTTTATCTCGAGTCGAGGTTAATGCAGCCACAAGACCACACGGGGGATCCCACTTTAGCTCGAGTCGAGCTAAAGTGTGGCCCATTTTGCACAGTGGAAGCCCACTTTAGCCCGAGTCGAGCTAAAGTGTGGACAGTAGTGCAATATCGATGTCCCAGTTTAGCTCGACTCGAGCTAAACTGTGTTCATTGAAGAGCTTATTTATTGCAGTTTGTGCAGATCCGTCTTTCGTCATATGATATTGAAGGCGTAGGGTTTAGGGCTCCTGGGTGAGAGCATGGATTTTACCTTTCAGCCATTGATTATGAACCTGAATCCCAGACAATTTCTGCTGGAACTAGAAGTCCTGCAACAACAATAACAAACCCACACACACAAAATCAAACAAAGTAGCACATGGAAACCAACACATTGAAATCATTCACAATGAAATCAGCACTTTCAAATGAGCACATTGAAATTAACACATTGAATTCAGCACATTGAATTTAGCAATTGAAACCACGACATTGAATTCAATGTGCACATCTAAACTAGCACAAACCAGCACATTTAAACTAGCACAAACCACGACAAATAACCACAAACCACCACAAACCACCACATTCAAACTACCACATTCAAACCACCACATTGAATACACAATCTCATCTACCTTCTCACACATACATCAAAAGCAATGCTATCATATTGTTTCAATACATCATATCTAAAGCAAAACTACACAAATATCAAAAGAAATGCAAGACTGAATGAGTGCAGTTACCTTTAAAACTATGAAATCCGACTGAAAAAGCTGCAAGTCTTGTTCCTTCTTCACGTCAATCCTCCGAGCACCGCCGTTTCAGACTGTACGTGCTCACAGAAACTCGCAGAAACTCACACACACTCACAGAAACTCCTAGAAACTCACACACTCACAGAAACTCCTAGAAACTCACACAAACTCACAAACTCACAGAAACTCAGAGAAACCCTCACAATCTCACACAAACAGCCCTAAACTCCAGCGCTGCAGTGGACACAAACTCACACAATTAAGAATCACACGTCCTACAAACCCTATCTGCAGGAAACCCTAACGTCCACGAAAGCCTAAACGCACGAAAGCCTAAACGCAGGAGTACAATATACACAAACTTAACAGACCCTGAACATTACGAAACCAACACAAACCGCAAACTCGCCTCAGAAAACAACAACACCTAGACAAACACACACAAAACCACGACGAACCGACGCATAAACGCACAACCCTCACAAAACAAGAACGTACACGGACACACACAAAACTCACAGCAACAAAAAGGAAGAGAAAATGCGAGCGCCAGGAGTTTCTAGGGTACCTTCGGGGGCACCTAGAGCCGTGAGGGTCGAAACCCTGTGGCCGTGTGGTGCTCCCGAGATACCCTCGGGATACCCTTCGTGATATTCGGGTGAGACCCTCGGATATTTTAGATGGATGCACCACAAATTATTCACCTTCATTATTGATACCCAGAGTTTCAAGAAGCCATTTTAATCTTTCTAATGTAAGTTCTAGATATTACGCGCGTGTTGTATTTCTGTACTCGTAAATTTCCTACGCAATTTTTCTTGGCCATTAACACTACAATTTTGCATATTCTGGGGCAACGAACGGATAGCAAAAGAAATGTGATTATTTCCAATTTCATTCGTATGATCTCAATTAAAACTTCTAAATTGGCATTTTCTCAATAATACACAAACTTGGATTGGACGGAAGTGAACGATTATAGTGTTTACTGTTACAAATAGGATTATAGTGTTTAGTTTTCTGTCATGCTTTCAGTGGATCAGCTGGCTTTCACTTGACTGGATTTCAATTTCTGCATTACAGAAGGAGTAAATTCATTACCATCGATGTATATAAGTTCCTCCTACACCAATTATTAGGTGAAGCACACTTAAGAGAGTTTTAAAGCTACGATTTTAAGATTCTATTACTTTGAATTCACGTTTTGATTATTTATGAGTTTGATATTATATACTTTGAGAATCGAACTGACATTAAGTATGTTAAGACCACATCTTGCAATTGTATAATTATAAAATAAATGTCGGTGCACACTTTAGCTCTATTGGAGCTAAAGTGTGCATATTTTCTTTTTAGTTTCCTACAATTCCTGATGGTGCACATTTTAGCTCTAATAGAGCTAAAGTGTGAATTTTTTCTTTACTTTTCACTTCATTTTGCTTTTACTTTAACGGTACAAATCCAGTAGTTAGAGCATCTCCACCCCTGACGGGGAATTTTCCACGCCAGCGGGAAGGTGCCCAAGTTTGAGATGAAGGGAGGGGGGTTTACCCTTTTCCCCCCGCACCGTCCCCGAATTGGCCACTGTGAGGGAACGCCAGCGCCCAACACTTACGCCATAGTAGGCTAATTTGTTTTGGGGTTTTTATTGATTTTTTTTAATTCCCTCGTGTAATTACATGATTGAACACATGCTCCCGGGGAATTTTAGTCTCCCCTGTACTTTTTGTAAATTTATTGTTTAGAAGAACCGGCGCCGCCACTCAGGTGGGCCGATACACCGGCCTAGGCCTCAGGGAGTGGGCTTTACCGTGTTTATTCTTGCATCCCGGTCCTTCGGCCCCGGTGGAGATTCTCTATTTCTAGTACACTACTAGCAATTGGCGCTTGCGTTGCAAGGCATTAGTTCAACCATTTTCATGTAGTTTTTAAATCACAAAATATTAAAAAGAGAAAGGTAACAACAATCTACATAAAATAAAAATATATCTTTGAAACCTATGCATGACTTTTAATAATGTAATAGAATAGAATAGAAAAAAATTAATTACGTTTTAGATTTTTTTGCATTTTAACATGGAATTTCAAAAAGGTTATGAACGTCAAATTTGTAATTAAGAGTTTCAAATTTATTTTGGGTAAGCACAAATTGCAACACACAAATGCAAATTTCACACACCCACAAACTCAACTTGCAATTATAATCTCAATTTTATACACCCACAAACTCAATTTGCAATTACAATCTCAAAACTTGCAATCTCACCTCAAAACTTGTAATTTCAATCTCCACAACTCGAATATGCAATTTTGCAACTCCAACTTTGTATGCCAACCTCCAAGATCACAACTCCAACTTCATTGCGTGGTTTTATATTACAAACTATATTAAAGAAAAGGTAACATGATTCACTGTGCGGTTGGCTGCACCGTTCCTAGCAATTGGCGCTTGCTTTGCAACGCATATGTCCAACCATTATAATGTAGTTTTTATAATACAAACTATAAATAATAAAAAGGTAACATGGTTCACTGCACGGTTGACTACGCAATTAACTGCGCGTTTGACTGCACTGTTTATGTAGTTCACCGCACGGTTGACTACGTGGTTCACTGCGTGGATTATGATTTTAGTAGTATGATTAGTCAACAAGTTGGCAACTAGTTTTAGCCACCATTGTCATGAATATTATCCCTCATTTGTTCACCTACTACAGTTCATTTTGTAATAGCCCTCTATCAAAACTCTTCCCTAGCACACAATTTTGATACTTGATAAAATGTATAAGCTCAATATGTTATACCTGCCGAACGCCATGCATTTATTCTTCGTCTCATCTTCAACCTCAATTTCTTATCGTCTTATCCACAACTATTCTCATTCCCATCTCTTGCATTTTTTAAATATTTTTTAATATTATCCAAATGCATATTTAATGTGTAATCATATAATTAGCCAATAACTAATGACTTTGTAATGATTTTTTATAGGATACTTCATGTATATTTGTATATCTAAAACTTCTATGCACAATTAAAGAATATTTAAATTTTACTTAATGAATGTTTGAAGTTTTAAAAGTATATTTTAGGATAGTTTAATTAATATTTGTATATTTAATGATTATTTATAGAGTATTTAATGCACTGTTAATGAATAGATAATGAATAGTGCATAAATTTCTAATGTAAAATTAATGTGTAGTTGAATATTCAATAAGTATTTAATGAATATTTACTGAATATGTAATGCACATTGAATGCATAAAACACCATATTCATTATATTGGGAGATTGGGAGCCTCCCAAAATAATATTTGAAGCTTGAGAATGACCTAAATATGCAAATATTTAGTAAATTTGCACAATGCAATTTGTCCAATATCTACAATATGGGTACATATTCAGCTTGAGTCGAGCTGAATGTGCACCAAAAAAATGTATTGGAAAAACCGTTCAGAACTTTCAAAATCCTGGAAATCTCCCAATAAAATGAGTATGGTGTTATAATATGTGATGGATATCCAATGAGTATTTTACTTGTATTTCTATATTTATTGTATGTTTAAGTTTTTTCCTTTTCCAATATTCCTTTCTTTTCTCATTTTCGTTTCCAGAAGAATGTTCTTATATTTCCAATCTTCTACTTGCAGTTTCATTTTCCCTCCATATTTTACATTCTACTTTGTCCAATTTTTGATATTTTTCGTTTGCTCCATACCTACGTCTGATTATTCCCAAGCTCTTTCTTGCAAATTCTTGCTTTTCTACATGCACTCAACCCTTCCTTACTATGATGCTCAAGATGTTATCAAACCATGATTATGGTTTCCTAAACTAATTGTCCACAAGTAAAAAACTTTATGTTCCACTATTTACTAGGATTGACATTTAAAGTAGTAGTTGACATTGGGTGATGTATAGTTTTGACACTACACTTATTGTTCATTTTACAATTACTGTATGGATTCCTAATTAGTGTCGACTTCTCTAGAAGCCATCTTCTGTATACTGGAGCTACATAGTGCATTTTTGCTTTCTAATCTACTCCATTTAGTGATGGTGCACAATTTAGTGCTAGTAGAGCTAAACTGTGCATATTTTCTTTTTAGTTCACTGCACCCAGTGATGAGGCACACGTTAGCGCTACTGGAGCTAAAGTGTGTGCACACACTCCTTTTGGTTCATTGCACAAAGTGATGGTGAAGACCTTTGCTAGAAATCGAGCTGATGTATGTGCAATGTGTATATCCACTTCTACAAACAATCATTTTGAACTCCGTACTTCTCTTTATGGTTAAGTATTTCACAAGTGAAATAGTAATCTTTTGAATTTTAAAAGGGTTTTCAAAATATGTGGATCTAAATCTCCAATAGTAATATTAAAAAGCAAAAAAATATGACGATCCCCTAGTCTTTAGTGAATATGAAGTCTAAGTATTCTTGGTACCCTAAATCAATAATATGTGACAATGTGTGAAAATGTACGAATTGGGATGTAATCTTATTTTTCACTAGAAGAATAACATGTTTATCCACAATATCATTCGTTCTAATATTACTTCTATGTATTCAAAATATCACATTCCATACTGAGTCATAGCAAAACGTTTTTCAGGTTGCTCGACGTGCCGGCAATCGAGAAGTTTCTCTTTTGGCTCACATAACTTTTATTGAAGACGTTCATTGAGAAAATATAATTATGCCTCATGACTTTTATCATCCTTCTACAAAATTTTGAGAATTTCAAAAATAATTTGCAACCACTAGAACGTGCTCAAAAACTAATTATTCCATTTTTGCATGTATCAATAAATTCAAAATTACTTACATTACGAACATTAAATTATGCCTGATGCACTAAGTGATACACTTTGTATTAGTTATATTTTATATTTTGATTATTCTTTTTTTGTCATGAGGAGGTCTCTCCGTTCCTTGTTGAAATCTTTTAATATTGTTCCACTCTCTCTGTGTTACAAATGACAAAGTCTTTAATTTCAAGTCAAAACATGAAATAAATTGTGTATGGTCAAGAATTCTTCCATCTTTCATGTCATGCTTAGACTGCCACACCCTAAACTCATGATAATGCAATGCGAACTCAAATATAAGATATTTTAATTCAAAATATTAGTAACCAATTTCAATTCCAAATCCAGACCATGGAGACACTTGGGATTCTTGCCAAAGAATGCACATTCTAGATTGATGACAAAATAGTAACATGATGCACATTTTTAAAACCCCAAAGAAATGATGTCCAAAGCATGTTTGAATACATTAATTTTTGCTAAAAATACACGTACACATAAAATATGTTTTTTTTAAAAATGCTATTTGTTTGTTAAGGTCTTTGATTTCAACATAATAGATAAGTCCTATTTGGATTGTAATACAAATTATTTCTAATAATCTCAATATCTTCTCGACATTTCCCTATACCTTAGTTGAATTGTCAATATATTGAATGTTCAAAGTATTATTATATTGAAATGAAATGACATCAGAAGATAACACCTAAACCAAGGACCCTAAACCCTGAACCCTAAAACCTGAACTTAAATACCAAACCCTAAACCCTAAATCCCAAAATCCTAACCCTAAACCCTAAATCTAACCCTAACCCAAACCCTGAGCGTTACCCTGAAACCTTGTATATAACTCGCATGTGCGAGTATATTCGAGGTATGTACTCTTCCTTATTTTAGTCAGCCAGGAAATAGTTGATTCTGTTTCCCGCTAAGATTTCGAATTTGCACCTTTTTAGGGGCTGTGGATACGCCCCCCCGCCAATTCTGAAGTTTCCTCCCGCCAATTCTAAAACGGTCGTGTGTCCGTGAGTGACCTCGCCGATCCTCGAAAACTTTCTTCATTTCTTTCCTTTCTCACTTTGGTTGCTGTGCAAGGTTGTTGTGGAGAGGCTTGGAGGGAGAAGAACTGTCGGAGGTTGAGGAGGGTAACATCTACAGGTTACGCACGGTTGAGCAGGGCGCTTGCGCGAGGCAACAACGCACCAGTTGTCTTCTTCATAAGGTACACAATGTGTACTTCTTGCATTCTCTGTGCACAGTCTCTAGCAATTAGGATGTGACAGTGTGTAGGGTTATTTGCGGTGGTTCCAGTTGCTACTGTGATTTTGAAGCATCACTGCGAGTTTCGTGACGACTAACGGGAAGATTTGGGTTGTAGTACACAGAGAGTCAGATTCATATGCTGAAGAGTTTTACCATATGAATCCCTAAAAGGACGCCGAAAATCACGGAAGGACAGTTTAGCTCGAGTCGAGCTAAACTGTCTTACAATATTGTATTGACATTTTAGCTCGAGTCGAGCTAAACTGTCATACCTTCTTTCCTAGTACAATTTAGCTCGACTCGAGCTAAACTGTCGATAAATATTATTATCGATAGTTTAGCTCGAGTCGAGCTAAATTGTCTTACCTTCTTTTGAAGGAAAGTTTAGCTCGACTCGAGCTAAACTGACATACCTGATGTCCTATTTCTGTTTAACTCGACTCGAGTTAAAATAACAATGAGTCTGATAGTCATAAATTTAGGTCGGGTCGGGCTTAGTTGTCTTTGTCAAGGGTGAAATAATTTCATATTCGGCTTATAGCTAATTGCATGAAATTTTATACTTGTCATCTTATACCGCATGAGTTTACCTCGAGTCGAGCTAAATTTACATGGTCTGCCATGTCAGCTCACTTGAATCATACTTTTTTTTTCAAGCGCCAGACCTTACCTCGATTCGAGATCAATTACCCTCCTCCTATGCTTCTTCATAAATGTCTATTCCTACAAGGCGTTTACCCATTTTTATTTGTCAGGGTTTTTTATTATGTATCTCATTGGAATGCAGGATATCGTCTTCGGAGGGCAACGATGTTCATGTTGACGCTCTCGTGAATCCAGACCTTCCAGAGTTTGATGTTATTCCTCGCCGTCTCTGGGTCGGGCTGACTGTTTTGCTTCACAATGGTTCGGGTGTTCGCGTTGCGGAGGGGTTGGTTCGCAATGTCCGGTCCAGTGCACTTCTAGGTTCCTCTGGTCCTCTTGGGGATTCGAATGTTGTAGTACAGGTGTCCAGTACTTTTGTTTTAGACGAAGCTCCTGATGAGTGGAGATACTCGTTTAAGACCTGGCCTATTCAACAAGTCTTCTTAAACGGTGTGAGTCTCTTCCATCATTGCCTTCGAGACATTTACAATGTCTCGTTGGTTGAGCGTAACAGACCTCTAGGTGGGAGCTCCCGTTCGTACGACAATTCCTCAAGGAATACACGTCCAACAGTGTCCAGGAATGCTGAATTTCTCATGACCCCTTTTTCCATTAACGCTGTTGCGAGCAATAGTTGTTGCAGTCAAAATTGTGTTCAACACTACCCTAGAGATAAAATAAGAGTCCTTCGGACGCGCTTGTACAGTGAGACCATCGTGCAGTTCAAAAATCATATCAAACTCGACGTTCACAGACAGTTTCATAGAGACGCTGCGGGTAGGAAGGTTGTGACCCTAGAGGGTGTGGACGTTTGTGCCCATGCTTGGATGAAAATCATGGGTGTAAGTTCGAGTACTTTCTATCGGAATGCGAAGGACGCTGCCGCTGGTCATGCCGCTCAACACCACGGGAATACCGGTTTGCGTAAGCCTAGAGGTCATACGGTTGTGGCTACTGCCGCTCTTGGAGCCATTCTCGATAGACATGCGGACCACATGCCTCATAAGTCTCGTGTTCTCCCATCTGGGGAGAAGGCTGTGGCAAAGGTCCTCCCTGCAAGTTTTAAGTGGAAGGATCAGATACCGCTTCTTGATGATCATCTCGCTGATTGTGGATTGCCGCCAATCTCAACCTCAAGCTTGAGTAAGATTCGGCGTGTGAGCTTCCCTGAGTACTATGCCAAGAAAGGTGGAGACAACTTTGCCCGTTGTTCTACTTGTGACAAATACCAGGATCAGAAGAAGCTTACTCAACCTGGAACACAAGCATCACTGCTATGGCAAAAGAAGATGCAGGTTCACATTGATTCTGCTTTCTCACATCGGGACTTGTACTACCTGAACCAATTTCGATCAAAGTCGTCGCCCCAGGAGGTTCTTACCATCATGCATGATAAGATGGATCACTCAAAGACCGCCTCCCCGGTTTTTTCACATAAAACAAAGCACTTAGATGGGCTTATGAAGTTGCCTCTTGCAATCACAGGTATGCTTGCCCATGGTCATGTGGACCAGCGTTACGCCCATTACGGCCTTGATTTATACTCCCATGATGCCAATTACAGGGTCGGGTCGTTCGCAAAACTATTGCGTGACTTGGAGGCGCCTCCGAAGTCATCGTCCCGGCAACTCTTTCCAGAATCTAGTTCTCATCCATTGTATGCGGCGGTATTACGGGGTGCGGAGATGTGTTTGGATCCATTAGGGCCGATTCCAGATATCCTAGTTCCAGGGAGGCCTTTGCCACCAATACTGAATGTACAAATGGACAATGCAGTTGGTGATAACAAAAATAGATTTGTTTTCTGTTTTTGGTCTCTCCTTGTTGCCAAACACATTTTCCGCGAGGTGTATGTTAATTTTATGCTAGTTGGTCATACACATGATGATATAGATGCATTATTTGGACGTTGGAGTATGACACTGAGGAAGGAGAGTTTTCCAACCATTCCTTTGCTCATGAGGTCGTTTATGAAAAATGAGAGTGTTCCCACAATCCCGCATCTCATCCAAGAGGTTCCTGACTTTAAGAAGTTCATTGGGGGTAAGATTGCGGACGGTGATGAAGCTTTGGAGGGTCATACAAAGGCTCATCAGTTCAAGTTTTATGTGGATTCAAGTGGTTGTGAGGAGTACCGTGAAGATGAGCATTTTGTTGGCCAGAGACGCGATCGTCCACCTCCTTCTTTTAGAGTTGGTCGTGATCTTTTTGCTGGCTATTTTGTTGCATTGCGTCCTTGTGATGGGGACGAGCGCCCATATTGGATTGCTCAAGCAGTTTCAGATCCTAATTCTAACCCGGATATGCCAAACACCGTGCGTATCCAATTCTTCCGCCCTATATCGCGCGATCGGGATGTTATGAAGTTCTACAAAGATTGGGATACTGATACCAACCTTCGTTGGACAATTGAAAAGGGGATAGCCATAACGTGGGAGAGTACCAATTCAATCTTGACAGCATGGAAACCTAGGTCTTCAAAGAGGGATGGAGGTCATGTGCAAGATTCAACTACAAAAATTCCGAAGGGGCAAGTAGCAATTATCAAGGCCTCCTTGGAAGCACTTGCTAGCTCCGAATCGTAATAGGCTTAGATAAATGGATTTCCTTTTCCTAGATTTTAGATTCTAATGCGTAATACTTCATGTAGTATGGTTAGATCCATTGGTGCTGGGATTATAGATATTTGTATTTCATTAATTTACACTCTGTATGACTATAATATGTGATGCCAATGATTGCTATGAAATATTCTCTCCATTCTTTTTGTGTATCGGTGATAATTTGCAGTATGTTTTATTTTCTTTTTATAATAACAATGTGGTAAATTGCTTCTAGTCTTGAAACCAATAATACCAGTAATTGCCTTCATGGTGAATGATAGAAAGTAAATGTTGGGTCGCACTTTAGCTCTAGTGGAGCTAAAGTGTGAGCAAATCTTCTTATTGACACTTTAGCTCTCCATTCTTTTTAGTTCAGTGTACTTAGTAATGGTGCGCACTTTAGGTCAAGTGGAGCTAAAGTGTGTGGAGTTTCCTTTTTGAGTTCATTGCACCTCTAAGTGATGGGGACACTTTAGTTCGAAAAGAGGTAGTGTGTGCAATTTTTTTTCCACTTCTGAGCACCATCATTTGAAACTCGTTATATATTTTTTTTGCCAATGTGAATTCCACAAGGAGAATTGAAATTCTTTTAAATCAAAAAGGGCTCATCAAAATGTGTTAAGCTAATTCTCTTACAAGTGGATATTTGTCCGTCATTTAGCTCACTTTTAGCTAAATTGGAGCATGGTGTTAATCCGGGTTAGTAGGATCGAGTGTGAATATTTAGCTATTCATATTCAATGAACACATGTGGTATAAAAAAAGTGTCGACTAATGTGTTCTTCTTTTCAATATTATAGTTAGATTCGTAATGCAATGTTATCCGTAGTACTTATTTTTCTACGGGTTTTTGTAGAAAACATTACCTCCCAATTTAATGGAAACTCATGTCCCTCCATATTGTAGAGTTTAGATGTGCACTTTAGCTCTTATTATCTACATGTGTTAATTTGGGAGTCACTAAATCTCCCAATATAACGAATATGGTGTTATCTCCATAGCTATTTTAGGGGCGCCGTAGTCTTCCACTGTAGAAAAGTTCACAGCTATAGTGGGAAGTCGGATCCTACGCGGCCTAAGTGAGTACAAGCTTCCTTGACTATCTTTTGGTAATTGGGGTTGTCCCGCAGGAGCTGTCCTATAGTCACGTTGGCTTGTGATCCCCTAATGTCCTGAAGGATGTCATATTCGTCTACTCTGAGAGTTGGCTCCTTCCCTATGGTGAGACCGGGCGCAAATCTAACTTGGCGACCAGTTCTCGTTTCCTACCTTCTAGGTTCTACTAGCTGTCTCCTTACCTCCGCACTAATGTTTGGACAGGTGGTACTCACCCCCTTCTCGGCTTCGGCTAAAGGATCTCCTATAGGGCTCTAGTAAGCTCTGGGATAGCTTTCGTCTACGGTGGTCCGGGGTGAATCCGGGCCAGATTAGAGTGGATCCGGATCAGATTGGGGTGGATCCGGATCAGATTGGGGTGGATCCGGACCAGATCGAGGTGGATCCGGGCCAGATTGGCGAGGATCCGAGCCAGATCGGGGTGGATTCGGGCCAGTCTCTAAATGTTTTTCTCGCACTGTTGGCTCGGTGTAAGCCCAAAAATAGACCCCCTAAGAGAATCAATTTTTAAACCTACAAGGTCCTATTGTTACACCACTTAACCATTCCTTATGCTTAACTGTAGATTCTAATTTTATTGGAGTTGGATCTTGGGCATATCTATTTATATATTTAGAATTTAATAATACTATTATCTTAATCCAGTTAAGTGAACTCGATTAACCCTTCCCTGGAATTTAAACACTTATCTCTGGATAAATTAATTAGGTATAAGTAATTATTTAATTATTTTTTATCTAATTATTATGGTTATCACTTATTATGATTATTATTTTTATTATTTTTATTTTTAAAAAAAAAATTTTAAAAAAAAAATTAAAAAAAAATTTTGTTTTGATTCTTTTTTAATTTATTTTTTTCCGGGTTTAGGTCGGCTGATCAGGCCTGATCTAGATCTTGTTTTGTGGCAGCAACTTCAGCAGCACTTATCTCTTGATTCAGGACTCCGAATCCAAAAAAAATTTCCTCTCACAATGATCAGCAACTCATTTCCAACTTGAATGAACCACTTAGAACCAATATCAGCAGGCCGAGGACATAGAAACTACCATCACAAGAATTTTCCATGCACCAACGATCTCAACACATCATTATGAACCAAAGACGAACTGATGCATACAAAATAGAGTCAATGGGCTGTGGACCGGTTCAGCTCTGATGGAACTTGTGGCCAAATACCTAATTCTGGCAAAAATTTACCAGCGCTTCTGCATGAGAATCGGCCACCAGAATTTTAACACCTTGCTCCTCGCAGCTCTCCAGCACCTTCTCTCCGGATCGCACCGCGCGCGCAGGCTCTTGATCTCTCGCACAGACGCCCGCGGCTCCGCGACAAGCCGGGTGACGACCTCCGGCTATTCACACCAGACTCACACTTTGACACAACACCTGTGGTCAGAGGCGTTTACAAACGCCGGCACCCTCCAGATCGATCCTCCTCCTCGAGTCTTTTCCAGCTCGTGCCAGCTCCTCCGCGCACTTCAGTGCACTCCCTCAACACCCAAAAAAAAAAAAAAAACGGCTCTCTCTCCCGAGCTCAGAACCAGACCTCGTGATCAATTCACGGACCCCGCAATCCCAGCAGCCACAACACCGACCGCCTCACACACACAAGAAACAAAAAAAAAGTAAGCATAAAAAAAAACCCGCACCTCGCACCTTGCGCACACAGGCGCGCAGTCTCCTCACACCTCGCGCACCCTTCTGCGAGCCTCTCCTCGCCGAACAGCTTCCCGGAACCGAGCCCACCTCGCGCGAGCTCCTCTCTCTCCGCGCACTCCGCGCGTTCTTCCTCCAAAAAAACCACACAAGTCCGCAGCTCGCCCACGCTCGCGGGAGCTCCTCTCCCACGCAGCCGCGACGCACGCACACGATTCTCCTTTGCGCGCCCAGATGCGCACCTCTCAACAAAACAGCACCACGAAAAACCGGAGAGCTCCAGCCTCCGATCCTCCAGCTCTCCCGCTCGCAGGAGCTCCTTGCTCGCGCGCTCAGCGGCGCACCTCTCCCAACAGCACACAAAAACGAGAGCTCCAGCTCCCAATCCTCTAGCTCTCGCACACAGAGGTGCGCAAAGAAAAAAAAAACGACTCTCTCACACACGTGCCCAAAAAAAAAAAAACAACACACGAAAACAACGAGCTCCAGCTCGCTTGCTCGTAGGAGCTCCTCTCCCACACGCCGATCGCGGTGCAGCACACGCCCACGATTCTCCTTCGCGCGCCCAGCGCGCAACTCTCGAACGGCTCTCCAAAAACAGAGAGCTCCAGCTCTCCTCGCTAGGGATTCCGCCTGGCTCCTCCCTTCCCCCTCTTTTTTTTTTCTGCCTATCTCTTTTTCTTCCCCGACAAGACTGGCTTAGTTTTAATGAGGCAGCCCATGACCTCTCACAGAAGTGCAGGATTGGCTACTTACAGCCGCTTTGGCATGGTTTAAGTTTATCACAAGCATTAACTCGCCGCTTTGCTCCTGACAAGCCTCCCTAAAATTAAATCCATGGTGGCAAGAATTGTCATGTGGCATGTGCATGGAGAAGCACATCCAACCACTTCCTTTTTTTTTTTTCTTTTTTTTTTTTCCTTTTTCTTTTTCTTTTGATCTTTTAAAGACTATTACACTAGATCTAATACTATCTACTGATGACTTTCAATTTACTTATAAATTCAAAAACTAACCACACAGCCGGACTCCTAGCACCCTAATTAGTCTACCTGAAATTCCTTAGCATTTTTGAAGGTTCCTAAGTATTTTGCCCGAACGGTCAACCCGCCGATCCACTAGTCAAACCCTAGAAATAAATAGCAATTCAACTCGGAAAATTCTAGAAATCTTACCACTACTTCAACCTGCTAGGAGACACTCTTCCGATTTTTCCCATATTTTTTGACCCATTTCTCAAATTTTAGTCATTTTCCAAAGACTTTTCTTTCCATTGTTTATCCTTTTCTTCATTTCCATTCTACTTCCACTACACTTTCAAGCATATTAGTAGGAAGGAGGACAAATGGGAAGTTTAATGTCACATCATGGCTCTAGGCCTATTAATCTAGGAATTTGACCCTATTAGATGGGTTGTCCACCAATTTAACTAAAACTTGGTTAATACTATCCAAAAACTCAAAAAAATGAAGAAAAAGAGTGAGGGCCCACTTTGGCCACTCACACTCGGCTTCCAAAGGTTCGGGATCGGAGGTCCCGTGATCGGTGTCCGAACTAGATGTACTACAACTTCTACCAACCGGCCTTGCTAAAGGTCGGGACGCTCTACTCCTACGCTTGTGACGATTAGTTCGGGTAGAACTGCAAGTACTAACCTTCTGCACTACCTCCTCCTGAACGCTTGGCGGTTCCACCTTGTGAGCCGCCAAAATGGCTTCCGATGATGAATGGGCCACACATTGATTGTGTTAGGTTCAACTAGTAGTTGATATAGGTAACCCAACTAGATTAACCCATGATTTTGGATCAAGAGGGCTAAATGGCCTTTCCATTCACTAATTCCTTAATAGGAGCCACTTTTTGGCAACCCCGGATTTTATTAAGTTAACCAAAAAATAATTAGGAAGGAAAAAATGAAGAGAAGATTAGGAAAAAAAAAAAAAAACAATCGAAAAGAACGAGAAATAGAAGTGGTGGAGAAGAAATTTCCTCCTACCCAGTCGGGAACCGCAATTGGCCATGGTGAAGAAACCACGGGAAAAATTAGGAGAAGAAGAAGAATGATGGTGAGGAGAAGGCGAGAAAAGAAGGAGGCTTAACAAGCCCTTAAAAAAGTAGTTTATAAAGTCCAAAAGGCTTGGGCAAAACCCTCACCATCACTTGGTAAATTAATCCTAACCCCAAGCAAGGGGAATTCAATTTAGGTAGATGAGTTAGATTTAGCATTCTTGAATTTAGCTTAGTGATTCACTTATTGGAGATCATGCACACACCATGTGGCATGGAGTTAAAGTTGAGATTTAGATATTCCATGGTTAGTGTGACATCCACTTTTGGTTAAATGCAAGGGTGGCATGGAGATAAGTAGTCATAGGGTAATAGTTTTTTTTGGAGAAAGTCATTAATGGAAGAAAGCAAAGGCGGCGGGGAACATCCTTGGGAACGCAAGGAGAGCAAGGGCTTAGGGGGTTACCCCCTGGAGAAGCTCATTCGGGTGTGTGTGAGTCAAGGGAAGGGAAACGGAGAGAGATTGAGCGATTGAAGAGAGAGCCGGAAGCCCCGGCCACGAACAGGAAGTGAATTAGGTTACGAACAAGAGCACGAGCGAGAGCACAAGAGCACGAGCTGGAGCACAAACACGAAGATCACAAGAGGACGAGCGAGAGCTGGAGCACAAGAACGAAGATCACAAGAAGACGAGCAAGAGCTGGAGTACAAGCACAAAGATCACGAGAGCACGAGCGAGAGCACAAGAGCACGAGCGAGAGCACAAGAGCACGAGCGAGAGCACAAGAGCACAAGGTGGAGCACAAACACAAAGATCACAAGAGCACAAGCTGGAGCACAACCACGAAGATCACAAGAGAACGAGCGAGAGCTGGACCACAAGAGCACGAGCTGGAGCATAACCACGAAGATTACAAGAGCACGAGCTGGAGCACAAGAACGAAGATCACAAGAGGACGAGCGAGAGTTGGAGCACAAGCACGGAGATCACGAGAGCACGAGCTGCAGCACAAGAACGAAGATCACGAGAGTACGAGCTGGAGCAGAACCACGAAGATCACAAGAGGACGAGCGAGAGCTAGAGCACAAGAGCACGAGCTGGAGCACAAGAACAAAGATCACAAGAGGACGTGCAAGAGCTGGAGCACAAGAGCACGAGCTAGAGCACAAGAGCACGAGCAGGAGCACAACCACGAAGATCACAAGAGGACGAGCGAGAGCTGAGTCAGAAGAGCACGAGCTGGATGACAAGCACGAAGACCAAGGACGGAGGGTGAATCGAGCTGAATCAGGGAGCCTCTCCTCTCCCTCGGACTAGTTTTAATTCCTTGTGCATGAAGGGAACCCTAATTTTCTAGTTACAAAAATCACGCGGAAGCGCTGCCAAATTTTCACTAGGATTAGGGTTTGCTATCAACTCAACCAACCAATCGGTTTAATCTACAATAGTAAGTGAACGCAGCTGGAGGCTCATGCATGGTAGTGTTTGAGTAGGGCTACTTGTGTGAATGCATGTGGTATACACGTGAATGTGTGGTGGACGATTCTGAATAAACATGTACGTTAAGTGTGCACTGCTGGTCGTTGGCTAGGAGCCCAGGATTGAGTCAACCGGTTAATTGAAGGCTGCCATCGTGTTAAGCAAGAAAAACTTATAAGAATTCAAAAAACAAACATAGAAAACGGAGTCATAACCACAAAGATAATGAAGAACTAAACTCTGGGTATAAAAAAAAGAAGCATGTCTGCTGGCCGCTGCTGTCAGGGTCGCACTTAGGTCTGGAATTGGTCGCTGAGGTTCTAATCAAGTTTGCAAGGTTGACCTAACCCGTGTAAGCTTTAAAACGTTGAAAACGGAGCCTTAAGGTGGAACTTATGCTTGTTTAAAGGTTTGGTTCAATTTAAGACTGAATTCAGCCATCACAACACTAATCAGGAGTGAACCTTCTTAAGTAACCACACTATGGGTCACCGTGTCTGAAGTAACCACACTATGGGTCCGCCTTTACCTCGTCTGACAACCCATGGTACTAATTGAGAGCTTCGCCCTTCAACAACCCCGGAATGATCCAAAGTCGCGAAGGATCATCCTCCTCGTTGGCCATGGCAATCGTCTGCCTCTCCATTACCTTTGAACGAGCTATATCTTAGGCAGGTCCCAGGTCGAGCCATGGTGACGGTTGCTTCCTCTTCTTGGGCCTCATGTTCTTCAAATTCGAAGGTTGTGGTCTGTCCTAGTTGGTTCACTTCAAAGTTTTCTAGAAAGGGCTCAAACGACGAAGTTAGAGGTGGCGTGTCACTCCCTACATAAGTGTGTACTTCCACAATGTCTACTGGGGGACTTACGACTCTTACTCCTCTGCTCGGCCTAGGGGTTGAGGTGTTCCTAGGACTAGGTTCGGCACGGAAGGGCTGGCTTCCTCGTCTCGTACTTCTATTCCTACGTTGGGATCGACGCACTCCTATTTTGCTAGGTTCTTCTTGACTCATGAAGGTTCATGGTACTGCCTAGGCACTCACTACATCTATCTTTTGGTCTATGATTACTGGTCACAACTACTAGTTATATTAATGGACTAGCTGTCTTGCTTAGAGAGTGCTCGAATCTCTGCTTGGATCTGCGCGTGGACACGGCTTGGGCATGGTACAGGTGCGTATTGAACGCGGCACGGACACAATGCGGGTACAGCTACTTTCGCAAGATCTGGACAGACTTCAGTCACTTGGGGTCGGACAGGCTCACCGGATGTTATACCTTCCACTGGCGTTTCCATTCCAAGAATGGAGTTCCTGGCCTTCGTTGTCCGCCGGTTCTGAGTAAGGTACTTGAGCCGCTCCCCTTAATGACACCGCCGCCAGGGCAGCTCTGGATCAAATTTGGAAGCAATCGTGATGGACGGTTGATGCTCCTTCACTATCTCCCTCGTTCTCTCTCTTTGCCTCGTAGCTGCTAGGTATCCAAGGATCACAAAGTTAGTTTCAGAAAGAATATACAAGAGGACATGCTATTAGTCTTTGAGTTCAGCGAAGTGGCTCCCCGGCAGCGGCGCCACTTTGTGTCGTAGTATGCGTTGGCAAGTATTCACATCTTAACACAAAGATACCCTTAAGGAAATCGTTCCTAGAGAGAGTCACCGAGAACTACAATGACTAACAACAAACCATGATCTGTACAATGTCAACTGTACAATATATACATCAAAAGAAAGGAGAGAAAGGTTTAGATCACAAGGGATGAGCGTTAATTACACCAACCGCCCCACCCAAGTGTTTTACATGGCCCAGATCGTACATGGCCCGGATCCTACATGGCCCGGATCCCACATGGACGTTACAACTATATACATTATAGACATCCGAGATACTTTCGTATCCAGAGAGTGTTTTATCACCATGAACGACAGTTCACAGACTCAAACAAGTTTTAGTAAACGTCAATTGTTCCTCACAGTTTCTCCAATCACTCCTACTCACTAACTTGGGATGGTTGTGGTGTCACTGGGTTCCCCCCGTAAGAGGGGATAAGGCTTGGGCCTTAAGGACTAACACTACTCTGGTGGCAAGTATGCGGTTTACCTACCATTCGATCTATGAGACCTTTCTTTACCTCAGAATCAGCTAAAGGAGTAGTACGTCGTGGGCTTGCCTAGCTATTAGCCCCCGGGATACCCTATTCCTACTCCTTTTCTTTAGGGAACAAAGTCCTCCTCCTATTACTCCGATGGTCACCGCGCAAACAGGGTTAGTTGGATCTCCTTTTTTCTCTCAAGATAATCCGAGCTGCTAGAGTCGGTCTGGGCTTACTGCCCTTGGGTCAAGCCAATCTACTCCGTCCTCAAGACAAAGGGCAGATGGTGTGTAATACTCCTATGGATCAACCTATCTAATCAAAGGTTGATAAATCCGGGATCCAGAGTACATCTTCACAATCGATGACATCCTGCCGCCGACCGGTCACACAAGACATATCAAGACTCCTTCCGCACTCGTCACTCCCCCTCGTCCTCCCCTAACCACTTATAATCTCACCTGTTATTCCCATCCACCCGGACTAACTCTACCTGATGGAACAAGGAAACAATCACAAGGGGTCAGAGTTAGAGCCACGCCCAACTAACCATCTAACCATCTCACCTGTTATTCCCATCCACCCGGACTAATTCAACTTGATGGAACAAGGAAACAATCACAAGGGGTTAGAGTTAGAGTCACGCCCAACTAACCACCTAACCATCTCACCTGTTATTCCCATCCACCCGGACTAATTCAACTTGATGGAACAAGGAAACAATCACAAGGGGTCAGAGTTAGAGTCACGCCCAACTAACCACCTAACCATCTCACCTGTTATTCCTATCTACCCGGACTAACTCTACTTGATGGAACAAGGAAACAATGACTCGACGGTTAGTATGGACTTGAGGAGTGGACTACTTGAGATGGTACTCACAGTCATATAGAATCCGAGCTCTCCAATCGTCGAAGGTTTTCTGAGAGCGTAGGTTTAGAATTGAACTGAAAGCAAGTACACACATTAAGCAGTGAAGAGAGAAGCCACGAGACTCCTCTCTTATACTACGAAAGGACTCACACAAGAGTCTAAACTCAAACGATACCTTCTAAGAAAAAACGGTGACATTAACTACTCTTGGCGGTCGTGCTGCCACTCCACACGACGTGCACCGTCAGAGATCACTTATTACACAAAACCCAAGGCAAAACCAAGTCAAAACCAAAGTCAACCGGGGGCCAAATCTCGGACTGAATAGTGACCTACAATCCAAGATCTTGGCCTACTTTTGGGCCAGATCCTCGAGTCTCTTCCGCTCCTCCCTCCTCTTGCGCTTGTTGGAACTCCGGCTTGAAGTCGGGGTGGGCGCGGCTGCTGCAAGTGCCACCAATGGCGCAAACACATCGGTGGAAGGCGTGGGTTGGCCAATCGTTGCCCTCAACAAGGTTTCCCTCCAGGGCAAGGAGGAATCCGGGCCATCCGGGGTGATTGACACGGTAGTCATGCCCGGATGTGGCCCGCATCGTGTCAGAGGAGTCGATACCTGACTCGGGGTGCCCATGATGATATCCTGGCCGGATATCTGTCCTGGAGTATGCAAGTAAGAGGAACTCTCACTTGCGGTCTTCCCAATGTAAAGTGTGAGCCAAATAAACCGCCCCTAATGGGTGGCTTATCTTGAACACAAGACCCTACATATAGGATGCAGCCCCTTGTGCAAACATACTTTAACCATTCATACAAGCATGATGACCCAAGGCGTGGTCACTTAAGAGGGTTCGTTAATAATTAGTGATGTGATGGCTGAATTCAGCCTTAGGTTGAATCCAACCTTTAGACAAGCGTAAATTCCGCCTCAAAGCTTTGTTTCCAATGTTTTAAAGTTCCATCGGGTTCAATTTTGCCTTGTGAACTTGATTAGCACCTTAACCACCACTTCCACGCCCAAGTGCGACCCTAACAGCAGCAACCAGCAGACAGGCTCCTCTTTTTATGTTAAAAGTTTAATTCTTCATTATCTTCGTGATTATGACTCCGTTTTTTACGTTTGTTTTTTGAATTCTTATTAGTTTTTCTTGCTTAACACGATGGCAGCCTTCAATTGATCATTTGACTCGACCCTGGACCTCCCAGCCAGCGACCAGCAGTGCACCTTCAACATATGACTTTATTCAAGATCATGCACCACATTCCTACGCATGTATCACATTCATTCACACAAGAATCCATCCCAGCCTTACTAAGAGTGAGCCTCCTGCTGTGTTCACTTACTAATGGCGCTCTAATCGGTTATTTAGTTGAATATATAGCAAACCCTAATTCTACCGAAAAATTGGCAGCGCTTCCGCGTGGTTTTTGTATTTAGAAAATTAGGGTTCAAGTCATACACATGGAATTGAAGAGGTTCGAGGGAGAAAAAAAAAGGGGCTCCCTGATTTAATTCGGTTCACCCTCCATCCTTAGCCTTCGACTTGCTTTGTCAGCTCGTGATCTTGCTCCTCTTGTTCAGCTCGTGATCTTACTCCTCTTGTTCAGCTCGTGATCTTGCTCCTCTTGTTCAGCTCGTGATCTTGCTCCTCTTGTTCAGCTCGTGATCTTGCTCCTCTTGTTGGTGCTCTTCACTCCGCAGCCCGTATCTTTGTTGTCATAGCTCCGATCCGCACGTTCTTGAGCTTGTTGGAAAGCCAACGTTCTAATCTATCTAGTCCTTAAATCTTAGCTTGATTGGACAAGAACTCCACTACTGACAAGGGAAAACCTGAGGCCGTATGAGATCCGCCACCGATCCTCCAGCTGGTCGTCCTCACTCCGCCGCCCGTATCTTCGTCGTCACAGCTCCGATCCGCACTTTCTTGAGCTTGTTGGAAAGCCAACGTTTTAATCTATCTACTCCGAAAGTCTTAGCTCGATTGGACAAGAACTCCGCTACTGACGAGGGAAAACCTGAGGCCGTACGAGATCCGCCACCGATCCTCCAGCTGGTCGTCCTCACTCCGCCGCTCGTATCTTTGTCGTCACAGCTCCGATCCGCACGTTCTTGAGCTTGTTGGAAAGCCAACGTTCTAATCTATCTACCCTGTTATTTTCGCAACGATTGAATCAATTTTCAGCCCACATGAGGGGGAAATCTGAACCCTACCTCTCTCTCTCCTTCCACACACCTCTCTCACTCCCACCTCCCACACTTCGAATGAGCGCCCTCCAAGGGGGTGACCCCAAGGCCCTTGCTCCCTTCTTTGTTCCCAAGGTCGTTCCCTTCGTCGTTCAGAGCCGCCATTTTGGGTGGGCACATTAATGGTCACACTAAACAACTAGTAACTAAAAAGCTAATAAATCACTAGCCACCCTTGCATTTAACACAAGTGGGTGTCCCACTAACCAAGGAATATCTAAATCTAAACTTTGACTCCATGCCACATGTGTGTGCATGATCTCAATAAGTGAGCTATTAGCTAATTTTGAAAGGTGCAAAAAAATCTAACTCTACCTAGCTTGAATTTCCCTTGCTTGGGGGAATTCCTAATTTACTTAGTGATTGGTGAGGGTTTTTTTCCACTTCTTTTTGGACCCTATTGACTATTTTTTTAAGGGCTTTTAACGCCCCATTCTTTTTTCTTTTCTCCTCACCATCCTCCTTCTTCTTCTCCCATTTTTTTGGTTTCGTGATTTCTTCATCGTGACCGAATACGGTCTACAACTCGATAGGAGGTAAATTCTTCTCCACCACTACTCATTTTAATTCTTTTCTAATTTTCTTTTGTCTTTTTTCCCTTCTCTCTTTGCTTTTCTTTTCTGGTTTATTCCCTTTTTTTTCTTCCTTTTTGGCTAACTACATAAATTCCGCGATTGCCCATATATGGCTCCTCTTTTAGTGAGGGGAAAGGCCACTTGGCCATTTTAATCAAAAAACCACGAGCTAGTCCATGGGATAACCCATTTTCACCACTCATTAGCCCTAATGGACCCGACGTGAGGTCCATTCATCCCTGTGAGCCGTTTTTGGGGCTCACATAAAGCCCGCTCTGCAAAGATGTGAGCCCAAATTTTGGGTCCCATTTCATTTTTGGTTAAATTGTTGAATTCTTAGTACAGTAGTTGGAAGTTAGTTTCGAAATATGGTTAGTAGTGTTAGAAGCCCATAATACTTCGCAAAATTAGTGGAAGGAGGCTTGAGAGGGTTAGAGTTTAGAGGAGATTAGACCTCGCAAAGGAAAATTTGCAATAGCAGTAAAGAGAAATAGAAGAAAAAAAAAATTAGAATTAGAATTACAAGTAGAAATATTAAAATTAGAATTAGAAGTAGAATATTAGAATTAGAAGGAGAAGTAGAAGATCTAGAAGAAAAAAAGAAGAAGAAAGAAAGAGAGGAAGAGAAGGAAAAAGTAGAAGAAAGAAGTGGATGAGGTAGAAGGTGAAAAAAAAAAAAAAAAAAGAGAAAAAAAAAAAAAAAAAAAAGGAAAAAAAAAAAGAAAAAAAAAAGAAGATGAGCTGGAGAAGGAAGGAGCAACATGGAGGGAGCAGAATGTAGGGATGTTGAAGCGATGGCAGTACCTGAGTTTGGAAGAGCCATGTGGATGCCAGCTGAAGTCGTGGCGCGCATGAGCAAGGAGATGCACGATCGCCTTAGCGAATGCAAGAATTCGGGGACGTTAGGAATCCGCGGGCGGAAGGCGCGGCGGTGGGCGATGAGCGTCGAGGTGCAAGCGGAGCAGGGAGCTCGGCGGCCAGAGAGTGGAAGATCGGTGCTGTGGAGGGAAAAAGGAGACGATTCGTGGGGGTCTGAGGGGAAGGGATTCGGAAAGAGAGTGTGTGTGAAGGGCGGGTCGATGTTGGAGAGTAGGCGATGTGTGTCGGGGAGGAAGCTGTGAGTGTGGGCGGGCGGTCAATTGGCGGTGTGTCTGTGAGTGATGGAGTGGCGGGGTCGTGAGTGTGTAGGCAGAGAGTAGAACGAATGTGGTGTGTGTGGGAGTTCGTGGTTGCGGTCACTGCCAAGAGAGAGCGAGGAAGCAGCGTCGGCGGCTAGGGCGAGAAGCAAGCGAGGGTTCTGTGAGGGAATTGGAGTGTAGGTCGTGTGAGGTTGGGCGGTGATTCTTGGTGTGCGATGCAGAGTCCGCGCGCAAAGCATCGGCGAAGTTGCGATTGGGGGGGTCGTGAATCTCGTGTCAGTGAGTGAAGTGTGTGTGTGTGAGTTGAGTCTGGTGTGTAGAGGATTGCAGCTGATGCCACTGCGGAGAGGAGTGTGAGGGTCTTCATCGTGTGAGGTTTTGGGAGCGGTTGATGTGCGTGTGCGAGAGCAAAGGTTTTGTACCGGTGAGGGACCGATTTCGAGGGGAAAGTAACTTGCTGTGAGGTGCTGGAGTCAGAGGGTCAGGTAATCAGGCTCGGCCTGAGTCTGCTCTCTGTATGTGTGTATTTCCGGGGAGGTTGTGATTGACGAGTCTGCGCCGTTGGTGACGTTTAGGTATCTGGAGGGAGCAGACTCGGTGTGTACTCCGAGTTCGCGGGGGTGCGGTTGTGAAGACCAAAGTTCGGACGAGAGGACAGGAGGCACTAAGAGTCGTCAAAGAGAGTGTGGGCAATTTTGGGCGGATTGGCTGCTGCAAAGATGAGCGCGAGCGCTTGGCGAGAAACGTCTGCGGTGGACAGTGAGAAGTGCCTTCGGAGCGCAGCGTTTGGTGGAGGGAGTTCGGACTAGTGCGTGCGTGCGATTGCGAGCGGAAGGCTCTCGGATTACATGTGTGAGGAAGGCGCGGTCTTGAAGCGCGGCGAAGGTGCTGCGAGGGCGGCGCTCAAGGGGGACGTTAGGGGTCGGAGCCCGAGCTTGGGCGGCGAGCGAGAGCGTGAAGTTTGAGCGATCGCCCAAACTGTGGGTGGCGTGGTGGGTCGTGCTGCAGACGCGGTTATCACCGCGGCTCCGTAACTCATTGATGGCAGCAGCTGCAGGGGTGCAGAATCGCAATTGCATCGTCGCCACAACTTTGCCTCAGCCCGTACGCGACATCACAATAGGGAGGCGTCGTAGGTGGTCGTCCGTCTGTGAGCACGTTATCTGTAGATGTGTGGAGTGGTAGGATATAGTTCGAAGGTTTGGGTGCGTGCCGAGTTGAAGGCGTGCGGTTGTGTGTGGGATCGGTTTCGGTTGCCTCGGAGTCAGCCTTGGTCTGGACGCGCATGTCACCATTAACATTGTGGTTGGAGTGAGTCCGGGTGCATTAGCCTTGCTGGAGTTGCGTGCCGTGTTGCAGAGTTGTGTGTGAGGCCTTGCAGCGGCGGTTGTGGCGAGTCGGTGCCGCGCGCAGAGCAAGTGAGGGTGTGAACCTGTTGGAAAAGGAGTGGTAAGAGCGCGCGGGAAAGAACGGCCCGTGCCGTGCAGTAGTGCTAAGGCAACTTGAAGGAGGAGTTCGTGTAGAGTAAGACGAGGAATCTTGTAACTAGGATTTCGGTGGAGCTTTCTTCCGTGCGCTCGTTGGACAGTGGGATCTTAGACACTGCGGTTGCCTCCATGAGCTCTTGTATTTTGTGTATCTGGTGTATTGGATTAAATTCGGGAGCCAGTCTTGGCTTGTTTCCAGTGCATGTTTCCGCCTAGAATTCTGATGTCTAAGAATGTCGTGAAGAAGAGTTGAAAGAAGAAAACCACACATAAAAGAACAGAAAAGAAAAAAATCAAATAAAAGATAAAAAAACAAGGAAAAAGAAAATCAAGCCAATAAGGAAGAGAAATTAGTAAATGGTAAAAGAGAAGAGCATGGTATGATGAAGGTATGAGTACAAAGTACTTCGACCACCGTAATTAAGAATTATAGACCGTGGAGTTTATTTGTTGGCCGAGAGGTACAGTAAGTGCATTGGGAATAGATGGAGGTTGTCTAACAGTAATTAATTAAATTTAACGATCTTATTAATCAGGGTAATTTAATGGTGAAACCATAAGGAGGAATTAGGTTGCACTCATCGATAGTGAAATCGAGAAGGTTGGAGAGAGATGTAATCTTGAACTCACCACTTGACTACATAACGCAATTAAGGGTGGTGATTTTGGGGTTACAATAGGGGCCACAACCGGTGTAGTGCGCGAGGGATTACCGAGTGGTAGCAGGTGAGGATGCACGGGGAGTGGGGGCTCCATCGCAACACCCGGATGTTCCTTCCAACCACACTGCATTGGTGTGATGACCTCCAAAGGAAATGGTCCCGCCGGGACCTTCGAGCTCGTGAGTTGAGGGGGCAGATCCGAGCTGTCAAGGTCCACCACTTCCTTCTCCTTCCGTGGGCCGTGATCACCAAGGCGACGCTCCTCCGGGTTGGTCTCCGAACCCGAGTCCCCATCCTTGTCGGAACTGTGGGAGTCTTCCACAAACCTCGGTAGAATGTGAGTGAGATTGCTCACCAATAACCTCATGTTGGCATAAGCCGCCTCAACCTTCACAGTTTGCTCCATTACGAAGGCAATCACCCGCTTGCTGGAAATGTGGTCATCCCTCTCCAATCGAGCATCGAACATCTTGGCCTTCAATACCACATCTGCGGGAAAATGTAATGCTTCGGGAAAGTATAGATTGACCACGTACAAGGTCAATTATACAATAGATACATCAAAAGAAAGGATGGAATAAAGGTTTAGATCACAAAGCCTAGGTGTTAATTACACCAATTATCCTCGTCTTCGTACGCGTGATGTCTCCTCGTACGTCCTACCTCGTACGTCTTACCTCGTACGTCCTACCTCGTACGTGTTACCTCATACGTCCTACCTCGTACGTGTTACCCCGTACGTCCAAACTTGTACATCCTACCTCGTACGAGTAGGAAGGGCTTTTATTACTCAAACTTTAGATTAGATCTGGGGCTTATAGTTACACCTATGCACAATATGGACATCCAGAGTACATGCGTACTCGGCAGGGGTTTATATCACCACGGACGATGATCCAAGGACTCACGGAGATTTTAGTGTTTCGCACAAGTAACATAGATTCTTCGTCCCATTCTCTCCTTCTAACTCTTCTCACTCACTCGGATAGTTATGGCGTCATTGAGATCCCCGAAGGGCTGTTAGACCCGTGTTTCCAAAACTGTCAGTGGCGTAATGTAAGTGAGCAAGGGGCCTATCCGCCCACTATCCGTCCTCCTCTCAGTCTCCCTCCACATCCGATGCGGCTGGAGGTAAGATGTTTCAGGGGATGATACGAGTCGTCACAACTGACACCAATCGGTACATCGGAAGGTCAGTCAAGACTCACTATGACCCTTACACATCCGTCACTCCCCCCTCGTCCTTCCCTAGACACGTACAATCTCACATGTTATTCCCATCCACCCCAACTATTCTACTTGATGGAACAAGGAAACAACTGTAACCGTTTAGAGTTAGAGTCACGCCCCTACTAACTATCCTCTCACCTCACCTGTTATTCCCATCCACCCGTACTAATCTACTTGAAGGAACAAAGAAACAATGATTAGACAATTAGTACAGACTTGAGGAGTGGACTACTTGAAATGGCACTCATAGTCATGTATGCAATCCGAGCTCTCCAACCTTCAAAGGTCTTCTCAAAGCGTAGGTTTAGAATTTAATTGAAAGCGAGTATACACATCAAGCAGTCCAGAGAGATGCCCCGAGACTCTTCTCTTATACTGCAGCAAATACACACTACCGTCCAAACTCAAAGGATACCTTCTCACTAAAACAACGCATTAACTACTCTTGGCGGCGGTGGCTGCCACTCTACACGACGTGCACTGTCAGAAGGTAACTTATTACACAAATCCCAAGGCAAAACTAAGTCAAAACCAAAGTCAACCGGGGGCCAAATCCCGGAATGAACAGTGACCTACGAACCAAGATCCTTACCCTACAGACATAGAATCCTACCTACCCTGCGCCAACTTCTCAAGCCTCTTCTTCTCCTCCTTCCTTCCACGCTTCTTGGAGCTTTGGCTTGAAGAAGGGGTGGGTGCGGCTGTAGCAAGTGCCATCAATGGTGCCAAAGTGGCCTGTGAAGGCTGAGTCGGCGTGGCAAACGGACGGGGCACAATTTCCCTTGCAGAGAAAGGAGTGGGTAGAAGCACACTAAGGTGGGTGCACTTTCATACAACCTATTGTACCAAAAAAGTGGTAAAAGTCAACCCTTCTTTGGGATCCAATTTGCCTTGTATACATTGAGTATAAACATGAATATTTTTAGCATTCCTAAAGCGTGGCAGGTGGTGTGACACGCGCGGCTTTAAGAGCCTCGAAAGTTGCGCCTGTTGGAGTTTATGGAGGCGTTTAAGAGGTTTAATTTGTACTATATTTGTACCTTTGCGGGAGTGGAAGGTGTTTCAGTTTGCCACCTTTTACTCATATTACTTAAAAATCAGTTTGCTACCCACATGGGGATCCCCTTAAAACGACTGGATACTGAAAAAAAAACAAAGTTTGGATCATTTTTGAGTATATTTTGCCCAAAAATAATTTTAGCACTTTGACCGTAAAAATCACAATGAGCGACTAAAAATTATCACAACTTTTAATGTGCATTTGAAGGATTTAAACATGTTCTTCCACTATCTAAGTGTGAATTTGTACTATCTTTTGTCAAACAACATGATATTCGTACTTTTGTTGTTTTTATCCAGACTATGACGTACCTTCTGAAAGTTAAAAAAGTACATATATACATGTGTTCCCAATGTTTTTTGAAGTAAAGCACAATAGTTTTACAATATTCATTAGTATTGCTAACATCATTGCCAAAAACATTAGTACTTTTGCATTGGGAGCACTACTAATCCGGCCATTGAAGTTTGGGACCCCCTGAAAAAACTGCTCGTGACGTACTAAGTGCTCCGACCTAGCTTGCTTCCACCCTAGCTTGCTTCCACCCGAGTACCAGTTCCGGTGGAGGTGAGTGGCAGAGAAATTGAAACCGGATGAAACTTTGGCCTAGCTAGGGGAATTGGTACCTGGTTCGGAGTCGTCATGATATCCGGGCCGGATGTAAGAACCGAGAGGTGCCACTGAGAAGAACTTTCACTGGTAGTCTTTCCTATCTTGATTGCGAGGTAGTTCTCATGCATTTCCTATAGTTCAGTCAATACAGTCAATAAATTATTTTTTCCTTCACCGCCTGGACGAGTCCTTGGATGGGTGGGTTGCCCACCAAACTGCTCACATGTGCCAATGTCTTGTTTGTGTCTTTTACGTACACACGAAGGGCTTCAATTAGCTCGGATGCCCGGTATGTCTTGTCTCCGAGGTGTGCGGGTCGCGTAACGGCTGCGCGGAGTGCAGCTCGAGTTCGAGTGGAAGGGGCTCCTCCGTCTCTCCTTCTCTGACGCTTGGGGGGTGGAGGTGCCTCTTCTTCTGATGGGGAGGAAGTGCTTCCTCCTTCAGAGCCCGACTCGAACTCCAATTCCGTCCCCTGGAATTTCTTCATCATCACATGAGTCTCGTACACCGTAGTCTCCTCGGGCGTCGTTTCCTTGAAGTGATGATAGAGGTGGATCAAGAAGGGACAAAGAGGAGATCGCTTGGCATTGCTAACACTCTTTGTCAATCGGAAAACTACGTCCTTCACAATGATGGCCCAATTCACCATCCTCTCCCCTAGATAAGATCCATACACGGTATTGGCAAGAGTCACGGTGACCCGTGTAGGTTTTTCAGGGTGCAGAATTGGTACGAGGAATGCAAAGACCCGTCGGGCTCGAGGGTCTATGCAATCCTTCAAACCGTAACCATTCTTGGAGTCCTTGGTGTTGAATTGTCCCTTGGCATACTCCTCCTTCTTCAAACTCGTCCATCCTGCCCCATGCCAAGGAAATTTGTACACCTCCTGCCACTTTCCCATAGTCCACGGACTTGGGCAAGCTCGGATACTGTCTCCTTTAGGGTCTGGCAACGAATCTTGCCTTAATTCCTGTATAGTGGACTCAATGCAAAAACTCCAACAACATTCCAAAAGAGAGAGGCATCCCATGCGGAGAAGATCCTCCTTGAGTTTGGTAAGCTCAAGGAGGTCCTTGGCGATGGCGGGAAAAATGGCTTTGACCGAGGCCATTACCAGGGTGGAAGAGGCCATGATCCCCCCTACTTCCTCGTTTTACTTCCTTCCCTCTTGTTTGCAATTCTTGGGTACCAGGTGCTCCCTCGTGGACTGACTTGGAGTACCGACTCGTCTTCTCGGGTTCCCCAAGTTCCATGCTCCGGGCTGGACCTCTCCGGTGCTGCAGCTGGTGTGATGGTGCTTCTAGGCGGGTAAGTGGTGGTGCCTCTGGCTCGGCTACTACAGTACCCTCCAGGCTGTAAGGAACAGGGCCTCTGAGCTTACGTCAAAAGTGCCTCTGGGCTGTAAGGATGAGTGCCTCCGGGCTTACCTCGACAGTGCCTCCGGGCTTGTACGTGAAGGTGCCTCCGGGCTTTAAGAGTGCCTCCGGGCTTGTACGTGAAGGTGCCTTCGAGCTGTAAGGATGAGTGCCTCAGGGCTTACAAGGATGAGTGCCTCCGGGCTTACAAGGATGAGTGCCTCCGGGCTTACAAGGATGAGTGCCTTCGGGCTGTAAGCAACAATGCCCCTGGGAGTAAGGATGAGTGCCTCCAGGCTTACCTTGACAACATCTCCGGGTTTGTACGTGAAGGTGCCTCCGGGCTGTAAGCAACAGTGCCTCCGGGCTTGTACGGGAAGTTGCCTCCGGGCTGTAAGCAACAGTGCCTCCGGGCTTGTACGCGAAGGTGCCTCCGGGCTGTAAGGATGAGTGCCTCTGGGCTTACCTCGATAGCGCCTTCGGGTTTGTACGTGAAGGTGCCTCCGGGCTGTAAGCAACAATGCCTCCGGGCTTGTACGTGAAGGTGCCTTCGAGCTGTAAGGATGAGTGTCTCCGGGCTTACAAGGATGAGTGCCTCCGGGCTTACAAGGATGAGTGCCTTTGGGCTGTAAGCAACAGTGCCTCCGAGAGTAAAGATGAGTGCCCCCAGGCTTACCTTGACAGCATCTCCGGGCTTGTACGTGAAGGTGCCTCCGGGCTGTAAGCAACAGTGCCTCCGGGCTTGTACAGGAAGATGCCTCCGGGCTGTAAAGATGAGTGCCTCCGGGCTTACCTTGACAGCATCTCCGGGCTTGTACGTGAAGGTGCCTCCGGGCTGTAAGCAACAGTGCCTCCAGGCTTGTACAGGAAGATGCCTCTGGGCTGTAAAGATGAGTGCCTCCGGGCTTTCAAGGATGAGTGCCTCCGCGCTTACCTTGACAGCGCCTCCGGGCTTGTACGTGAAGGTGCCTCCGGGCTCAGCTCGTCCTCTCACCTACTCCTGGCTCAGCTCGTCTCTCTCTAATCAGTGGTGCTATAGAGGTCAAGTGGGGTCGGTTAAGTAGTTGACCCGAGCTTAAGGGGAAGGATCCGATGGGTTGCGGCTGTAGATTCCACGTTCCTTCCTTTCGTTCCAGCTATTGCTCCGGGCTCGGCACGTTCGATTCTCACTTTACAACTTGCGTTTGTCTCTCACTCCTCGTCCAGATCAATCTTCAGGGCGTGGGTTCCGGGCTTGGGGTCCGAGCTTGGGCTCTAGCTTGGGCTCCGGGCTTGGGATGGCTCTGTCCTTGGCCATATCTGCGCTTGGGCTGTATTGGCTCTCGGGGCGATGGTTTGAGCTCCGGGCATGGGCTGGTCCCAGGTCCATGCTTCGTGGTTTTAAGGTATCCTTACAGCCCCTATTAATCTTGCTTCCTAACCTATCTAATAAACTATACCAAAGTAGTATTAACCTAAAACCTGAACCAATTAGTCTAGGATTAGCATAGTTAACCTCTTAACTAAAAAAAATTGAAATTTGTGGTACGATATTACCCCCTTCTCACATGGGAGCGTCCTTCCGAGCAGACAAACTGTCTTCTAACTCGTCCTGTTTCTTCATTCTCGCGGTATAATTTCACTCGTGAACCGTTGGTTCTAGTCTCCAAAAAGTTTCTTTGCAAATCCTTTAGTTGTAAGGATCCATTTGAAAACACCTCATGTACTTCAAAGGGACCCATCTATGTACTTTACCTGGGAAATCTTGGTGTCTGCTATCAAAGTACAGGACAAGACTCGCAACTTCAATGCCCTTGTTGCTGGTCAGCTTTAGATCGTAAATCCTCTTCCTTTGAGCTTGGACCTCCCTCGTTTGTTGTAGCGTGTCACTTCGGGCTTCTTCCAGGCCATCAATTTCGGCAAACCGTGCTTCTAGGGAGGTACTCCGCGTGGTGCGTTTGGAGGCCAAGACTCTATGGGTTTCTATGTCCATCTCGATGTGCTGCAACACCTCTTGTCCATGGACCAGGAAGTAGGGGCTCCTTCCGGTGGTGGTCTTCCTTGTAGTGTTATAAGCATACACGGTGGAGAAAAGCTTCTTGTCCCAGTTCGTTTTGTGTGCCGCAACTACCTTGTTGAGGATTCCCCCCACTATATCATTTGCACGCTTGGTAAGACCGTTGGCCTTTGGGTTATAGGGCGTGGTCTTCCTATGCTTGATGGCATACCTAGAGGTTAGATCCTGAATTACTTCATTCAGAGAGTGAGTACCCCTGTCACTAACAATCTCAAGGGGGTGACCAAACCTCATACATATTTGTTCAAAGAGGAAGGCAGCCGAGGTGTTGGCGTCATTTCTCCTGGTTGCTCGAGCTTTGACCCACTTAGTGGCGTAATCCGTGGCTAGGATGATGTACCTGCTTCTATTCTTGTTCACCAGAAAAATGGGGCCGATGAAATCTATTCCCTATTTCTCGAAGGGTGCCAAGGGAATGATGGGAGTCAAGGGCCAATGATTCAGGGTGGCCAGATTGTTGGTTCGTTGGCAAGGGTCGCAACTTTAGACAAAGTGCTTTACGTCTCGGTGGAGATGCTACCACCAGTATCCCGCCGCTCAAATCCGCTCCACGGTGCTCATCACAACAAAGTGTCCTAACGCAGGGTGATCGTGTAAGGCACGGATGACAGGTCTTCTCTCTTACAGCTCTAGACACCTTCGTAACTTCTCGTCGGGTCCAAACTTGAAAAGGATCCCTTCAATGAGGGTGTAAGGAGCTACCTTGTGCTAGAATACGGCCTTCTCTTCTCTGCTACTCCCTTCCGGGTACGTGTGATCCCGAAGGTAGGATCGTATGTTCTTGTACTCTGAGTCTTCGTTGGGATCTGTTTGGAAGATCAACTCTTCTTCCGTGGTCTTTCCTTCTCCTCCAGCGTGACGCTTCTCCGTGGTCCTTGGCTCGGAGTGATGATGGTGGGCAGGGCGTTCCTGAAGGATATCCGGATTTTGATCCATGTTGTCTCCCAGGTTGGAATCCGATATTGAGTCCGGGAACTCGTCGGTGAACTCTATTTCTAGGTCGTTGGTACTTTCCGACCCTCGTTTTTGCGACAGGTAGTCAGCGTTTTGGTTGGCTTTGCCGGGTTTTACTCTCACCTCGTAGTTAAACTCTTGAAGTAGAAGTATCCAGCAAGCAATCCTCCCTGAAAGGTCAGGCTTGTTCACAAGGTACTTCAATGAGTCATGGTCCGTGTGGAAGACTATCTTGTATTCAAGAAGGTAATGGCGAAACTTCTTACAGGCGTACACCACTGCCAAAGCTTCCCTCTCGGTGGCCGTGTAGTTCCTCTCCGCGGCGCTCATCTGACAACTAGCGTAGATGGGCTTTTCTCTGCCACTTGGTCCTTCCTGCCACAAGATTGCTCCTAGGCACCATCGAGATGCGTCAAGAGTAACGTGAAAATCCTTATCCCATCGCGGAGGGGATAAGATAGGTGCGGACAATACTCGTACCTTGAGTTCTTCAAAGGCCTCTTATCTTTGTTCTGTCCACGCAAAATCCTTTTCTTTCTTGAATAGTTCCGTGAGAGGGGCAGCCAATTGGGCATACTTGTTGATGAACCGCCGGTAGTAGCCTACGCATCCCAAAAACCTTCTTATTTCTTGCACATTGGTCAGTGCCAGTAGCTAGAGTATCGCCTTTACCTTATCGATGTTGACATGCAGTCCCTCCTTGTTGACAACATGCCCCAAAAGTACGCCGGAGAGCATCGCAAAGAAACACTTACCCGGGTGTAGTTTCAAGTTGGTTTCTCGGCACCTCTCGAACGTCTTCCGCAAGTACCCCATGTGGCCCATGTGGGTACTGAATACCGCAAAATCGTCTATGAACACTTCCAAGAAATGCTTCAGGAAGTCTTGAAAGATGTCCATCATCAAGCGCTGAAAAGTGCTAGGTGCGTTGCACAACCAAAAGGGCATGCAGTTGAATGCATAAGTGCCCCATTCCGTGGTGAAGGTCGTTTTCAGTTGGTCGGCTTGTCTAATGGATACCTGATTGTACCCGGAGAACCCGTCCATGAAACTAAAGCACTCATTCCCTGCTATGTGATCCAACACCATGTCAATGAAAGGAAGGGGGAAGTAGTCTTTCTTGGTGGCCGAGTTTAACTTACGAAAGTCCTGGCACACACGTATTTTTACCTTCCCATCTCGTCCCACCTTCTTGGGTACGATCACTATGGATGAAACCCACTCCGACTTGTTGACCGAGTATATGAACCCAGCCTCCAACAGTTTGTCCAACTCCTCCTTTACCATAAGTGAATACTTAGGGTTCAGGCGGTATTGGCATTGCCTGACCGGTACAGCACCGTCTATTAGATCGATCCCGTGCTCTCCTCACCCGGCGGGTATACCGGTCAGGTCGGAAGTCTCCCAGAAAAATACATCCACAAACTCTTGTAGAAGATCTTCCTCTCTCCTTTCGTTAAGTTCTTTCCGAGGTCGAACGGCTTGCCTGGAAGGACTTCGAGGGTGTCGTAATCTTCAGGTGATACGACAGGTTTGGTGCGATCTTCTCCATCTAATCCGAGCAGGCTTGGGTCGCACAATTGTGGGGGTGTTTGTAGATGTTCACCTTCTTGTATCGGAAGGGTCCGTCCTTCTAATTGTTTCCTTACCCACTCTTGAGTAAGGAGCTGTGAAGCCTCTCCTAACGAGGAATCTTCCTGATGGAATGGGTTGGCGTCCGGTCTGGGCTCTTTCCCGTCCAGCTCCTCCACCTCCCCTTGCTCCTGGACTGCCTCCACAAATCCATAGTCCGTTTCGACTTGGTCCCTAAAGTTCTCCACCAGGTAGGACGAGGTAGAGTCATTTCCTTCGTGGTCTGACCAATTGGAGGTATAACCTTCATTGTCACTGGTCTCTCCCATGGCTTCTTCGTATTTCCATGGAAGAGAGGTAGGTGGGTTGCCAAAGGTGAACTCTTTTTTACCTTAGTTCACTCGTACGTCTAGAAGATATAACCAAGGGCATCCAAAGAGCAATAGAAAAGGCTTACCCATTTCTACTTTAAGTATGACGTAGTTGAAGAGATAGGTGATGGGACCTATCTTGGTGGGAATACTGGACAACCTTCCTAAAGGTAAGACCCGGGATTGGTCGGCCATCCGTAGGACTTGATTCGTATGATCAAAGGCCGTACACCCTAGGTCATTGGCGGTCTCTTCTGTCATGAGGTCGACTCCCGATCCTCCATCGACAGGTACATTACGGATAACACCCATCTATCTCTACGGTTATTTCCGGGGCGCCGTAGTCTTCTACTGCGGAAAAGTTTACGGCCACAGTGGGAAGTCGTATCCTACGTTGTCTAGAATGGATACAAGCTTCTTTGTCTATCTTCTGGTAATTAGGGTTGTCTCGTAACACCTGGCCTATAGTCACGTTGGCCTGTAATCCTCTAATGTCTTTGTGAGCCGCTAAAACGGCTCCCGACAATGAATGGACCGCACATCAATTGTGTTAGGTTCAACTAGTAGTTGAAGTGGGTAATCCAATAAGATTAACCCATGATTATTGATCAATATGGCTAAATGGCCTTCCCATTCACTAATTCCTTAAATAGGAGCCACTTTATGGTGACCACGGGTTTTATTAAGTTAACCAAAAAATAATTAGGGAAGGAAAAAATGAAGAGAAGGAAAAAGAAAAAAGAAAACAAAAACAATAGAAAAGAAGAAAAGTAAAGTGGTGGGAAAAACCACGGGAAAAAAAATTAGGAGAAGAAGAAGAATGATGATGAGGAGAAGGAGAAAGAATAAAAAGGAGGCTCAAAAAAGCCCTTAAAAAGTAGAAAAAGAGGGGTCCAAAAGAAGTGGGAAACAACCCTCACCATCACTTGGTAACTTAATCCTAACCCCGAGCAAGGGAAATTAAATTTAGGTAGATTAAATTAGATTTAGCACCCTCGGAAATTAGCTAATAGCTCACTTATTGAGATCATGCACACCCATGTGGCATGGAGTCAATGTTTAGATTTAGATATTCCTTGGTTAGTGGGACACCCACTCTTGTTAAATGCAAGGGTGGCACGGAATTAGTAGATATAGGTTTAATAGGTTTTATAAGAGGTAAGCCATTAATGGAAGGAGGCCAAAGGTGGCAGCGAACCTTTTTGGGAACTCAAGGAGAACGAAGGTTGGGGGGTTACTCCCTGGAGAGGTGGCATTCGGTTGGAGAGAGGCAGTAGGAGAAGGGAGAACAGGGGTGTGGAGAGAATGTGCGAGGAGAGGAACTGAGGGAATGAGAGCCGGAAGCCTCGGCCACTGAAAGTGTGAATTAGGTAAGAGCAGGAGCTGAACAGAGCTCGAAGAGGACGAGACCACGAATAAGACCAGAGCACGAAGAGGACGAGATCACGAAGAGGACCAGAACACGAAGAGGACGATATCACAAAGAGGACCAGAACACGAAGAGAGGAGGTCACGAAGAGGACGATATCACGAAGAGGACCAGAACACGAAGAGGACGGGATCACGAAGAGGACCAGAGCTCGAAGAGGACGAGACCACGAAGAAGACCAGGACACGAAGAGGACGAGATCACGAAGAGGACCAGAACACGAAGAGAGGAGGTCACGAAGAGGACGATATCACGAAGAGGACCAGAACACAATGTCGTACCACAGATTTTTTGTTATTTTTAGTTAGGTACATATAGGTATTAAAAGTAAGAAAGGTAGCTAGGCTAGAAGGTTATTCCCACCCGGGATTAATCTTTAATTAAGATTAGGATAAGAGGAATACGGGGCTTTTATAAAAGCTTTAATAGTAGCAAGAAGGGACCTAGAGCTATGACTTAGACTCTAGCCTAAAAACAGTCCTTCAGGCTCCAACCCCGCAAGAAGACCAAGAGGCAAGGAATGCCATCATCCGGGCCAACCCGCACAAACCCGAATCTGGCCCGGAAGAAGGAAGGAAACCGAATCTGGCCCGGAAGATGTACACCACCCAAATCTGGCCCGGAAGGTGAGAAGAAGCGGGACGAGAAGGGACCAGGAAGGTTCCCACAGCGTGGGCCACCGGACATAAAGACCAGCTCCACGAGGAGGATCATCACAACAGTCAGCAAAGGAGGTCCGAGCAGCCAGGAGCACAGTCGTGAGAGCGAGGAAGCACAGTCGTGAGGAAGAGGGAGCTCCGGGCCAGTCTGCAGCCAGCATACTCGGAGAGGGAGCTCCGGGCCAGTCTACACCAGCAGATACGAAGAAGGACGAAGGGCAGCCAGCATACTCGGGGAGGGAGCTCCGGGCCAGCCAAGCCAACAGACACGAAGAAGGACGAAGGGCAGCCAGCATACTCGGCGAGGGAGCTCCGGGCCAGCCGAGCCAACAGACACGAAGAAGGACGAAGGGCAGCCAAAATATGCGGAGAGGGAGCTCTGGTCCAGTCTACACCAGCAGACACGAAGAAAGACAAAGGGCAGCCAGCATACTTGAAGAAGGAGCGAGGAGCACCACGAGAGGAGCACCACGGGAAGAGCCAGCGAAGAGCACCGCCGCTTATATCCACTACACAGCCAAGGTACGAAGCTCTCAACCAATTGAACCAGATTGTGATCATCCGGGCCAGCTTTGTGCACTCCAGTTTAAGAGGGTTCCGGGCCAGCTTTGTGCACCCCAGCTCAAGAGAGCTCCGAGCCAGCTTGTGCACTTCAGTTCGAGAGAGCTCCGAACCAGCTTTGTGCACTCCAGCTCGTGGGAGCATGTGGGCCAGTTGTGGTAAGTTCCGGGCCAGCTTTGCGCACTCCAGTTCGAGAGAGAGCTCCAGGCCACTTGTGCACTCCAGCTCGTGGTGAGTATATCCGGGCCAGCTTGTGCACTCCAGCTCGTGGTGGCATCCGGGCCAGCTTGTCCATCCCAGTTTGAGAGAGCTCCAGGCCACTTGTGTTTTCCAGCTCGTGGGAGCATGTGGGCCAGCTTGTGGTAACTTCTGGGCCAGCTTTGCGCACTCCAGTTCAAGAGAGCTCGAGGCCAGCTTGTGCACTCCAGCTCGTGGTGAATATATCCGGACCAGCTTGTGCACTCCAGTTCGTGGTGGGAGTTCCGGGCCAGCTTTGTGCACTCCAGCTCAAGAGGGTTTCGGGCCAGCTTTGTGCACCCCAGCTCAAGAGAGCTCCGAGCTAGCTTGTGCACTTCAGTTCGAGAGAGCTCCGAACTAGCTTTGTGCACTCCAGCTCATGGGAGCATGTGGGCCAGCTCGTGGTAAGTTCCGGGCCAGCTTTGAGCACTCCAGTTCAAGAGAGCTCCAAGCCAGCTTGTGCACTCCAGCTCGTGGTGAGTATATCAAGCCACTTGTACACTCCAGCTCGTGGTGGCATCCGGGCCAGCTTGTGCATTCCAGTTCGAGAGAACATCCGGGTCAGCTTAAAGGAGCGCATTAGGCGAGGATCAAACTCCCGAATCAAATGGCCTCCCACTTGGTGCCATCAGGGAAGAAGGACATTACCCCAGTCATACCCAAAGATATCCTTGAGCTCACCGAGCTCACAGAGGATCTCTTTCGCATGGGATGTCTTTCTCTAATGGAGTTCTGTTGGAGTTTTTGGGTGAAATCAACCATGCAGGAGATGAGGCAAGATCCTTTATCCGAGCCCAATGGAGATAGCATCCGGGCTTGTCCGGATAGATGGACCATGGGAAGGTGGCAAGAGGTGTACGGCTTTCCACGACAAGGGGCGGGATGGACAAGTACGAAGAAGGAGGAGTATGCCAAGGGGAGGTTCGGCAACAAGGACGCCAAGAATGGTTACGCGGTACAAGATTGCGTGGACCCCCGCGCCAGGAGGATCTTTGCATTCCTCGTACCCATCTTACACCCCGAGAAACCTACCCGAGTGACGGTTACTCTTGCGAACACCGTGTATGGCTCCTACCTTGGCGAGAGAGTGGTGAATTGGGCCATCATCGTGAAGGATGTGGTGATTCGTTTGACCAGGAGCATTCACAATGTCAAGCGTGCACCCCTCTGCCCATTTCTGATCCACCTATATCACCATTTCAAGGAGACAACTCCGGAGGAGGACATGGCGTACGGAACGCAACTGATGATGAAGAAGTTTGAAGGGACAGAATCAGAACCCGAACCGGGGTCTGAAGGAGGAAGTAGCTCATCATAGTCAGGAGAGGAGATTGTACCACCCCCCAAGTGCCAAAGACCGAAACAGGGAGGAGCCCCCTCCACCCGCACCCGCGCAGCCATACGCGCCGCAGCCACCGGACCAGCACAACTTGGAGGCAAGTCTTACCCGGCCTCCGAGCTACTCGAGGCCATTCGCGTATATGTGGAAGACTCGGATAGAACCTTGGGACAAGCAAGCAGCTTGGTGGGTAACCCTCCACGTGAAGGGTTGATCGCTGCGATCAAGGAGAAGGTCGGAGGAGCTGGCGATCTTCGCCTCATGGAGTTGAAGGTTAACCGACTAACGCTTGAGGTGACAAAGGTAAGGAGTCGAGCGTTGGAGGCAGAGAGAAGTTGCAAGGCGGCTCTTCTCCAAGCCAATGCCTCGACGTCAGCGTTACAGCAAGTAGACGAAGCATTACGTTTCCCCGCAGATGTGGTACTTAAAGCCAAGATGTTCGATGCTCGATTGGAGAGGGATGACGACATCTCCAGCAAGCGGGTGATTGCCTTCGTGATGGAGAAAACCGTGAAGGTTGAGGCGGCTTATGCCAACATGCAGTTATTGGTGAGCAATCTCACTCACATTCTAACCAAGTTTGTGGAAGACTCCGACAGTTCCAGCAAGGATGAAGACTCGGGTTCGGAGATCAACCCGGAGGAGCGTCACCTCGGCGATCACGGCCCATGGAAGGAGAAGGAAGTGGTGGACCTTGACAGCCCGGATCTGCCCCCTCCACTCGTGAGCTCGAGGGTCCCGGCAGGACCATTCCCTTCGAAGGTCCCCGCACCGATGCAGAGCGGTTGGAAGGAACGCCCGGGGGTTGCAATGGAGCCCCCACTTCCCGTACATCCGCGCCAGCTGCCAATTGGTGATTCTCCGCGCACTACGCCGATTGTGGCCCCTTTGCAGAGCGGGCTTCACATTGGAAAGACCGCAAGTGAGAGTTCCTCTTACATGTACACTCCAGGACAGATATTCGGCCCGGATATCATCATGGGCACCCCGAGTCAGGCATCAGCCCCTCCGACAGGATCCGGGCCACATCCGGGCATGACTACCGTGTCAATCATCCCGGATGGCCCGGATTCCTCCTTGCCTTTGAGGGAAACCTCGTTGAGGGCAACGCTTGGCCAAGCCACGCCTTCCACCGATGTGTTTGCGCCATTGGTGGCACTTGCAGCAGCCGTGCCCACCCCGACTTCAAGCCACAGTTCCAACAAGCGCAAGAGGGGGGAGGAGCGGAAGAGACTCGAGGATCTGGCCCGGAAGTAGGCCAGGATCTTGGTTCGTAGGTCACTGTTCAGTCCGGGATTTGGCCCCCGGTTGACTTTGGTTTTGACTTGGTTTTGCCTTGGGTTTTGTGTAATAAGTGATCTCTGACGGTGCACGTCGTGTGGAGTGGCAGCACGACCGCCAAGAGTAGTTAATGTCACCGTTTTTTGTTAGAAGGTATCGTTTGAGTTTAGACTCTTGTGTAAGTCCTTTCGTAGTATGAGAGAGGAGTCTCGTGGCCTCTCTCTTTACTGCTTGATGTGTATATTTGCTTTCAGTTCAATTCTAAACCTACGCTCTTAGAAAACCTTCGACGGTTGGAGAGCTCGGATTCTATATGACTGTGAGTACCATCTCAAGTAGTCCACTCCTCAAGTCCATACTAACCGTCGAGTCATTGTTTCCTTGTTCCATCAAGTAGAGTTAGTCCGGGTAGATAGGAATAACAGGTGAGATGGTTAGGTGGTTAGTTAGGTGTGACTCTAACTCTGACCCCTTGTGATTGTTTCCTTGTTCCCTCAAGTAGATTAGTCGTGGTGGAGGGGAATAACAGGTGAGATTATAAGTGGCTAGGGGAAGAGGAGGGGGGAGTGATGGGTGTGGAAGGAGTCTTGATATGTCTTGTGTGCCCGGTCGGCGGCAGTATGTCATCGATTGTGAAGATGTACTCTAGATCCCAGACGCATCAACCTTTGGTCGGATAGGTTGATCCATAGGAGCATTACACACCATCAACCCTTCGTGTTGAGGATAGAGTAGACCAGTTTGACCTAAGGGCAGTAAGTCCAGACCGACTCTAATAGCTCGGATTATCTTGAGAGAAGAAAGGAGATCCAACTAACCCCTTTGCGAGGTGACCATCGGAGTAATTGGAGGAGGACTTTGTTCCCTGAAGAAAAGGAGTGGGAATCGGGTACCCGGGGCTAATAGCTAGGCGAACCCACGACGTACTGTTCCTTTAGCTGATTCTGAGGTGAAGGAAGGTCTAACAGCTCGAAGGGTGGGTACACCACGTACGTGCCACAAGAGTAAGTGTTAGTCCTTAAGGCCCAAGCCTTATCCCCTCTTATGGGTGGAACCCAGTGACACCACAACCATCCCAAGTTAGTGCATAGGAGTGATTGGAGAAACTGTGAGGAAGAAGTAACGTTTACTAAAACTTGTTTGAGTCCGTGAACCGTCGTTCATGGTGGTAAAACACTCTCTGGATACGCAAGTATCCAGATGTCTATAATGTATATAGTGGTAAAGTCCACGTGTGATCCGGGCCATGTACGATCCGGGCCATGTACGATCCGGGCCATGTATGATCCGGGCCATGTACTATCCAGGCCATGTGGAATCCGGGCCATGTACAATCCGGGCCATGTGTAATCCGGGCCATGTGTAATCCGGGCCATGTGGAATCCGGGCCATGTACAATCCGGGCCATGTACGATCCGGGCCATGTATGATCCGGGCCATGTGGAATCCGGGCCATGTAGGATCCAGGCCATGTAGGATCCAGGCCATGTAGGATCCGGGCCATGTGGAATCCGGGCCATGAGGAATCCGGGCCATGTAAAGTACTTGGATGGGGCGATTGGTGTAATTAACGCTCACCCTTGTGATCTAAACCTTTCTCTCATTTCTTTTGATGTATATATTGTATAGTTGACATTGTACAGATCATGGTTTGTTGTTAGTCGTTGTAGTTCTCGGTGACTCTCTGTGGGAAGGATTACCTTAAGGGTATCTTTGTGTTAAGATGTGAATACTTGCCAACGCGTACTACGACACACGAAGAGGACCAGAGCTCGAAGAGGACAAGACCACGAAGAAGACCAGAGCACGAAGAGGACGAGATCACGAAGAGGACCAGAACGCAAAGAGAGGAGGTCACGAAGAGGACAAGATCACGAAGAGGACCAGAGCGCGAAGAGGACGATATCACGAAGAGGACCAGAGCTCGAAGAGGACGAGATCATGAAGAGGACCAGAACACGAAGAGCAGGATCACCCAACTGAAGGAAGGAGAGTGAATTGAATCGAATCAGGGAGCCCCTCCTTTCCCCCGGCTAGTAGTCAATTCCTCGTGCTTAAGGGAACCCTAATTTTTCTAGTCACACACGTCACGCGGAAGCGCTGTCAAAATTTCACTAGAATTAGGGTTTCAATCAACTCAACTTAACTAGGTGATCACTCTATAAGAATAAGAGGACGCAGCTGGATGCTCATGAGTAGCTTAGTGTTAAGGTGGGGTTAATCATGTGAAGTATATGGGCGTGCATGTGAATGATTGGCTACAACTTTTGAGTAAACATGTATGTTGAAGGTGCACTGCTGGTCGCTGGCTGTGAGGTCCAGGGTAGAGTCAAATGATTAATTGAAGGCTGCCATCATGTTAAGCACAAAAAACTTATAGGAGTAGAAAAAACAAACATAAGAATCGGAGTTAGAGTCAAGGAGATAATTAGGATTATAAGTTGTAGAAAGTAGGGAAGCCTGTCTGCTGCCAACTGGTCCCAGGGTCACACCTAAGCCTGAAACTGATCAGTAAGGGTCTAATCAAGTTCGGAATGCTGAATTGAACCCATAAGAGTTGGAAACGTTGCATTCGGAGCCCTAGAGTAAAAGTTACACTTGTTCAAAGGTGGGTTCAATTAGAAGGCTGGATTATGTCACCACCTCACTAATTAACCACAAGGAACCCAAGTGAACATGAGATGTGTCACCATGCTTGTATAAGTTGTGTATGAATGGGCGGAGGATTGGTTACACAAGTAACCAGGCCTCGTATTAGGATCTTGTGTTCAAGATAAGCCACCCTTTAGGGGCGGTTTATTTGGCTCACAGTCTTGAAGGATGTCATATTTGTCTACTCTGAGAATCGGCTCCTTCCTTATAGTGAGACCGGGCGCAAATCTAACTTGGCAACTGGTTCTCCTTTCTTGCCTTCTAGGTTCCACTAGCTATCTTCTCACCTCAGCGCTGATGTCCGGGTAGGTGGTATCTACCCCCTTCTCGGCTTCGGCTAAAGGGTCTCCTATAGGGCTGGGGATAGCTCTGGGATAGCTCTCGTCTAGGTTTGCCCGGATAGAATCCGGACTAGCTAGGATAGGATCCGAGCCAGTCTCTTGGTTTCCTTCTCGCACTATTGGCCTGGTTTCCAATGGTTGGGGATCAGAGGTCCCGTGATCGGTGTCCGAACTGGAAATACTACTACTTCTACCCGTCGGCCTTGCTTAAGGGCGGGATGTTCTACTCCTATGCTTGTGACGATTGGTTCGGGTGGAACTGCGAGTACTAACCTTCAGGACTACTTCCTCCTCAATGCCTAGCGGTTCGACCTCCTCCCGTCATTTTGGAAGGTTCTCCACCTCTTAAGTATTGCCGTAGTTCAGGACCGTCTGACTCCGGGGAGGAGTCTCCACCTGTTTGTATGTTACCTTTGGAGTCGGCGGTTGTGGACAGTGGGGTGCGTCATGTCCGTACTGTTGACAGTTCTGGCAAGGTAGCTCCAACGGTGCCCCTTGTCCACCTCTTCTCAGCTGGTCACAAGCATTAGCAAAATGGTAGGGGGAACCGCAATTGTAACACACCGGCGTACCTGCTGGAACGGAGTACGGGGGGTATAACGTTGGGGTCGGAACGTACAGAGTTATGCCTTGATAGGCCGGCTACAGATAGGCTGGTTGCTGAAAGGCCGGCTTGTACCCAAGTTGTCGCAAGGGTGGGTTGGTGGCTCAATAGGTGGGGGCTGCGCCTTGCCCTCGGCCATAGGAGGGAAGTACTTGATAGACGGGGCTTCCTCCTCTAACACCTCTTCCTCTTCTTCAGCCCAGTAGCTCGTCGTTCCGTGAGCATTGACAAGGTGCACCCTCCTTGGTCCGTACTTGGGGCACTCCCGGTTAGCATGTCTGGCCTCCCGGTACTTGGGGCACTCCCGGTTGGCATGTCCGGCCTCTCGACACTTGGTACACCATACATTGTTTCGTACCGTAGGAATAGACCTTCGTGGTGTCGGGCTGGCCGCCAGGTTGACCTTGATTGCCTCCATGGTGTCTCGGAGACTCTTCAGTACTTCTTTCGATTCATGGGCTTCCACCTTAACCTCTTTTAGTCGCCGCGCGGTCCTCTCGTCCACTCGAGACATATCTCTGTGATGAATTATTTTGGCAGAGGCATCACTTGAGGATTTTTCTCTTGAAGACGAGCTAGAGGAGCTATCCTCCGAACTCGAAGAGTCGTGCTTCGACTTCTTCTTTTTCTTCTTGTCGATGGTGACGTACTTGTCTCGCGACTTCCTCATCGAGTGAAGGGAGTCCTCATAATCTTAGGCTGCATCTATGGCTTCTGCAAGGGTCATAGGTTTGGCCATTCTTACCGCAAATTCCATAGCGGAGGAAAGGCCTCCGACAAACCACTCCTTCTGCAATCTCCGGCTTCCCTCCGTGGCACACTTCTTGATGAGGCTCTTCACTCTCTGGCTGTACCTGCGAACCAGCTCTTTGTCCTTCATGGTGATCTTGTTCAATCGACTTAGAGCACTTGATTCGTCTCCTGATTCGCAAAAACCTTGGATGAAGTGGTCCTTGAGCTCCTCCCAATCTGCCTTCACCTCGTCCAACAATCCATGGTACCAATTGAGAGCTTCGCCCATAACAACCCGAGAAAGACCCGAAGTCGCGAGGGGTCATCCTCTTGGTTGGCCATGGCAACTGTCTCGAACTCCCCGAACCATTCATCGACGTCTGCCTCTCCATTACCTTTGAACGAGCTATATCTTACGTGGGTCGCGGGTCGAGCCTGGGTGACGGGTCCTTCGTCTTCTTGGACCTCCTTGTCTTCAAATTCAAAGGTTGTGGTCTATCCTAGTTGGTTCACTTCAAATTTTTCTAGGAAGGGCTCAAAAGACGGAGTTCGAGGTGGCGTGTCACTCCCTACATAAGTGTGTACTTCCAGGATGTCTACTGGGGGACTTACGACCCTTACTCCCCTACTCGGCCTATGGATTGGGGTGTTCTTAGGACTAGGTTTGGCACGAAAGGGCTGGCTTCCTCGCCTCGTACCTCTGTTCCTACGTTGAGATTGACGTACTCCTATTTCGCTAGGTTTATCTTGACTCATGAAGATTCATGGTACTGCCTAGGCACTCACTACGTCTATCTTTTGATCTAGTAGTAGTGGTCACAACTACTAACTATACTAATGAACTAGTTGTCTTGCTAAGAAAGTGCTCAAATCTCTGCTTGGATCTGCGCGATAACACGGCTTGGGCATGGAACGGGTGCGTATTGAACGCGGCACGGACACAACACGGAAATAGCTACTTTCGCAAGATTTGGACAAACTTCAGTCACTTGGGGTCGGACAGGCACACCGGATGTTATACCTTCCACCGGTGTTTCCATTCCAAGAATGGAGTTCCTAGCCTTCGTTGTCCGCCAGTTCTGAGTAACGTACTTGAGCCGCTCCCCTTAAAGACACCGCCACCCGGGCAGCTCTAGAGCGAACTTGGAAGCGATCATGATGGACGGTTGATGCTCCTTCACTGTCTCCCACATTCTCTCTCTTCGCCTCGTAGCTGCTAAGTATCCAAGGATCACAAAATTAGTTACAGAAAGAATATACAAGAGGCCAGGCTAGTAATTTTTAAGTTCAGCGAAGTGACTCCCCGGCAGCGGCGCCACTTTGTATCGTAGTACGTGTTGGCAAGTATTCACATCTTAACACAAAGATACCCTTAAGGTAATCGTTCCCACAGGCAGTCACCGAGAACTACAACAACTAACATCAAGCAAAAATCTATAAAAGGTCAAATATACAATAGATACATCAAAAGAAAGGAGGCAATAAGGGTTTAGATCACAAAGCCTAGGTGTTAATTACACCAATTATCCTGCTCTTCGTACGCGTGATGTCTCCTCGTACGTCCTACCTCGTACGTCCTACCTCCTACGTGTTACCTCGTACGTCCATCCTCGTACGTGTTACCTCGTACGTCCTACCTCGTACGTCCCACCTCGTACGTCCTACCTCGTACATGTTATCCCGTACGTCCGAACTTGTACGTCCTACCTCGTACGTCCTACCTCATATGCGTAGGAAGGGCTTTTATTACTCAAACTTTAGATTAGATCTGGGGCTTATAGTTACACCTATGCACAATATGGACATCCAGAGTACATGCGTACTTGGCAGAGGTTTATATCACCACGGATGATGATCCGAGGACTCACGGAGATTTTAGTGTTTCGCACAAGTAACATAGATTCTTCCTCCCATTCTCTCCTTCTAACTCTACTCACTCACTTCGATGGTTATGGCGTCACTGAGATCCCCGAAGGGGTGTTAAACCCGTGTTTCTAAAACTGTGAGTGGCGTAATGTAAGTGAGCAAGGGGCCTACCCGCCCACTATCCGTCCTCCTCTCAGTCTCCCTCCACATCCGATGCGGCTGGAGGTAAGATGTTTCAGGGGATGATACGAGTCGTCACAACTGACACCAATCGGTACATCGGAAGGTCAGTCAAGACTCACTATGACCCTTACACATCCGTCACTCCCCCCTCGTCCTTCCCTAGACACGTACAATCTCACCTGTTATTCCCATCCACCCCAACTATTCTACTTGATGGAACAAGGAAACAACTGTAACCGTTTAGAGTTAGAGTCACGCCCCTACTAACTATCCTCTCACCTCACCTGTTATTCCCATCCACCTGGACTAATCTACATGATGGAACAAAGAAACAATGATTAGACAATTAGTACAGACTTGAGGAGTGGACTACTTGAAATGGCACCCATAGTCATGTATGCAATCCGAGCTCTCCAACCTTCGAAGGTCTTCTCACAGCGTAGGTTTAGAATTAAATTAAAAGCGAGTACACACATCAAGCAGTCCAGAGAGATGCCCCGAGACTCTTCTCTTATACTGCAGCAAATACACACTAATGTCCAAACTCAAACGATACCTTCTCACTAAAACAACGCATTAACTACTCTTGGCGGCGGTGGTTGCCACTCCACACGACGTGCACAGTCAGAAGGTAACTTATTACACAAATTCCAAGGCAAAACTAAGTCAAAACCAAAGTCAACCGGGGGCCAAATCCCAGAGTAAATAGTGACCTACGAACCAAGATCCTTACCCTACAGACATAGGGTCCTACCTACCCTGCGCCAACTCCTCAAGCCTCTTCTTCTCCTCCTTCCTTCTACGCTTCTTGGAGCTTTGGCTTGAAGAAGGGGTAGGTGCGGCTCTAGCAAGTGCCATCAATGGTGCCAAAGTGGCCTCCAAAGGCTGAGTCGGTGTGGCAAACAGACAGGGCACAATTTCCCTTGCAGAGAAAGGAGTACATCTTCCGGTGGAGGTGAGTGGCAGAGAAATTGAAACCGGATGAAACTCTGGCCTAGCTAGGGGAATTGGTACCTGGTTCGGAGTCGTCATGATATCCGGGCCGGATGTAAGAACCGAGAGGTGCTAGTGAGAAGAACTTTCATTGGTAGTCTTTCCTAGGGGAAAGACACTCGATGATGGGACCATAACTGGTGCAGAACGAACGGAGTCGCCGTAGGGTGGCTCGCAATGATGGATCAAGGGTGGAGGTTCCACTCCTGCATCTGAGCTCTCCTTCCAACCACTCTGTGTTTGGGTGGTGATTTCTGAAGGAGATGGTCTCGCAGGAACACTCGCAAGTCGTACGAGAGGAGTTGGATTGTCAAGGTCCACCACCGCCTTCCTTTTGTTGTTGCCGGTGCCGCGATCTTCAGTGTCGAAGTCCGAATCTCCATCCTTGCTTGAGCTGTTGGAGTCATCCACGAACTTGGGTAAGATGTGTGTGAGGTTGCTTACCAATAACCTCATGCTGGCATAAGCCTCCTCAATTTTCACGGTTTGCTCCATCATGAATGCGATCACCCTCTTGCTCGAAAGGTGGTCATCTCTCTCCAACCTAGCATCGAACATTCGGGCCTTGAGTACAACATCTACAGGTAGGTGCAAAGCATCCTCCACTCGCTGTTATGCCTTCGCAGAGGCATTGGCTTGGAGAAGAGCCTCTTTCTGTCTCTTCTCTGCCTCCAAGGCTCGACTCTTCATCTTGGTCATCTCAAGGGTGAGCCGGTGGACCTTCTGCTCCATACTACGGAGGTCACTTGCTCCTCCTATACGTTCCTTGACCGCCGGGACGAGTCCTTGGATGGGTGGGTTGCCCACCAAACTGCTCACATGTGCCAATGTCTTGTTTGTGTCTTTTACGTACACACGAAGGGCTTCAATTAGCTCGGATGCCCGGTATGTCTTGTCTCCGAGGTGTGCGGGTCGCGTAACGGCTGCGCGGAGTGCGGCTCAAGTTCGAGTGGAAGGGGCTCCTCCGTCTCTCCTTCTCTGACGCTTGGGGGGTGGAGGTGCCTCTTCTTCTGATGGGGAGGAAGTGCTTCCTCCTTCAGAGCCCGACTCGAACTCCAATTCCGTCCCCTGGAATTTCTTCATCATCACATGAGTCTCGTACACCGTAGTCTCCTCGGGCGTCGTTTCCTTGAAGTGATGATAGAGGTGGATCAAGAAGGGACAAAGAGGAGATCGCTTGGCATTGCTAACACTCTTTGTCAATCGGAAAACTACGTCCTTCACAATGATGGCCCAATTCACCATCCTCTCCCCTAGATAAGATCCATACACGGTATTGGCAAGAGTCACGGTGACCCGTGTAGGTTTTTCAGGGTGCAGAATTGGTACGAGGAATGCAAAGACCCGTCGGGCTCGAGGGTCTATGCAATCCTTCAAACCGTAACCATTCTTGGAGTCCTTGGTGTTGAATTGTCCCTTGGCATACTCCTCCTTCTTCAAACTCGTCCATCCTGCCCCATGCCAAGGAAATTTGTACACCTCCTGCCACTTTCCCATAGTCCACGGACTTGGGCAAGCTCGGATACTGTCTCCTTTAGGGTCTGGCAACGAATCTTGCCTTAATTCCTGTATAGTGGACTCAATGCAAAAACTCCAACAACATTCCAAAAGAGAGAGGCATCCCATGCGGAGAAGATCCTCCTTGAGTTTGGTAAGCTCAAGGAGGTCCTTGGCGATGGCGGGAAAAATGGCTTTGACCGAGGCCATTACCAGGGTGGAAGAGGCCATGATCCCCCCTACTTCCTCGTTCTACTTCCTTCCCTCTTGTTTGCAATTCTTGGGTACCAGGTGCTCCCTCGTGGACTGACTTGGAGTACCGACTCGTCTTCTCGGGTTCCCCAAGTTCCATGCTCCGGGCTGGACCTCTCCGGTGCTGCAGCTGGTGTGATGGTGCTTCTAGGCGGGTAAGTGGTGGTGCATCCGGCTCGGCTACTACAGTACCCTGTAGAGCCAAAATGACAAAAGTAGATTTTTCCGAAAATTAAGTATAAAAAGGGTTGTAGATATATGAAGAATTAAATAATTAATGATTAAATTTACACTAAGTAGCTAATTAATTAGAAAGTACTTATTCATATCCAAGAAATAGGAAATAATGGGAAAAAGGTTGAACTCATAGCCTTTGGATAGGGTGCACCTTTTCATGAATGGATATGAAAAGATGTGATGATTTAGTGGAATTAATCTTAAGGGTTAATAATAGGAAAAATCTCTTGCCAAGAGGTGTACCTCTTGAATGTTGAGTAGAATGACTAGCTTGAATTTTTAGCATTCTTGGCCATTACCATAGAAATTCCTTGGAGGAAGATTGGAGTGAGCCCTAGCTTTAGGTGAAAAAGCTAGTTGATGACTCTTAATGTTGTAAGAGTATTTAATTTTATATATGAATATATAATTGTTATTGAATTTGCATGTGTAGAGTCTTGTGTGTGACTTGAGTCATATGTATAATTGCAAAAATATGTAAACTTCATTGAATAAACTTGACATTGTGTGTTGTAAATGCAAGTGCATGCATTAGGTATTAATTGCGGATAAAATTCCTATGCATGAATGCATTGTATATTTATACTTCATGGAATAAGTTAGGGAAATACCCTAACTACTAAGGTCGTGGGTGTGACCTTGTGTGTGTGTGTGTTGGAGCATTAATCATATGTGTGAAGATTAATGGAGATAATGTGAAATTAAGTGACTTAGTGCATAAGGTGTGTGATGCATAAGTACTTAAGAAGATCTCAAGTGTGAGTGAGCATAACTTGAGTATCATAAGAATAAGAGTGGAGTTCTTATTCATGTTAATGCAATTTATGCAATAAACATCAAGTGTGGCATACCTTGATGCATGGCAAGAGTGTCATATTATGCATACAAAAAATTGGCATTAAGTCTAACCTTAATAGAAGGGATTCTCTAAGGTAGGCTAAGTTGTGAGTATTTAAGAATCTATCATAAGAGAGAAAATAAGGAATAAATCCCAAAAAAAGACTTCAGAAGAAAACATAGAAACTTAAGAAATCTTAAGTCCAAGTTTGGATACATAAGCTTATAAAGGTTGAGACCTTAAGTACCAGGAGACCCTTAAGTTTAAGGGCTTGAACTTAAAGGTTGATATGAGTGAGAATACGGGACAATATTTGCATTCAGTGAGATGCACTCCCGGTTCTGGAAGTCTTACAGACAGAAACTTAAAAACATTGTAGGGTTGAATTGGTCTAGACAGTGCAGGTTCTTAAGAATCAGGCCTAAGTGAGTAAGCGAGTGCTTAAGAACTAAGGGCCAGAAACTGTGTCCTTAAGAACATCGAGACAACCGAAAAGGAAGTCTTAAGAACCAGTCACAGATCTTAAAGACTAAATGGTAGAAGTAAGTGTAAAACACCGTAGTCTTTAAGAATTAAGTGAAGATAAGTGAACTTAAGTAGAGACTTAAGAGCTGAAACTCCTTAAGACTTAAGTTAACTTGTGTATGGGATTTTTGAAACTAACCATTGTCATAAGAACGTGATCAAGTGGACCGAGTGGACGGACGTGAAAAGTGGAGCGTTTTTGCATGAGGTAAGAATTTGAATTCTTAAAGACTGTAATTAAAGAACCACTGCAATGAGACTTAATGGAAACTTCCATTAGCCCAGTGTGGCAAGTGTTTAAGGATTAGTGGCATAAGCACAATCTTAAAAGGACTAATGTTTCGTCTTAAGGCACGAGAGATCCTTTGGGATTAGACTTTGTGGGTGGATCCCTTAAAAGTGATGCTAACAACCCTAAATTCCTAAAAAATAGATAGATAACCTTAAGAATTAACCAAGAGGATAGCTTTAAACGACACAATTAATCTTCAATTACTTAAAACTAGGAGTATGATCATCCCCATAACGAATCCTATGAGGTGTGGGTACACTTGGGTGTTTTCCTAGAGTGGTGAAAAATCACTCTACATGCCCCCCGGGCTGTAAAGAACAGGGCCTCCGAGCTTACCTCAACAGTGCCTCCGGGCTGTAAGGAATTGTCTCTGGGCTTACCTCGACAGCGCCTCCGGGCTTGTACGTGAAGGTGCCTCCGGGCTGTAAGCAACAGTGCCTCCGGGCTTGTAAGCGAAGGTGCCTCCGCAGGAATGCTAGGTTGTGAGCGGTGGGACGGGAGCGGTGGGACGGGAGCGGTGGGACGGGAGCGGTGGGACTTTGAGCATTTAATTGTCGGAAATTCGAGGATGATATTTTGTAGAAATTGGATGATTAACCGTGGAGATGTGGCGCTAGTGTATCCAATACCTGTGGAAAATTTGGTGTCATATTGTTTATTTCTGTGGAACTTTTGCAGTAGTAGAGCCAGCAATATCCACATTTGAAACCATGATTATGTTCTCTTGATTTTGAATATGCATTAAGATTTCATTTTTCTACTGAAATAAATTTTTGCATAAATCACATTTTCGTAACATTTAAGTAGTTTATATTCTATGATTAATTTGTTTACTACATATTAATGCTTCGTGAGAAGTGTTTAAGCCTTAGGATTACAATCGTTAGAAGTTTAGAGGAGAAAATGATTAAAAAAAGGACCACCCAATATATTATGAACATCATTCATCAACCTCAAAGCTTTTTAGCTGTTTATAATTTAGGGTTTAGCTTATACTTAATGTTAAATTGTATTAGGATTGAAGATATATTTACAAATTTGAAACTAGATTCAAAATTGGAGACGGCAGAGAGCACCTCCTTTTGTACTGTTGAAAGTTTAGTTTTTATGAAGGGGCTAGTTTTAAGCTGTATGTAAGATTTATTCCACGGTACACCAATTATTTGCCACCTAAATGCCACATGCAAGTTGTTTCAATGAATTAATTTCAAACATTGATAGGTTTGTAATTAACTTCCTCAAGAAACTGTACCATTACAAACAAGGGAACATGTGAAAATCTCCAAAACTAGAATTCAAACTCATCCTGCCATTGCTGCCCCATATTGTTCTAGGATTTAAATGGGAGATTGCAAATAATTGCAATAGAGGACCTGTTGAAATTGTAGTTTTTGTGAAGGTTTTTAGGGTCTTTCAATTTTTATGTATGAATGATGCTATATCACCATCAATTTTTGTCCTTTATAAAATTGAATTTCCAATGTTAAGAACTATAATTTGTACCTTGCTTTGGATGGATGAATTTTGAGGAAAACCAATTTTTATGTACATCGACAAAAAATCTTCCAACCATGGCGGGGTTTGAACTGTTGATTTTGATCAACATTTGTTGCTCGTGAAACATAAAGACATGCTAATAGTGGCAAATAAGGTGGTTCGGTGAGAACGCTGAAGATGTGGTGGGACTCTGTGGCCACCATTTAATGTTTTGTTCATTTCGGTTGTAAGATCCAACGAATGATTTGTCATGCCAATTCCGGTAGTGCACAATACACTTCCTTACGATTTTTTTGCTAATTCATGGCATTTGTTAAAATGTTTAAGAAACAAATTTGTAGAAATTGGAGAAATTTTATACTATATCATGCTTATTCAATTACCATTATAACCACGGAGAATATTGAGTTTTGCTCATGTTAGAGAATGGATTAGATCTTTAAAGAGGATGAAATGTTAGACGGAGAATATAGAAGAGAAGTGTAGAAAATAGGAGAGAAGTAGAAAGAAGATAATATTAAAAACTAAGGAAATAGGAAACCAAGTTAAGAAGATAAATCAATGTGGAGAGAGAAAGGTTTTTTTGAAAATTAGAGGGAAGAAGAGTAGAATAGTGAAGGGAATAGAATAAGTACATGGAGGAAAGAGAAGAAATAAAAACAATGGAGAAAGAAGAAGAAGATGGAAAGAGAAAGAAAATAAAATTTAATTGGGAATAAGTAGGCTACAAATGAAAAAAAAATTAAATAGAATGAAGAAAAGTGAACAGTAGGAGAACAATGAGTCACGAATGGAAAAAACATATACCGTTAATGGATGGATGAGTAATCGAGAACCGTTATACAAGGATGTGGATATTACATGGAGAACTTGGTTCAATGCCAAGAAAGCATCTAGTCCTATAGATGGTTGAGGTTGTCGGATCCAACAACTGTCACAAGAATTGGAAGTTTGAAATTTTTATACATTTGACAATCACACAAGACCAAAGCATTGTCACCGAAGCATATTAAGATAGTTGGGATCATATTATCTAAAACAATAGAATCGTAACACAACAAACGTAGTGAGTCACGACCGGAGAATAACAACGCTACTGAAATGACGATGTTGATGCTTCTAAGAGTTCAAGATCCACGTCAACTTCAACATCAAGATACATAAAGACATCGGAGTTGTACTTAGGACGTGATATAGACGGGGAAGGCGGCGAGAACTGCAAAGCTTGGAGCCTCGCAACATCTTCCGCATACTACGGAAGAGCCCAAGTTTTCGAGGGGGAACCATACTTTCTGCAAGAATCAATATACATCAAACACAGACTTAGTAGAAGCTTCTTGATGGAAGAAATGTAGTGAAGAGGAATGTCAATGTACTCACTTACTCAGGATCTTCAAGTCTTGGCCTCGTCACGGCTGGAGGACGCATGGTCTTGGAAGTAGTTGGTGCCAAAGTTTTTTTTGCAATTGGAAGAGTTGCCAAAGGTAATGCTAGGGTCTACATTGAAAAAAGGACTGCTTCAGACAACTCCTTCTCGCTTTCCAGAGAAAAGTTGTGTCTACCAGTAGCGTTGCAAGCACAAATGCTATTACCTTAAAAGAGTTCAAAGTGTAATTAAAATAAATCCACGGTAATGGAAAAGAGAGAAATCTAAAATTCCTTACAACAATGAAGAGGCAATAGATAGTATTGGAATTACCTGTAGCAACTGAAACGTCAATCACCACATCGCCAGGGCGTGTCAGAGACAATATGAGAGAAAAAAAGAAGTATTCATCCTTCTCCCTTGGACCGCACCAAGCACGTTCTCCGTTCATCAAAGGAGTTGTGCAATAATTGATAATGGTGTCATTGATACTAAGATCGTATCCCATGGCTAAAAGCTCTCGAACGTCCTGGAAAGAAAACTTGGACTTCTAGATGGTGGAATCTGCGGGTCGACGGACCCGTTTGAGAAGCAAGACCTTGAAAAGGTTAGTTGTAGTGAACAGAGTCTTTGTCGAAGAAATAGGCAAGTGATTAACTCCCGTCCAATCCTTCAGTGCCTCAAAACCAAAAGCCCCATAAAATGAAGATATTTCATCGAACAATTCTCCATTATTAGAGGGAAAAAATAGAAGCATTGCTCCGTCATCATGCAATACCTCATCATCAAAATCAAAAAGTTCATCGAAGTACTGCCCATCACGAATGTTCCAGAATGGAACATGTGAAGAAGGATCTGACACATTTAGGACAAGGAAGCCTTCAGGGACATCCGTGATCACAAGATCAACAACGCCTTTCATCCATGGTTTTCCGCCACGTGTACAAGACCGATTTGGACTGCACTCCAGAGCAAACCGACATGCATTATGAATGAAATCCCGTTGTTTCAAAATAGAGGTGTTGAGAATACGCACTTGGCAAGCCAAAGTGGACATAGTGATCTTGGGCAATGGATTTGGCTTCTTCAAAACGGCAAAGGTAAGGGTAACCGGGGAGCTCGTTGCTTCAGTCATGGTGGTGTCCTCTTCAGCTCCGGAGTTCACAACGGAGGCCACCTTCGAAGCCCCAGCTGAGGATTTAGTTGGCTTTGCACCTTTTGCATTGCCTTTCTTCGTAGTAACCTCTGTAACAGATGCCCCCGTGGCAGGGCCCTTCTTCTTCTTTCCTGAGGATTTGTCGACTTCAAGCAATGCCTCTTTCACCAACCCTGTATCTTCTTCGTCGTCTGATACCTCTGTAGAATGAGTTAGTAGACACTTTACTTTCTCCTCTGCATCTGGACAGAAGTTCTTAGGACACTCCAGATACCAGCAGCATTCGCGGAAATGCTCCCTAATATAGTTCTTCTTTTGTAGAGGATTGAAGATAAATGTCTCCATTGAACAGGCGGGGTTGCCCCAACTATGAACCATAGGTGGCAGCTTCTTCATAGCCCCAGCAGGTAGGAGTTCCCGCTTCATATACCTTTAAAACTCACGGAAATTGGTGTTAGAATTTAGAGAAGCCAAATTTGCGAATACGATGGAATTTGAACTCTAGCTCAATGGTGTGGGTAACGTAGGGGTACCTGAGGCAAAGCCGTTTCACTACTTTGTCGGCATCCTTGACACTCTCAAAAGGTTTTTCCTTTTGATGCACCATGTCCCGTGTGAAATACCCGAAGAAAGCTTTGTCCCAAAGCGTAATCCGCCATGTCTCAACATAGTCTTCGAAGGACATAAAATCCTTTGAATTATCCACCCCACCACAAAGATCTAAGTATGGAAGAAGCTCCTTCTTGGCCATCTCCTCAAGACCGGCCCAAAATGACGCGCGAATAAGAAACTTCTTTAAATGGTCCTCGCTAGCAGGGGGCTTTGGAAAGCGAAGGTCTTGTCTGACGCTTAATGAACTATTCCACTATTTGAGCCAACGAACCTTATACTGTGGCTCAACCGATGAGGTTGCAATGAGTTGCAATTTTTCCAGGGTCATCTCAACCTTGGATGCAACATGGACGCTGTAGTGGAATATAACCTACAAAATCAAGACATAAAGTTTGTAAACGCTGCAATTACTTTCTTTCCCTAAGTAAAGGGTGACTACTTTCAAGATCAGTCAAGTATGCCCAAAACTCATGAAATAGAGCAATCATAATTTAAATGGAACATTATACTTTGAATGGAACATCAAATAGACTATAATTGTTCTTATGAGCCATACACACGTCCACAACATATATGTGTCTATACATACGAGTATGTGGGTAAATTATTGAGACAAGCAAATGATTACCACCCACCAATTCCACTTTGTATTATTCCAAAGTGAATCACATGTCTTGTTCTGACCTTCATCAGTGGTTATTGGATCCGACAAGCCAAAATTCATACCATTGATACAAGCTACTAATCATCTCCAAACAGGTAGTCAAATCGAGCAACTGAGGATTTTAAATATTTAGCTCTCAAAATTCTAACACAATAACGACATGTTTAACATCTCCGATTTGGTTGTAGGATCCAACAACTAGGAACAACACCGATTGAGCACAAAGAATCCTAACTATTTCATTGGCTACTTATCATCTCCACATCGATTTTTGGATCCAACAACTAGCAAATATATTAATATAAACTAACATTATCATGAGATAGTCATCAACTCCAAACGGGTTGTCGGATCCAACAACTCTGCTAAAAATTATCATCTGCATTGCATTGATTACTGCATGGCTATAGTGTCCTCCATGAAATATTGAATTTGTCGTTATTTTACCATCTCAAATCGATTGTCGAATCCAACAACAAATAATTATATTGGTTTAGCACTCGGCAACTCTAACATTGTCACCACTGAGTCATCAACTCAAAATAAGTTGTAGGATCCGACAACTCTATTAAAAAGTTCCAAGTACTGCTCTTCTAACCCAAGATGATAAATCTAATGTGCAAGTTCATGGCATTGATTAGTGCATGGCTATATATTCTACCTTGAAATATCAAATTAGTCGTTACTTTATACCAATTCCATCCATTTTTACTACTAATTACAGATTATATCCTCTTTAACTCCTATAAAACTATCCATAAGCAAAATCACATACACTCTCCCCCGTTTATGATCCTTGGTATATTAATGATCCCTCACATTGTCGGATCCGACAACTACTCATTCTTAAAATTTTGCATGGTGCCCAAACTTTGAATTTAACTAAACGAATTTCACCTTAAAGAAATGCACCATACTTTATTCTCAAGGTGTTAGAACAAGTTAAACCTAATGGAATTCCTGTCGACACTCCACTATAATCACCCTATCATGACTCTATAAATAATACAACCACGAATCATACCGCAAACCAAAGAAGCTTAAGACTATAACATTCCACTATATTAATAATATGCAAGGTGAGAGACAAAGCTCCTCCCACTAAGCTTTAAGAGAGACAAAGGAAGACTTGGTGTACAACTACCATAACCGTATTGGATTCGTAACGGTTCCCCATGAATCCCTTTTGTAGAGATACTTGTCAACTAGTCCAGATGTACGACGTAGTCGTAACACAAGGATCTAGGTTGTTGGATCCAACATCTCACAAAGTCCAAAATTTCCCAATGGTTCGACTCTAGAGGGATTAACCCGAAGTCCAAGATCCTGAATATGATGCTTCGTATGTAAATGTTCCCTCCCGTTGTCGGATCCGACAACTACTCAATCTCAAAATTTTGCTTGGTGTTCAAACTTCAAATTTAACTAAACGAATTTCACCTTAAAGAAATGCACCATACTTTATTCTCAAGGATATTGGTTGTTGGATCCAACATCATATAAAGTCTAAAAAAGATCAAAGATAATCCTACTTTCATTAAAGCCTAGGTGATCAAAGTACTACAAGAAATGAATCCAACGATGAATAAAGATGCCAAGCATTCAAACGACACAAATCATTTTACCATGAGTACATAAGTAGATTAGCAAAAAATCTTGAACTTAAGAGTTTTGCAAGAAAACTTACATGTTCTAATAATCCTTTGTATGCGGGATTGGCAATGGAGCTGCACTTGTTGAATAGATTGCCAAGCTCATCTCGTTTTTTAGTAACCACATTCTCCACGTATTTGTGAAACCCTTCTTCACTTTGGTCAGCTTCCTCAACATCTTCGGAGTATGTTTGTCCGGCCTCTTGTGAGGCTTGGACAATTTCATCTTGTTCCAATGTAATCTCGTAAGAACCAAATAACAAGTACGATGCTATTATAAATTGTGATAATGAACATGTAGTTAACTTACTTGGAAAATAAAATTAACCATTAGATTCTTGGTTAAGGGATACCAAGTTTTAATGGTCTTCGTTACACACGCTTTACATTGATCTTTTGTTTGCACTGGTTTATAATACTCCAGCTTGTGACTTCCGTACAGTTGAATACGATGAAGTGTGTGCACCAATGTAGTTTTGACGTGAGCATTCTGGTTTGCCCTACACATTCAAATAAATAGATTAGAATTTCTGCACCAAAATTCAAAACATTATCAATGAAAATAAGAATTATGGCTTATTTGTTTATGTCGTGCATGGCCTCTAGAATGTTGCCTTGACCACCGGAAGTGTCCAAAACAACGCAATCCGGATTCCCATGCACAGAGTGCCAGTTAACATTCTCCGCATGCAATGTATCAATGACTTCTTTCCAAGCAAGCAATCGGTGATTTCCATCGTAGACAAAAAACATACTACCTGATAAATCTTCTAAGTCAGGGTCTGCTAGGAGCATTTTCTCAAATGCAGCATTCTGCTCAATCCACAATGCACTCCAAGACTTTATATCGTCAGCAGTAATCAACCGCTTATGACCATTCTCATTATATTCTGATACATACATGGCTGTTGCATGCGGTTGATAGCCAAATCCAAATGCACCTATGAGTAAGGTGGGTCTCACTAAAGGCATCGAGATCAGCCGACAGAGTGGAATCTTCATCAAAGACTTCGAGCTTGGAATCCGGCGCATATTTTCAATCACCTGGAACAAGTTACCTTGAATAAGACCCTCTTGGAGTTTAAGTTCAGCATTTCGCGGATTCACGACTAGACGGCAATCACGTTCCTCTATCGTCATGGGACTTCTCTGGATCTCCATGGGGGAGTTGGTTGAAGAAGGCTCCTCGCCTCCTAATGCTCCTCCTTGGTTTGAATGGATGCTAGTAGGTGTGTAAGTCTCAGAAGGGGTCCCCAAATGGATTCGAACTAATGGTCTTGAACGTTTCCGAATTAACAGCTCACCTGAAGACTCTGGCTTCTCTTCATCAAGATTTTTAACGTCCTTACCAATCAGAGAGTCCATCCCAGCATCCACCATGTCATTTGTTGGAATTGATGCTTGAGTCAGTTGCTCACGTTCTCCATATGAAGCCATCTACGCACACCACATGTAGATGAAACCATATGAAGGCAAAGTACTTGTGCAATGACTAATTCTAGTACCCTAGACTAACTTTCAGAACTTCTTCTAATTATTGAGTTCGGACAAGTCACACTACTCATTGAAAGCACAAGTTATGCATGAACATAAATGATCGTTTATGTTCTCATTTAGAATACTCAATAAATGGTTCATCAAAGTTGTAACCCTAAATTCACCCCCCTTTCATGCGTTTTGTTGTCGAGGTATGACTCCAAGGTTACACCATTTCCCTAATCCTTAATCTTACCCGTCCAATTGCTTACTCTTCCTTTTTATCTTCTTCGTTTTTTTTTCTTTGTTGTTTGGTTGACCTTGTCTTCCCTTTTCCCCTTTTTGTTCTATTAACCCCATTTTCCCCTAATTTACTCCTTCACCTTATTTAGTGCCTCACATCAATCTATTACCATAGGGTATTCCTTTAATCTCAAAGTGACGTATCTCATACTCACATCCATGCATCACAATTACATATGTCACATTCTATGGGAGTCGAGCTGTAGTGTAGACAATTGTATGAAGTATTGGTATTGACACTTACAGGAACTGTCTTGCAATACACCACGAATTCTCACAAAACTACACAATAACTTAGGTTCACTTTCTACTCAATCAATATAACAATCTAAACCTCGCCCAATTGGACAGCGCTTCCGCAAACCAAACTTTGCTCAATCAGAACACCACTCTTTTGTCCTCAGACTACAGCTAGCTGCGTTTAGAAACGCTGCAAACCCTTACTCGATCAACCGCGGAGCTCGCCCGATTCTTGGTCCCCGGAGCCCCCTTCAAACGTCCTCCAACCTGCCGCACCTCCCAGCTCAATGAAGCGGCTTCCCAACATCTGCACTCCGCACGTCGCAGCTCTGCGTACAGTTGGCATACAACCACACTACATAGCCAGACCAACCTACAAACACTCCGCCGGCATCTACATACACACCCTTGCCAGCCTTAACTAACACAATACTCGCAACCCCCCCACACTCGGACGCTCCAGCCCGTCACCGCATACGCTTGCGGCCGCACTGTTGTCCTTTTTATTAGCACCCCTCACATCGTCGCCTGCGCTTCACTGCCGCACCAACACCGACGCTGCTGCAACTCCTTGACTACGCGCCACCACTACACCCACTGCAGCTCGCTCTTTTCCACCGCCGCAGCCACAAGCTCCAACTCTGCAGCTCCTCCCGAACCCACAGAGCTACCACCTGGACGCCGCACCTATTCTTCATACAAGCAGGGACTATGGCGGACGATTGCCTCGTCCAACCGGCTCCTTTCGTCAAACTTCAGAACTCACGCCTTCCCAGTCGGCGTTCAACCCCACTCCCAAAAACCCAAAAAACTACATCCTCTCTGAGCTCTTCCCCGCACACCTACCCCCGCACAGCAACCTCACCTAAAAATCCCCAGACTTCCGCTGCAAGACATGCCAAAACCCTGCTTCCACACATCCGGCAATGTCGCGCTCTCACCCCTACTCGACCCAAACTCTCACAGACACAACCGCACTCCAAGCCGCCCAATTCCGAGGCACACCACACACGTCTCAAGTCCGGCTCTCACTGAGACTCAGCCTCCTCAGACTCACGTCCACTTCACCCTCTCTCACGACCGCCACTCACGCTGCAGCCGCAAGTACCGACTGCCGCACGCTCTAACAATCGCTCGCTCTCCTAACCACACTCACAAATACCTCTCTCTCTCTTGCCCTCAATCCTCATCACCACTCCACAAAAAACCAAAACCGAGCACCCTCCGCCTCGCGCTCCTCGCTCGTCTCCCAGCTCTTCGCTGCCCCTGAATCACGCATCCCCATGACGTAGCCGCCTCTTCCGCGTTGGCGCGCTCTCATGAGCTCCTCGTTGGGCAGCCACCTCCACTTCCGCCGTTCCTGCTCCTCCACAGTGCATTGCGCGTCGCGCCAAGCCACCCATGTGACGCCAGATTCCTGCACCTAATTTGGATTCTTGCTTCACTATCTCCAGCTCATCCCCTTCTCTTTCTTTCTTTTTCTTTTCTTTTCTTTGTCTTCTTTTCTCTTTTTCTTCTTCTTTTCTCATACACATGCATCGCAACGCGACTCAAGAATGAATTCCAGGATTCAACGTCTCCACGTTGTGGTTGTCGGATCCTACAACCTGAATTTAGACTTTCCGAAGTCACGTCGGTTCTTAGTTACGGTGGTCAATGCACCTTGTACTTATTCCTTGTTATACCATATACTTATATTTTACCGCTTAACCCCTAAAGGACCACGACCACTTTTACTCTAAAACCAGTCCAAAACTGCCACTACCAAAAAGAGACATGAAAATCTCATTTTGAAGAGAATTTTGGAATTCCAACCGTAAGATCTTAAAATAGACTTCTATATAAACATGCCATAAAATTTTGGTAGCAATCCACCGCACGGATTGATAGATTTTAGTGTATAAAGTCAAAATAATGCATTGAGTAGATCAGCAGACTTTGACTTCACTTTTTATCAAATTTTTGCATTGTACAAGGTCTAAATCTCTTACCATTGTCTTAACCATGTCGTTGTTACCCAACACACCAATTTTTAGAGGTAAAAAAAGGGGGTAGCATATTCAAAACAAGTGTGCAAGGAGTGGAGGTTCAATTATTGTCATTTCACGTTTTATTTTTTTGTGAACTACATATGTATTCAAATGATAATCCAAATGGTAAATAAGAAGGTTTTCACCACATTTTGTTGTTGAAAAAATATAAAGTGAAAAATATGAAGATCTCTAGGTTTTATGTAGAAAAGATGAATTTTTTTTCCCCCATTGCCCGAAATTGTGTGAAAATGTTTGACTTGGAATAAAATGCCTTTTTACACTAAAGACAAGAATTTTTTTTGAAAATTTCCACAAACGGAAATATTCTTTATATGTGTGAAAAATCTCAATGTCAATAGGAACTTTTGTCAAAATTTTTGGAGGTGCCCGGAGTCCCCACTTTTGGCTTTAAGTGGTATTAACTTTCAAACCACAAATCCAAAATAATACAAAAAAAAATCTCCACAAAGCTCTTATCAGATCCTATCTTAAAAAAAATCAATTAAAAAGGAATTTTTTTCGAATTATAGGTACATGCCCAAAATCCAAAATGACCCCGGGGGGACGTTTGGTTCCTTAGGGGTTAATCCTTTTTCTCTTCCTTATTGTTTTTACTTTTAGGTTTTATTTTTTATTTTATCTTTTCTCCTTCTTTTTCCTTTCTCTTTCTCCTTCTTCTTCTATCTCTATTTCCTCCTAATTCTTCTAAGTCTACTTTCTCCTTCCTCCTCTACGTCTAAATTTTTCCTTCTTCTTTCCTTCTCTTTCTAATTTTTTTTTTTTGTTTTTCTTTTCTTCTATTCCTAATTTTTTTTCGTGAGGTATAACCTCCTTTAAACTCTATCCATCTCCAACCCTTTTCTCCCACTATTCTTATTTATCTCCTAAAATTTGGTCATCCATCTACGATTAATTGCTACGTGTTTGCACCAACTTTGGCAAACAACCACCTAATTAACTAGTAAAATACTACTGAAAGACCTCCTAAATCCGTGTCTCTTTTTCTCCTCGCACCTAAAGTCGTCCATAATAACCCAAACCTCTTTCCACTAATTTGGTGAAGTATTCTAGGTTTTTAACACTACTAACCGCCTGTTGTGGCTAACTTCTAACCAAAACATATTTACCACTATAGGTCAAATTGACAGTCTTTATGTTTTGCAAATAAAGGCCTCAAAATCCGACAATCCACGGTTATAGGCAGAAATAAAAATTTAATAATAGAAATATTCGGAAAAATATTCAAAAGTATTCCTATTTTTAGTTTGAAATATTTATTTTTAGTAAGTTTATGCTCACCGCTCATTGCTCACAAACAAGCGTCGTTGGGTGCCTCCGAGCTGTAAGGATGAGTGCCTCTGAGCTTACCTCGACAGCGCCTCCGGGCTTGTACGTGAAGGGGCCTCCGGGCTCAGCTCGTCCTCTCACCTGCTCCTGGCTCAGCTCGTTCTCTCCTATTCCTGGCTCAGCTCGTCCTCTCTCTAATCAGTGGTGCTATAGAGGTCAGGTGGGGTTGTTAAGTAGTTGACCCGAGCTTAAGGAGAAGATTCCGACGGGTTGTGGCTATACATTCCACGTTTCTTCCTTTCGTTCCAGCTATTGCTCCGGGCTCGGCACGTTTGATTCTCACTTTACAACTTGCGTTTGTCTCTCACTCCTCGTCCAAATCAATCTTCAAGGCGTGAGTTCCGGGCTTGGGGTCTGTGAGCCGCCAAAATGGCTCCCGATGATGAATGGGCCACACATTGATTGTGTTAGGTTCAACTAGTAGTTGAAATGGGTAACCCAACTAGATTAACCCATGATTTTGGATCAAGAGGGCTAAATGGCCTTTCCATTCACTAATTCCTTAATAGGAGCCATTTTGTGGCAACCCCGGATTTTATTAAGTTAACCAAAAAATAATTAGGAAGGAAAAAATAAAGAGAAGATTAGGAAAAAACAAAAAAAACAATAGAAAAGATGGAGAAATAGAAGTGGTGGAGAAGAAATTACCTCCTACCGAGTCGGGGACCGCAATTGGCCACGGTGAAGAAACCACGGGAAAAATTAGGAGAAGAAGAAGAATGATGGTGAGGAGAAGGCGAGAAAAGAAGGAGGCTTAACAAGCCCTTAAAAAAGTAGATTATAAAGTCCAAAAGGCTTCGGCAAAATCCTCACCATCACTTGGTAAATTAATCCTAACTCCAAGCAAGGGGAATTCAAGTTAGGTAGATGAGTTAGATTTAGCATTCTCGAATTTAGCTTAGTGGTTCACTTATTAGAGATCATGCACACACCATGTGGCATGGAGTTAAAGTTGAGATTTAGATATTCCTTGGTTAGTGGGACACCCACTTTTGGTTAAATGCAAGGGTGGCACGGAGATAAGTAGTCATAGGGTAATAGTTTTTTTTGGAGAAAGTCATTAATGGAAGAAAGAAAATGCGGCGGGGAACATCCTTGGGAACACAAGGAGAGCAAGGGCTTGGGGGGTTACCCCCTGGAGAAGCTCATTCGGGTGTGTGCGAGTCAAGGGAAGGAAAACGGAGAAAGACTGAGCGATTGAAGAGAGAGCCGGAAGCCCCGGCCACGAACAAGAAGTGAATTAGGTTACGAACGAGAGCACGAGCGAGAGCACAAGAGCACGAGCTGGAGCACAAACACGAAGATCACAAGAAGACGAGCGAGAGCTGGAGCACAAGAGCACGAGCTAGAGCACAAGAACAAAGATCACGAGAGCACGAGCTGGAGCACAAGAGCACGAGCTGGAGCACAATCACGAAGATCACAAGAGGACGAGCGAGAGCTGAGTCAGAAGAGCACGAGCTGGATGACAAGCACGAAGACCAAAGACGGAGGGTGAATCGAGCTGAATCAGGGAGCCTCTCCTCTCCCTTGGACTAGTAATCAATTCCTTGTGCATGAAGGGAACCCTAATTTTCTAGTTACAAAAATCACGCGGAAGCGCTGCCAAATTTTCACTAGGATTAGGGTTTGCTATCAACTCAACCAATCAATCGGTTTAATCTACAATAGTAAGTGAACGCAACTGGAGGCTCATGCATGGTAGTGTTTGAGTAGGGCTACTTGTGTGAATGCATGTGGTATACACGTGAATGTGTGGTGCACGATTCTAAATAAACATGTACGTTAAGTGTGCACTGTTGGTCGTTGGCTGTGAGTCCAGGATTGAGTCAACCGATTAATTGAAGGCTGCCATCGTGTTAAGCAAGAAAAACTAATGAGAATTCTGAAAACAAACGTAGAAAACGGAGTCATAACCACGAAGATAATGAAGAACTAAACTCTGGGTATAAAAAAAAGAAGCATGTCTGCTGGCCGTTGCTGTCAGGGTCGCACTTAGGTCTGGAATTGGTCGCTGAGGTTCTATTCAAGTTTGCAAGGTTGAACTGAACCTGTCTAAGCTTTAAAACGTTGAAGACAGAGCCTTAAGGTGGAACTTATGCTTGTTTAAAGGTTTGGTTCAATTTAAGAGTGAATTCAGCCATCACAGCACTAATCAGTAGTGAACCTTCTTAAGTAACCACACTATGGGTCACCGTGCTTGTATGGATGGTCGAATGATGTTTCATCAAGGGGCTGTATTCCACACTTAGGGTCTTGTGTTCAAGATAAGCCACCCGTTAAGGGGCAGTTTATTTGGCTCACATTTTGGTGCATCCGTTGGGAGGAGGCGTGTTTATTGTTTGATTGTGTTAATCATTCTACAGTTGGATGTAGGTACAAACGCTAATAGCCTTATGGTGTATGGGCAGCATTGGGTAGCTTGAGGTAAGTGCCCAACTTGCTCATGTATGGTTGAGTGATTGTTAAGTTGTGAATGCCTTGTGAATGTTTGGAAGTATTGTGAATGCATGAATGCCAAGTTGTGTTTAAAGGTGGGGGTCTAGAAGGGAGTGTGGTTTCCCGACCTTCCAACCACAAAACACCTTGTGTTGGAAGGATCCCCTTCTAGGCTTGTGGCTTGAGTTGAGCAAGGGGCCTAGGGGTGAAAGGTTGAAACACCATATTCATTATATTGGGAGATTGGGAGCCTCCCAAAATAATATGAAAAGCTTGAGCAAACCTAAATATGCAAATGTTTAGTGATTTGCATAGTAACCTTTGAATACTATCTTTCCATTTTGGTGTCCACTAAAATGGGAGGTGCGGAATTATTTTCAATGTAAAATCAGGCTTGAAAGAAATTGAAGTACATTTTTAGCTCCAGTCAAGCTGAAAGTAAGCAACACTTACATTTCCAAATATCATTCAAAAACAAAAGATCAAATGTCAAGGTACGAAAATGCATTTCTCAAATCGAAACACACTATCAGCTCGAGTCGAGCTGAATGTGCCCCAACAATTCCTATGCGATAAAACATTCAGAATAGCAAATACCAAAGGGCAAATCATCAAGCCCAGAATTCACTTCTCTCCAAGAAGAAAGCCATACACATTCAGCTCGAATTGAGCTGAATATGCCCAAGCAATTCCTATGCGATAAACCATTCAACATAGCAAATAATAAAATATCAAAACTCTGAAATGTATTAAACTCCACAAGAAATGGGTGTACACTTTCAGCTCGATTCGAGCTAAAATCACGCCAACAAATTTTGATCTAATGCACACATTCTTAGATACTAGTATAAGAGTAACATCTTTGTACTAAAAAATCATTGCGAAGAAGACGGCTCGGCATCCCTGATCAAACTATCTTGGATGATTTGAACTTGATTTCTAGGTATCTTCACAACAGGAAATTCACTCCTACTTCTAGACTTCCATGCAGTCAAGAGAGATCCGGTGTCCTCCCATTGCGGAAGTTGCTCGTCATCAATTGTCCATTGTAGACCATTGGAAGAGGCCCATCCATCATAGCATCTTTCGACATTTGCATCACGCGAAGTGGGGCGGAAGTACTGTATTTTGATAGAGTTAGGCCTTTCCAGATCCGAATTAGGATCCGAGAGCGCTTGTGCAATCCAAACAGGACGTTCATCTCCATCACACGGTCTTAATGCAATAAAATAGCCTGAGTAAACGTCTCAATTAATCCGAAAAGAAGGGGCTGGCCTATCTCGACTCTACCCAACAAAATGGTCATCATCATCATGATCCTCACGAACAACGCCCACACTAGTGAATTGGTCCTCGATTGTCTGACCAATACGACTAGAAGGCCAAAAACCATCTTGTAGAGAGGTGGGCAAGTCCATTGGTTGACTAAGTGACTCTCTAACTGCCCGCCAATAGTAGCTCAAAGGCTCATATCGCCTTCGATATTCACCTGTACGATCCTCACGTGCTTGATGCTCCCAATATGAAATGAATCCAGAAAGACCTTTAATCACTTCAGGAAGATTGCGCATTGCATGTGGCTGCAATGAAGGTGGTTCTCCACGTGGCCACAAAGACCTCCCATTTGAATCCTCCTTCCACAATTTGATCCCACCCCCTTCTCTTGGAAGCCAATCATCTTGATGACAAAGAATCTTGTATTTCATCATGGGACATCCGTTGGAGTCAACAAGAATTTGAATTGGTGAGCCTTTGTGTGGCCCTGCAATGCTTCATCTCCACCTGCAATACCTTCACTAATAAAGGACTTGAAGTCCGGGACTTCTTCAATCAAGTGGGGGATTGTTGGCACACTTTCGTTCTCCATAAATGATCTCATAAGGAAAGAGATCGTGGGGAAACTCTCCTTCTTCAAAGCCATACTCCATCAACCGAATAATGCATCAATGTCATCATGTGTGTGGCCAACAAGCATGAAATTAACATAAACCTCTCGGAAGATACCCTTTGCAACAAGAAGAGACCAAAAGGAAAACACATCTATTTTTGTTGTCACTCACCGCATTGTCCATTTGTACATGCAAAATAGGCGGCAAAGGTTTTGCTGTAGCTAGAGACTCAGGTGCGGCACGGAGGAATGGGACACAAGTATCTGAAGCTCCTTGCAAAACATCTCAAAACAATGCAATTCTCCCCGAACCCAGAAGTAATTGTCGGGACGATGTCTTCAAAGGTTGTTCTAAGTCTCGTAACAATCTAGCAAAAGATCCCATTGTATAGTTGACATCATGTGGGTAAATGTCCAAGCCATAATGAGCATAACGAACATCACCATGACCATGTGCAAGCATTCCAGTAACAGAGATGGGCAACTTCATCAGACCATCCAAATGTTTCGTCTTATGAGAGAGGACAAGAGATGCAGTCTTCGAGTGATCCATCTTGTCGTGTATAATCGTAACACATTCATCCTGCAACTCTTGAGAGCGGTAACGGTTGGAATAATACAACTCTCGATGAGCCCATGCTGAATCCAAATGGAGATTCAACCTCTGCTGCCACAATAGCGCAGCTTTTGTTCCAGGCTGCTGCAACCTCCGATGGGAATGGTACTTATCACACGTTGAACAACGTGCAAAGTTATCCCCAGGTCGTTTTGCATTGTAATCGGAATAATGGACCCATCTAATCTTACTCAACGCTAAAGTGGAAATTTGGGAAAGCCCGCAATTAACTAAATGGGCATCAATTGCAGGAATTTGATCTTTCCACTTGAAATTTGGGGGAAGAACTTTGGCCACGGATGTTCCACCCGAAGGCAAGATGCGGGACTTGTGGGGCATGTGGTCAGCATTTCTATTAAGGATGACACGTAATGCTGCGGTAGTGACTACTGTGTGATTTCTAGGTTTCCGTTTCCCAGAATTACCATGGGGTTGCGCGACTACACCAGCCGCTGCATCCTTGGCATATTCATAGAACGAGGTTTCACTAACGCCCATGATGTGCTGTCAGGCAGCTGCGCACACATCAACGCCCTCAATGGTCACCACATTTCTACCGTTATTGTCCACATGAAATTGTCCGTGAACATCTAGCTTCATATGCCTTCGAAATTGAACGGAGGTTCCAAAATACATCTTCATCCACAATACCTTAATCTTCAATTGTGGGAAGCGTTGAACACAACTCCTGGAGCAACAGCGTTTTCCAGCAACAGAGTTGATAGATTCGTCAGAGAGGAGAATTGATGATTTTGTTGAAACCATGGTTGAAGGGATCCTACATGAACTTTTATAAGAGCGAGTCCTCTCTCCAAGAGAACGGCTTCTCATTGCCATTACAGAATTGTAAATATCACGCTGCTGGTGATGCAAGAGACTGACACTATTATAGAAAACTTGACCAATAGGCCAAATCTTAACACAATAACGCCATTCGTCCGGTGCTTCATCTTCAACTAATGTCATGGAGACCTGAATGGCAACGTACGTATCACCTATTGGAGCATCAGTCCCAGAAATAGCCGTGGTGTGAAGGTTACGAAGTATTCCAGTGGCAATTGTAACTCCGGACAGGTTTTTCATTTCGACTATCTTACCAACCCAAGAATGCCTTGGGAGAACTTTGAATTCCATCAAATCAGCATCTACTGGATCGTGGAAAGACGAGTTGTCACTTGATAAATCAAAATCATCATCGATTGAGGCACCGGTTGAAGTGTCCATCTCGGCAGTGCAAAATTAAGGCAAAAGTGTAAATAGTTATCATAGTATAATAGTACTTCAAGGTCCATCCCACATCAATCAAAATAAACAAAATAATAGCATAATTGTTCATCTCCACGATTAGGTGAAAACAAAGCACATTCAGCTCGAGTAGAGCTGAATGTGCACAGCATATTCAGCTCGAGTTGAGCTGAATGTGCACTACATATTCAGCTCGGGTCGAGCTAAATGTGCACTGCATATTCAGCTTGAGTCGAGTTGAATGTGCACTACATAATTAGCTCGAGTCGAACTGAATGTGCACTGCATATTCAGCTCGAGTCGAGCTAAATGTGCACTGCATATTCAGCTCAGGTCGAGCTCAATGTGCATTGCTTCAAGCTAGAGTACTGAATCAAAACCTGAAGCATTCATACCAAGAAAAACTACGCATTTTGACAGTTGCAAGAACATATATGTCATACTGACGTACAAATAATAATATGAATCCCTAAACCAGTACTAAAGAGGCGTTTATGTTGATGCCGAAGTATCACCTCCTTCCTACAACTTTTTCATTACATTGAAAATGATAGTATCAAATGTGCAAATCAAATGCCAAGTAAATCACCATAAAGTTTAGACAGAAGTCACTTACGAATGGTCCGATTGCGTGCACCAAAACGTCTTGAATGAAGAAGGAAGAGAAAACCCTACTCTTTGTCACGGCCGCAGCAACCATTCACGACCACACACCTCCGCATCTCTAGAAATTCCAAACACCACTAAGTTGACCTAGAATAATGTATCCACTTCTTGCACAGAAATTTGACTTCGAATGCAATAGGTCTTTCAAATGTCAAGGCATACTTCGAGACAGTATAGATTCACGAAGGCTTGCCGAGTATTAGAAAGGTGCAAAAAGAGAGAGAGAGAGAGAGAGAGAGAGAAGAGGTTGGGGTGTATTGACCACGTCGAACAAGTTGCCGTTAAGAAAAGAGCGGGAATGACATCACGTTTGGTGGGGAGGAGCTATTCTAAATAAAGCATCTTTCAAACTTGACCAAAAAATTAACAAGCACATAAGTTTCTCTTCATATCTCGATGTAATGGAAGTTTCTATTTACATGATCAATTTAAGGTTATCAATTGGGGTTATGGGTATCAATTTAAATATGCAAGAATCAATTTAAATTTAAGGTATAGAATTATGTATTAATTTAAGGTTATCAATTGGGGTTATGGGTATTTGATTACAATCATTTATTTCCATATTAAGGATATTGATTATGACTAGATTATGAAAGTAAAGATTTAGGTTTAGGGTTCAAATTACATTTTGACATTTCGGGTTTAGGGTTTAAGGTTTAGAATTGCAAGTCCATGGTATGAAGTGTAAATTATAGGGTTTAGGGTTTCGGACTAGACAATTCTAGAATTAGATTTATGGATTTGGGTTTAGGGTTTAGGTTCAAGGGTTTAGTTTTTAGGGTTTAAGGTCTTACAGTTTATTGTTTAGGTTTAATGATTTAAAGATTAGGGTTCAGGGTTTTAGAGTTTAGTGTTTGGGGTTTAGGATTAGGGTTTAGATTAGCATCGAGATTACCACTAAATCAAAATGTCCTTTCTATAAGATTGTTTATCGTATCAGCTTTGAATTGTGCCTTGGTATTGATTTAAGAAAATTCATTACATATCACCTAAAAATAAGATTTAAGAAGTCACTACACTAATAATTTTTTACTGTAATGGCACGAATAGTGTACTTACCGTAGTACACTAATTGCAAACAAGTTGACAAATAGTGTACTAATAGTATACTAACAAGTGTACTTTCTCAAAAGATTATTTGATCAAAATTTACTTTATCAAAGATTACTTTATCGGAGTACACTTTATGGAAATTTAATTTGTTTAAAACTTACTTTTTCAAGTTTTACTTCTTAAAAAGTTTACTTTTTCAAATTTGACTTTTTCAAACATTTTCCTTTTCAAAAGTATAACTTTTTCAAAACCTTACTTTTTCAAAACCTCACTTTTTCAAAACTTTACTTTTTTCCAAGATTTCTTTTCAAAAGTTCACTTTTTCAAAAGTAAACTTTTTCAAATCTTTACTTTTTCCAATGTTTACATTTGGAATAGCTTATTTCTACAAAAGTTTATCTTTGCAAAAGGTAAGTTGTCTTTTTTTCCCGAATTGATGTTTTTTCCTAGTTCTTGTTTTTTTCAAAAATGTTGTTTTTGCCTAATTGTTTTTTCCTTTTTGTTGTTTTCCCAAATTGTTGTTTTTTCCTAATTGTTGTTTTTTCCCAATTGTTGTTTTCTCCAATTTTTTATTTGGGGGTTCTAGTTTTTCTCTTCTTCACCTTTCTGTACACATAATTCTCTTCTACTTTCAATACACTAAACGTGAACGAGTAAAAAAGTTAATATTCCAATATTTACAAAAGTTCACAAATAGTGTAGTAGTTCACATTTAGTGTACAATTTTGTCACTACACTAATTGCGCAGTTGACAGTTAGTGTATGGGTTCGTATTTAGTATCACTACACTAAATGAAACTTCTGTGTACTTCATCTCATTTGTTATGAATCAATATTTACTCCTTTGAGTTGACTTTGCAAGATGATCTTGTCTTGTTCAATATTGATTCACTTGCTATTATTAATTTATGTGTTTTATAATTCAAATCATCTTTGACCCTAAAGGCCCAAGAGTTCCCTCAAAGGATTCTAAGAATTTTTGGAAGTTCCTATAGAGTCAATTTATAAGTTTTTTGGTGTCGGCTCTAATAGCGCATTCGTATCCTTTGATCGCAACATTATGCAATTGTTGCCATTATGGACATAAGTTTGAGTGCCTTCAAAAAGTTATGATTGCAATTTTTTTTAATGTCATTCAAACATATTGCAAGTTGATGTGTAACTTTGCGCACTTGCAAAAGTTTGGTTCCATCACTCTTCCCTTTATTGCAAACGGTACTACCTTACATATGCATTCTTTCACACAAAATTCATGCGTTACATATTATACATAAGTATTTTCTACTATCTTTTCTCCCACATGAATAAGGGTCAAAGATCACATGCATGTGTAAAAACATTTGTTTAAAAAACTAAAGTTCATTATCTTGTACAACTATACTCGTATCAATATTTTCCATTGAAAACCACTACACTAAATATCACTTTTAGTGTAGTGGACACTAAAGGCGAACCCGTACACTAATTGTGAACTAGGCAATTAGTGTAGTGACAAATCATAACACTAAATGCCAACTACTACACTATTTGTGAATTCCACTTAAGATTGTAGTACAAATTTTTTCACTTGCGCACATTTAGTGTATCAAGATAGAAGAAGATTATGTGTACATTTTGAGTATAAGAAGCGACAAAGATTTAAATACATTTAGAAAAAAAACAACATTCGGATAAAATAGAATTTAGAATGGAATGAACACCAAAATTTGATTTGGAAAATAAAAGATTGAGAGAAGAACCTAGATATGGAAGAAAAGTGGAATTGCAAAAATAGGAAACATCTGAAAATAGAAGATTGGAAAATATTGAAAATGGAAATAATTAAAGAAATAAACATTTGAATAAATATACATTTGAAAAGGAGACATTTGAAAAATGTTCATTTCAAAAAATAAACAATAGAAACACAAAACTTTTTAGAAGTATATGATTGAAAAATGGAGCTTTTGAAATATGACCACATTGAAAAAGCTAACTTTTTCAAAAGTACTCTTTTAAAAAAGTGCTTAAAAAATAAAGTACTACGGAAGTAAAAGAATTAGAAAGAAAACATTTGAGATGGAAGACAGTTGAAAAACAAAATATTTGAAAAAAATAAGGATTTGAAAAAGTAAGGGATTAAAAAATAAGGGTTAGGAAAAAGTAAAGGTTACAAAAAGGAAGGGGTACAAAAGTAAGGGATTGAAAAAGTAAGAATTTGAAAAAGTAAGGATTTGAAAAAGTAAGGATTTTAAAAAGCAAGGGATTGAAAAAGTAAGGGTTAGAAAAAGTAAGTGGGTGAAAAAGTAAGTGGGTGAAAAAATAAGGGGTTGAAAAAGTAAGGGTTAGAAAAAGTAAGGGTTAGAAAAAGTAAGGATTAGAAAAAAGTAAGTGGGTGAAAAGGTAAGGGGTTGAAAAAGTAAGGGGTTGAAAAAGTAAGGGTTAGAAAAAGTAAGGATTAGAAAAAGTAAGGGGTTGAAAAAATAAGGGTTGAAAAAGTAAGGGTTGAAAAAGTAAGGGTTAGAAAAAGTAAGTGGGTGTAAAAGTAAGGGGTTGAAAAAGTAAGGGTTAGAATAAGTAAGTGGATGAAAAAGTAAGGGGTTCAAAAACAAACGACCAGAAATAATTTTGTTGCTAAGAAATCCCCCACTGGAAATTTAAATTAAGGTGTATTTTCTCAAAAACTCCAAAAAGTAGGGTCTCCCCGACTAATTTCAACCCCTAAACGTAGCAATTTTTGGAGTGGATGGAGGCCCAAATCATGTCCAAAGTACACAAGAATTGGCTCACTTATTATTTGGCTATGTTTGAAGAGGATCTTACGGTTACTTTTTGAATATTTTTCTCTCATTGAGCTCTATATGGAATTTAATTTTGAGGGATTTCTGACTGTATTTCAGTGTTTCGACCCCCCCAAGGACGTTTAGGGGTTAAGACAATTAAAAGAATAAAAAACTATCAAATTCTTCAATAATTATCGACATGTTCTTTGTATCAATATTGTTCCCCATTGTAATATCTTGTCTTAGCGAGGGACCCTATGTGGGTATCATCTAGGTTTTGGCTTCATTAAGTATATAGTGAAAATTGTTATATATAGAGATAAATAATGATATGATATAAGTTTATAAATATTGGTAGAGTCAATTGATAGAAATTAAATACTTGGAGGTTCATCAGGCTAATATCATTCATTCAAAGATATTCAGTGTTAAGTTTATTTTCTTAAGCGAATTTATACTTAGTGATCAAGCTTCTATTATATTTTTAAAAAATTTTAATGTATTTTCAAAATTATATTTTTAGATATTCAATGATTAATTTAGAAAAAACATTCAACTAACAAAATGGAAATTATTAATGACTCTTTGGATTTAAAAGATGACCTTTAAAAAGAAGTGTACAACAAGTTTAACTTTATATATATTTTCATTTATCAATAGTACAATCAAATGTGTTGAAATAAAATAAAAATCATGATATAGATAATTCAAATAATGGAAATGATTTGTTGAATTTGACCAAAACAATGTAATGTGGTTGCTTTTGTACATAATTCATATAAAATGGATGAAAGTATAAACTTTTTGTCTAGGAGATTATCCATGTAATGTTAAGGTGCTACCCCTATAATGCATAGGTGATACCCATGTAATACTTAGGTGAAATCCACTATGTCCAAATCATTGGGACAAAGGAAAATAATTCTTTTGACTTAGAGGTGTTGAAGCGACCACTAGGTACGGTAATGATAATCAATGATTATAAATTCTTGATCAATTGCACATTTTTTCCTTTTAGAAATCTATAGTTAAATTTCAAATAAATTTGGAGTCCTATTGTCCAACTGTAGGAATTTGATATATCGTAGGAATAAACAACGATCATTTGAGGTAGCTTTGATATGATTAGAGAACCTTCAATTTCAAAATCAATGACTTATTGCATCATACTACTAAAATCATAATCCTCGCAGTGAACCACGTAGCGATCAATCGCGCAGTCAACTGTGCAGTGAACTATAGGAGCGATATAGTCAACCGCGCAGTTAATTGCGCAGCCAACCGCATAGTGAATCATGTTACTTTTTTTTAAATATAGTTTGTAATATATAAAAATACATTAAAATAATTGGACTCATGGCTTGCAAAGAAATAGCTTGAGTTTTTGGGTGTGACAAATTTGCATTTATGTGTTGCAATTTGTGCTCTTGATTTCAAATTTGACGTTCAAATTTTTTTTTTGGTTAAGCACTAAAAGATTGAATTGTAAATGATGAGTTGTAAACTTGGAGTAAAAAAGTTGTGAAGATGGAGTTGTGATCTTGGAGGTTGGCATACAAAGTTGGAGTTGCAAAATTGCATATTCGAGTTGTGGAGATTGAAATTACAAGTTTTTGATTTGTAATTGCAAGATTTGAGATTGTAATTGCAAATTGAGTATGTGGATGTGTGAAATTGAGATTGTAATTAAAAGTTGAGTTTGTGGGTGTGTGAAATTTGCATTGGTGTGTTGCAATTTGTGCTTATCCAAAATAAATTTGAAACTCTTGATTACAAATTTGACGTTCATAACATTTTTGAAATTCCATGTTAAAATGCAAAAAATCTAAAACCTAATTTATTTTTTTCTATTCTATTCTATTACATTATTAAAACTCGTGCATAGGTTTCAAAGACATATTCATATTTTACGTAGATTGTTGTTACCTTTTTTTTTAATATATTTTGTGATATAAAAACTACATTAAAATGGTTGAACTAGTGCGTTGCAAAGCAAGCGCCAACTGCTAGTATGTATTTGAAAATACAATCTCATTAATGAAGTTTCGTTTCACAACAGATTAGGATTCTCAATCCATGAAAGATATTTGATAGTTTTCAAAATTAGATTTTTAATTTGAAGCCCCCTCATCCAATCACTAGATTCCAATCTACTTAGATATTTATTTAAACTCACTATTTTATCCATGATATTGCCATTAGGCCAAAATCTATGCATGTCTTTTAAATAATATTAATTGTTTTGAACATATAAAAACTTTGGAATTATATTTTTGGTTTTTATATATGTGCTATCACAAAAAGAAGAAGATTAAATATTGCAACTCAATTGTTTAATCATAAATCTTCCAAAAACAAGAAATTAAAAAAATAATATTGTATAATCCCAGTGTCTTTGATTTGCGTTCACTAGAGGAAGTTTTTGAGTATGATATGTACAAGCCTATAGAGTAGGTGCAAAATGTATATAACACTAAAGGACCAGAGTCTCCTTCAGGGGGATTTCTGATTTTGGGCAGGTTCCTAAAACTCGAAAAAAAATCTTTCTTCTCTAAATTTTTTATTCTAGATTGCCTCTGATAAGAGCTTCGTAGACATATTTTTATTATATTTTTTGGATTTGTGGTTTGAAAGTTAGTACCACTTAAAGCCAAAAGTGGGAACACCGGGCACCTCCAAATTTTTTGACAAAAGTTTCTATTGACATTGAGATTTTTCACACATATAAATAATATTTCCTTTTCTGAAAATTTTCAATAAAAAATCTTGTCGTTAGTGTAAAAAGGCATTTTATTCCAAGTCAAACATTTTCACACATTGTCGGGCAACGGGGGAAAAAAACTTCATCTTTTCTACATAACACCTAGAGATCTTCAAATTTTTCACTTTCTATTTTTTCAACAACAATATGTGGTGAAAACCTTCTTATTGACCGTTTGGATTATCATTTGAATACATACGTAGTTCACAAAAAAATAAAACGTGAAATGGCAATCATTGAACCTCCACTCCTTGCACACTTGTTTTGAATATGCTACACCCCTTTTCTACCTCTAAAAATTGGTGTGTTGGGAAATAACATCATGCGTAAGACAATGGTAAAAGATTTAGACCTTGTACAATAGGGTGACATTCAAATTGGCCGTTTAGTAGTACCAGAGATAGTGTCCTACACTGCTGCCAGCTTTGATACCCTCCCCAAAGCTGAGACATTGTTATTTTACCATGAAAATTTGGGGACAGCATCACCTTTATGTTGAAAACATGCATACCAAATTTCAAGTCCAGGAGACTTATACAAAAAAACTTATGCAAGATCTACCAACATGGGATAGCTGTGAGAAAAGTGTCACAGCTGCCAACTTTGACACCCTCCCAAGAATTGAGGAAATTTTTTTTGCCCATGAAATTTTTGGAGCAAAAACATTTTTATGTTGTTTGCATGTGTGGAAAATTTCAAGTCCAAAAGACCCATACAAAAAATAATATTCCAAATCTACCAACATGTGTAGTTTTGAGAAACAAAGGGGAAAACCATTTTACTACTTCCAACTTTGACGCCCTCCTGAGGATTGAATTTTTGTTGATACATAGTAAAATTTTTGGCACAAGATCACCTCTATGCTGGTAACATGTGAGATAAATTTCAAAGCCAAAAGATGTACACAAAAAAGTTATTCCATATCTATCAACATGTGTAACTATGATAAACAATTTGAAGGTCATATTGAAAATGTCAAAATATCTTTGACACCTCATGCTTTTTCATTGAACTCAATCATGTGAGTAAGCCACCAAACATCAATGCTTCTCAAAAAGATCAATAACATCTAAATGAAGAAGTGAAGAGGTGTTCCATGCAGAAGAATCCACATGGCCATAAAGTGTGCATTAGACACATGACAAATTTTTTCTTCTAAATATCTATTGAACACTATGTAAAGGGAATGGTGTGTGTGATTTGTGATAGAGTGAATGTTGAGACAATCTTCAAAACAGAGAGTGTTGTATTGTGGGATGCATGAGTGTTGATTCACATTGGGCATACATGATGAGTGATTAGGAGCAAAACGATTTTTCATGTATGCATATGGGCTTGTGTTTTGGCGACCCTTCTCTCTCCGCTCTGCTCGAGTGCCTTGGCTCCCTTCTCTCCCCCTTGCTCTGCTCCAGCCCTGTTCTCCTTCCTCTGCCAATTGTCACGTGTCAATCCTGCAACCCCCCTTGCTCTGCTCTAGCCCCTTGGCCCCCTTCTCTCCCCCTTGCTCTGCTCTAACCCCTACTCTACTGCTGTAGCTAGCATCACGCACTCTATAGTTTATGATGGCAATTTCAGATGATATTCGTGCTCGCATCATAGGTTTGAGTGAGGGAGGTTTTACAGGAGTTCAAATTGCAGCTACTATTGGAGTTCCTATTAGAACAGTTCGGGGAATGCTATTTTGCGTGCCCTGTTTTGCGAGCGGTGAGCCGTGAGCCTACGTTCGTGAGCGTAGAGTGCAAAAAGTGAGGTATTAATGAAACATGGACTATAGATAATAAATGCATAGGCGGTTTTTAAGAAGAAAACTTGTTAGTTCTATAAATGAATGGACCTATTACCGTGTTGATTGTTCAGGATAGTACAAGTAAGGAAGGTATACTATTGACAGTATATGTAGTACATGAAACCAAAGAGTTTCTTTTCTTAGAGGAAGTGACCTATAACCGTTGAATCTAGTATCTCCAAATGAAGGAAAAATAGGATTTCCTCGGGTCAAAACGTAAAGGCAGGAATAGCAACGTAGAGGAATAGTAGGAGACGGGAGGAGGTTGCTAGAAAGTAGGAGAATGTCAGGGTTTAGGAATACTTGGCAAGAGAGAGAAGTGAAGAATTTGAAGACCAAAGTTTAGGATCAATGAGTTGGAGTGTTTATAAAAATTTGCTGTAAAAGACTGTAGGTCTTCCACGAATTTACGTAATTTGAAGAGAGTAGTAAAGAGGAGCAATGGCAGTGTCTGAGTTTAGATTCCTATCATCAAACTGCAAATTTGGTCTAATTTTTTATTGAGAGGCACCTTCCCTTCCTCCTTTCCCTCAAATATAGAGCATGTGATGGACAACAACATGTACGGACTGTGGAGGTGGCCCTTTAAGTCTCACCTCCTGTTTATAGATTTAGAAGGCCGCAGACTGCAGTACATAGCCAAATATATTTGTAATATCTATGCACCGTAGTATTTAAGGAGCAAAATCTGTAGAACTCGTTTAATCTCATTCTAGTTGAAACTAGGGGCGTCAACGAAGACATCTACCTTAGAATCAAATCTACACACTACATTGAAGATGTAATAAAGGTGCTTACAATATGTCCAAGCGCCGCGTTTGCCGAGTGACTTTGCTGACATCTCCTTAAAGGATTCGCAATCGCAGCTTGGAAACTGGCCAATAGTCAACAAATATCTGGAAACGTTGGAAATGCTCGAAGACTCCAGGGTCACAATGGCACCTAGAGCTGGAGGTGGGACCATTAGAATACCACAAATCTTCCCAACCACCGAGAGCGCTGAGGCGCAGTTGTTATGGTGTTTAGTAGTAGGGGCAGACGGGTTTCTACGAATGTTTTTACCAAATCTCTTTGTAGGGTGTTCTGTAGGATTTAGGGGACTAGGGTAATCGTCCAGATTCACAGAGACGCCATCTACAAACAACCGTCGTGGAGACAGCTCCACGCGCTCCGCAAGATGAAAGCCAGCATTTTCGAGGGCAAGAATCTCCTTTCTGCTCAAGTTTGTCCCCATCTTCACTGGCCAAAAGTCAGGGAGAGGTGGTTTAGAAACCACCCACTTGCGCTTGGTGCCTTTGACACAACGCTCAATGTCGTCGTTGCAGTAGAAGAACTGCATTCTCTCCAATCTATTTTTTTTGTAGCTGTCCATCATCCCTGTATATGTTGGAGCAGCCGTACTTCTCCCATCCTGCACAATCTTAGCCACACACTTTTTTTTTGTTATAGCTTGTTGGGCAAAGCAAGCTTTACCAGATGTCTTGGGAAGCCTAGCAATGTGCCATTGCTTCTCATCGCAGACAGTCTCTTGAACATATTTGACATGTTGGACCCGAGGTGAAGTGGCCGCTGAGCTAGGAGGAAGATCTTCGGCTACAGTAGGATGAGGATCAAACCTTGGATTGGGATCTTCACCTGTTAGATCTACAATTCTTGCATCAAGACGACGAGCCTTTACCCTTGGACGGGAGACGTTGATCTTGTCAGGGCGATGTGAATCGAATTCAGAACCAAGAGGAAGATCAACTTTTCTCTTCAAAGACATAAAAACTTCTTCACCTTCCAAGTGGGGATCGCATGTACAAAATTCTTCTGCACCAGACATATTGGCTAGTGCGGCATGAAGGACCTTTGAATTTCCAGAACGTTGGGCACTGCGTTGAGCAATACGCAAACGAAGTTCCTCTTTTCCTGGCCCGGTACCCGGCTTCTCACCCTTCAAAAATTGGTAGTACGCAACAACCTGCATGAATGTGCGTACCATGTCATCGACAGCTGCTATGTAGAGATCATTCCCCCTTTTTCCAGACTGTTGCAGCCACATGTTATGAATGGATTCGGCCAAATTACACGAGGGCATCTCAGTGAGCTCTGCTTCCGAAAGATTCTGCACATAAACACTTAGTTAATATTTCATTCAACGTGTGAAGCAGAGAAATGAATGGAGGAAAATAAGGACTTCTAGTAGAAGTACAAGATCAAAAGATGATTAAAGGACGGGCCTTCGTAAGTGCTGCCGATGTCGGCCTAGCTTGAGGAGTAACATTGGGGTGAAATTTAGTGCGATAATACGGGGATGTCCATGACAAGTGCCAAAGAGAACAAGTGCCATCAGTTCGCAAATCGGTAACGCACATGAACCAGAAATTCATATCCAATTCAGGCGATAGCAAGCAGGGGTCTCGATGTTGGCATTACAATGCAAGTGAATGACATATGTGAAATATCTGAGCACAATTAGAATGCATAAAATGATAGGACTTACAAGCTGCATGAAGCCTCGCCATTGTCGGTAACGGAAATGCCAGAAAGCTAGCCATAACTCCAGTCTTGGTAGCGCTTCATCGGATGTTGCTCCCGACGACAACCACCACGCTCGGATTGCCAAATACCTGCTTTCTGCTACCTTCAACGAGATTGAGTTTTTGTACTGTTTGCAGAGGCGGCGATGTTGATCTTGCAAGTCAGCTCGTATATCTGCCTTGGTGTGCTTCTCAAGCGACTGTGTCCAGTGAAAAGGCAAGTTCTCTCACGGTTGTCCATTGGGACAGATGGGTCTCCAGTACCGTATACGATACGAACCGCATTCCAGTTGGCTTGTGCGTTGTCGGCCATGAAACCTTTGAAATTTGGATTGCAAATGTCGTGTTTAATGGAAATAGCGTTCAAATTCCTCCAGAATATTTGTTGGGCTGCCACATCCTGTGATTGCATATCGCAAACCGCGATAGTCATTACTCGGTAGTATGTTGAGTCATACACATGACAAGCCATTGTTGTCCAGGACTTCACACGTTTCACATGGTCAAACATCATCCATGAGTCCTCCAAGTCACCTCCAGGTTGCATCCGCCTAACTAAGTCAACTCCACTACCAGGGCCCACCTCGGCCATCTTGAATATGAAAACCTTGTCAGAGTCGGTTCCCTGACCAGGAAATCGGTTCTCTTGGATGAATGCCCAATTACTCGACCCTCTAAGTTTAGTGATGCTATCCATGACACCAAAACGACGCAGGTATCGGAAACTAGTAACCTCATTTCGAATATTTGGGGAAGATACGTGCTTGAACTTGTCCAAGACAGGGATTAGCTCCTCTAATCCAAATTGATTTTGAGGAACACCTTCTGGGCATAATAGCAATTCTCCTAGATACTCCTTGCTAGCCTCAAGGACGATTGAGGAGTTGGTCGCAGATGGAGTCCTCTCCACTTGCTCAACAATTAGTGACCGGAATTTTGCGGAGGACTCTCTATAGTTCCCCTTCTTCACAGCATGACTGTGTATTCCTAGATGCACACATGCACCTGTCATGTGGCTTTCGGCATATACGTAATAGATCTTTGCCGAGCAACTTTCAATGCATGAGGGTGGAACCTGGCAGATAGCGCAAACGATCGTAGAATGAGGAGGGGGGTGAGAACCTGGATGAAATGGAGTTGAGGCAGTTCCCTCCCACTCAGTTTCATTTGTTGGTGAGGTCCGGTTCAGACGCTTTAGGTAGTCACATGCATCATTTGTGCACTGGAGGTGGCCCAAACATGCAGACATCCTAAATGTGAGGTGGAACTCCGATTTGATGTGCGACGTGACAGTTCGAGTCCACGCGTGGCCGTTGTCTCGCTTATCCATTCCATGAAGTTGCCCAGCCTTGGATGAGGGCGGGTACTTCCCCATCGACGGAAGTTCAAAAATGACATCGCCATCGAATTTGGGGGGAAGGAAGTCTACTTTCCGAATTGATATTGAATTATAATCTAACTTGCTGAGAGCTGACTTTGAACCCCGTCTAGTGCCAAGAAGGCGGAGGCATCGGACAATACTATCTACTGGAGGAAGTGGAGGTTTTGAACTGGTCGGACCGATACATGGAGTTGGGGTGGACTCAAGATTCTCAGAGACGGACTTAGAATGGGGAAAACTACAAAGAAGGATTGCAGGGAGGCATTCACAGTCGGAGTCGTCACTAAGAATGAAGACAGGATCATCAAGAGGCTCAAGTTTTACCTTCTGCATCAGCGGAGTAACAGCCGTTCCAGTGGTTGACCGTCTTGGTGTTAACGTATCCGCAGACACGTTGGAGGGACGGTCTTTGGTTCCATACACTCTATAATTCCCCGGCTGCAATTTCCAGTAGTCACCACCATCACAAGAAAAGGAAATCTGAGCTTCAGTGTGCGAGAGTTCTTTCGTGACCGGATCGACTACATCCTTGTCAATATGCAAACTTCCGTCTAAGATGTGGAATCGAACAGCTAAACGACTTCCAGTAATAATGGAGAAGCCATCCTCTCCGACAACGAACGAAATGGGCACCGCAGATCCACTCCAGTGAATTAGATCAAGTTGGGACTCGGTATCCAACAGGGACGCCATGCGAAGCAAATCGAAAGCAAAGGGACTAGAAATAAATCTCGAGGAAGGAATGGTGGAGGCAATGGGGAATAATGTTTGATCATTTGAATGCATAGTTAAATAACTTTCATCTTCTACCTAGCATATTTGCACGCCGTAATGGACAAAGTGAGGTAGGTACCAGAAAAAGTAATGGCATTCAAATACGCCGTCGGAAGAAGAGGAGAATTTAAGTTAGATGGAATTGGTGGTTGAATAGGCATTACTGTTTTCTTACTAACCAATGTAGCAGTGAATAATATAATACAGGCTGTCCGACACGAGCTAAATGTTTATGGTGACAATAATAGCGGAGCCAATAAAGAACATCACCAATATAGTACCTGTCAAAGCAAGATTATGAGCGTCTTGAGTGTCATAACCCCTAAAGGACCAAGTGTCTACAAATATTTCACTATATATTTACACCACAATAATATGTGGTGTAAACTTTCCTACAGATCAATTGGATTATCAATATAAAATATATTAAGTTCACAAAAAAATATAGTGTGAATTATCGAATTTCGAACCTCCACTCCTTACACAGTTGATTTCAATATGCTTCACTTGTCCAGTACCTCTAAAAATTGATGTCTAAGAGAATAACATCATACTTAACAAAATGGTAACATATGAAGACCTTTTGTAGTGCAAAATATGACACCAAGTGAAGTCACAGTTGGCTGATCCACTTAACGCAGGGAAGATAATGGACCATATTCTTGACTTCAAACACTATAATTTTTCAATCCGCGCGGTCAAAGTTTATGAAGTTTAGTTGATATTTTACGTAATAAATCTTAATTGAGATCCGATGGTCAGAACTGAAATTCTAAGTGTTTGTATCCTTCTATGTTCATTGGAGCAGAATCCGACATTTATGAAGTGTTTGTGGTGTAAAACTGTCACAGTACCGTAGGGGTTAGATGTACAGGTAACCGTCGATTTTGTCATCATGCCTTCGTATCTAGACATTATTATAATTTATAACATTCAAGATTGGCGGCCAACTAAAATTTTCATAAGCAAGCAACTAGGTATTTGAAACTATCCATAAATATGATTCAGTTGTAGAGGAGTGTTGAGGTAGTGGGCAAAAGCTGTCGGCTAATTTCTGTAATATGCCCAAGAGACGGAGGAGACAATCACTGTACTTCACAAACTCTAAGCAACTGAAGAAGTCCAGGCAGATGAGGGGATTGAGGTCGACTTCTAGGCTAGTATCCGGGAGTGAGACCGCGATAGTGCTTGAGTTTGAAGAAGAACAGTGCAGAACTCTTGAGATGTCTCGAGATGCTCCCAACGATCTAGATGGAATTGCAGTGAATACGATGGGACAAGGGCACACTTTGACGTCACATCCGAAGGATAGCGAAAGTAGCAGCAATGATACAAAAGAGCATGCTGCAACTATTCAAAGTAGAAGGCCATCAGCAGAACGAGGTTTTTTTACGGTGCCTTTTGTCATTTGTTATGCATTTTAAACTATTTAGACATTTTTACTTGGGTCTTTACTTTCATTTCGTGGTATCGATATGATTCCTTTCAGAAGGCAACTATGTTCTAGTTTGAAGCGGTCGATGAGAGAAGTCGTAATATTGGCAGTTGTTATTGTGACTTAGGGTACAACTTCTATTGATGCTCGCTAGAGGATTCATACCTTGGACCAGTCGAGTTTAGGGTGAGAGAGTAGCCACGTTTAGACAGTACCAATGTTTTCTGGAGGAAGTTTTGTGCAGAACTGAATTAGGGTTTTAGTCTACTGATGAAGGTCTTGGCGGTCGAAATACTTGCACTCTATTTGAGGTTGTGGACGAGGTTGTGGACGAGGTTGTGGACGAGGTTGTGAACGACGCTGACCAGGTTGACCTAATCATCTTACTACGCTTTTTGCAGGCGACATAGCGTTGCTGCCAACAAGGAAGGGGAACGAAGGCGAAGATATTCATTATACTGCAAGCGACATGGAAGGTACGCATATAGTTCAGATTCACGATTTTACTCTCCTTAAGATATGATAGAAGTTGAACTCCGTCTTAGGGTTGCTGATGTCGGTAGCTTTTCTGTGGGATAGAGATCCGTGGTTGCGTGTTCACCAAGCGCGAGGTGCAACTTCATCTACTTACTCAGGTAAAGCCGGAGCCAGACCTCGGCGGCCATTGAACGCGTGACCGTCGCCGACATCGGCATTACTCATGGCTACACGTGGTTGCCAACCGTTCTGCGGGTGCGACGGTTCACCTGTTTCGCGGGTGCGACGACCTCCATTAGTAGAGCCATTTTTTAAGATCCAAGGTCGTTTAAGATTCTCTGTCGTTTTTCATTCAATGTTGTTTTTTGATTTTTGGTCGTTTTGAGCCTTTCTTAGAGCCGTTTTTTAAGATCTGCGGCCAGATTGTGACGTGTGAAGAGGCAGTGTAATATTGAGTTGGGATTGTTTGTTGGTGGAGGTTGCTTGACTTGCACGCAATTCTATCCGCGCGTGTGAGCCTTGTACGTTTTGTTCGCTCGAATTTCTTGTCATCTGTTGTTCTCGAATTGATCTGCTTGTGTCAGAGTCTCAGGTGAGCCTGTTTGTGAGCCAGGTTGACCGCTCACAAACAGGCTGCCGATGTCGGCAGTGGTAAACCATGTTTCTTTGGGTGGGAACATGACTTGATGCGGCCTACAGTATTTCTAGAATATAGTCTTCTTTTGAGGGGGTCGGGGGTTGTGAATACAGTCGCAGGTTCTCCGAGACTTGGGCGTAGTGTTGGCCGGGGGGTTAGGTTCAGGTTGGATATGCGCTCGGTGCCACGAATGATCACAGGTTGGAATATGCGGCCTACAGTATCTGCTATTGGGATCACATGAGAACTATCGCCGACATCGGCATCACCGTGGTTGTGCATGAGTCCCGAAGCCTGACGCTGTTCGAGATCGTGGTGGTGCATGAGTCGCGACGGAGTTCTTGCTGGTGCATGATTCCCGACGTTGATCGTGGTGGTGCTTTAGTCCCTAACGCTGTTCGTGATCGTGGAGGTGCATGAGGCTGTCGCTGTTCGTGATCGTGGAGGTGCATGAGGCTGTCGTCGTTCGTAATCATGGAGGTGCATGAGGCTGTCGCTGTTCGTGATTGCAAGCAGCTTGGTATTGTCTCGAAAGCCTGGAATTGGATCTACCTGCGGTTTGTTGAGCTCAAGCAGCTTGGTATTGGATCTACCTACAGTTTGTTGAGCTCAAAAGTGTTTTGAGGTCTAGTCGACCTAAAAAGGGACTTACGTATTGTGCTCAAAGTTAGACGTGTTGCCACCTGAAGATGTAGATCCAGGTAGACTTGCGATGTACCTTGGATCGCCGACATCGGCATCAGTATTCTGGAGCCATCTAAATCGCAAATGGTTCAGAAGTTGTGCGGTGTTCAGAGGTTGTGCCGGAAATATTTCGTAAGTCCCTCTTTTGGTGTGAGGTAGATTGGAGCTCGTGAATAATTTATCGTGTACTGGAGCCACCTAAAACGCTACAGTTTCACAGTAAGTGAAATTGAAACTGCAGTGAAAACGTAGACGGAAGCAACCTGATAATGAAGACTGCAATGTATTGTTGGTCTGGAGATCCGGTTGACTGGAATGTACCCTTGGTCGCCGATATCGGCATCACTATCTTGCTTCGGCTTTCTGCGCAAACGTTGGTGGCTTGAGCATCGCCGACATCGGCATCGACACCGGTTGATATCGGCATCGATAGATTTCAGCACTGTACACCAATAGATTTTGGCACTCTCGACTGCAGTGCCGACATCGGCATCGACACCTGTACATACACTGTAACATCATGAAACTGTTGCGCTGCAGTTTCACATCATGAAACTGTTGACTGGAGGCTTCTGAAGACGCAGACTGTAATGAAACCGCAGGTCTCTGGTGGAGCCAGAACTCATTGTCTCGAGTAAGTAATCGGTGAACTCATTGTCTCGAGAGGCAGACTGAAATGAAGCTCCAACGTCGAGGATGCGGTGTCTCGAGGTTGCGGTGTTTAGAGGCTAGTGCCTTACATTCCTGAAGCTAGCGCCTTTCATTCCTTGACGTGTTTCTTTCATTCCAACTGGTGCCATTCAAAAGCCTGAGCTACACGTTTAGGAATGAAAGACATGTGCCTTCGAACGGCACTAGTTGCTCATGTGCATTTCTCGGTGCATCCCTCGGTGCACTCCTTGGTGACAAGTGCCTTCGAACGACACCAGTTGCACACGGTGCACTCCTCGTTGACCAGTGCATTAGACATGACATGTGCATTCGTCGGTGCATTAGAGTCCATGCATGCACCGCATGTGCATGCACAAAGGCTCTACGTTCTGCATTCTGCGATCTACGAGCATCGCCGATATCGGCATCGTTCCAGAGATTGAGCCTGGTTAATTGCATCCTTGGCCTCTTAAATTGATTCCGGGTTTTTGTCTTGAGCTACCTCCTCTGTGAATCGCTGAGAACATCGCCTACTCTGCAGCACTTGCTCTTTGACAAGTAGTTTGTAGTTTTTTGTGCTTTATACGCGATAGATTTAATAGGGCCCACTTTGTTCCTTCTACAGCGGTGGATGTCGATTCAGCGGCGGTAGGACTGGATGATACAATGGTGGATCACAAAGAGTCACCTCAACCTCATATTGGAGTACCAGGTAAGTATTGTTTCTGTCTTGTTTTAATGAGTTTCTTATATTTGATATACTAATTGATGAAATTGAGCAGAGGACGTTGACAATGAGGGAGACGAGGACTTGGAAGATCATGATTCGATGCCCGAGGAAGACGAAAGTCAATATTCGACAGCCATGTCTGCAGATGAACTCAGCAAGGAGATGGACGCGTTGGTGGTAAAGGAGTCTGTTAACACAAATATTGTGTTGGATACGCTTCGTTTGAAGCCACGGACCAAGTCCAAGTTAAATATTCCCTTGTGCCGCATACTTCTACTTGCTGCTGTGAGGCCATATCTTAAGAACGATGTAATGGCATTAGGTGCTCACTTCGTTAGTATTGGTTACATGGATGGCCATGGCGTATTTTACGTGGCCTTGCAGGATAACAAAGGAAGGACACTTGATGTTACCAATGAGCTCTCTTCGAATTGGAGTCCACTGTGGGTGAAAGCAAATGAAGCATTTGAGATAGAGCTACGAAAAGAAGAGGCTTGGAAGTGCTTCTCAAAGAAGATGTTCTTCGTCAGGGATGGCAACCACCGCCTAGCTGCTTGGATGCCAATAATCAACAGGGATCACGCCAACGATCCCGAGTGGCATTATGTTGTCGAGTCAATTATCCTCGAGGTTGAAGGGCAAGTTGGACCACTACTTACCGCGCTTCATCAAGTGATTTAGTAAGAATCTAACCTACTTTGGTGATCACAAAAGTGGGCTAGATTTTAACTAATAATAATTTAATACTCCAAATAATAATTGTCTAATTGCCTAAACGGCAACATTTGCTTGATACGTGGTAAATGTAAATCTCTAACTTAATTTGGTGCAAAGTGCTTGCACCTTGGAACTTGGATGTCTTGATAATTTATTTTAGATGCATAAAACTGAAAGGGAACAAGTCCTTTCCCAAATATTCAAAAAATTCGAGGCCTGTAATAGCTATTGTCAGTATTTAAGATTTTACTAGAACCAAGACCTGATATGGAGTTGGAATGGAAGAAAGGAAGAATTTGGAAACTTTTTCATTCAAATTGATCCAAGTACTTACGATTCTCTGATTCTGCAGGAGGAATCAGAATTGCCATGTGAAAATGAACCTAGTGCATAAGCTATATCGCATCCAGGGAATTGCTGGTCAGCCACTCCAATACTTTGAGAATCTTGTTTCAAAAGAGGAGATCAATGACGCTGAGAAGAAGCAATTGTCCAAGAACCATGGTTGGTACACTCTTACGATGGACGGCCTCATTTCAGTTCTTTACCAGGTTCAAAACGAAACTCATGCAGCTGTTCAATTGGTGGAATGTGTTAAACCTTGAAGTGGAGCCACTTTCGAGGATATGTTCTGTAGGCAATTGGCAACTGTTCATCACAATGTAGCACTGTGAAGCTAACTACATTGTGAAGCTTCTTTTCTAGCATCTTATGAGATAGGCAGCTCTTATAGGCAACACTTATGTTTTTATGGCATGGGCAGCACTTATGAAATGGGCAACATTTATCTTATTGGGCAGCACATATGTGATGGGCAACACTTATGGGCAACACTTACGTGATGGGCAGCATTTATGGGCAGCACTTATGTTTTTATGTTTCAATATGAGATGGACAGCACTTATGTTTTTAAGTTTCAATATGAGATGGGCAACTCTTATCTAATTGGGCAGCACTTATATGATGGGCAGCACTTATGGGCAGCACTTATATTTTTATGTTTCAATATGAGATGGGCAACACTTATGGGCAGCACTTATGTTTTTATGTTTCAATATGAGATGGGCAACTCATATGTTTTTATTTGTGTACCATTCTAGTACTAGATATTGGGCTCCCTTACTGCTCGCTTAAGTTCTAGTCGTCATCAAAGCTGCCAGCGATGGAGAGTTCAAGTAGGGCCTTTCGATTAGAAGTAGAGCAGTACTCTAGATTGCGTTGCCGATGTCGGCTTCCCATCTGATTGACCTTTGCTTCATTGTTTTCAGCAAGAGCTTGGAGATGCTGTGGCCCATGCTACAAGGAAATTCAAAGAAAAGTACCCGGAGAAATCAAGTGAGTGGACAACCGGTAAGCTGCACGAGGAAATAGGAAAAAACACCATATTCATTATATTGGGAGATTGGGAGCCTCCCAAAATAATATGAAAAGCTTGAGCAAACCTAAATATGCAAATGTTAGTGATTTTCATAGTAACCTTTGAATACTATCTTTCGAGTTTGGTGTCCACTAAAATGGGAGGTGCGAAATTATTTTCAATGTAAAAACAGGCTAGAAAGAAATTGAAGTACATTTTTAGCTCCAGTCAAGCTGAAAGCAAGCAACACTTACATTTCCAAATATCATTCAAAAACAAAAGATCAAATGTCAAGGTACGAAAATGCATTTCTCAAATCGAAACACACTATCAGCTCGAGTCGAGCTGAATGTGCCCCAACAATTCCTATGCGATAAAACATTCAAAATAGCAAATATCAAAGGGCAAATCATCAAGCCCAGAATTCACTTCTCTCCAAAAAGAAAGCCATACACATTCAGCTCGAGTTGAGCTGAATGTGCCCAAGCAATTCCTATGCGATAAACCATTCAGCATAGCAAATAATAAAATATCAAAACTCTGAAATGTATTAAACTCCACAAGAAATGGGTGTACACTTTCAGCTCGATTCGAGCTAAAATCACGCCAACAAATTTTGATCTTATGCACACATTCTTAGATACTAGTATAAGAGTAACATCTTTGTACTAAAAATCATTGCAAAGAAGACGGCGCGGCATCCCTGATCAAACTATCTTGGATGATTTGAACTTGATTTCTAGGGATCTTCACAACAGGAAATTCACTCCTACTTCTAGACTTCCATGCAGTCAATAGAGATCCGGTGTCCTCCCATTGCGGATGTTGCTCGTCATCAATTGTCCATTGTAGACCGTTGGAAGAGGCCCATCCATCATAGCATCTTTCGACATTTGCATCGCGCGAAGTGGGGCGGAAGTACTGTATTTTGATAGAGTTAGGCCTTTCCAGATCCGAATTAGGGTCCGAGAGCGCTTGTGCAATCCAAACAGGACGTTCATCTCCATCACACGGTCTTAATGCAACAAAATAGCCTGAGTAAACGTCTCGATTAATCCGAAAAGAAGGGGCTGGCCTATCTCGACTCTGCCCAACAAAATGGTCATCATCATCATGATCCTCACGAACAACGCCCACACTAGTGAATTGGTCCTCGATTGTCTGACCAATACGACTAGAAGGCCAAAAACCATCATGTAGAGAGGTGGGCAAGTCCATTGGTTGACTAAGTGACTCTCTAACTGCCCGCCAATAGTAGCTCAAAGGCTCATATCGCCTTCGATATTCACCTGTACGATCCTCACGTGCTTGATGCTCCCAATATGAAATGAATCCAGAAAGACCTTTAATCACTTCAGGAAGATTGCGCATTGCATGTGGCTGCAATGAAGGTGGTTCTCCACGTGGCCACAAAGACCTCCCATTTGAATCCTCCTTCCACAATTTGATCCCACCCCCTTCTCTTGGAAGCCAATCATCTTGATGACAAAGAATCTTGTATTTCATCATGGGACATCCGTTGGAGTCAACAAAGAATTTGAATTGGTGAGCCTTTGTGTGGCCCTGCAATGCTTCGTCTCCACCTGCAATACCTTCACTAATAAAGGACTTGAAGTCCGGGACTTCTTCAATCAAGTGGGGGATTGTTGGCACACTTTCGTTCTCCATAAATGATCTCATAAGCAAAGGGATCGTGGGGAAACTCTCCTTCTTCAAAGCCATACTCCATCGACCGAATAATGCATCAATGTCATCGTGTGTGTGGCCAACAAGCATGAAATTAACATAAACCTCTCGGAAGATTCCCTTTGCAACAAGAAGAGACCAAAAGCAAAACACATATCTATTTTTGTTGTCACTGACCGCATTGTCCATTTGCACATGCAAAATAGGCGGCAAAGGTTTTGCTGTAGCTAGAGACTCAGGTGCGGCACGGAGGAATGGGACACAAGTATCTGAAGCTCCTTGCAAAACAGCTCGAAACAATGCAGTTCTCCCCGAACCCAGAAATAATTGTCGGGACGATGTCTTCAAAGGTTGTTCTAAGTCTCGTAACAATCTAGCAAAAGATCCCACTGTATAGTTGACATCATGTGGGTAAATGTCCAAGCCATAATGAGCATAACGAACATCACCATGACCATGTGCAAGCATTCCAGTAACAGAGATGGGCAACTTCATCAGACCATCTAAATGTTTCGTCTTGTGAGAGAGGACAGGAGATGCAGTCTTTGAGTGATCCATCTTGTCGTGCATAATCGTAACACATTCATCCGGAAACTCTTGAGAGCGGTAACGGTTGGAATAATACAACTCTCGATGAGCCCATGCTGAATCCAAATGGAGATTCAACCTCTGCTGCCACATTAGCGCAGCTTCTGTTCCAGGTTGCTGCAACCTCCGATGGAAATGGTACTTATCACACGTTGAACAACGTGCAAAGTTATCCCCAGGTCGTTTTGCATTGTAATCGGAAAAATGGACCCGTCTAATCTTACTCAGCCCTGAAGTGGAAATTTGGGAAAGCCCGCAACCAACTAAATGGGCATCAATTGCAGGAATTTGATCTTTCCACTTGAAATTTGCGGGAAGAACTTTGGCGACGGATGTCTCACCCGAAGGCAAGATGCGGGACTTGTGGGGCATGTGGTCAGCATTTCTATTAAGAATGACACGTAATGCTGCGGTAGCGACTACTGTGTGATTTCTAGGTTTCCGTTTCCCAGAATTACCATGGGGTTGCGCGACTACACCAGCCGCTGCATCCTTGGCATATTCATAGAACGAGGTTTCACTGACGCCCATGATGTGCTGCCAAGCAGCTGCGCACACATCAACGCCCTCAATGGTCACCACATTTCTACCGTTATTGTCCACATGAAATTGTCCGTGAACATCTAGCTTCATATGCCTTCGAAATTGAACGGAGGTTCCAAAATACATCCTCATCCGCAATACCTTAATCTTCAATCGTGGGAAGCGTTGAACACAACTCCTCAAGCAACAGCGTTTTCCAGCAACAGAGTTGATAGATTTGTCAGAGAGGAGAATTGATGATTTTGTTGAAACCATGGTTGAAGGGATCCTAGATGAACTTTCGTAAGAGCGAGTCCTCTCTCCAAGAGACCGGCTTCTCATTGCCATTACAGAATTGTAAGTATCACGTTGCTGGTGATGCAAGAGACTGACACTATTATAGAAAACTTGACCAACAGGCCAAATCTTAACACAATAACGCCATTCGTCCGGTGCTTCATCTTCAACTAATGTCCTGGAGACCTGAATGGCAACGTGCGTATCACCTAATGGAGCATCAGACCCAGAAATAGCCGTGGTGTGAAGGTTGCGAAGTATTCCAGTGGCAATTGTAACTCCGGACAGGTTTTTCATTTCGACTATCTTACCAACCCAAGAATGCCTTGGGAGAACTTCGAATTCCATCAAATCAGCATCTACTGGATCGTGGAAAGACGAGTTGTCACTTGACAAATCAAAATCATCATCGATTGAGGCACCGGTTGAAGTGTCCATCTCGGCACTGCAAAATTAAGGCAAAAGTGTAAATAGTTGTCGTAGTATAATAGTACTTCAAGGTCCATCCCACATCAATCAAAGTAAACAAAATAATAGCACAATTGTTCATCTCCACGATTAGGTGAAAACAAAGCACATTCAGCGCGGGTCGAGCTGAATGTGCACTGCATATTCAGCTCGGGTCGAGCTGAATGTGCACTGCATATTCAGCTCGGGTCGAGCTAAATGTGCACTGCATATTCAGCTCGACCCGAGCTAAATGTGCACTGCATATTCAGCTCGGGTCGAGCTGAATGTGCACTGCTTCAAGCTAGAGTACTGAATCAAAACCCGAAGCATTCATACCAAGAAAATCTACGCATTTTGACAATTGCAAGAACATATATGTCATACTGACGTACAAATAATAATATGAATTCCTAAACCAGTACTAAGGAGGCGATTATGTTGATGCCGAAGTATCACCTCCTTCCTACAACTTTTTCTTTACATTGAAAATGATAGTATGAAATGTGCAAACCAAATGCCAAGTAAATCACCATAAAGTTTAGACAAAAGTCACTTACAAATGGTCCAATTGCGTGCACCAAAACGTCTTGAATGAAGGAAGAGAAAACCCTACTCTTTGTCACGGCCGCAGCAACCATTCACGACCACACATTCCGCATCTCTAGAAATTCCAAACACAACTAAGTTGACCTAGAATAATGTATCCACTTCTTGCTAGAGAACTGAATCAAAACCTGAAGCACTCATATCAACATAAACTACGCATTTTGACAGTTGCAAGAACATATATGTCATACTAACGTACAAATAATAAAATGAATCCCTAAACCAGTACTAAGGAGGCGATTGTGTTGACGCCAAAGTATCACCTCCTTCCTACAACTTTTTCATTATATTGAAAATGATAGTATCAAATGTGCAAACCAAAATAAAACGTATCAAATGTACAAATAAAAAAACGAATTCCTAAACCTGTACTCAGGAGGCGATTGCGTCGACGCCAAAGTATCACCTCCTTCCTACAACTTTTTCATTACATTAAAAATGATAGTATCAAATGTGCGAACCAAATGCCAAGTAAATCACCATAAAGTTTAGACAAAAGTCACTTACAAATGGTCCGATTGCGTGCACCAAAACGTCTTGAATGAAGAAGGAAGAGAAAACCCTACTCTTTGTCACGGCCGCAGCAACCATTCACGACCACACACCTCCGCATCTCTAGAAATTCCAAACGCAACTAAGTTGACCTAGAATAATGTATCCACTTCTTGCACAGAAATTTGACTTTGAATGCAATAGGTCTTTCAAATGTCGAGGCATACTTCGAGACAGTATAGATTCACGAAGGCTTGCCGAGTATTGAAAAGGTGCAAAAAGAGAGAGAGAGAGAGAGAGAGAGAGAGAGAGAGAGAGAGAGAGAGAGAGAGAGAGAGAAGAGGTTGGGGTGTATTGACCACGTCGAACAAGTTGCCGTTAAGAAAAGAGCGGGAATGACATCACGTTTGGTGGGGAGGAGCTATTCTAAATAAAGCATCTTTCAAACTTGACCAAAAAATTAACAAGCACATAAGTTTCTCCTCATATCTCGATGTAATGGAAGTTTCTATTTACATGATCAATTTCAGGTTATCAATTGGGGTTATGGGTATCAATTTAAATATGCAAGAATCAATTTAAATTTAAGGTATAGAATTATGTATCAATTTAAGGTTATCAATTGGGGTTATGGATATTTGAATACGGTCATTTATTTCCATATTAAAGATATTGATTATGACTAGATTATAAAAGTAAAGATTTAGGTTTAGGGTTCAAATTACATTTTGACATTTAGGGTTTAGGGTTTAAGGTTTAGGATTGCAAGTCCATGATATGAAGTGTAAATTATAGGGTTTAGGGTTTCGGACTAGACAATTCTAGAATTAGATTTATGGATTTGGGTTTAGGGTTTAGGTTCAAGGGTTTAGTTTTTAGGGTTTAAGGTCTTATAGTTTATTGTTTAGGTTTAATGATTTAAATATTAGGGTTCAGGGTTTTAGAGTTTAGTGTTTGGGGTTTAGGATTAGGGTTTAGATTAGCATCGAGATTACCACTGAATCAAAATGTCCTTTCTATAAGATTGTTTATCGTATCAAAATTGAATTGTGCCTTGGTATTGATTTAAGAAAATTCATTACATATCACCTAAAGATAAGATTTAAGAAGTCACTACACAAAAAGTTTCATTTACTGTAATTGCACGAATAGTGTACTTACTGTAGTACACTAATTGCAAACAAGTTGACAAATAGTGTACTAATTGCAAACAAGTGTACTTTCTCAAAAAGATTATTTGATCAATATTTACTTTATCAAAGATTACTTTATCGGAGTACACTTTATGGAAATATAATTTGTTTAAAACTTACTTTTTCAAGAGATTATTTTTTCAAGTTTTACTTCTTAAAAAGTTTACTTTTTTAGAATTGACTTTTTCAAACATTTACTTTTTCAAAAGTATACTTTTTCAAAATCTTAGTTTTTCAAAACCTTACTTTTTCAAAACCTCACTTTTTCAAAACTTTACTTTTTTCCAAGATTTCTTTTCAAAAGTTCACTTTTTCAAAAGTGAATTTTTTCAAATCTTTACTTTTTCAAATGTTTACATTTGGAAAAGCTTATTTTTACAAAAGTTTACCTTTGCAAAAGGTAAGTTGTCTTTTTTCCCCGAATTGATGTTTTTTCCTAGTTCTTGTTTTTTTCAAAAATGTTGTTTTTTCCTAATTGTTTTTTCCTAATTGTTGTTTTCGCAAAAATGTTGTTTTTTCCTATATGTTGTTTACCCAAATTGTTGTTTTTTCCTAATTGCTCTTTTTTCCCAATTGTTGTTTTTTCCAATTTTTTCTTTGGGAGTTTTAGTTTTTCTCTTTTTCACCTTTTCGTACACATAATTCTCTTCTACTTTCAATACACTAAACGTGCACGAGTAAAAAAGTAAATATTCCAATCTTTACAGAAGTTCACAAATAGTGTAGTAGTTCACATTTAGTGTATTATTTTGTCACTACGCTAATTGCGTAGTTGACAATTAGTGTATGGGTTCGTATTTAGTGTCCACTACACTAAATGAAACTTTTAGTGTACTTCATCTCATTTGTTATGAATCAATATTTACTCCTTTGAGTTGACTTTGCAAGATGATCTTGTCTCATGCGATATTGATTCACTTGCTATTATTAATTTATGTGTTTTATAATTCAAATCATCTTTGACCCTAAAGGCCCAAGAGTTCCCTTGAAGGATTCTAAGAATTTAAGGAAGTTCCTATAGAGTCAATTTATAAGTTTTTTGGTGTCGGCTCTAATAGCACATCCGTATCCTTTGATCGCAACATTATGCAATTGTCGCCATTATGGACATAAGTTTGAGTGCCTTCAAAAATTTATGATCGCAATGTTTTTTAACGTCATTCAAACATATTGCAAGTTGATGTGTAACTTTGCGCACTTGCAAAAGTTTGGTTCCATCACTCTTCCCTTTATTGCAAACGGTACTACCTTATATATGCATTCTTTCACACAAAATTCATGCGTTACATATTATACATAAGTATTTTCTACTATCCTTTCTCCCACATGAATAAGGGTCAAAGATCACATGCAAATGTAAAAACATTTGTTTAAAAAACTAAAGTTCATTATCTTGTACAACTATACTCGTATCAATATTTTCCATTGAAAACCACTAGTACTTTGGTTGAAAAACAATGGTAGTCTAGTATCCTCTAAGGCCTCCCCTGTTTCAACCGTAGAGTGTTACACATGTTTACAAAATTAATTTGAGTATTAGATTTGAGTATTGAATTTTCCTTGAATTTTATGGTATGATTTTTGGACTCCAGGGTCTGGTTTTGGGTGATTCCACGGAATGTGAGCAAGCTCCAAGGTTTGTTTTTTGTTCTGGACTCCAGTGCCTCATTTTCGTTTCTGACTCCAAGGAGGAAGCCCTCATCCTAGCACAATTTGAAGCAGTCGGGAGGACGGATATGGGATCACCCTGGGCGGGATCGGGTGTGCGCCGAGTATACGGGTGTGTGCCTTGGCGGGTATATTGCCGAAGAGGAAGGCGCAACACACATTTGGCACGGTCGATGCCTTCGATGGCGGTTTCAATAGCAGGGACCTGTAGCAGTAGTCGGGTTGGCCAAGTCAGCCTTTCAAGGGATAAAGGTTGTCATGCCATCATCTTTGCAAATGATGAGTTGTAAACTTGGAGTAAAAAAGTTGTGAAGATGGAGTTGTGATCTTGGAGGTTGGCATACAAAGTTGGAGTTGCAAAATTGCATATTCGAGTTGTGGAGATTGAAATTACAAGTTTTGAGATTGTAATTGCAAATTGAGTTTGTGGATGTGTGAAATTGAGATTGTAATTAAAAGTTGAGTTTGTGGGTGTGTGAAATTTGCATTTGTGTGTTGCAATTTGTGCTTATCCAAAATAAATTTGAAACTCTTGATTACAAATTTGATGTTCATAACATTTTTGAAATTCCATGTTAAAATGCAAAAAATCTAAAACCTAATTAATTTTTTTCTATTCTATTCTATTACATTATTAAAACTCGTGCATAGGTTTCAAAGATATATTTATATTTTATGTAGATTGTTGTTACTTTTTTTTTTAATATATTTTGTGATATAAAAACTACATTAAAATGGTTGAACTAATGCGTTGCAAAGCAAGCGCCAACTGCTAGTATGTATTTGAAAATACAATCTCATTATTGAAGTTTTGTTTCACAACAGATTAGGATTCTCAATCCATGAAAGATATTTGATAGTTTTCAAAATTAGATTTTTAATTTGAAGCCCCCTCATCCAATCACTAGATTCCAATCTACTTAGATATTTATTTAAACTCACTATTTTATCCATGATATTGCCATTAGGCCAAAATCTATGCATGTCTTTTAAATAGAATTAATTGTTTTGAACATATAAAAACTTTGGAATTGTATTTTTGGTTTTTATATATGTGCTATCACAAAAAGAAGAAGATTAAATATTGCAACTCAATTGTTTAATCATAAATCATCCAAAAACAAGAAATAAAAAAATATATATTGTATAATCCCAGTGTCTTTGATTTGCGTTCACTACAGGAAGTTTTTGAGTATGATATATACAAGCCTATAGAGTAGGTGCAAAATGTATATAACACTAAAAGACCAGAGTCTCCTTCAGGGGGATTTATGATTTTGGGCAGGTTCCTAAAACTCGAAAAAAAATCTTTCTTCTCTAAATTTTTTATTCCGGATTGCCTCTGATAGGAGCTTCGTAGGCATATTTTTATTTTATTTTTTGGATTTGTGTTTTGAAAGTTGGTACCACTTAAAGCCAAAAGTGGGAACACCGGGCACCTCCAATTTTTTTGACAAAAGTTTCTATTGACATTGAGATTTTTCACACACATAAAGAATATTTCCTTTTCTGGAAATTTTCAATAAAAAATCTTGTCTTTAGTGTAAAAAGGCATTTTATTCCAAGTCAAACATTTTCACACATTGTCGGGCAACGGGGGAAAAAAACTTCATCTTTTCTACATAAGACCTAGAGATCTTCAAATTTTTCACTTTTTATTTTTTCAACAACAATATGTGGTGAAAACCTTCTTATTGACCGTTTTGATTATCATTTGAATACATACGTAGTACACAAAATAAAACGTGAAATGGCAATCATTGAACCTCCACTCCTTGCACACTTCTTTTGAATATGCTACACCCCTTTTCTACCTCTAAAAATTGGTGTGTTGGGAAATAACATCATGCTTAAGACAATGGTAAAAGATTTAGACCTTGTACAATGCAAAAATTTGATAAAAAGTGAAGTCAAAGTCTGTTGATCTACTCAACGCAGGGAAGAAAATCAACCATTGTTTTGACTTTAAACACTAAAATCTATCAATCTGTACGGTGGATTGCAACCAAAAGTTTAAGGCATGTTTATATGGAAGTTTTTTTAAGATCTTACGGTTGAAAATCCAAAATTCACTTTAAAATGTGATTTTCATGTCTCTTTTTGGCAGTGGCAGTTTTGGACTGGTTTTAGAGCGAAAGTGGTCGTGGTCCTTTAGGGGTTAATACATATATTCATTTAAAACGTAGAGGTTGGAGACCCTCTCTATTGATACAGTTGAAAATCAATTAACTGATTGTTGTTTAGCTTTTCATGAGGTTCTACAAAGACTTGACTTGTAGTGGAAATGGGCATGAAAGAAAATTCTAAATGAATGAAATAAGTGGGCCCCACTTTTTCATTTGTAGACTATCCAGACTTGAAAAGCTATGGTTTTGGGTGCATGACGGGTTTAGGTGTCGACCACAGAAAGTCTACCAACTGGCTCATCTCCACAACATGGATGAAAATCATCCAGAACCCATGCAACGATCAAACAGGAACCCGCGGATTAAATAAATAAAGCATCTTATACCTAAAACCGTTACTGGACTCGATGCCGTCACTAACCCCTATCTTGTAGATTTGATTCCACCCGTTTCTACATTTTTACGGTTTTAGACGCTGAGGTGTTTGGTGTATAAGCTCCCCCAAACTCTCCCTTCTCCGTGTGAGCGCCCGCATCTCGCGGAATGAAGCAATAGCAAGATAATTTCATTCATCCAAGTAACGAGAACCTGTCGATGAATTAAAAAATGAACTAACACCCAAAACCCAAAACCATTTTTCGTAGACTCCCGGCCTCTCGATCTCTGTTCTAGGTACATGAAACATCCGTTTTTGAGGTCCCTGATGGGTTTGAGGCTTCGTCTTCACCGTGTAAGAGCAGACTTTTGGCTCGGAGTTTCCCAGCCTTCGCTCTGTTTTCGTGTCCCACACCGTTGCACTTGCTTATCATCGCACCGATCCTTCTTGTCTTCATCTTTTATCTAAAAAAGACATGTTACACTAGAAATTGAATTTAGATAAGTATGCCCCATATTTGCCACCATCACAAAAAGAAGGATCATCCAACTAATCATATGGTATGAAATGCCATGGACGCACTTGCAAGGAGTGTAAATTTTCTACTCTTGAACAAGATACATTTGGTAGATTGAGGTGGATTTGTTGCAGTTCACGGGAAGATCAAAGAACCAAATCAAATGGACAAATTATGAATTGAAATGAGAAATTTTAGGCTAAAATCCAAATTTTAGCTGCTTTGGTCTTCCCAAGATGAGATTTGTGTAAAACCCATATATTACAGTTTTAACTTAGTTGCATTTTGGAAGATAATGGATAAGGTAACCCCTTGTATCCAATGAGAACTCATAATCAACACCAATAAAATTAGGGTATATCCAACTGACTTCCATCCCATTACCACCTATTTAGCTCCAAGTGAAGGTTAGGGACTCAAAAGAATCCCGTACTTTTTGCCGGCACTATTGGGGGTACCTATTAGCGGTCACCGGCTAAAAAAGGCAACACACTTTGAAAATTCACAAAGAATTTACATTTCATCGAAAAAGTATGAAATCACTTGGATTCAAATTGTAATTATATTGGCTATCACCGAAAATTAAATTAGGTAGAATTATTTCCTCCCTCCATATATGCACATTGCTTAACCCTATAAGACCGATGAGCTTTTTTAGCCTCCAAGAATCTAGGAGTGTTCTAAATCATGCAGAATAACATCAATACCACAAGGTACATAACATCAGAACCCCCACTTATGGAAATCATTGTCGCTGGTCTACGCTTGCACCGATATTTGCGGAGATTGTCTCAATAGAGCCCATCGTCCTCCACCTCTTTTTCATAGTTCAAGTCTTTAGCAGTTGCTATTGAGATTATGGAAAGAGGACCCGAAATGGGCCATAACTTGTTGGTTATGAACGGGTGAGGGAACGATGGGAATCATTAGAACAGAGAAGGGAGCGATGCGAACAGCGAAGCAGGAAAAGTCGGCTATGAACAGGTGAGGGAACGGTGGGAATCATGAGAACAAAGAAGGGAGCGATGCGAACAAAGAAGGGAGCGATGCGAACAAAGAAGGGAGCGATGCGATCAGCGAAGCAGGAAAAGGAAAGGAACAAATTTGGGAACAGGCGAGGGAACAGTGCGAACGGCGGAGGGCAAGAGGCCGGAGGGAGACGAAGGGCGTCTCTTTTCATCTTCTTGCGTGCCCCGAATCAGGCCCGGACCTGGACGCCGAGCTTGAAGGAGCGTGGCGCGCAGTGCGGTGCTCAGGCGGTAGCGCTGCGGAGATCAGGCAGTGAAAGTGGGTTCCGAGGGCGACGACTTCTTTCGAGAGCGCGGTCGTCGTCTGTGCGGTGAGTGAGGGAGCTGGGCCGCGAGTGTTTCCAGGAGAGAGGGCAGTGCGGGGCGAGAGACGGAAGAGCGTCTTGTGTTGTGTTGTTGCTGTGGGCGACGCCGAAGCGCAGGCGCACCACCGCGTAGCCTCAGATCCAACGCCGAAGCGCAGGCGCACCACCGCATAGCCACAGATCCATCGCCGCACGCCATCATGAGGTAAGCCTACGCCGACAGGCCTGTGAGTTTGAAGTTTGAGGTATCGTGGGATCGCTGGTTTCGTGGTTTTGGTTGATCGCTGGCTTAGGGTTGATCGCTGGTTTAGGTTGATCGCTGGTTTAGGTTGATTGCGTTGTGGAGGTTGAGGTTTAGGGTTTCGGCTTCAGAGAAGTTTTTAGGGTTTGGGTGTCGTTGGTTGCAATTGGTGATGTTGGATTTGCCTGTAAGTTTTGAGAGTGTAGGTCATGAGCAATTCTGTGTTGAAGCCTTGGAACTTGTGGCGTTTTAAGCGTCGTTAATCAGTGTTGACGTGAATCAGTACACTAGAGTGGAGATAGGTTTTCTTCGGAGTGGTGATGGAGTGGAGGTTTTGTTGAAGTGAGCCAGTGCAGGATGTTTGTGAAGTGGTCGGGTTGGAGAGGTTGTTAAAGTTATTTGCGGCAGTGTTCGTTTCTGTATGGTTCCGCTGTGGGCATGGGCACGAGTTAAAAGCTGCTGAATTGGTTCCGTGTGGGATGAGCTGGGGTTGGTATGTGGTCTGAGGGTTCTGCAGAGGATATCTCTGTGGTGTGGTGAGGTGAGTGTGAAATTCGAGAGGTGAGGTTTGGAGGATGATCGGAATGCTTGGGTGCATGGCGCCGCAAGTCCCAGAATTGGAAGAGTAGACTCCGGACCCCGCCATCGCCAAGACTAATTTTTGTCGGATTGTGCTACAGTTCATCGTCTGGTGCTAATCGGAGAAGTGATCAGATCTCGGAATCCTAGTCCGATAAGCCCACAAGCAACAGCAGTTGGGAGGTTACTTACCTCTTACCTGAGTTGCTACAGTGCCGGAGAAGGACCGGACGTTAGTTCAGTCCTGCAGCGAGGTTGTTTTGTTTTGGTGTGGCCTGGGAGGGTGGGTGAGTGTGAATTTCGAGGAGGTCTAGATGGGTGGTTAGGCCGATCGAGTGTTGTATGTGTACTGAGTGTTGGGCGGTTGGATTTTGTTGCAGGAGCTCGAGTGTGGGAGGATATGATGAGATGTTTGGTGGGAGCGTTGTCGGGAATCAGTGGAAGCGACGTGAATTATTTTGATTCTTTTGGAGGACTTCAAGCCCACCGAAATTGAGGTGTCCAGACTTCAAACCCGGCTGGACATTATTTTGGCTACAAGGTACGTGGACATTAGTTGCATGCCATGTCCAGATCCTCAGCTCTTAGAGTAGCCAATTGGAGGTCAACTGTACATTGCGATCAGGTGGTCGATGTTAGTTCCGGACTCGTATGAAACATTACAGCACTATTTAATGAAGATAGATTGTAAATCTTGAGAGAGCTGGCTAGTCATGGTTGTAGTTACTTGTTTGCATGACTCGAATGCTCTTAATGCAGGCAACCAGCTCTAGTTCCAAGGACCAAGAGGCAGTGAATTTCGTCGAAAAGAAGATCAAGAATAATCTGCAACTCTCATACGAGCAAACCGTTCAAGTGAGTCTCCGTGCTAGCTGCTTTGAATGTTCGAAATTGTTAATTTGCTGAGAACTTACTCGTGCTAGCTGCTTTGAATGTTCGAAATTGTTAATTTGCTGAGAACTTACTCGTGCTAGCTGCTTTGAATGTTCGAAATTGTTTGAAGGTTCAAAATTGTTTGGCCTCAATTTCAAAATTGTTTGAAATTGTTTGAAGGAGTCATCAGATAACCTGGATATGAACTGTTTGACCTCAATTTCGGTGGGCTTGAAGTCTGGACTCGTGCTAGCTGCTTTGAATGTTCGAAATTGTTTGAATGTTCGTAATTGTTTGAAGGTTCAAAATTGTTTGAAGGTTCGAAATTGTTTGACCTCAATTTCAAAATTGTTTGAAATTGTTTGAAGGAGTCATCAGATAACCTGGATATGAACTGTTTGACCTCAATTTCGGTGGACTTGAAGTCTGGACTCGTGCTAGCTGCTTTGAATGTTCGAAATTGTTTGAATGTTCGTAATTGTTTGAAGGTTCAAAATTGTTTGAAGGTTCGAAATTGTTTGACCTCAATTTCAAAATTGTTTGAAATTGTTTGAAGGAGTCATCAGATAACCTGGATATGAACTGTTTGACCTCAATTTCGGTGGACTTGAAGTCTGGACAGGTGCAATAGTGGTGATTACGAGTAGCAGCCACCTGTTGGACGATTGTGTGTTGAAGGAGGCGCTCATCAGTGGCACTGTCGTTGGCGTTGCCTTGGATGGCATTGAAGGGCCCCAGTGGCTCGAAGCTTGGGTACATGATCTTGTGCATGACTTCTCTCGTCTTTCTGTACTCAACTTGATTTTATGTTGCCGTTCTCCTTCCACGGGTGAGAGAGATGCCGAACGTGCTGATCCTTCTGTGCAGTGCAGACTACAGTGAAGAGGTCTCAGCCGAGATACGGTCAAATGCTTGACTCCAGGAAGAAGTTGCATTCAGAGTTATACGGGTTCACCTTGGGATGAAATCCTTGTGATGTTGTAATTTTTTGTAAGTTGGGAGTTGGTAGGTTTTTAAGTTGAAGAATTTCGGCCACTTATCTTAGTTTTGAGTTTCTAATAGTGATTGGATTACGATTCAAAGAGGGGACATTTTGTCACTGAAGCAGCTCCTTTGTGTGACATACCTCAAGCCATTTGTTTGAAGATTCAAGAGGTTGCAAAAAAAATGGAAATGAGGTAGGTAGACTCCTATGGAACTTGCAATTTGAATGAATTTTGTAATTTTTCATTCATATAATTAGTGCATATTCAGCTCAAGTCGAGCTGAATATGCACAATTGGTTGATCACGAGGTGCATATTTAGCTTGGGTAGAGCTGAATGTGCACGTGCAATTTTGAATGATGTGCATATTCAGCTCGACTCGAGCTGAATATGCACAATTGGTTGATCACGAGGTGCATATTTAGCTTGGGTAGAGCTGAATGTGCACGTGCAATTTTGAATGATGTGCATATTCAGCTCGACTCGAGCTGAATGTGCAGAGTATGATGAGCTTTGTGTGCACATTCAGCTCGACTCGAGCTGAATATGCACTTCCGGCTCATTAGTATGAGCACAAATGATTGATCGTAATGCGTACATTCAGCTAGAGAGAAGCTGAATGTGCATCTTGATTTCAGCTATGAATGCATATTCAGCTCGACTCGAGCTGAATATGCACAGTCTAATGAGCTTTCTGTGTACATTCAACTTGACTCATAATGAATATACACGTTCAGTTCACTAGTTCATGGGCGTTACATTAATATTTATCAGCACGTTCAACTTGACAAGAGCTTAATGTGCACGGTAAAACATTTGTGTGCACATTTAGCTCAAGTAAAGCTAAATGTGCAATAGAAATGATAAAAAACTTCAAACAATTGCAAGTGGTAATACAAGATTTGAAACTTCTTGATGGAACTACACCTGTGCAATTAAGTGTCGTATTGCATATTCAGCTCGACTCGAGCTAAATATGCAAAGTTAAGAAAAAATTGTAATACATTCAGTACGTATAATAAAATCTGAATTCACTTACGGACTCCATTGCAGAAATCCAATGAACGACCAAGAAGTCCTGGATCAATACTATAAACCAATAAGTATTGCGATCGAGTCCGACGACGGAGAGGAGCACGAGTTACTCAACTGCTACGAGCTTCGAGATCCAGAGAGGCATGAGGCGTGGGGGTTCGAACATATCGGTCACTCTAACAGCTTGGTGTTGACTCACAAATTTCGAGGCATGGATATGTTCTTGCACGTTTCACCGAATGAGAAGATAATCGAGTTTGACCACCACAAGAAGTTCCTCGTGGTTAAAAGTGAGACGACAACTGAAAGTAGTCTTCAGTACACGGTTCTCATCGACTGCATGACTCAAGTCTTCAGCCTTGATCCCTTTCTCGACAGTATTGAGAACTCATTATTTGAGTCAATAAAGAAGGACATCCTCAAACAGCAGGACGAAGATTACTGGAAGAGCAGCATTGGCGGGCCTCTTCGCGCTAAAGCTTTGTCGTCAAAGTTGACAAGTCTCCTTCATGCAATGGCAATGAAGGTTCTTCAAAACTCGCAGACCTCATCCGAGATGACTCCGGTGAAGGTCTCTCGTAGGACCGAGAGTGGCAATGTCAGCCAAGGCGATAACACTGGACAAAAAACTGCAGCGGCTCGAACTGGCAAGGTTAATCCGAGGAAGTCGTTGTCTACAAATCCAACGCCACCAAAGAGGCAGCGTCGATCACTTGCTCCGGAGGCTTCAACTCGAAGAGCACTAAAATCTAGTGCAAAAAACCAAGAAGTTGGTAAGCCAGACGTTGAGGCCAGCATCGTCTCTGCGATCACCGATTTGCCCCACGAGTTGCGTCCTGGAGAAGCCATTGACTACGGAAATGCATCCGAAGTGTACGAAAAGTTCTGGACAGATTGCCAGGACTGCTTCCTCTACGACCCTGACATGAAGAAGGAGTTGGATGTGCGGCAGTTATCACCAGCACCAGAGGACTGGACAATTCGGGCCTTTGAGAAGAAGGGCATGGACGTGGTAATGAATTACCTCATAAACATGCCCGATAAATCCATCAAGCAGACGCTTTGCGTGATGCCGATAACAAACGAGAAGCCTGATGGAAACTGGGAAGACATTCGAAAGGGGAAGTTCTACATCATAAATGGCCAACATAGCGTGGCGGCAAGCTTAGCGATGATGGCGGATGAATCTATTGACGAGACCACAGTGAGACACTTTCGCGTATGGAAGTGGTTTGTCGTATGGTCCGATGACAAAGAGAAGCTGCGTAAGATCTCGGCATTCTACAACCGAGTCAATCACTTGTCCGTCTTCAAGCCAACGTGGTCGACCAACATCCTATCTGCACGGTCGACATGGACTAATCTAGGTCGCCCAACACCACCACAGAAGAAGAATACCCCGGGTGGCCGTGGAGCTCCAAGAGTCAACGACAAGGCGTATAAGGTTAGCAATCCTGATTACGATTGCATATTCAGCTCGACTCGAGCTGAATATGCAAACCTTGGCGAATGCATATTCAGCTCGACTCGAGCTGAATATGCACACCCATGTCAACAATTGTTCTGTATTACTAAGATTATTGTTATGCCTCCTGCAGGAGTTCATTGAGGCCATTCAACGTCGGTTTGCCTGCATTGACGTTGCAAAGAACCAGCAGTATGCTAGTAAATCTAGTCAGGTTCCTCAGCTGACTCTCTCAAATGAGGTCAAGATTATCACGTCGCCTGATTCTACTTTCAATCTCTGGCGAGATGTGATGGCCGCAAGTGCTCAAGGCGACTTGATTGACGTTGACACCAACCCCTTGCGCAAATTCAAAGACAACCTGAAGTCGACGCCAGCGAAGGATGGTGGTCTGAATCGAGAGTTCTTCAAGTGGCTCAATGGCCTCACTGATGCAGATCATGTGAAGTTGTTGAACCACATTTTGAACCGCAGCGGACCAAAACGGCGACTGCAGTATCCGAAGGTGGTCATCAAGACACCAACCAGTGTATTGGATAGTAATTACACGGCTTTGGAATGGATCGAGCGGCGCAAGAGGAAGAACGTCGTCCGTAGGGAGTTGCAGAAACTAAAGCCTAGTCTTGCATTTTTTGATGCAAACAAGAATTTTGTTCCTGGAAACTGGAAGCGTTTTAAGCGTGAATATCACGTCTCATCCGCAACCATGAGGGTGCTTGTCGATCAACCCGGTGAGGCATTTTTCACTGAGGCGCGACAGCTTCGGAGCAAGAACAAGTCTGCGGAGGAGCTTTCGCCGTACGCAAAAGCTTGGTTTAAGTTGTTCTTAGACAAGCGCCAACATTTTGAAGAAGCGTCCGGGTCTGCATACATCCGAAAGTACAACATCATCAATGATACGTTGGGTGTGTGGCCCGAAAACACATGGGATCCCCGCGGCGAAAAGCCTCGGCTTGGATTGATCGATTTCAGATCAGCTCCCGGGCAAGATTTAAAGCCAACATCAACGGTGGCTAACCCATTCTTCAAGGACTTCATGGAGGCATTGCGGACTGGAGGCAGCCCTGGTCTGACAGACCCAGATGTCTGGCTATGGATTTGTGGGACCAAGACAGAGGAGAGGCAAATCTTCTCCATAACCGAGAAATCCCCATTTGTGGACGAATACGTGACATATAGTTCCGCATACATTCCTGGTAAGTATGAGCGGCTCGATGATCTCTCGAAAGGCAACAAGTTGTCAAAAGATTCTGTGGAACTTCTTTGGCTAGTCCGTAAGCAGTTAGCTCGCTCTAACTTAGTTACAAAGGAGTATGTCTATCCGCTTCATGTTGCAAACACCAAGGTCCGCAAGTACAACGAGTTGGAGTATCGTGGAAACACTACTGAGTTCACGATGGAGTTCTACTTTCAAGTACTCAAAGAATGGTGCAAACCCGGGGACTTAGTCTTCTCTGCCTTTGGAGGCTCAAAGTTTCTTATTGCATCTATGGTAAGAATTTCTGCCGAGCTCTCCTGTTTGCATATTCAGCTTGACTCGAGCTGAATATGCAAGTGCTTCTCGATCATTAGTTCTGAGTTGCATATTCAGCTCGAGTCGAGCTGAATATGCAAGTAGTGTAGTTTCATAGAATGCAATTATATGTCGCTTGAGTTAGTTTGATTGATTGCTAGTGTCTCTGGTGTGCCTTGCAGATCGAATCTCTAGAGTGTGCCTGCATCTGCGAGACTTCTGAGAGTGATCGGTACGAAAGCAAGGCCAAGTTGGCTTTGTCTCTATGCAAAGCGGATTTCGTTGCCGACGGTTATCCAGTTGACGAGACAAAGTACCCTATTAAGCCCCCTCGTGGTAAGGGTAAGGGAAAGAGACGAGTTGATGACGACGATGATAATGAGGAAGATGATGATGAGCAACCTACTGTGGATGTTACGAGCTCAGATGTTGCGGTAGCTGAACCATCAGACCCCGCTTCTGCTCGCGTTAATGAAGGCGCAGATATTGAAGCATATTGTGCGAATGATTATGAGGATCTTGCTCTTCGTCGGTCCAGTGTAATTGCAGGTGGTGCTGGTCCATCCAACAATCGGTCGCAGAGTAAGGCTGATTCCTCAGATGGAAATACTGACGATGACATTGAAGTGATGGCTTCTGCGCCAACGCCCCCCCACAAGCGCCAACGAACTCCTGTGACGGTTAACTCGCCCGCGCTATCGACGTCCCCTCCCACTGCACAAGCTGATATGTCATTGAAGGTCGAGATGCTCTTAAAGAAGGTCGAGGAGCAAAAGAGGCTCAACCAAGAGTTGTCAAGACGGCAGGAAGAGCGCCAAGATGAGCTCCTTGCAACGCAGAGAGCCGAGATGGAGCGGAACACGCAAACGATGATCGCTTCTATGTTTGCAAGGTTCGAACAGATGTTGCCACCGCAGTCCAAGCCGATAGAGCATATTTTAGGTGCAACTCCTGAGGCGGCTGCAAGACCATCGTCTCAAGGCCCTATTGTTATAGAGACGGTCTCCTCGTTTAAAGAGGCGTATGTCCAACAGTCTTTGTTGACATCGGATCCGAAGACGTCTTCTCCTCTTTCACCGCCACAAGCAATAGCCTATGTTGGAGCCGAGCGCATGGTTTCCGCCGATCCCAGTGTTCAGCCAATCAATGTGATCCCGGTGAAAGAGACTGAAGTTGCTAATGAAGTCAACACACCGAGCAACACTCAAGCATCTCCAGGACACTCTTCAGGTGGAATTCTCGATGAGAACTAGTATATCGAGTATTCTTGTTGTTGTTAATCATGTTTTCCTAATTATTTTCGTACATTAAGTTATGTTTGTAAATAATCTTGGATGTTTATTGTCCTTTTAAACCTTGGTTGAGTAAATTCGATGTTGTTTCCATTTCGAATCTCCTTAATCACTTCTCTTCGTTGTATGATGTTTTCGTCTTGATCCATTTATTTTTTCTTTATAGACTACACTTAAGTTGAATTAAATGTACTGCAGATAAATAGTAGTATATCTCTCTCTGTTTTTTTCCGTTCAGTCCTTCTCCTTAAGTCATTGTTACTTCTATTGCATATTCAGCTCGACTCGAGCTGAATATGCATTACTTTCTGTATATCATGTTGTTCTCCCTCTGTGTACATCATATTGAAATTCAAGTTGTCCTCTCCCTTGTGCATCCAATTGTTGAGTACTCATACACTGGCACAATCAGTTAGAGTCGAGCTGAATGTTAATCTTCTTTAGTATCAAGTGGCGTTGCATTTTTGAGGCATGCTTGTTCATAACCTGTAATCAAATTTGCTGAATTTCAGATGCCCTAAGCCTCGAAGTCGATTTCATAAAAGATGATGCTGGCTCTTCTCAGCATCCTCCTATGGTTGGTGCAAAGCCCATTGATGCTACTTTGGCCATCAACTCACAGGTATAACCTTAATCTCACCACTTCATGGCCAAAAAGATTGTGCTGTCTTTTGCAGTGCTTCCTTCTTCGTATATTATTATGTGCTCTATTGTTATATGATGTTTAATGTTTAGTAACATGTACCTCCACTCTTTCCCATCTGAATTCCAGGTGGTCGAGCCTCTGGAGAGCGTTCATAGCGCTGTAGTCCGTGTTCCTTGTTCAACCTCTAGAGTGGTCAAACCGTGGTTAAACATTGTGTTTGACTTGAACGGTATATTGTGTGTGTGCGAGGAATTCCGCTTGAGGTCTGCTACGCAAGCCTTCAATGCATGTTCTCTACCACACTCGGTAAAAGTTCCAGCCAAGGTCGGCCCAAAGCTAGTGTATGTTCGTCCAGGCTGCAAGGCATTTTTGGACGCTGTTTCCAAGTTTGCATCGATATCGGTCTGGAGTTCGATGAAATTGAACACCACTAGTAGCATCGTCAATTACCTCTTCCCAAAAGCGGCCTCACCAAAAGTCATATTTGGGCAAGAGCATTGTAGGAGAGTCGTAACTGCTGTGATCCATAATGTACCTCAATATCTGAAAGTTAAGAACTCAGATAAGGAGGTATTTCTGAAGACGTTGTCGAAAGTCCTATTTACTGAAAAGGGTGTCTCCTTTACGAAGGAGAATACCATCATCATAGATGACAGTCCGTACAAGCACGTCCTTAATGATCCGGAGAATGTTCTTCTTGCGGATACCTGGTCCTACAAAGAGGATGGATGGAACGATAAGTTCCTTCTAAATGTCTTGCTTCCATGGCTCCAAAAGCTCCACAGTAGTGCAGAGTTAGGGCTGCAATCTTTTCGGCGTGGGAATCCCTTTGGTCGTCCAACAATTTGCTCGGATCCATATAGCTTAGAGTACATGGAATTAACGCACGCGATTATGATATCTGATGGGCTCTCAAATTAGAAGTTCTCTGGTATCAATCATAAATGTGTTGATGTATTATACTATACATATCTTATAAGTCAAGTGGCAGTTGCCAGTTCTTTGATATTTGTTTGTAATTTTCCGTTTGTAAATTGTTGGATTTGTAAGTTTTTGTTTTCTCTTTGCTTCCATGTTTGAAAAAGAGCCATTAATCATTTTCTCATGTAAACTGTTGTATTGCCACCGTGGATTCTGTTTTGAAGTCAGAAGATTGTGGATATCGAATTCAACGTAAACATAATGATTTGTACTCCCGCGGAGCAGCTGATTATTCGATGGACTCTTCGATGGCTCCAGTTGAAGAAGATGAAGTCAACAGCCCCTCACCTAAAATTTGCATTCGAAAGGTTGCCTCCCGTTCTATTCTTCAACCTCGTCAAATTTTGGGGTCCCCCGGTGTTGATGGGATTTGTGGGAAAGGTGACCAAGTGCTTGTTCCCGGACGTGAGGAATCATTGTCTCTTCCCCCGCATAGCATGGTATTCCCCCCCTCCCCTTCTCTGTATTTGTCCTAGGTCTTTTTTGGCAATGTGCACATTCAGCTCGAATAGAGCTAAATGTGCACAAGTTTCATTTTAACTCTCTTTGTCCCTACGTCGTAGGATCACGCACTTCAAACTCTTGCTGGTGTAATTCAACCACCTACGACGGTGCCATCAGAGAAAATGCCCTCAATTCCTACTACGTGTTGGCCTGTTGCAACGGTCGGAAATGATGAGAACAAGCTCCAATCTCTAAGTGGGAAAACGCATTCTAATATTGAGGTTGGTCTTATTTTTTGTTATTGTTTAGTATGTGTTGTATCTTCAGTTGAATACTCATCACTGTTTTGATTTTGCATGTTTCACGAACACCTAAATTGGACATAATTATTTGAATGGATTCCACATCATGGTGTTTGTGTTTTTTTGACATGTGTGGCTACATATTCAGCTTGGTTTAAGCTGATTTTTGTGGTCTCTTTTGCTAGGTGCTTCAACCGACTATTGAGCGTCAAAGTGCTTCCCCAAAGCATGGTTTAAACCAAAACTCAAAGCGTCACTCTCGCCGTCGCCACTCACTTCCTGTGCCTATTGTTACTTGGAACCAACGAATGCAACGCCAACGACTGCAAGAACATATACGGGCTAGTCAAATGCCATATACCGGTTACAGCCGCAAAGATGAACTTCAGAGGGGTAGAGATGAGCTGAGGAAATCTAATTCTGGTGACGTGGAGAAGAACAAGTAGATTTATGATCTGAGTGGTACAAGTGCACATTCAGCTTGGCTATACCAGAATGTGCATTGACTAGGAATTAATGTGTATGTTTTTGGTCGTAGTAGAAGCCTTTTTTTGCATGGAAAGGATGATGCATGTTTTGTATATGGATTACTTCTATCATATAATAAATATAGTCTGCAATTAAAGATATTATTTCATTTGATTCTCCAATTTGGGTACTGTTTGCCCATACATCTTCATATTATCTTACAAAAATGGTGTTGTACTTCTATTCTAATCATATTTTGCTTCATCACTACGGTAAAATATTTGGATTACTCAAGAGCGTGTACCTCCTAAATCCCTGGAAATCTCCCAATATAATGAATATGGTGTTAAAAGTTGTGGACAAGGTGAAGAGAGAGACATCTTTTGAATTGAAGAAGCAGCTTCCAATTGCTGATCCAAAGCATACCCCACAATTCCTTGAGCAAGTTAGAAGGCATTACGAAAAGCGAGAGGACGATCCGGAAATGTCTCAGGAGAAGTTGTGGTACCTTGCAACGTCTGCAATGGAACCAGCTGTGAAGGTGAAGTGGCTTGAGCGCTGGAACATGCCAGCCTCACTTCGGGATGCTGTGCGGTTTCCAAGGAGCAAATTTGCTGACCACGCGTTCCCCGAATGGCTCCACAAGGCCACTTGGTGGTCTCAGGTCAGAATTTAGTGAATGTGTAATTCTTTTTTAACCAACGTCATCTTGGTTCTAACAAAATCCATGTCCTCAGATTGCCAGCGAGGTTCAGGAGCTATTCGACGCCACATTGTTTGAGCTTGGTGTCTCCATTGATTACGAACCACTTGATGGAGATGTCATTCAATCCCTGGCAGACTACGTGGAGCAGAATCGAATACAGTTGTGGGACTTAGCCTTCCAGGATGAGTTCAAGGGAAAGGGAGTTCATAAAAACCAAAGCCCGGAGGACCATGTTGGATTGTCACAGGCGGTTTCCAGGATTCTTTACAGGTATTTCAAGTTCATTCTCTATCCGTAGAAAGCAGTTTCCAAGACTCCGTCCTTCTTTCCTAGTTATCTCGACAGGCGAGCTGCAAATTGCATGATCACTGACGAGATCGCAAATAAGTGGTCGAAGGACCACTGGATGCAATGTGGGTGGTACATTGATTGCCCCTTGGACAAGCCACCGTCTTTTGAGATTGACTTGAGAAATAGTATTCAGCCCAATTTGGTAGGCACAGAGGCATTGCTCCACAATCTACCGAGGCTACAGTAAAGAAGTCAGGACGTTCAAAGAGGAAGGCAGAGGACGTTGCCACGGCTACTGCAAAGTCCAACTCACAGACAGAAGCTGCGCTTGCGTTGAAGGCTGTAGTAGCGGAGGCAGAATTGAATATGAAGAAGCTTGCTGAAGCCGCCATCGCTGAAGCTAGTGCGAAGAGGTCTCTTGGAGCAGGCTCTAGTGCTCCTACAGTAATGGATATTGACATTGACGTCCTTCAAGTGATACCACAGTCAACTCCTGTTAAAGCTTCCGCATTGGCCTCTATCAATTCAGTAACTGCAGTTGAGGACGGATCAAGCCCAATCTCCATACTGCTGCAGAAGCTGAAGGGGAAGGTGGCATCTGGAAGATCATTGTCTACCTCCAGCATGTCCCAGGAAGCGTCAGTTCTCGTCGAAAACACTAGTTTATCGGAAATGTTGAAGGTCCTGCCCGAGATTCATCCTTCTCTTTTGAACCTCAACAACTTTGTGCTCAAAGTAAAACCCTCCCCCTATTTCTCTTCATTTTTTCCTCTTCTAGACTTTCCTTCTATTAGCTATTCTTCTCTTTGAATTGTGTTGATTCAGTGTCCTCCGATTTATCAATGTTGTTGATCCAAGGCAATCATTTCTTAGGCATTTTTGGTGTATTCTCTCTCGATTTTTGCTTCTGCTTGTAAGTCCCTGCTTGCAAATCCTTTGTTTTAACAATGTATTCCTTCATTTTAACATTATTCAGATGAAGAAGGAATCTGGGAGTGCCGCACTCTCGACTCATTGCCCTCATAGCGGGTTCAACCTGATAATAGGTGATCTGAAGGATGGCATGATGGTTCCTGGCATTTCAATGAGCCCCACCGACGTTCCAGTTTGGAATGAATACTCAATGCACGATACAGAGAGTTTATTTGAGTTCCCTGAGTACTTCCTTCAAAGTGAGGATGGGCTGCTTCTTTTTGTCCCTGACGTCTTCAGCATCCGAAGCAACGTCCTCTCATACGCCGAAGGTTATAGTTTTCAATTGTTTCGAGAGTGGTGGGGAATTAACGACCTCCCATCTTCCTCCCTTCTCAGCCCCGGACTCAAGGTATAATGTTCAATCTTTCACCTTCATCGTCCAGTTCTGCTTCCAACCGACTTTGCTTCTACCCTGACCTAACATCGACTGTTCTTTGATTCTACCTTCACAGAGTAGAAGGTTTCGAATTCAGCTCTTCCTTCACAGTAAGTTGTCCCTGGACCGCTTCTCGATTGCAGTAAATGAAGATCTTGCCGAGGTCGGTTTGGGGGTTGCGGAATCAGATGTGCTCTTTAATTTCACAACCGCCCAGTCCCAATCAATGAATCACGCAGTCCCATGGAGGGGCACTCGTGAGAAGGATGCGGTTTTTCTACAGATGATCATTGAGGCTCTCACCAAGCCGGAGTCTATGGTTCTCGATGCATTCGCCTCGATTGGTATGTTTCCTCTTGTTGTTGCCTTGTATTTCACAAAGTACTAGATCTAATTTCTGTCATGCAACTTCAGGAAATTCCATTCTAGCTTGCAAGTCAGTCGGCCGCCACATTATGGCCTTGGAGGAGGACACTATTGTCTTCAATGCAAAGCTCATCCCTCTTTCTTTGGCCCGACCGACACCTCAACTTTCTCCTTCAGCTCCGCAAGCACCACTGATTGTCGACACCGACGTTCCCATCCGCAAAGTGACGAAAAAAAAAAGATTGAGTAAGTAAGTTTCAAACTTTGAATTCTACTCCAATGCCATCCTTAGTTGATCATTTCACTCATTTGTGTGTGGCTTTGCTAGACTGATGGCAACAGTTCTCTCGCCAAAGAAGGATTTTGCCATGGCTCCATGGGATGCTGAGGTAGCACAGGAACAAGCGGCAGCATCGTCTCCAAGTTCCCCTTCGCGAGTTCCACTTTGTTTCAATAGAGGGGTGCGTAGGTACATTGACGATGAAGCTGAAGTTCAGTTTCATACACTCACTTCATCCTCTGAGAGTTGAGGCCAATCGTAGTTTTAAACTTCAGCATTTCTTCTATGAATTTTTTCCCCACTCCTTGAAACCTGAGTCAAAGTTCAATTCCCCCTTTTTGAGCTAGCGTTTGCATTTGGTACATTGACATTGAAGCTTCCATATCCACTAATCCTAAACCCTAAATAGAACTGGATAATATTTACTTCATTATCTGGATTGTCGATTGCATTTTCAAAATGTTTCCTGTAGTCTCCATTCTTTTTCGGTCAAGAATACAATCAAAGCTAAAATCCACAATACTATATAGCCTGTCTAGGACCCAGTAAATTTTTGCCTTCCACCCCTACACCTTATGTACCATCCTTTGACAAAATTCATCAATATGGGTTCTCCATTAGATATTTACTTGCGTTCCCTTAACCCCTAAAGGACCACAGCCACTTTTGCACAAAAACCAGTCCAAAACTGTGACTCCCAAAATGAGACATGAACATCACATTTTAAAGTGAATTTTGGATTTTAAACCGTAAGATCTTAAAATAGACTTCAATATGAACATGCCGTAGAATTTTGGTTGCAATCCACCGCACGGATTGATAGATTTTAGTGTTCAAAGTCAAAACAATGGTTCATTTTCTTCCCTGCGTTGAGTAGATCAGCAGACTTTGACTTCACTGTGTATCAAATTTTTGCATTGTACAAGGTCGAAATCTCTTACCATTGTCTTAAGCATGATGTTATTTCCCAACACACCAATGTTTAGAGGTAAAAAAGGGGTGTAGCATATTCAAAATAAGTGTGCAAGGAGTGGAGATTCAAAAATTGCCATTTCACGTTTTTTTTTTTGGACTACGTATGTATTCGAATGATAATCCAAACGGTCAATAAGAAGGTTTTCACCACATATTGTTGTTGGACAAATAAATAGTGAAAAATATGAAGATCTCTAGGTTTTATGTAGAAAAGATGAATTTTTTTCCCCCCGTTGTCTGACACTGTGAAAATGTTTCACTTGGAATATAATGCCTTTTTACACTGAAGACAATATTTTTTTTGAAAATATTCTTAATATGTGTGCAAAATTTCAATGTCAATAGAAAGTTTTGTCAAAAAAATTGGAGGTGCTCGGAGTCCCTACTTTTGGCTTTAAGTGGTACCAACTTTCAAACCACAAATCCCAAAAACATAAAAGTTATATCTCCACCAAGCTCTTATCAGAGGCTATCTTTTGTAAAATTTTCAATTCAAAAGGAATTTTTTTTTAATTGTAGGTACATGCCCAAAATCTCATTTGACCCCGGGGGGACGTTTGGTCCTTCAGGGGTTAAGTACCTTTACTCACTTTTCTTTGTCAGTACAACAATCCCTTTACTATTTGGGAGGTCTTCAAGAAGTTTTTTAGTTAGCTTTAATATCCATCCGAAAGAAATTAATGAAGAAAGCCGTTGAGAAATTTGAAGTTCATATTTACGCTTACATAACGTACACATACATGTAAAATCATATCCTGATTTATGGTTGTGAAACTCATGCAATACCCAGGAAAACAAATGATTACCCGTGAAGAACACTAAAATGCTATGAGTTGCATGTCTTATGCTCTATTGGCTCCATTCATATACAACAGATTTATGCTAGCAAATTCTGATGGAGACCTGTCTTCGGCTGAGATTGCAAGTTGGTTCTCATATTTGCTATCTCTTTCATAGCGTATCAGACTTTCGTTTTTGGACATTTCCTATTGGCACTTGAGGTAATAAATGATTAATTTTGCTCTGGAAATTAGTTATTACTTTTATATAATATGTCACACTAAAATTGTGTATATAGCTTATTATTTGACTTGTAATTTAATAGTAACAAATCATTGCTATATTTTCTTTCTACATGAGCACAGTAACCTCTCAATTCCACGTTTTCTACTATGTAAACAAGGTATCTTTAATCATTATTATCTGTATCCTAAAGTACTGCATGTTCTCCATGTCTTCTGCAAAATTTAGGTATTTTGTTAAATAGTAAATACTATTTTGTGAGGTCATGCGATATAATTAGGCCTAACATTTCATTGGATGCTCGTATAGTGAATACATCAACAAAAACACTAGTTTGAAATAAACTTGATGTGGAAAATTAGGGTTCATAATGCAACATCACTTATTGAGGGGTGTTTTCAAAATCCACAGTCATAGGGTTCCTACATCCCTCCCCAACTCATTTCATGTTCTCTTCTCAAACAGTACCTCCATAGATAGAATGGAATATATTACCAAAAAAATCACAAAAGTTCTTGGACCCACGGCTATAGGCCCTCTATCGTCAACTTAAGCTTGAGTTTTCACTTTTCCATTTCCTTTATTTTCAACTTTATCACTTTGTTTTCTTAAAATATCCCCAACTTCACTGCTCTAGGCTCACCGCTCACCGCTCACCGCTCACCGCTCTAGGCACGCAAAATAGCTTCGTCCAGAACAGTTACAAGGTTAGTAAAAACATTTAGAGAAGATGGAACCTACAAGCGCAAACCTTGCGGTGGAAGTCACGCTAAAAAGCTTAGTGATAGAGATGTTCGTAGTATTGTGCATTACTCAAAAATTCATCGTTGCTCTTCACTCTCAGAGATTACCAATACATGTCCTATTCAAGTGTGTAGACGTACTATTCAAAGGGTCTTACATAAAAATGGCATTTTTAGTCGAATTGCAGTCAAAAAACCTTTTTTGACACCTCGTCACATGTCTCAACAATTAACTTTTGCTCAGAAGTACCGTGGATGGAGTGCAAAAGAGTGGGAGCGTGTTGTTTGGACAGATGAATCTACTTTTGAAATTGGAAAAAATTCTCGGCAAATTCATGTTTGGAGAAGTGCATACGAGCGTTAGTCATCAAGTTGTCTAGCTCCTACTTTTAAAAGTGGAAGGACTTCTTTAATGATTTGGGGCGCATTTTCCGGAGGACAAAAGTCAGAACTTGTCTTTATGCCTAATGGTCAACGTTCTCCTAAGGATTTTATAGAAGTGGATTACGATGCCAAATTGGTTCATTTCATGGGTCAAATTCCACAAGGAGTGCTTATGGAAGATGGAGCATCCGTCCGCAGGAGCAAAATATGTGCAGAATGGAGACAAAGCAACCTTCTCGAAAAGCTCAATTGGCTTGTAAACTCTCCCAATCTCAATCCAATCAAGAACGTTTGGAGGATGTTAAAAGATGTTGTGCAACATGGCAAACAATGCCCTAGAAGCTTAGATGTGTTGAAGGTAGTTCTTGAAAGAGAGTGGAAGTTAGTCAATGGTACAAAGCTCCTTCAACTATGTCATTCTATGCCCTCTAGGTTACTAGCAGTGATTGACGCTAATGGAGGACATACACGTTGGTAGATATAGAATAACTTTTTTGTGTACATCTTTTGGCTTTGAAATTTACCTCACATGTTACCAGCGTAAAGATGATCTTGTGCCAAAAATTTCACTATGTATCAACAAAAATTCAATCCTCAGGAGGGCGTCAAAGTTGGAAGTAGTAAAATGGTTTTCCCCTTTGTTTCTCAAAACTACACATGTTGGTAGATTTGGAATATTATTTTTTTTATGGGTCTTTTGGACTTGAAATTTTCCACACATGCAAAAAACATAAAAATGTTTTTGCTCCAAAAATTTCATGGGCAAAAAAAATTTCCTCAATTCTTGGGAGGGTGTCAAAGTTGGCAGTTGTGACACTTTTCTCACAGCTATCCCATGTTGGTAGATCTTGCATAAGTTTTTTTGTATAAGTCTCCTGGACTTGAAATTTGGTATGCATGTTTTCAACATAAAGGTGATGCTGTCCCCAAATTTTCATGGTAAAATAACAATGTCTCAGCTTTGGGGAGGGTGTCAAAGTTGGCAGCAGTGTAGGACACTATCCCTGGAACTACTAAACGGCCAATTTGAATGTCATCCTATTGTACAATATTTGTTAAGAAATTACTAAGTACAGTTAGCCCCCATTGTCATTAATATTATCTTTTAGTCGTGCACCTACCCTAATACCCGTTGTAAGGTAGAGGTTGATATTCCCGTCCGAATTTCAGGTTGGCATATTTAGACTTGTGAAAGAAAAAATTTATGATTTTTGGATGCTTTGCAAAGCTATTGCAAAGGCATCCCCAAAAAAAAAAACATTTTTTGAGCATTTCTATAATTTTCTATGAATTTTTAAGAACGAAGGCCTAGAGTGGCCAATAACCGCTCATAGAGTCATGGTGTTCATGAGAGGTTGGATTCTGAAAATAGAGCACTTGTGCACCAATTCGAACGAATCAAAAGTTCTCAATTTTCCCAAGCATGGGCGGAATTAGAACAAGCTTGGACACTTTCTGAAGCTAGGCTGGTTGGTTTCTGATACACAGCCCTGGAATGTAGGGTGCGACAATTGGAACTGCACGGAAATATCAACCGCTACCTTATTTGCCTCAATCAACCACCCACCAAAATTTGTAAGAAGTTGACAAATAGTGTTAGCCTCCAATCAACCGCCTATTGGCCGCCATGCATATAATATACCCGTCTTGTCAACAACCACATCTCGTTATCCTCCCATTGGTAACTATTTCAATTCACATATCATGCATTCCTTGAATTAAAAACATGAATATCCAACTAATATTAAATGTATATTTCTACATTTTACAAAAAAAAGGATGATTCTAGAATGAATGATTCAAGAATATTTAATGCATGTTTCTATATTTTAGAAATGCATAGATGAGTTTTGAATGAACGTTTCAAGAGTATTGAAAGTATATTTCTATATTAAAGAAGAAAGAGATGATTTTTGAATGATTGTTTCAAGAATATTTAATGTATATTGCAATCTTCAAAGAATCAAGCATAGTTAATGTATCTTTGTATCTTTTTAGGAATATTTAAAAAAACATATACAAATATTTAAGGAATATTTGTATATGTAAGGTATATCAATATGTTTGAATAATATTTATTCTACATATGTATATTTAACGAATACTTATTGTATATTATTATATTTAAAGATCATTTAGAAAATACTTCAATGGTTTTTAATAAGTTTTAAGAGTTTTATATTTATTTTTCCTAGGATGATTAAAATATCTAATGTATATTTGCATTAGAAAGGAACATTTAATGAATTGCTTATAAATTTTTAATGTATTTTTAATGTGTATTTGAATATTAATTAAATTTTCAATGAATATTTGATGCATATTTAATAAATATGTATTGAGTATGATATGTAAATTTCTATTTTTATGAGATATTTATGTTTGTTTTGTTTTGAAAATTTCTTTTATTTTTCCTCGTCTCTTCTAAATCAAATTTCAAATTTTGTTAATCTTGTAGTTCTAGTTTCGAATTTTCTCCTTATGAACAATTTTTGTTCTCTAATTTTTAAGATTTTTCATTTGTTCCATATCTACGTACTTTTTTTTTCAAACATTCCTCATGCAAATTTACAAGAAGTAGAAAAACTACTGTAGTAAATAAAAATTTAGTTGAAATAGTCAATTGCAAATTATCTAAAAATTTAGTAAATGTAAATGAAGCCAAAAATTAGTAAATGTAAATTTATTAAATATTTAGTAAATGTAAATCCAAAGTAGTAAATTTATTTTAGTGTACTATAGAAAATTTAGTTGACATTTCAATTACAAGAATTGGTGTAAAAAATTTGGATTGAAAAGTCCCTTTTGGCAGTGAAGGTCTCCGTTTGTTTTTCTTTTGATTTTTTTTTATGACCGCTGCCCGTTCTTCTACTGTCCGCTGCCCAATTCCCTTGCCCGCTGCCTGCTGCCCGAAACGGCATTTGGCGGCGCGGTGAACCACCGCGACTCCCTCACCTCTCTCCCCATTCTCTCTTCACCTTTTCTTTGCGCACTCCTGCGGCTTTCCCTCTTCCACTCCAAACCTCCCCATTTCCTCTTCTTCTTCAAACGCTATCTATTATCTCTTCCACTTCAAACCCTCCCCAACTATGAGATGTGTGAGGTTTCTGTGAGGTGCGTGTGAAGGTGTGTGTAGGTTTTGTGTGTGTGAGGTGCGTGTCTAGGGTTTCTCTGTGTGAGGTGCGTGAGTAGTGTTTGTGTGTGTGAGGTTTGTGTGTAGGGTTTGTGTGTTGGAAGTGTGTGTGTGAAGTGTGTATGTGAGGTTTGTGTGACGTGCGTGTGTGAGGTGTGCGTGTGTGTGTGTGGTGTGTATGTGAGGAGTGTGTTTGTGAGGTTTGTGTGAGGTTTGTGTGAGTTGTGTGTATGAGGTTGGTGTAAGATTTGTGTGAGGTTTTTGTGAGGTTCGTGTGAGATTTGTGTGTGGCTTGTGTGAGGTTTACGTGTGAGGCTTGTGTGAAGTGTATACTTGAGAGGGGTTAGTTACTGTGATTGTTTAGGTGCATTTAGGGGGTACAAATCTACTACGCCCTATACACTTTTGGCAAAAACGGAGAATTTGATCAAAATTTGAAAAAAAACATTTTTACATTTTGGTTGATTGGTGGTAGAAGTCAACTTGATTCTACATGTAGACCTAATTTTTTTGTTGTTTGATCCCTTGTACAAGGAATTTTTTAGAAATGCTGAATTTGAAAGAAGTGACATTGTGACACTAAAAAATCCTAATTTTGAGTTTACAGTTAATTCAACAACAAACTAATTAAACAAAAATTAGACCTACATGTACAATCTTGTTGATTTAATCTTCCAATCAATAAAAGTGCAAAGAAAATTATTTTTGATTTTTAAAAGAATTCTTTGTTTTTAAGTAATTTTAGTGAATAAAACCAAATATTGATTACAAATGGCAAATTGTCCTTGGACCCTAGGATCCATTAGTAATGTCAATCATTCCTCCATATTCAATAATGTAATTTTCTACATTTATGTACCCTTAAAATAAATAAGTAGTGTTTTTTTCCGATTTTTTGACACTGTGACACCAAAAATGGGGTAGCCTAGTAGATTTGTACCCTAGGGTAAGATAGTGAGTTCAGGGTTTCGATTTAGAGTATTTCACCATAGAGCATAGTGCAAGATTTCGTAAGGGTTTAGGGTTTCTACAACACAGACATTTTTGTGTAGAGTTTGCTGTGTTTATATTTCCAAGTGCTTTGTGTAACATTGTGCATCATTCTGTGTTGATAACGTTTGTGCACATTATAGTATTTCTCAACTGCATTGTGTACAATTCAGTTGAACACAATCACACAACAGACTTCAAATCAATTCGCGCGGTACTCACTTCTAAGATCATTTTAGTTGCAATGCTGAAGAACCAGTTCAATCTCATGTAAAAATATTACCGATAAATTATGGACTTAGGGTTTTAGGATCAACAAATATCACAGCTTATCCTCGACTCGAGGATACGTTATAGACCTTCGTCTAGCAACTTATCCTCGAGTCGAGGATAAGAGTCCATCCTTTAATTACATTTTATCCTCGAGTCGTGGATAAAATAAGTAGAATAAATAATAAAATAATTAACAACTCAAATATCACTTCCGCTGAATCAAAATATTCTACTAATTTCTTCATATCAGTATAAGGTATCCTCGAGTCGAGGATAAGTGTAAGTCTATTGCAATCAGATCTATCTTGTTTATTAAATAATTTGACTCATCAGAACACTTACCAATAATAGGTTGTATATAACTGATGTAGGATGTAGTCTAACTTAGAACCCCTTCGTAATTGACCAAAGTATCCTCGACTCGAGGATACTCGTGAGTCCTAAAGTGATCAGTCTATGCTCCAATCAAGATTAAAACTATATATTAAGAAAATAATATTACAAGGATGCATTTGAACTAATGCATAAGGTAAAATATCGTAAATCTCTGTCTCAAACAATCACAATATCCTCGAGTCGAGGATACAATTCAACCTCTAACACTAACCATAAAAACTTCGTTGCATATCACAATTAAAATAATGCTCACATACTTGAGTCGAGGATGGGTTCCAGAAAAATATTATCTAAGTCAGAATCAGTTGATAACTATCCTCGACTCGAGGATAATAGTAGTTGTTATCATCTAACTCGTATTTCGAATGTATCCTGGCAGACAACCTCATCACAATGGATCCCGTCGACGGCTACAACTACTCGGGGTCAACGTACTTCATCACGGAGTTCGAAAATCCCGTCGCCCCGCTGCCTTTCATAGACGATGTCGTTGAGAACTACGGCAAGCTGTGGTCGTTCAACCTCGACATCATTGGCTGGACTCTCTTCAGGTCGGAAAAGAACGTTCATCTTTCGTTCAAACTGAAAGAGGAGATTCCATATGTTCCATTGAACAGAAACGAGAGAGTGACGTTCGTGGAGCAACGCCATCGTGATTATTTCGTTCTCGGTATCCAGGCCGTGGACAATGCTGGGGAAGACCTACCCCACTTTCACTCGATTGTTGTGAAAGTCGGTGACACTTTCGGGCAATTTGACTTCAACGAATTGCTTGAGAGTGCTCATAAGAATAGACAGGGGGCGCTGCGACAGGCGTTTGAGAAATACAGTCCGTGGTCAAATGACGGCGCTGAGAAGGTTAATAGGAGACTGGTACGTATTCACCAACTCCTATCAAACTTTGAGGCCCGTCCGGTTCCAGTCGCTCCACCTCCACGACGTCGGCCCAAGCAGAAGAGCGCAACAGCCGGCAAGGTTACCACAGAAGCGGCAGATGAGACTCGAAGCACGAGTCGTGGTGCTCCCCGGAGGACTTCTGAGATGGCCTCAAACCTAGGGGAACCTTCCAAACGGAAGAAGACTGCTACGGCCAGTGGGAGTTCGACCTTGATTGTTACTAGGGCTGCACCTCCGGCCAAATCGTGCAATGATCCCCAAGTAGACTTCAAAAAGATAACGGAGTCCCAAAGATTGTTTTGGAAGGAGTGCAATTCATGCTTTCCGTTCGAGTCCACATTCACAGTGAACATCAAACAGTGTGTGCCCGCCAAAGCCCAGTTTGTGATTCGTGGGATGGAAGAGGGCATTGTCCGGAACTCCATGGACTTTCTGGTCCAACTTGGAGAGTTAAACCAGCGTCAGAAAATTTCCATCTGCCCGATCGATGACGCTGGAGAACCGATAACGCGGAAGCCCAATTCCTGGGACGATATCAAGGGCGGGAAGTTCATGCTCATCAACGGACAACACAGCGTCGAAGCTTCCAGAAGACTTCAACGTGTTGATCAATGCGGAGAGCAGCGCAAACGAGACCTGTGCCAATGGGATGCATATGTTGTCTGGACAACGGATCCTCTAAAGTTGCAGAGGATTTCAAAGTTCTACAACGACACGAACTACCTTGATCATGCCCAGCCTACGTGGGAAAACCAGATTTCAAGCTGCAGGAGAATCTGGCTCAACTCTGGTAGACCCAGCTACCAACACGACGAGGGCGACTTGCGAATGAATGGTGCCAATTTCGACCACGAGAAGTATTTGGTAAGGTTTCAGTTCCTGAAGTATCCTCGAGTCGAGGATAATCTTCCATGGCTTTTATGTGTTCCCGCTAAATGATATGTTATATGCAACTTGTCAAGGTATCCTCGAGCCGAGGATACTCTTCCATGCAGTATTCATGATAAAGTAGTCTAATGTTGTCTGTACTGTGTTGCAGTTGTTTGCGAAGTTGATTGTCACGCGCTTCCAAAACATCGATCCCACGAGGGAAGGGAAGCAAGTGAACAAGTCATCGGACCTTACCAATGAGATTAAGGTCATCACTCTTTCAGATGACATCTTCAACCTTTGGGAAGAATTCCTCGATCAGCACAGCCGCGGAGAAATCGTTAACCCCACACAACTTGTCTATACAAGGACGCTAGGGGTTTCAAGCCTTCCCCAATCCACCGTGAGTTTTTTAAGAGGTTGGGTCATCTGTCTGACCAGGATTTAAGAGATTTGTTCACTTACCTAGTTGACAGTGATCGCGGGCAAGGTTATCCAAAGGTCACGCTTCGTAGGACTGGCGTGGTACATGGATTGTGCTACCACTACGAGGAGTGGGCTGATCGAAGAAAGAAGAAGCGCGTTGTCATGCAGGAGCTGGTGCACATCGACCCATCTTTATTGTTTTTACTTCCAAACGGGTTGATCGACGACGCAATGTGGAAGGAGAAGAAGGAGAAACACCATGTGTCTTCTGCTACTTACAACATGCTTCTCTGTCAACCCGACAAGGAGTTTCGATCGATGAGGTCGACCAATGCGGGGAAGCTGAAACGAGCATCTCACCTGCTGGAGAAGTTCCCGGACGTTCTTCCGTTCTTCAAGAAATTTCTACATTTGAAGAACTTGTTCACCCCGCACGATGGATATGTGAAACTTCGCGAGTTTAACGTAGAGAAGCTGGAGTTTGGTGATTACTTCACCCCTCAAGATGATTCCAAGGAGTTTACATTGGGACTTCTCGACCTCCGTGAGGTACCCGGATGGCTGTCCAAGGACGACTCCCTGGACGAACCATACTTTGCAGACTTCATGAATGCCATGAAGTTGCAAAGGAGTACCCCAAACATGAGCACTCCTCATGTTTGGGTCTGGATCACCTCCTCTGCCAACCGTGCGTTGCAAGCGGCAAAGTTTGCCGAGAAGCGAATGGCCATTCACCCATCTCCTCGGCGTACCTTTCTTCAGCCAATGAGCGCCTGTATTACGGGACGTCCAGGGCTAAGGTTACGGATGTGAACCTACTCTTCTTAGTGAAGAAGAGTCATCCCCAAGCTTCCGTGCTCCTCAACAAAGTGAGGCCGTTCTACTCTGCACCAGATACATTCTTCTACAAAGAGAAGAATAAGTATTTGGAGGCAGAATTCTCCGTCCACGGCTTGGAATTGCGGATGGAGTTTTACTTGGAGCTACTCTAGGACTTCTGCAATCAAAAGGAGAGGGTTTTCAGAATTTTCTGTGGTTCCAAATTTATGCTGTCCAATCTGGTACGCTCTCATTTGAATCATTGTAGTCTATCCTCGAGTCGAGGATACACCTTATGGTATGTTTTTGTCTGTTACATTGTAGTCTATCCTCGAGTCGAGGATAGACAATTCTGTCTGATCATTAGTTTTACAGTGGTTTATCCTCGAGTCGAGGATAGACAATTGATTTCATTTTAGATTATATTTCCCATTATCCAGTTTCTAATCTTTTGTTCTCCTGTCTCATGCAGATGTTCGGAACGTCTTTCTATGGACTTATTGATGAATCCTTCCGGCTTCAATAAAAGAATCAAATGCAGCGCATTTTTCAGTTGGATATGAATGATTTCATCCACAAAGACTGTGCTTACTTTCAGCCATTGCCTTCCAACGCTGGAGGTGCATCTACATCAACCGCTCAGGCTACACCTCCGGAACGCGTTCCAAGGGCCCGAATATCGCCAAGGAGGGCTGAACGTGTTCGCCAACGTGCTCAACGCTCTGGTGCTGGATCTCGGCAGGACTCCCCCGAGACCCAGAGGGCATCTGGTAGCGGTGCACCGACTCAGCAGCCTCCTCAGGATAACTCTCCCTTCCTCGTCAATCCATATGGGAGCAATGACGGCGTTGATCTTTCGATCTTTAGCTTAGATGATAGTGAGCCGTCATATCGATCTTGTAGTAGATCGCCGCTGCGCCGACCTCCTGTGCTCGCGGACGAAGACCTTCCGGTAGACGGCGAAGCCGTTCATATGGAAGTTCAAGGCGGTCCTGACATATCTCCCAGGGTTGTCATAAAGTACGGACATGACCCAAATATTGCGGACCGGACGGACATTCGGACGAACGGACCGGGCGGTCCCCAAGAAAAATCGGACATTGAGGGGAGGAGCAAAAATTATTGCGGTGAATTTTTTTTTCACAATTTACGAAAAGTTAAAGTGATACGATGACATGGACAAGCGATTGGTGACGTAGACGACTTGAAAGGCCACATCGGCATTTCAAATTTGGAGGGGGCGTGGACGTCTAGGGGGGGCGCGGACGTCTAGGGGGGGCGCAGACGTCTAGGGGGGGCGCAGACGTCTAGGGGGGGCGCGGACGCCTCGCGGGGGGAGGCGCAGACGCCTGGGGGGGGTGCGGATGCCTGGGGGGGGTGCGGACGTCTAGGGGGCCGCGGACTTCTCGGGGGGCGCGGACTTCTCGGGGGATGGGGGGGCACACTTAAAATAATTTTCGATACAATCCTCACACCATACTCAAGTGAAGTTTCTGAGTTTATATAGTGAACTTTTGACTTTCACTTTTACTTTTCGAAACTTAAGACTTCCACCTTTTCTTTTTAAAACGTCTTATGTGTTAAGAGTAACTAACAAAATTGCAACTTTTGAAGTTAAAACTCGAATGTATAAATCTAGAATGCAACTCAACCCAATGATATATTTGACATGCAATATTCGTTTATTTTTTTCTTTAAGTGTAATGGAATGTATATATCTAAAATGCAACTCAACCCAATGATATATTTGACATGCCACATTCGTTTATTTTTTCTTTAAGTTTAGTAGAATGTATATATCTAAAATGCAACTCAACCCCATGATATATTTGACATGCCACATTCGTTTATTTTTTTCTTTAAGTGTAGTGGAATGTATAAATCTAAAATGCAACTCAACCCAATGATATATTTGACATGCAATATCCGTTTATTGTTTTCTTTAAGTGTAGTGGAATGTATAAATCTAAAATGCAACTCAACCCAATGATATATTTGACATGCAACATCCGTTTATTTTTTTCTTTAAGTGTAGTGGAATGTATATATCTAAAATGCAACTCAATCCAATGATATATTTGACATGCAATATTCGTTTATTATTTTCTTTAAGTGTAGTGGAATGTATATATCTAAAATGCAACTCAACCCAATGATATATTTGACATGCGACATTTGTTTATTTTTTCTTTAAGTGTAGTGGAATGTATATATCTAAAATGCAACTCAACCCAATGATATATTTGACATGCCACATTTTTTATTTTTTTTTCTTTGAGTGTAGTGGAATGTATATATCTAAAATCCAACTCAACCCAATGATTTATTTTACATACGTAGTGGAATGTATTAAAGTCTACTGTTGGAATAGAAAGTATGTTGTTGGGATAGAAAGTCTACTTTTGGAATTAAAAGTCTACTATTGGAATAGAGAGTCTAATTTTGGAATAAAAAGTTTACTATTGGAATAAAAAGTCTACTATTGGATTACAAAGTCTGCGTTTGGAATAGAAAGTAAAAGAGACTAGAGATAAACTACAAGTTTCTATGATGAAGGAACTTAGTATATAAGGCTCAGAGGTGAGAAGGAAAGGCCCTCTTACTTGACAATGTGTGGAAATTTTTTTATTGGGGAGGAAACTTATATTTACACTAAGGACTTATTTACAGTAAAGACTACTCTAAATATCACATTTACTGTACCCACACTACACGATTTTGAAGCGCTATAGCTTTTTACTTTTGATGAATTTATTTACTGAAAGCACAACTATCTATACTACTGAAAGAGGCGGATCATTGTGGATACAGATGGTAAAAAGATTCACTAGTAGTGAATACTTATAGCAATTATAAGTCAAATAGTGTATACTACACTAAAAGTGATATTTAGTGTAGTGGTGTAAACTTTAAATGTTGAACGGGGCGCCAAAGACGAGCGCACGGGTGGGGGGGGGGGGGCGCGGACGGGTTTTGGGGGGGCCCGGGCGGGTCCGGGGGGGGTGTGGGATTCCGTTCCCACATGGTGTCGGACGTTAACCTTAAGTTCCGGCCTAAACACAAAATCTTAGTAATTAATTATGATAGATTGTGCCAGGATACAACCAATAGTCTTCAGGTAGGAATAAAGCCGGATCGACCCGACTGCCAACCCTAATTAAGCCTAAAGATGTTAAAAGCAACGTCCAAGAAGGCGAAGGGCAAGGCGTGCGTTCCGGTGGAGATTTCCCCTTTCCGCCGGAGTGGGAGAAATCGGGGTCCCGATGCTCCTACTTAGGGTTAAACTAGGTTGTAAGTTTCTTTTTGTTTGTTTCTTTTTCTCAGGGTTAGAGTCCGGATCAGCAGCGACTAACGATGGGGCCCCAAGTGCACCCGGCTGCTACCGGAATCAATAGCCAGGTTTTGTTAGAGAAGGAAGTCCGGAGTCCAGGAACTGTTCCGAGATTTTAGGATCTGAGATCCGATCTGGGACTTTTCCGGATTTCTCGGATCTTTTAGATAAGATCTAGCGGATTTCCTGTAGTCATAGGTAGAAGGAAATCTGAATTTGGGGAATTCGGAGAGTACTTAGTAGGAGGTTTTGGGAAAACCTTCATCTTGATCATTTTACTTGGAAATATACGTTACCTTTTTCACTAGATTTGCTACCTTGTGTTATTGTGGGACGTGTGAATCCTACGTGTGACGGATCCATTCTTGAGGGTGTGGTTGTGTGAGGAATTCTTCCGGACTAGGGTAACTCACTCGTTTTGTCGGAGGAGGAAGTTATCGAGGGTAGTGTCAGGAGATCGCCCGGGAGAGCTGGAGAGAACTATTGCAGAGGTGTTTTTGGTAGTCCCTGTTAAAGGGAAAATTCACCTCATGGTCGAATGAACAATTATCTCTATGCTCATTCAAACTACAGTGCAGGGCAATAAGACAAAAGTCCCGATCCGGACCTTTACTGAGTCTAAAACTCCAGAATTGATCTAGATCTGAATCTAGATCTGAGTCTAGAGTTAGTTAGAATTGCGTTTCTGCTGTTTTGCTTAAGTTTAACCCACAAATCTGAAGTTTCCGCACTCACTTACAGCAAACCAGACTATACCCACAACAATTCGGGACTTGATTCTAACTCTTAGGTACAGAAATGATGTTGGGTTGAGTAAATCGGCCTAGATCTATATCAAATCTAGTGTTTTCAAGCCGAATCTCTAATACCCACAACCAAATGTAACTCCAAATGATCTTCTAACTACAAGATCCTACTCACACATTCACATCCTCACACAAAACACATCGTAGATAGTAGCAAAGTCTTGCTTTACTTCCTCAAACGTTCATAAACCTCTTCCATACTCCATACAACTCAAGATTCACACAATACGTCCACTTCCTAGCTCTCTAACTCCACTTCTACAATCTAGTCTAACACACACCAAGAGCTCCGCACACACATACACACCACGAGAAGAGAAGAGAGAGCCCATCCCCCCAAGGAGTGGCTCTCTAACCCCTCCAAACCCTAATCCTCCACAATGGATGAAAGCTGTCCGAATGGATGTTATCCAGGTCCGGACAGTTTCATCCAAAATCTGGACAGTTCATCCAAAGTCCCGACTGGACAGTTTCATCCACTGCCAGTCCGGACAGTCTCATCCACTGTCCAGATTCATCCACTGGTTTACTTTCTAACCATAACTACTGAATAACTTCGAAAAATTACTACCTGGAGCTCATAAGAAGCCTAAATCCCCGGTTAACATTATCCCCCTTTTGAACAACATCTGCCCTCAGATGTTCAAGTGGTAAACCGGAGGAAAAACATAAGTCCAAAGATCTACTACTAGGTTAGAAGTCCAGACAAGTCACCTCTAAAGTTCCGCGGGACATCTCTAGCCACTAGAAGGAAGACACACTCTGCTTGGAACGTCTTCAACGCTGGACACACCAACTCCAGGCTCTGCACGGGTCTCAACGTGCACTGCAAGTCCAGAGTTGGACATTGGCATCCTCTCCGTGTTCAGGTCGGGTGCTGAACCCTGTGGAGTCACGATCACACGGGATGAATCCACCCTAGGAGGCGGCATAGACATCTCGATAGTCCCTGGAACAGTCGGAGGAGAAACCATGGGGGTGTGCTGTGGCAACTGTGGCGTAAACCCTCGAGTGACAAAACTCATGTCATAGGATCCAGCAATGCCACCATACGGGAGATGTCCCGGAGGTATGTAAGAAAAAGAGCCACCATGGTCCCCTGTTCGAAGATCCTGCTCTAGCGTTGCCACTTGAAATAAGGACAACCCCCTACCACTCTGGAGGTCTGGAGGTCTCAAAGGAATTGCTGCGGGACCTTGCACTGGTCCAGAACTGGAATCGCCTGGAAGATGATGTGTTGTACGCCAAAGTGGAGTGGTCGGGAGTTGTAAATCCGGAGCTGAGGTTACTTCCTGATTGGAAAGCTCTTCCACCCCTTCGTCGGAACAGTAGTTGAATTCCGGGTAAGCATCAATAAACCGAAGAAGATACTTGGTGAAACGATCGAGATCGGCCTGATAAGCACCTAACTCGCTCAAAATTTGGCGGCGTGAGGTCGTTAGTAAGGGCTGCACTATCCCCCGACAGGAGGTCCGTTGGCTTCCCTCAGCTATCACCAAACGTCGGCGAAGCAGGTGGTTGTCGACGACCATTTGGTCGAAAACTTTGAGGCGAGCACTCAGCTTGGTCTCTCGTTCAACCCTCTCAATCTGAGCTGCTGTTACTCGACTAGGATCCAATCGGGACATTGCCTGTCTAGAGACCTCCAATTCCTGCTGTTGAGCAGTCATCGTTTGGATCTGGAGTTGGAGCTCCTGGATCGTCCTGCAGAGTCAGGAGTTTTCTTGTAATGATTCAACCCGAGTCGGCCGTTCTTTATCCAGTTGTTCTTGCAAGGTTCGAGTTTTAGATAGAGCCTTGGAGCTAAGGTCCAGATAATAGGTCGCTTCCTGAAACTCCGACTCCACGGCTTGGGTTTGTTGCTGGATGTGGAGAATGGCCTGTTCTACTTCTAGATTTTGAACCATACTCCTCGGAGGCTCTCCAGTCCGGTTGTCAGTACTCGCCCTCTGGACCGGAGCGTCCAAGTCTGGAGATAAATTTTTCGGGACTGGTAGGGCTGCCCTTTCCGGTGCCGTATCGTATGGTTCCTGCGGCAAAGTGGACGGTGCTGGTCGTGATTGTGGTGGTGACTCATCCGCCATCTCCAGATGTTTTTTCAACCTTCGAAAACTTCTGGTGATCCTCGGGAGTGGGCTGGATATTGCTACTCCTTCCTCAATGGCAGCTGGTGACGATTTTCGTTGACTGGATGTCACGACACCCCGCTCCATCTCTCGGAGCTCTAGAGAGTCTAAGTCCTCAGTTGAGTCTGTGGCTAACGTCTGGGGAGTTGATGGCGAGTGAGTTGGTCGGATTTTTTTAGTTTTTTGGGGTCGTACTAGGCTCTGGAAAGAAGCCCGCTTTTGGGACTGCAGTCTAGATGACCTTCGGTTCGGATAAGGGGCAGGTAATAACTCCGGAGATAGGGAAATTGGAGCCTGTATGGTCTGGCCGGGAGCGGTCCCGGTGTGTAATTCCAAAGGTACTGCAGTAGGGGAGATCCTATGGTCCATCTGGACCTCATTGTCTGTATATTCTTCCTCATCTGGAAACCATCGTCGAAGTAGCGTATCAATTAGTTCTGCTCCTGGAATTTCGGTCATTCCACCAAGATGAACTCGAGTCAGCATCCTCCGGAGTCCAGATAACACCAATGGTGTCCAATCATGGTCATGGTCCTTGTTTTCCAGAGCCGTATATAGATGTGTCATGAGCTCATTACTGGCGTGTGAAGAGCGTTTCTTCACACAGAGAACTTCTACCAGGGCCTGAATGCGAACCTGATAGAACGCTGGAAATCCCACAAGGTGAACCCCATCTGAAGTGAAATGCTTAGCAGTTAGACCAAACCTCCGTTGATACAGCCCTCGTGTCTACTTGGCACCTCTGGAAATCATATGTATTTGTTTGCCTTCAATACCCAAAGCCTCCTGGATAATTTCTAGAGAGATAGCCACCGGGACTCCCCGAACCACCGACTGGACTGGAGATTCTAGAGTCAAACTGTCGGGTTTTTCGTGGATGAATCCCTCCACAAAGTCCCGTACCAGTTCTTCTCGTGGTGACGGCCACGTATACTCATAAAATGATCCCAACCCCACGGAGGCAGCCCAAGCGTCGTCGTGGATGTCTTTCCAATTCTGCCAACATTTAAATGGAATGAACTGGAGATTCAGTTTTCGATTTACCTTGCTAGGAATTCGGAGCTGTTTGGGGGCCCTGGCATCTAGCTGCGTCTCCTTCCGGCGAATTGTGCTCCGTTCTTCCATTTTGTCGAGTCCAGACACTTCTGTAAGGTGTATTACTGCTGTAAAAGGTGCCGCAGTGACTAGAAACGCTGGAGGAACTGGATCTTCGTCTGGACTTGTCGTGACTTCAAGAGGTGCTCCTCGGCCTGGAGGAGTCGTCTGGGGCGTCCTGGACTCCATTCGCAGTATTGGACCTGGGGTTGATAGTTCTGGACCACTTACTGTGAAGTTGGGGCTCATGTCCAGAACATCTGGACGTGGCTCGCTGTATTTCGGGAGTCCAGAAGTTGCTCCTGCCATCTTCCAGTTGTGTCTCCCGTCTTGATTCTGGATTACCTCCCCACTGTACTCTCCCGTTGGCGCGATGTTCTTGGTCTCTACCACCTTCGGGGGTTTCACGTCGGGATCTTCCTCATGTTCGTTACTGTAGTATTTCGGTGCTGCAACCTCGGTGATCTGCTTGTCCTTGACAATCTTCACCACTCCACCAGTACCTTCAGCAACTCGTGTTGTTGTCGGGAAGTCCTGCTTCTTGATACCAGGCGCCGTTGCTTCCGCAGTTTTGCCGCTGGTCTTGATCGCCCTCGCCTTGTTGTTGGTGGATGTCGCCCTCGTGGTGTTGCTGGTCTTGATCACCCTCTCGGTGGTGCGTTGGTGTTGACCGCTCTCTTGGTGTCGCTAGTGCTGGTCTAGATTGTTCCCGGTGTTGTTGCTGGTCCTGATCTTCGTGGGTGTCTCCTCGGTTACCCTCTCCACCTCGTACTGCCAAGTATGCTTCCCGTTGTACCTTGGAACCCTAGTCTTGCTTCGACATTCCTTCACGTCTCCTTTGGCTTGCTCTCCCCCTCCTCGACTCCACGCTGCTGATGTTTCTCTCGCTGATTTCCCAGCTGTTGGCGCTTGGACTCGTGGTGGCGTCTGGACCTTCAGTGATCGAGTCTGGTGGCACAAAGAATGTTGGGTCTGTTGCGGCGGTGGCGTTCGCTGGAGTTTCACCGCTCTTGCTATTCTCAAAACCCTAATATTTTTTCTCCCTCTTTCAGAACTTTCCGTGCCCTCAGCGCTCCTAACTCTCTCTTCTCTCGATTCCACCCTCTGCTCTCTCGACTTCGCCTTCAGTTCTCGCAACTCTTTCTGTTCGCAAAACAGAACTCCCTCGGCTTGTCTCTTTTCCCCCCAGCTGCTCGCTGGATTTCCATTCCTCATATCTGGATGCTTCTCATCCATTCTGGATGATACATTTTTCATCCCAATTTTTCCATCCATCATGAACAGAGTTTGTTTGTACTGGCCACTATTTTCTGTACTGGACGCCTTTGTTACGGGATGGTAGTTTTCATCCTGGTTGAATGAAAGCGGTTTCATCCAAAAAAAATTGTCTTTTCTGGAGAAATTATCCGTTGACACCCAGTTCCCCTCCAATCTGGATAAAACTAGATCTTGCTCACAAAGCTCCTCAGTACTATGGGTGTCCAGATGAAACGAAAATTCTCCAGAGTCGATTTCATCTGCTCCCGATACAGTTTGCTCTTTTTTACCACCCTCTTCTATTTGGAATGAAAAATCCATCTCACATAGGGGTTGTACCTTAGTGGTAGGCTGCATGCTGGGACTGGGATTTTCCCTACTCCCTTGGCCAGTTTCTTTCTCCATTATGGCCACCATGTTGCATCCTAACATCAGCCCCCACCGTTTCTGCTCAATCTCCCGTCTCCATTCTTCCTCCTCCTGTTGTTGCTCGTTTCCTCTGGAGTTGTCTTCCTCCTTTTGTTGACTTTCTGGTGTTTGGATGTCCGGCCAGAGGTAGCTAGTGTCCAGTTGGTTGTGTGTTGCCAGTGTTGAAGTAAACACTGGACTTTGCAATTCACTCGGATTCTCCTGGGCCACCGTTCCACATTCTCCTCCCTCTGTAATTTCCAGACATCCAAGTCCTTCACGGTTCATCTGCATCCTTTGAAGATTCAATCGCTCCCCTGGACTTCTGGGTTGTACCAGTCTGTTTTTGTCTACAGGTGTTGACATATTCTCTGGACCACCATGTTCAGAGAGCTTCAACTCTTCTGGACCACCATGTTCTGACAACTCCAGATTGACTTCGTGGGTTATTTGCTCTGTCTGATTTTCTTCTGCTAGAGTTGTTGTAGCATCTGAACTTCCCAAAAAAGTTGAAGTGATCTGCACTTGGTCTTCCGGACCTCTATCCTCCTTTTGCTGTATAATCCATCCCTGGATTGAGTCACCGGGAATCACTGGGAGGGCCTGGTCTTTCTCATAGAACCGATACGGCTTGAGTTTGTTAATGTTGACCAGTATCGGGTTGGGGTCGAAGTTGTCCACCTTTACTAGAAGAACTGTATTGTTCTGTAACCTGTACTGGATTCGGTAAGGTCCAAACCACCGACTCTTGAATTTGCCCGCGTGTTCCTTATGGCCCTTTAGATACCATAAAACATGATCTCCAATCTGGAAGTTTTTCTGCTTGTAGTGTTGCTGACTCCAGAGCGCTCGGTCCCACTGCCGTTTGCCAACTTGCTCCTGGGCCACTGTTCGGTATGTGTCCACCTGTTCCAGATCTGCAATTCGAGCTGTCAGGACACGTGTAGACGTATAGTCCAGAGAACCTTCCGATGTCCGGGTTGGAATCAGATACTCCGTTGGCATCAATGGATGTAAGCCATATACCAACTGGAATGGTGTATGTCCCGTTGATACCTTGTATGCGGTTCGGTAGGAGAACAACACAGTATGGAGATGTTCATCCCAGTCCGTGCGCTTCTCATTCACCAACTTTGTGAGGAGCTGACCAATCACCTTGTTGGTAGATTCCGCTTGACCATTACCCTGTGGATAGTATGTTGTAGAAGTCCGGTGCTGGAGTAAAAAATGGTCCACCATATACTCTATTGTCTCATTGATAAAGTGGGAGCCTTGGTCGCTGACAAGTGTCAAAGGACACCCGTACCTGGTCAGTATCTGTTCATACAGAAACCTTGCAGTAACAGCAGCGGAGTTTGTTTTCAAAGCCCGAGCCTCGACCCACTTGGTAGCGTAATCCGTTGCCACCAGAATATACCGACACCCAGTTCTGGACGCCATAGGTTTAATGGGCCCAATAAAGTCCAGACCCCACTTCATAAAGGGCTCCGCTGGCATGCTGGTAACTAGTTGGGCCAGCCCAGTGTTGGCCATCCCGCCCACACGTTGACATTTATCACAAGCTCGACAATATTCAGATACGTCTCTATGCAGGGCTGGCCACCAATATCCAGCATCCAGAATTTTCCGGGCTGTAATATCCTGCGAAAAATGGCCGCCCCCAACTCCAGCATGTAGCTCCCGCATGACCAGTTCTGCTTGAACTGGGTCCAGTACTCGACGGATAACCAAATCCTGCCCCCTCTTGTGCAACACTCCAGATATGAGGGTGAACGGCAATGATTTGAGGATGAGCTTTCGTTGTTCATCCTTGGTCAATTCTGGACGTAAATGTCCAGTACGGAGGTAGGCCGTCACATCTTGTAACCACTCTGGGTTCACGTAAAATAGGCCAGCATCTCCAGTCTGATCCTCAACTCCAGTGGCTGGTTCCCCATTGGGTAATCTGGACAACGCATCTGCTATGCCATGAGTCTTGCCTGGTTTGTAAACCACAGTGAAGTCGTACTCTTGAAACAGCAAGAGCCATCGTGCAATTCTCCCGGATACCTGCGGTTTATTGACCAGGTACACTAAAGCCATATGATCCACATAAAAGATAATTTTATTGCCCAACAAATATTGTCTGTACTTGTTTAGCGCGTATACCATCGCCAGAGCCTCCCGTTCTGTCGTGGTGTAATTCTTCTCGGCTGAATTCAACAGTCGAGAAGCATAGGAGATGGGCTGGTCACATTTCCCAGTGGGATTCTGGGCCAACATAACTCCCACGGCGATGTTTGATGCATCAGTATGTATGTGGAACTCCAGATCCCAGTGTGGCACAATTAGAATCGGGGCATTCTGGTACTTCTCCTTGATATCCAGCCAAGCTTTCGCGCATTGTTCAGTCCAGATGAACTCCTCGGTTTTTCGCATGAGCTTGGTAATAGGCTCCATGATGTGCGCATAAGACCGGATATAGCATCTGTTGAACTGGGCAAAGCCGTTAAACACCTGGACATCTCCAGGTTTTGTTGGTCTGGGCATATTGGCAATGGCCTCAATCTTCTTCGGGTCTGGAAATTTGCCGTCCCTGGACACGACATGGCCCAATATGATTCCAGAGTATACCAGTAGTGCACATTTGTCCGGGTTCAGACTTATGCCGTACTCCCGACACTTAATAAAGCACAATCGAAGTTTCTCCAGGTGAGTGAAAATATCACTATAGACGCTGAAGTCGTCCAGAAACAACTTCATGAAATCGTCAATGTATTCCCGAAAAGCTCTGTTTACCGCTTTCTGGTATGTGGGTGGAGCATTCTTGAGTCCGAATGGCATTACCATCCAGACGAAAGCTCCCCAATCTGTAACAAATGCTGTCTTGTATCTATCCTCTGGGGCAATCTGGATCTGATGATATCCAGAATACCCGTCCAGGAAGGAGTACATCTCATGCCCGGCGACAGTATCCAGTACTTCCTCCGTAAAAGGCAACGGATATGGATCCTTCTTGGTTGCCGCATTCAACTTCCGAAAATCTACGCAGATACGCAATTTTCCATTCTTCTTCGGCACTATGACTATTGGTGATAGCCAGGTGGCATCTTCCACAGGTGTGATGAATCCAGCCTGTAGCAATTTGTCCAGATCCCGCTTGACAATGCTGGCATAGTTAGGATTCATCCGGTATCTGGCTTGATGTGCTGGAGGAATATCCTTGTCCAGCTCAATCCGATGCTGGGCTATGGAAGGGGGAATTCCCTTCAAATCTTTGTACGTCCAGGCAAAGACATCCTTATACTCCCGAAAGAGTGTCTCTGCTTGTGCTGCTAGTTCCGGATCCAGATCAGCATTAATCTTTAAATACTGTGGGTCCTCCTCTGTCCCAACATTGACCTTCCGTAGTTGTTCTGACTCGGGAAGTGTCCAGGCCGCCACCTTCACGTTCTGGACCTTGAGTCTCGCTGGAGTTTCGTCTATATCAATGTCACCTTCCGTGAATGTGTAGAAGTGATCCGGATACGTGGCATCTGGACTCGTCGGGCCCTCGGAAGAAGCCTGCGGGTCTGACACCGGCTCCTGTAACGTGGGAGTGTCTGGGAGTAAGCCCGAATCTGGGCTTGGGCCGAAACTGGGTAGTGTGACTGTCCCAACGACCAAAATGTCTGTTTCTGCTTCCAACCACCTAGACTCCTCCTCCTCAGTGAGTCCAACCTCAAAGCTATAGGCGACCACCACTCCCGGGAGCTTCGGTCTGGGACCTGTGCGCTGATTAACCGGAATGGTTTTCACTGTGCCGCCTCCTCGAATTGTCACTAGGTTGTTGCCCCAATCGTGCTGGACTTTGGCATCTATCAGCCATGGTCTTCCGAGCAACATACTATAGGCTTCATTAACCTCCTTGTTCTTGATCACCGTAAGACTGATCATATATGGGATTCCATGAATGTGAATCTTGACATTCCGGATAAGTCCCACCGGTTCGACAACCGTCTGGTCTGCCATACGTAATCTGTAGGGTGCAGCCTGTGGGTTGCTCAGGCCCAGACGCTTCCGCTCCTTGTCCGTGATGAGATTAACTCCAGATCCTCCATCCAACAGAACATTCTCCAAAGTTCCAGTACCTATTTGTACGCGCAATACAGGCAAGTTCCGGTCGACATCCACTGCGGCACTAGAAACTGGACGTTGTACCCTGGATTGATCTGGATTTGTCTTTGGAGTGGGACTTGGGTCTGGAGTTGGCTGTGGTTCTGGAGAGGGAAACAAATGAGTTTTCATAAAGTCCCTGAGGTTGGGAGCCATGTGCAATAGCTGCCCTAAAGTCACTGTCACTGGACTCTGTAATATCTTCCTTCCAACTCCAGGAATGATGTCCGTTGAACCTCCAGACGTAGGTAACTCGCTTGATGTGGTCTCCTGGATTCGGACTGGACTCTCCAGAACATCAGAGTCTGGAAATTCCATCCAATCCTCCGAAGAGGAAGGTATAGCTTCCTTATCTGGGTCTTGATTGGGCTGGGTAGGGGTCGTTCCTTGATCGGCCGGTTCCCGCTCCTGGATCTCCTTAATAGTATCCATCATCTCGTTCCGCAATCTCTCTTCTTCTTTCCAGTCCGCCTTAGTCCAAGCCCTCCTGGGTTCAGGTGCTCGGTCTTCCTTGTCTGGAGATGCTAATCCTGCTTTGAGACGCTGAGCTCTAGTCAGGCTAGCTACTGCAACTGGACTTGCTTCCTCCAGTAGCTGGATCTCCACGTTGCTGACGTGATGGGCTGGATTAACCTTGGTCTTAGCCGTCGTGGCCAGAAACTCTTCCCACTCTTTCTTGCATGGGCAATTGTATCTCCGGTGCCCCGGTTGACCGCATAAGTGACAAACTTCAGGCCGGTTATAATTAGAGTCTCCTCCTCCAGAGCGCGAATATCCTGGTCTGGAGTAGCTTCCGGAAGAGTTCTGTGGTGTGCCTTGGTTTGACTCGGGCTGGATCCGGACTTCATTGACATTCACCGGTGCTCCTTCCGTGGTTCTACGAGGCAGTCCTTGTGGATTATCTGGATTAAACCAGCAATCAGGTTCCAGATGTCCTGCACGTTTGCAACGGGTGCAGAATTTCTTGGGCACTTCTGGAGTTACCGCCTTACTTGTGGTACCCCCTCCTTTGCCACTGGAGTCGTTTCTCCGAATCTCGATGCCTGTTGTTTTACCATTCAGGTCTGTACAATTCTCTTCGCACCAAAGTGCTGCATCGAGCAACTCCGTCAAAGTCCGGGCTGGAGCAATACTGGTGGTAAACTTGATGTACTCCAAAAGTCCAGCTCTGAAGTTGGTAATCCGGAAGCCCTCGCCTGGATCCGACTGTAGACATTTCATCAATGTCATAAACCGGTCATAATAGTCCTGGACTTTTTCTCCCACCTGCTGGGCGAAAGACTTCAGCTCCCGATACACGGCTTCATCAGTAGTCTGGCTCCTGTAGCGTTTTCGGAATGCTGCCTTGATGTCCGCCCACGAGCAGTAAAGATGATTCTCCAGGTATGTTTCATACCAGGCCCCAACCTTGTCGCCCAATGTGGTTCCGAACAAGTTGATTATAACTTGTTCGTCGGTTTCCCCATTGTGCCATAATGTTCGCTCAAACTGGAGTATGTGAGCATCTGGGTTGCTCCCTTCTTTGTTCTTGGTATACGGGAGGGGTTTCCGATTCGGTACCACCACCGGGGGTGCTGTGGTTCTCCAGACTGGAGCTGCTGCTGGACGCCAGGCTGGGTCTGTTGCTGGAGGTCTAGCTGAATAACGTGGTGGAGGATGCGTTGGTTCTGGATATCCCCGAATAGGTCTTCGGTGGCCTGCTTCTCCAGTATATAGCAGTCTGCCATCCACCATTGGTGGATAGCTGAGGTTTGGTTTTGGAGCCAGACCTGGAGGTGGACCCATTCGAACAAAATCTGTTGCCGTGGGTCTAGGCTCTGATCGGCTGACCTGAGGTGGATAGACCATAGGATAGGTGTCCACATACGGCTGCTCCATATAGTTCGCCGGTTCTGGTGGCCTTCGAGAGTTTTCAGTTGGATGGACTGGCCCTCCTGGACCTACTTCCCTATTGCTGGGTCTGGACGTTGATGCGGCTCCCATTGTCTTGGGGGGCCTCTGGTCCATGTATTCTCGTTCTTCTGTGCCTGATGGTCTGGATGAGCCTCCCATATAATCTGGAGGGCCGGTTTCTGAAAAGTGTCGCCATCTTCTTAACGGGTCCAGTTTTGGTGCTTCCGTAGATGGTTCAGCAGCGTTCCGCCACTCTTCCCACCACTGGAAAGTGTTCCGCCGAGCTACTTCTCTCCGCCGCTGAATGTCTTCGACCCTCTGTTCTTCCAGGCGTCGTTGCTCGTCGTGCCATGCTTTTTCTGCATCCTGACGTTGTGTCTGCTCTTGCAGTAGCCGCATAGCTTCCGGAAGTTGAGGGCCAGACTTTGTCGGATAGCCCCACTGACTCCGGTTCTGCTGTATTGGATCTCCTTGTGTCTGTTGACGTCTAGCCTCCTTCTCTGCTCTCTGATGAGCCTTAAATTCGTCCAGCATGCGCCTTTGTTCCGCTATGAACTCTGGATCATGGTCAAAATCCTCTTCTTCTCTGAAGTGGACGGTTGGTTTCCTGTGCTGATCTGGTCCAGAATGTCTCAGAACTGGACCCGAACGTCCCATGTCTGGACCGTATCTTCTAAGATTTTCTTGCCCCAACCTCTGGCTCATCTCGTCTAGACTTGCACGCAGATTGTCTGGGGTTTGAGCTTCGTTTCTTGGAGTTGGCGGTCTTTCCCATGCCCGGAGATCCATCCTCTCCTCTGGGTCTGGATCATTGACCAGCATGCTGATATTTGTCTGAACCGGCTCCCATCAGTGGTGGAGTGTGCCTTCGTGGACGCCAAACTCCCTCCGGTTCATCTCTTGTGCTCCTTCTGCTTCTCTGTTGTCCTGCCTTGTCCGGATCGGGGGCTCTCCTAGATCTCCGGGTCCGTCCGGTCCTCTCGGGGGCAAATCGTATGCCCCCTGTGATGAATTCTCGCCAATCACCTCCATGTCTACTGGATTTCTCCGGTTCGCCGTACTCTCCTCTGAGCTTGGATTCCGGTAGCCTGTAGTGTCATCTGCCTCGGCTGTCTGCTCCTGAATCCTTGGTAGGATTCGTCTCCTCTCTTGCTGTGCTTGGAATCTTGCTGCGAACTCCATGTCTAGACCTTCATAGTCTCCCTCCATCCTGTAGCAAGTGCTGCCACTGTATATTGCGATTTCTCTGTTGTATCACTCCAGCAGTGCGCTTCTCCAGTAATCCAGTGTGCGGTCCTCCAGTCAGTTACCTCCTTCAGTACTGCTATTGTAACCTGCACCTGTTCTGGTCTCTGCTACTGTCCTGTTTCTACACCCAGATCACCCTCCTCATACCAGTAGTCAGTAGTACCTGCTCTTCATTCAGGTTAGGTCCTTTCCCGGTTCTAGATCATTTCTTTCGCCGTCAAATATTCTCTGCCAACATTCTCCCTGGGATAACACTGGTCCAGCCACTGTTTCCTTTCTGGTTCATTTCCCACGGGATGTCTGGATCTGATTTCCAGCTCCACCCTTGCTTCTTACCTAATTCCTTTGAGTCTTAGGTCTCAGTTTTGCCCTAACTGTTCTCAACTGGTTTAGGTTTTCTTCTCTTGTTTTTCTTTCCTCCCTACACTTTTGTTGCATATGTTGTTTGTCCTTCCTTTTTCTGGTTTTTATGGTTTTTATGCTTTCATTGTAATTTTTAGTGAATATCCAGATGTCTAATAAATATCTAGGGTTATTTCCAGTTCATGTCTAGTTTTGCCCAGATTCTTCACTGATATATCCAGTAAATGTCCAGATTCTTCATTTATGTCCAGATTTATATATAGTTTTTCCCAGATGTTTCACTGGTTCTATCATCTATGTTCCATTACTAATTTTTGTTTAACATACTTCGATGACAATCAGCCACACACATTTCCATTCCATCCAATTGTTGCAGAACTGTGAAATGTTTTGGATTTGGAACTTACCTCAGTAACACTGGACTATCCCCCTTTTGACGTAGGATCAGTCCTCTGATCCAGATCTGGACAAGTCTTGGCTGCACGATGTCTCCTCCAGTGTATCGTCCCCCAGACCACTGCTCCAAGGTTCCAATGCGAGTACCCGAGTCACTGCAAGTGTCCGGGTGTCGTATGTAGAGGTGCTGGGTGCGCCACTGTCCGTTTGTTGCTGGGGTCTAGATGCAGACACGGGATCTGCTGGTGGAGAGTCCAAAGGTAGTCTTCGGGAGTTGTGCAACTCCAGTTCCTGGATTGTAATCTTGGACGTCTCCCTGTAACGTGGAGTAGGTCGGGGATGACTCTGATTAGGGTGATAGGAGTCTGGACACTCCAGATGTCGTAAGATGCCCCGTTGTAATTCTTCAGGTGTGAGATGGTCACAACCGGACGGACTGTTTGGGGCGGTGTAGAAGTCCTCCTCCTCTTTAAAGCCCCGGTAGTGTTGATTACCGACGTACGGGTCAAAGGCTGCAATGGATTGTGCCAATGAGAGCTGCGCCTCACTGTTGGGCTCTTCGTTCGTCCTTGACCCCATTCACCTTGAGTTGGTCAATTAGTCGGGGCTACTACAGATACCGCAGTGAACGTCACCAGTGTTGGGAAGTACTGTCCATCACTGGAGTGAACTGTAGTGTAGGATTTCCTTTGGGTATCCGCTGGACTTCACTCCAGCTGGGTATTGACAGGGTATCCTTTAGACGGCACTCCCGCAGGGTATTGACAGGGTATCCTCCAGACTTCACTCCAGCAGGGTATCGACAGGGTATCCTCCAGACTTCACTCCAGCAGGGTATCGACAGGGTATCCTCCAGACTTCACTCCAGCAGGGTATCGACAGGGTATCCTCCAGACTTCACTCCAGCAGGGTATCGACAGGGTATTCTCCAGACTTCACTCCAGCTGGGTATGACGCAGGTAGATGCCAAACTTCTTCCGTCTGTGACTGTCTGTGCTGTCTGTGTCAGCCAGCAGCTGTTTGTATTGTTTTGCTGCTGCTTGATGAACCACCGCTTGCTACTCGCCAGTAGACTGTGATCTTGCGTTGCGGGTCAACAAGAGCCACTTGATCCGAACTTATGCATGGTCGCCAATGTTAAAGGGAAAATTCACCTCATGGTCGAATGAACAATTATCTCTATGCTCATTCAAACTACAGTGCAGGGCAATAAGACAAAAGTCCCGATCCGGACCTTTACTGAGTCTAAAACTCCAGAATTGATCTAGATCTGAATCTAGATCTGAGTCTAGAGTTAGTTAGAATTGCGTTTCTGCTGTTTTGCTTAAGTTTAACCCACAGATCTGAAGTTTCCGCACTCACTTACAGCAAACCAGACTATACCCACAACAATTCGGGACTTGATTCTAACTCTTAGGTACAGAAATGATGTTGGGTTGAGTAAATCGGCCTAGATCTATATCAAATCTAGTGTTTTCAAGCCGAATCTCTAATACCCACAACCAAATGTAACTCCAAATGATCTTCTAACTACAAGATCCTACTTACACATTCACACCCTCACACAAAACACATCGTAGATAGTAGCAAAGTCTTGCTTTACTTCCTCAAACGTTCATAAACCTCTTCCATACTCCATACAACTCAAGATTCACACAATACGTCCACTTCCTAGCTCTCTAACTCCACTTCTACAATCTAGTCTAACACACACCAAGAGCTCCGCACACACATACACACCACGAGAAGAGAAGAGAGAGCCCATCCCCCCAAGGAGTGGCTCTCTAACCCCTCCAAACCCTAATCCTCCACAATGGATGAAAGCTGTCCGAATGGATGTTATCCAGGTCCGGACAGTTTCATCCAAAATCTGGACAGTTCATCCAAAGTCCCGACTGGACAGTTTCATCCACTGCCAGTCCGGACAGTCTCATCCACTGTCCAGATTCATCCACTGGTTTACTTTCTAACCATAACTACTGAATAACTTCGAAAAATTACTACCTGGAGCTCATAAGAAGCCTAAATCCCCGGTTAACAGTCCCCAGGGTCCGGAAGTAGCCAGGAGGGGAAGAGATGAACTGTAGAGGTGTTCCTGGTAATCTCTAGTTTACGGAGGAAACCGTGTTAAACTGGATCCCGGTCAATACCGGAGTTCTCCCCTAAGATAGGAAAAAGTCTGATACCAATACCTAGATAAAATAACCATAGCGAACCGTGAGTCTCTGTTCCGAAGATTTACAATCATACCCCCCCGGAATGCCGTTGTAGCCCGGATTAGTCTCTGTGTGACCGCATCCGGAAGGCCTTCCGGATGTCGTGAGAGCCGAAGTCCGGCAGCAGCAATCGAATTACCAGTTAGCATAGTAGGGAGAGTGGTGTTTGGTCACTATAAGTTCCGGACAGTGGGTGCCTAGCCACTTTAAGTCACAGGGCAGTGGGAAATCCAACCACTTACACAAAACAGGGTCAGTGGACTTCGGCCACTCGTTTAAAAACTCCAGGAGACTCTCTGAGGAAGAACAAAGACTAATCAAACTACCCTCCGGATTTCCTGAACCTATTCTCCGGAAACCATTGTATAAAATCCGGATCCGGACGGATCCGGATCTAACCTAAGTAAGAAAGGACTTTAGCTAACTTGTAACCGAATTGCTTTGGTAAGCTTAGTAATCCGGAGTATTGGAAAGAAGATATTTAGGTCTATGTGGGAACGAAACCGGAGCGGTTACTTTGGGAAGCTCTTAGTGACGATTAGGAGCATTCCGGAGGAATATTGTCTCTACGAACTGCAACAAGGGGCGCGGACGGGTACGGGTGAGGCGTGGACGGATTGGGGGGGGCGCGGACGGGTTGGGGGGGGCATGGACGGGTTGGGGGGAGCATGGATGGGTTAGGGGGGGCGCGGACGGGTTTGGGTGGAGGCGCGGACGGGTTGGGGGGGGGCGCGGACAGGTCCAGGGGGCGCGGTTGAATATATAAAGCTCAAGGAGTTTGGGCCAACTTCATTCCGTTCCATAGTGGCTCCTTGTCTTGACGTGTGAACGCGCGTCTTGCTTGGAACTACTGTGGACTGTTCACATTTGGAAGGGGAGATTTTTGATTTTTTTTTTGCAGGAACTATTTCAGGATTTCTTTAAGGCAAGGATCTGGCAAAAGGCCCATGTATGAAGATTTGGATGCTCCGGAGGCGATGGACCCCATGTGCTGGGTAGGATGAGAATCGGGAACTGGTTCAATTCCCTCTTCCGGCTCCGGGGGGAAGAAGAAGAAAAAGAATACTTCCGCCAACAAGAAAGATGAAGAATATCCACCGAAGGAATAGACACATTTCATTCGAGAGGTGACCATCACTTACTATCGTATTCGTACACGAGATATGTTGAAAAAATCATTTTTGGATTATGGACATGCGGGGGTTTTAAAGTTACAGGCTGATTTGGAACGTGAATTTTGGAGCAAACTTGCTCAATCTGAGAAAGTTACGGATTGCATGAACAAGTATTTTCATGCTCCAAAATGGATGGCACAACAAGTCAACACAGCTACAACAAACATCACGCATGTGTTTGAATGCATGGTAATAATAGCGAGGGGAGCAGCGAGGAGCGATGAAGACGTTGAGTTTCTTGAGAAACAAAAGTGGGTTAAAAAAGAATGTGGAAAATATTGAAGAGACATTAAAAAAGGCATGCCTTGGAATGAACAAACGCTGAAGGCGGCGATGGAACAACACATGCATTTGGGTGTAGTGTGGATTCCAGAGAAGGCAAAGGTTGTGCCATTGTCTAGGTTTGATTCTCAAGGAGGATATGGCAAAGTGTGGAAAGTATGGATTGCAGATATGCCAGATATTCCAATCCACATTGAATTTGCGGGCAAACTTTCAATGGCTAAAACTAAACATGAAAAGCAAGAGCAACATTCAATTGAGGCTCTAGTTTTCCCCGTTCAGCATCCAGGTGTGATTAAATTTTGGGCTATTAATTCAAATAGCATGGAAGCCTATACATTGTGGTGGAACGGTGATAGCATTCGCAACTTACGAAAATTCAATAGCTTGGCGTCTGAGGCAATGAGCAACAAGGAAGTAATGAAAATAAAACATCTCACCATCGAGCAGAGCCAAAAAATTGTTGCCTTTCGAAAGAATAGAGTAATGTTGGCTTGGGCTCTCATATATGTAATGGACCTAGTCTATAAGGCAAAAATCATCCACAATGATTTAACACCGTCAAATGTTCTACTCCACTTTCTACCGGAGGATGTGGAGAAAGTATACATTGGAGTGTGTGATTGGAGATGGCAAGCCAAATTGTAGAAAACAAGGCCTTGTATTTTGGTTTCCAAGATGAAGATCGATGCCGAGAAATGAAGGAACAGATGCGGTATGTTGCCCCGGAGTTGTTTTTTGTATTTGGGGGACCAAACAGCGAGGAGCGCAATTTGGAACGCATGAAGAGGTTGCATCCATATACAATGGAATCTGATGCATATGCTGTCGGTTTTTTGGCAAAAATGATATGGCAAGGCGAGGAGTGTCCAGACCTCTTCAAGAATACCATGGACACCATAGCATTTTCAACAAAGTTGGATGCTTTGGTTCACAAAGACCACACAAAGAGGCCATCACTTGCTCAACTTGTAGCATATTTTCTAGGTCCCTCCTACAACTTCAAAGTCCTCGACAATTGTTTTAGATGTACATTGTAGTGGCGTAGTTATAGAGCAATTTTTGAACATTTTGATTGCCTACGTGGCATTGTTTGTACACTTGCATGATAGAAATAAATCTTGATGTTGTTAACTATGTGTTATAATTGCGATGAAAAGGTTGTATGACTAGTTTTAGTTTGGGAGGAATAAAGGAAGGTAAGCAAGCCCCCCATCTACGCATTCGCGCCAAATACTCTCCTCCGAGACGTCTGGGGCCCTTTGAAGACGTCCGCCCCCCCTGGAGACGTCCGGGCCCCCTAGAGACGTCCGCGCCCCCTGGACCCGTCCGCGCCCTCCCCTGGACGCATCCGCGCCTCTCCTAGACATGTCCGCGCCCCCTCCTAGACGCGTCCGCGCCCCCCCTTGGACGCGTCCGTGCCCCCCCTGGACGCGTCCGTGCCCCCCGCCCCCCCGAGACATTCACGCCCCAAAATGCCTGCAACCTAAACTTGAAGACCCTTAACCCTCCATGTCAGCTTTATTCTTCGAATAATTTGGTGACGTGTCAAACGCGTGGCATGCTTGGGGGACGAGGTAAAACTATTTTAACCTTCCGGGTGGTCAACCCTAAGTTGACCCATAACGGACCTCCCCTGACCCTTAACGGACGGACGAGCGGACCTCCCGGTCTTTCGGACGGGAAGGTCCCCAGAACAACCCTGATATCTCCTTTGGTTGGTACAGCCCCCTCACCAGGGGTTCCCGTCGTTGGTACCGCCCCTGTAGCAAATGTTCCCGTTGTTGGTTCCGCCCCTGCAGCAGATATTTCCGTCGCTGGTATCGCCCCTGCAGCAGATGTTTCCATCGCTCGTACCGCCCCCGCAGCAGATGTTCCCGTTGCTCGTTCCGCCCCTCCAGCAGATGTTTCCGTCGCTCGTATCGCCCCTGCAGTAGATGTTTCCGTCGCTGGTATCGCCCCCGCAGCAGATGTTCCCGTTGCTCGTACCGTTGTTAAATATGTCCCTGTCATCCTGCTGTCCAACTCCAGTGATGATGAAGGTGGAGATCGTCCCAGTACATCTCAGAATGTGGGGGCATCGACGGTGGTGACAATGATGGTTACAATGGATGTGGAGGACGCTCCCCTACATGAGGCCGCCTCCGCAGATGCAGTTGGGCATGCTCCGGCCCCTCCGCCTCTAATGGAGGGCGCTTCTTTACCTGATGACGCCTTCGCAAATGCAGCTGGGCATGCTCCGGCCCCTGGGCTGCCTGTAAAGTATGAACCCGGTGCTGACTTTTATGAGCACCAACGCAACCAACGCCTTCAGGAGCGGCAGGAGAGGCAGACAATCTTGGCACAGTTAGAGGCTGCCCAGAAGAGACAGGCTGAGATGGAATCTGCTTTCAAGAAGCAACGGATGGAGTCTGATCAACAGAAGGAGAGGATGGCGGCGTCAATCCGTGCGGAGATCCAAGCGCAGATGTTGGTGGAACTCAACAGACGTCTTGCTGAGCAAACTCACATTTCGGTTCCCATCCCCGCTGCTCATTCCGGATCCGTCGTGCCTCATACCTCCACTTATCCTCGCACCGAGGATAACTCTGTGGCTGGGCCTCAGCCTCGTTCAACTGGATTGCAACCTTGCACTTCATCTAACCCACTTGGAAAAGCCGTCATTTTGGTTGAGGTGCCAGTTCTTCATGGGGATATCCCCTCTTCATCGTCTGGGCCTTCTGAGTATCCTCGACCCGAGGATACCCTTCCTTTTAATTCAACTCTGATTTCGCCTATGGCAGATGGAGTCGGCTTTACTATTCGTGTGCGTGAAGTCAATGTTGATGGTGCTCGTGGCGGTTCGACTCTTTTGGTCCCTGCTCAACTTGTGGAAGAGTCGTCTCATGCTGTAGCTGCGGTGGAGGGAGAAGAGGTGTGCATGGAGGAGCGCGTCGACTACGAGCCGTCTCCCAAGCCTCAGGGGCCACAGTCATCAGAGGTGGATAAGGTTGGCTAGCTTTTTAATACATTTTTGCCCGTTTTATCACGAAGTGCAGCCTTGAATTTTTGGAATGACTGTGCTCAGCCTCAGACTCAGTAGGTTTTTTCTTGGATGTGTTTCCATGCAGGAGTCAGATCCATACGCATTTTGATGTACTATACGAGGAGTGTATATTTTTGTAAATACAATGTTATCAAAATTCAAAGTATTGTTTAACGATTCATTTTCTTCAATTGTTTCTCAGATTGGATTGGATGACATTGTCCACCGTCCTCTTGCATTGAAGTCTCCAATTGGGATAGTTGTATCCCAGTTGCTATGTGGGGGGGAATTTGTGTAAGCAGTGGCAATTTCATTGCATATTACTCAATCTGCATTTTATCAAGTACCTACCACTTATTGCTACCATTGACTGTATTGTAAGTTGGTTCTGTCCCAGAACCTTATTCCTAGAACTGTGTCCGTTGTTGAGAGCGCCGGACCAGCAAAGTGGCTAAATCTCGTCATGGATTTGAATGGCATTCTATGCGTGACGGATTCAGTCTCTATTGCTGTGAGGCTTACCGCGCATAGCTCACAACGAACTGATTATTCGTCCACCATTCCTACCTTGATTGGACCAAAGGCGGTCTACTTTCGTCCTGGTGTTCGTGAGTTCTTATCGGTCATCAGAAACTTTCTGAACTCTGTCGTCATCTGGAGCTCTATGAAGAAATCCACTGTCGAGGCGATCGCAGCTTGTCTCTTCAAGGATCTGGGGCCTCCATTTCTTTTTCTAGGTCAAGAGAAATGTTCACTGATGAAAACTTCGCGGAATGTGTACCTCATGGCTAAAGATAATAAGGAGAAGCCAATGTTTTTGAAAACCTTGTCGAAAACATTGATAAGCCTTCGGCATGAGCCGGTAGTCTTTAACTCCGACAACACTCTTCTTATAGACGACAGCCCGGAGAAGAGTGTTTGTAATTTTACCGAGAACTCCATCTTCTTGCCTCCATGGAGACGCGGAGATACGAATGATAATGTCCTTACCGGGACCCTTCTTTCGTGGCTTCGCCGCTTGCATTCTGAATGTCCTCTCGGGCAGTTGAAGAATTACGTCGATAGTAATAGTATAGGGACACCTCCTTTGGTGCGTGATAGTCCTGTAATGAAGCATATCATTGATGGAATGGCGCTCTCCACAAGGAACATGGGTACTGCGTACGAGATTCCTAATGTTTTTAAATCAACTCCTAAATAGTTGTAGGAGTTACTTCTACTCAAGATATAGGGGAACTTCATACATGTAGGGGTTTTCAATGTAGGTTTAGTGGGCCGGATACATTTTGTTCCATACTTGTAGCTAAAACGTACTTGTAAATCTTGTATATATTTTGAAAATTGTTAATATATAAATCCATTCGTTTTCTCATACATATTTGTCGTGTTTGTCACCTCTTATGATTCCATGAACTTATCTTTGAGTCAATCATAATTTCATTGCCTCGCATGTGTTCATGTTCTTTATCTCATTCCTTGTTTTATTCCAATGTATTTCAGGTTTCAAAGTCTAGTGTTGATCCTACCGCATGCCTAAATATTGGTAGTATGCTGCCCTCGGATGTTAGCATCATTTCGGAGTACTCTGGGTCTTATGGTGGTGACATCTCCCAGCCCCAGCAATCGAAACCATATCTTATGTGCACTGCAACTGATGTTGCCTTTGCTATCATAGACTTCTCCAAGCAGAAGGTCGATGATGATGTTGCGGATAGCCCTCCGGAGCGGAGGGCTGGGATAGTGCCTGTTGCATCCCCTTCACCTCTCAAGCGGACGTTTGCTGAAGTTCAAGATAGAACCGATTGTACTCCTCAACGGAAGCTTTACGGAGATGATGGTGTCCATCTAAACATGGAGAAGGAGGATGTGCCTAATTCTTCCGATCGTAGATAGCCGCCCGCTAAGCAAAGCTGATATTCCGCTACACGTTCTCAAGGTGCTATGAAAGACATAGCCCGTCCCAGTCGATCAGTGAGGTGTCAAACTCAATCTGTGGGTGTACAGCCAAGGCTTCCAAGCTCAGGACCGTCAACGAATCAAGTGAAGTTTGTTCTGTCCCGAGTTCGTAATGGTCGTGGGGCTCATGTTGGTCTGTGTCCTATGTCATCACTTTCTGAGAGTGTGCTGGCAGTTGACCCGGATTGGTGTTTTAAGCCTTTTTCTCGGAGAAGGGAAATCATGATTGGTTATGCAAAATTTAAAGCGCAAGAGGCATTGCGTATGAAGGCCCTAGAACTTGAGTAAAATGTATCTAATAGATATATTTAGTAGACAATATTATATGATGATTCTATTTGTTAGGGTTGATTTTTCTAGAATCTATTCGGGAAGTTGTCTCCGTGTATAGCCAGCAGTGAGTTGTTTGGATTTTATAAATAAAGTTTTCTAAACGATTCATTTCGTTTGTGCATATTATTTTAAATGCATGTATTTTTGTATGGTGTTCTACTATTAATAAGTTGTAGTCGGAATCGTTGCATGTTTACTTTGCTTTTGCCTTCTACCATGCTATCACCTTTGTTTTGTCACTTGTAATTTCTAATTTTAGATTGCCACTTTTCAAGAGCATTTAGTTTTGGTGAATGGTTGGTTCTCTATGGTAGTAGCGAAGATAGATCTATCATGTCATATCACTTTAAATTAACAATTAACTTAATGTCTAAGTCTTTAGTTATTATTTGAAACATAACACAAGAGAACTGTCTTCCAATATAGGCACTCCCTAACTTGTTGATATTTGGCCCAAATTCAGTAAATTACCTTTTCTTCTAAGATAAATATTTAGAATTTTGCCCTTACAATGTTGGGGGGACTGCTAAGTGATGCTTTTCCTTATGATATTTATTGTATTTTACAGTTTGCAATAACTATACACGTTGGTTATTCTTCCGAAACAATAGGCTTTTAGTCTCAAAATTCACAATTTGTCTCATTTTAATGAATATGGTGTTTAGGGCTGAATTGGTCTAGACAGTAAAATCAGTCCTAAGTGAGTAAGTGAGTGCTTAAGAACTAAGGGCCAGAGACTGTGTCCTTAAGAACATCGAGATGATCGAGAATGAAGTCTTAAAAACTAATTAGAGATCTTAAGAACTAAGTGGTACGAGTAAGTATAGAACACCATAGTCTTTAAGGATTAAGTGAGGATATGTGAACTTAAGTGGAGACTTAAGAGCTGAATCTCCTTAAATTTAAGTTAGCTTGTGTGTGTTTATGAGACTAACCATTGTCTTAAGAACGTGATTACGTGGATTAAGTGGACGGACGTGAAAAGTGGAGCAATTTTGCATGAGGTAAGAATTTGAATTCTTAAAGACTGTAATTAAAAAACCAATGGAATGAGACTTAATGAAAACTTCCATTAGCCCAGTGTGGCAAGTGTTTAAGAATTAGTGGCATAAGCACAATCTTAAAAGGACTAATGTACCTTCTTAAGGCACGAGAGATCCTTGGGGTTTAGACTTTGTTTGTGGGTCCCTTAAGAGTGATGCTAACAACCCTAATTTCCTAAAAATAGATAGATAACCTTAAGAATTAACCAAAAAAATAGCTTTAACGACACAATTAATCTCCAATTACTTAAAACTAGGCGTATGATCATCCCCGTAACGAATCCTATGAGGTGTGGGTGAAAAATCACTCTACAATCTTCCTGAGAGATATCTGTCCAACGCATGCAGGTGGACCTCAGTACTGTGGCAATTTGGAGGTCGATGAGGACCATTTGAATGCCTGCTCGTGCCATGACAAATACAATTTATCTCCTCTGAACTACCACAAGGAGTTTCACGATGAGTGATTCTCGAATGTAATATAAAGGCGAATCTACTGGTATGGTACCATTGTGATATTGAGCTGGCGGTCAAGGACAAATAAATAATGTAACAAACCTGCATATTTCATTAAATTCAAATCACAAGTCAGTCGGTCTTTAAATCCATTAGCTCAATCTTCATTATTCAGTGCGATCCTAGTGCAACAATCCTCTCTTTTATAGACAATCTCAGCTGAAAGATGAGCACATCCAGAGTTCGTTCCGAGCACCTTCGTGAGAAAATATACTTGTTGATACTGTCAATCTTACCGAACAGGATTCAGTGTGATGGAAATTGTATGATTTCACACCAAGAACTGGTCTGCTTCTGCAACTTAAACGTAGACTACTACAGATTTTATGCTGAAATTTGACTGGTACTGAATCTCGACAGTCGATCGCTTCAAACACGTTAATAGGAATCAATCTCATCGGCAGTTTCCATTGGAGATAGATGAACTTCTCAAACTCTGAAGACTGGCCACCACACGTAAACAAAAACATGAGAGTTTGCAGGAGAGATTGCGTGCGCGATCCGTGCACGAGTCGATCCCTGACACAACCATATACCAACTGAATCACGGCATCCGAGAAACGGAAACCAAACTGACTCCCACGCAAGAGTCAAGCGCATGGAATCGCGGAGACGTCATCCGACTAGTCAATCTTTCATGCCATACCTGTGATCATGGTGTCGTCTAGTTTTACTAACCCCACCATCAGCCGATCGACCCTGGTCACATAATATCAATCCAAGCAAAGGTGGGGCGGTCAAACAATCATGATGCCTGCAGTAGTTCATGAGATCAGTGATGGTTCCGTCGCTTCCGGGAATAACTGGCTGAGCATGCTTCACGCGAGCTGGCTACCTTTCGAAACCTACCTTTCTAAAGTTAATGCCAAAGTTAACCTTTTCGCTGCAACCAGGCGCTCACAAGACTACCTCGAGGTGTCCGCCCATTATTGCAAACCACATAATCCAAATCTGTAACAAGTTCGGTGTATCTAAAGCTGCGTTCGTGGCTATCGATTGGCGCTATCACTTTTCTGCAAATATTTCTAGATGCATCAGCTTCAAGTGCTTGAATGCAGATATTTTCAAGTTTTCGAAACCACTCATGCACTGCAGCAGGGGAGGGGGAAAAATAAACATTGGTCAGATATCGGTAAAGTTACCGTTAAACATCAAACGAATGTGGCCTTTTTCCTTGCGATCTTTCTGCAATCATACCTACCTGAATTTCTGCAAAACACCGCAGTTTGCAACTCAATGCCAGTATGTTCTGTGTGCAAATAATGTCTCCAGATTGTTGCTCACTCCAATGCATTCCGGATTCCACAATAGACAAAACCGGTGATCTGAATGAAATTTAGAGTCTTCCTTGAGACGTGCAACCACAGGTGTATAGGTCGGTAAATCAAGGCAAACTTATTCGTCTTCTCTTTTGATAAACTCAACCTGCATTGTTTTATGTACATGTTTAGTAAGAATGGACTAGTTATGTGCAAGCCAAGTGACGTGAAATAATCTTGCAGTCAGGTTATGTCCATAACCAGGGGCAGCCAGCTTGCCCATTTTGGAAAATGATTGTAGAAAGATGGTTATCGCTGCTTCAAAGCAGCCCTGGTTTATCCGACATAAGCATGTCCATTCTACCCAAATAAATGGTTGCCTGGCACCTCCATGGTTAAGTGCCAAATTGACGGTAAGTAAGAAACACTAAACACCATATTCATTATATTGGGAGATTGGGAGCCTCCCAAAATATTATATGAAGCTTAAGTCGACCTAAACATGCAAATGTTTAGTGAATTTACACAATGAAATTTGTCCTATATGTACAATATGGGTACATATTCAACTCAAGTCAAGCTGAATGTGCACAAACAATTTCTATTTGGAAAACCATTCATACCTTTCAAAGTCTTGGAAATTTCCCAATATAATGAATATGGTGTTACTAGTTCTTACATCACTTCGCATTCCAAACAAATAGTAAGAAACTAAAAACCTGTACTACAACCAAAAAAAATGCACATACATTTTTTGTTCAAAGATATATGTGCTGTTCTTTGATATCACATATATAGGTAACTCTGCTCATCAAGGTAATTATCACTCAGCATAGTTTTAGCACAATTACTCAGGCAGAGCTTGTTATTCAGCCATGACTGAGGTGAAATTGAATCTGCAATAGCATCTCATGGTGCAATAATCCAGTCTCTGCAATGATATGCAATTCTTGCTAATTCACTCTGCTAATTAACTAAACAAAATTATCCAAACAAACTGATTCAGGCTGAGCTAATTGCTTAGATCATCATAGTGTCGCATCTGTGGCATCTTCACCTGTATGTGCTCAACATCCTTTGCTTGGTTCAATGGAGAATCAATCCATGCTTTAGTTTTGAGAGGAAGAAGGAAACAATCCAATTTAGATGCACAGTTTCCCAATCATGCTCTATATTTTTGAGCCTTGAACATGCAACCACCCATCACATGACCATGTGAATTCACCAGAATCTCCTCCCTTTTTCTATGATTCTTTCCTAGTTCATGCCAACATGCAATTCATTTTTCAATTAGAAGTCAATGGGAGATATTATTTTATTTGAATTGTTTGTCGTCCCTATAACTTGGAAGCCTCGTCAATTATGCTCATGTTGTCTCTGGACATGCATGGATGGTAGCCTCCCCGACACATCAGAGGATCGAAATTCCTCAGATTACAGTACACTGGCATGCAGTCAGTTCCGTGGGTCACAGGGCATATGTTTTTGTCACATCATATTCTTTCTATGGATATTCATTTACCACTTATTCTCCAAAAGAAAATATTGAGAGTCTGAGACTCTGCTAGCTCCAAATGTTTGAAGACTTGATTGGGTGCAAATATTCCACCTAAAGCAACTTCAAATTAAGGACAGGGCACCAGCATTTTGTGCCAAGGGTAATGTACAGTAGGGTGACATTCAAATTGGCTTTGGGCAATTCCAGGGATGGTGTCCCACACTAGTGCCAACTTTGACACCCTCCACAAGGCTAAAAAATTGTTATTTTACCTTTGAATTTTGAGGACAATGTCACAACACCACCTCTATGTTGAAAACATGCATACCAAGTTTCAAGTCCAAGGGACTTATAAAACAAAAGATATTAATGATTAACCACCATGGGGTAGCTGTGAGAAAAGTTTCACAGTTGCCAACTCTGACACCCTCCCAAGGATTGAAGAATTTTTTTTGCCCATGGAATTTTTGGAGTAAAAACACCTTGACGTTGATTACATGTGTGGAAATTTCCAAGTCCAAAAAATGCACAAAAAAATCACATCCCAAATCTACCAACATGTGTAGTTGTAAAAATCAAAGGGAAAAACCATTTTACTACTTCCAACTTTGACACCCTTCCTAGGGCTGAGAGTTTGTTATTTCAACATGGAATTTTTGACACACGGTTATCTTTATGTTGATAACATGTGGGAAAATTTTCAAGGCCAGAAAATGTATTCAAAAAAAGATATTCAAAATCTACTAACATGGGGGTTAGCTGTGAGAAAAGTTTCACAGTTGCCCATGTTGACACCTCTTAAGAATTCATAAAACCATTTGTCCATGAAAGTTTGGGTATGAAGTCACCCTCACGTCAAATACAAGTGTAGAAAATTTCAAATCCATTAGATCTACACAAAAAACAATATACCAAGTCTACCAACATGTGTTGTTGTGAGAAACAAAGGGGAAAGCTCACCACTACTTCCAACTTCAACACCCTTCCTAGGATTGAGTTTTTGTTGATACATGGTGAAATTTTGGCCACAAGATCATCTCTATGTTGGTAACATGTGAGATAGATTTCAAAGCCAAAAGATGTGTATAAGAAAAAAAATATTCCATATCTACCAATGTTTGTAACAATGAGAAACTATTTTGAAGGGGTATATTGAGAATGTCAAAATATCTTCAACACCTCGTGCTCCTCTTTGATTTTATTCATGTGACTAATCAACCAAACATAAATGCTTCTCGAAAAGATCAACAAAATTTACATGTAGAAGTGAAGAGGTGTTTTATGTAGAAGAATCCACTTGGTCATAAGGTGTGCATTATGTACGTATGACGAGTTTTCTCCTCCAAATATCTATTGAGCACTATGTAAAGGAAATGTTGTGTATGTTTTGTTATGTGATTTGTAAAAGACTAAATGTTGAGATGATATTGAGAGCAAAGAATGTCCTCGTACACCAAGAAGTAGTAAGCGGTCTAGAAGTACCCCTTTACTTGCCCCCTTTGCCCGTGCTCAAGCCCCTTTCACACCGGCAAACCACACAATTTTCATGTAACTGAATGATAACCGTGAATGAAAACCTCTCAAAACCATAGAACCAATGTGATCCACATGAAAAGACGCTAAAAGACTTAACAAACAAAGGGTAGGTCGGGTGCAAGTAGAGCCCCATTGTTAATCGCCTCTAACATATTTTTAATGTTAGACTTTGTCTACTCAAACCTTCAACATGCTAAACACTCAGGAGAAGACCATTGATCCACTGGTACCTCCAAAAGAGGTGGAGTTAAGCATTCTAAATGCCACCCCGTAGAACATAAGTCACAAATAACCATAGTGGCTGCCTGTTTGGCACTACCACACAATCGACAACGTAATCCAGCAGAGATGTGAGACAGCCCAGGGTGTATTGTTCCATCAATGTGTGGCAAGTGGTAAGGCGCACAATTACGTGTGTGATCCTTCCACTTTTTGCCATCACAACCCTCCAATACTAACAGCCCTGAGTCTTTCACCTCACAAACTCTCAAGATTATCCTTCCTGCTGTCACATCCAAGGTGGTGGGCGCTGCTTGCTGCAAATACACATAGTCTCCAGGCCTGAAACGCCGCACCTGCGGTCGATAACCACCTCCCCGTATGGAGCATAGCGCAACGTATCCCAATGTTGAGCAATGGAGAGGTTCTCCAATGTCATAGGCATCACCCTTTTGAACAATTCTGCACGTTGCTCACACATTTGAGCCCACGTATCTGGATTGTCCATGTTAGCCAACACGGTGTCAGCATCTACTTGAATGGCCTTCGGTAAAACCGAGTGCCTTCCAAATAATAGATAGTAAGGTGAAAAAGACGCCAAGGACGCTTGTTTGCTGAACCGATAGCCCATTGCTATCCACGGTAGCTGCAAATCCCAATACTGGTGATGTCCTTTCTTCAAGCTGTACTTCTGGAGCCCCCTCTTGACGGTTTGCACCATGCGCTTTGCCAATCCATCTGCTTCGGGGTGATCCCTCGAAGTAGTGCGATGATCAATCATTGCTTGCTCACACAACGTCTTAAACTCACCCAAGAATTCTCTACCTTGGTCTATGAGTACCTCTGCTGGAGCTCCAAAGCGACTCAGAACACAATCAAGAAATGAATAAGCCGCCCCCTCACTGAATTTATCAAGCAATGCCACTAACTCTATCCATTTCGAAAAATGCTCGATGATTACCAACACATACATGTTGTGTCGAGGTGTCACTGGCAATGGACCTGCAAAATCCAAGCTCCATCTATATCCTAAGCCCATAATTGGCAAAGACTGTAACTGAGGCATTGGAGCGTTAAAAGACGCTCGTACCCGGTCACACACCATTCACCGGGCCACCAAAGCTTGCACTTGGGATTGCATTCCAGGCCACCAATAGTGAATTTGAAGTAGACTATAAGTCCTCCGCACTCCAAAGTATCCAAGGTCCTCATGTGTGTCCTTAATCAGTTTCACTCTTTTTATTGGAGCTGGTACTACCTTTTTAGTACCGTCTGGCCACAATCTCACAAGGTGAGTCTTCTCCTACACAAACCTCTTAGCTCGTTGTAGAACCTTGTCTCTCTCCTTATGAGACCATGAAGCCACTGCTTCTCCATCCTTCAAAAACTGCATCACATTCGTGTCTTCATGGATATCTCTGGCGCCCTCAGACTCTTCACCTCCATCCTCATCTACTGTGGCCATAACAGCTTCCCCGGTGGTGTCTCCATTCAATGCCAATATTCCCAGAAAACCCGAACAATTCCAACCTGGCAACGGGTCGGTTTCACCCTCAGTATGCCACCTAGCACCTATATCATCCTCTTGGTTTGGAATTGGATTGCGGCTAAGGCCATCAGCATCCATATTTACCAAACCTGCCCTATGAACCACCTTGAAGTCATACTCCATCAACATCAAGGCCCACCGTGCTAGTTTTCATGTCAGTTTGTCAGACTTCATCAACCATTTCAAAGGCTAATGATCCGTGACTAACAGAAATTCATTACCATAAAGATAATACCAAAAATGAGCAATTGCCCATATTGCAGCCAAACATTCTCTCTCATACGAGCCATACTGAGCCTCAGCGTTGTTGTTGGACCGGCTGGCATACACAATTACAAATTCCTTACCATCATCATCCATTTGCGTCAATACTGCACCAATCTCAAACGAGCTCCAATCTGTGTGTAGCTGGTACGTCCTTCCTGCTATAGGCCTCCGAAGTATTGGTGCTCATGCCAAACAATCTTTTAACTGTTGAAACGCCGCCTCTTGCTCATCTCCTTAGATCCAAGGTTGATCATTCCTTGTCAACATGGTTAATGGCTTGGCAATAGCACTGAAAGTTTTGACAAACTTTCTATTATAGTTACACAACCCCAGAAATGCTCTCAACCTACTAACATCTCGTGGTCTAGGAATAGACATCACTACTTCCATTTTGCTAGCTACGACACCTAATCCACTTGGATAAATCATATGGCCTAAATACTCAATGCGATCAAAGTAGAATTTGCACTTACCTGGGTGCAACTTTAATCCGTGAAACCTCAATCTAGCAAAAACCTCCATTATATGTAGTCTATGTTGCTTTCGATTCCTGCTAAAGACAATGATGTCATCGATATAGCATCTCACAAAATCCAACCCCGAGAATACTCTGTCGATAACCCTTTGAAATTCTACTGGAGCATTCTTCAATCCAAACTGTAAAAACTTCCATTGAAACAACCGGTAGTTCCTATCTCTGTCAATGCCCCAGAACGCCGTTTTCCCCTTGTCTTCCTCTCTCAATCCAATCTGGTGGTATTCAGAGCGTAAATCCAACGTACTAAATACCTTGGCATGGCCAATGGCCTCAAAGTACTCCTCTGGAGTTGGCATGGCATAAAGGTCTGACTTAGTGAATTTATTAATTCTCCTATAGTCACCACACATCCTTTTCTCAGTCCAATTACCATAAATGTCCTTCTTGGATGGCATAACCGTTGCAGATGCATACTCACAATCTGGACGAGCCAACTCCACCAACCCTGCAGCCATCAATTCTTTAGTGCGAGCACAAATCATCTTTCGCTCCATGTCGCTATACTTGTATGGCCTTCGATAAATTGGTGCTTCATCGGTTAAATTAATACGCACTTCTTGCCCCTTCAACACTCTTAAATCATGTGAACTGAAAGCAAAACAATCTAAATATCATCTTAGGAACTCATGTTCGTCCACCTCCACTACTCCATCCGCCAGGCCTACTCTTGGTTTCCAAGTGTCCTTAGTCACCACCTCCTTCGATTCCTTTGGAGCAGGGTTTTCCACCCTTGGTTGCTATTGAATCCTCTATGAAGGAGACTCCCCTCCTTCCTCCTCAATAACGCTCCCAAGTCCTTTCAATTGACCAAGTTTGTCAATTTCTTCCATGTGAAGAGTTGTGTGTTCTTCCACAAAGATCTTCTCCACAACCTCCTCCAAATTTAACCTCTGGAGAGCCAATCTGCTCCCTTCACTCTAGTTCTCCCCTCCATAGTGAAGATCTGTTGTTGTAGTGGTCGCAAAAATATTTGCGGTATCCCATATGTTCCATGGATGAGGTGCAAAGGCCCTCTTGCCCCCAACCACCTTGTTTGTCACCCTGACAGAGGCAAGTGGTTCTCCTGCCGCCCGCAGCTCATAATAACCCATGTAACTCGACAAAGTGGAAGCTAAACGCTTCTGTTCAGCAACTACTAACGATACAATCCAAATCAGGCAATTTAAATCCATTGCCTGACCAAGTAAAAACTATCTCTGTGATTCTGAAATCCCAGGCACATCGGTGGTGCCAGTGAGAAAGCCCATGGCTCTCTCCTTCTCATCTGCATTTGGCTCTATCATCTCCAGAGACAATGAATCCCAAACAAATCCAAGTCCATTATCCTTGAAAGCATAAGACCGTGCAAAACTAACCAACGTGGGCAAGGCCCTACGTGGTTCCTCTTTGAGGTTAACCATAGTTAATGGTGTCTGGTCATTGTGATACACGCGCCGTGGTGTCCTCTGAGGATCTAAAATATCACTTACATACACATCTGGGCGTTTAATGCAACCTACCGCGGACTGTAGCAACTCTGTTGGTGCCAGATTTGTCCACCACAAGCGTGGTCGATGTGCTCTTGACCCTACTTCAGCTGCATCAATTAACACTGGTAAACCCAGAGTCTGATGGATTCTGTGCATACTCTCGAGTGTCCTGGACCTTGAACTGCTCACCACCAGCACGTTCTTTACAATATAACCAGGCAGTTGCCTCTGAGAAGTTTGAAGCAACCGAAGTACTCGAATCATATCAAAGAACTTGGAAGAACGGGAGTCCTTTAATCCATTCTGATTGCCTGCCAAAGACATGCCTTGGCAAGACCATCCTGCAATGACAAGGTCCACATAACCCACACGATGAATGTCATCCTCTGATAGCAAGGAAATATTGCCCACAAGTGTAGAGAAAGAAGTTTTGATGGCACTAGTGGCTAACAATTCTAGAATTGTTAGCCACTAGCTCGATCTCAGTGTGTGACGTTTGGCCACATACCTTGCTGCTTCATCCACATCCACGTAAATGTAGCTCTCAACTTTGATCCCATCTTGTAAAACAGCTGCCAATCCTGTGCCAATTCCTCAAAATAGCTCCAACAACACGATGCTATTTGTTCGTGCCTTCCAATGGATGGTGGCAATGTCTAATGGAGGCCCTAGGTCTTGGTCAAATCCAGGCTCCTATTGCATCTGTGGTAGCATAGAGTGTTGCCATGCTTCTTCCACTGCTAACTCCACGGCCTCCCTCAATTGGATGGTGTTACTCCACGCCGCTTCAATCCCAGGTTGATAACCTTCTTCCTCTCCACCACTCGTGTTGCCCGTGTAGACACCCACTTTCTTTGAAGTGTGGTCAGCAATAGAAGGATCCTCAAAACCTGCCTGAAACCATGAAGGTTTCATATTCATACATCTAGAGAAGGCAAACACGTCAGCAAAGTTACTAGTAAGAACTCGAACAAATCGAGCTGGCAACTGAGCTTTCCACCCATCTCCTGCTTGCCATCCTGGTTTGTAGCTTGTTGACTCCTCCCAGAAATCTAAGGTGAATCTCATTGGGTATAGCACCGCCGAATCTACCAAGACATCCTATGACTTGGCCTCCGTGACTATTGCCTTCACCTTCATAGAACTGGCATCTGCCACATCACTTCGGTTGAGTTGTAACACTAACTCAGCCCTTGTGATCCCTGTAGCATACTCTGTACCTCCCATGGATGTACTAATGGTCTAAGGACACTTCTCCAAAGTATCCTCAGTTAAACCCTATCCTTCAATAGCGAACGCTTTCAACATTAAATGTTGAGCTCCTGAATCCAGAAGCACAAGTTGAGGTACAAAACCTTCTCCTTAGGCCCAACGAGTTGGAAAATGCCTTGGGAATTATCAACCACTACCACACCAGGGATAATGGATGATCTCTCAATCGCAAGTCTGGCGGCCATAGTCTTCACACGCATGGCTGTTGAAAGCAGCCCCTCCACGTAGTCACTCTGACTCTCCTCTGCATTGATAATCTCCGTCTTCAACACATTTACACCCGTGGAGTTGTCCAACTCACACATTGAGGCTATAGTCTTCAAAACCTCTACCACACTGAAGCCATCTTGTGACAACATCTTAGCAAAAAATAAAGAGGCTTCCCACACGGAAGTTGTTGCCTCCATAAGTGCTCCAGAACCTCCTGTGAGTCCTCCAGCTCGTGGTGAGACTCGTGTGGGTGTCGCCAGTGGTCGTGATGGACGCATCATGGACGACGTGGACACCATCTCTTCTAACGTGAAGGATTGAGGCAACCTTGCCTGTCGATTATTCTTTCCATGGTGAGGATCTAGAGTTGAACTAGCTCCATGTGGAACATCCTTGGAAATTGAAGTATGGCTCCGTGTGAGAGCATAGGCCTCATGTGTCCCATCCCTAATGGCAAGTGCTATGCCACTCAACATGAAGTCTCCAAATTCATCATCCACGAAACTAAAACCGCCCCCAGCATGGAAATTGGGACTAACCTGAGGATTGTCACCTATCATAGTAGTATTGGCACTCATTGCTTCTATTTAGGCCTCCAATTCTCCACATTTGGCTTTCCAGGTCTTCTTCTCCCCTCCAGTGGTCTTGGACTCCTTCTCCTTGCCTCCTTTAACTCCCTTAGTTCCCGTGGGCTTCAACTCTGGATGAAGCTTCCAGCTGCTGGCCTCTGTATGCCCCTTGGCACCGCAACCTAAGCAGAAACCTCCAATTTGAGGTGTGGAAGTCTTACCTTCTTTACAATCCTTCCTCTGATGTCCAGGCTTCCCACATTTGAAGCACAAGGCATTAGAGTTTGCAGTATACGAAGGGATAGCCACCTTGGCCACCTTAATCTTCTCCAGGACCTTCTCTTCATGTTTGAAAAATCCCATAGTTGCCTTTTCTTCCAGTAAATTTATCTCAATCTGCTCTGAGGTCTCAAAAACAAACCGTAGTGTCGGGGGTACTTCCAATTGCAACGCCTCATTGCGAACCAAGGATTTCAACTCCTTGTCCAGGATACTATAGCAGTGTTGCACTGCCTCTTGCTCTGTAACTCTGTGAGTAGCTGAGATTAGTCTCCTTAATCTTGCATGAGCCTCTCTCAGAGACTCATCACTTCCACGTGTAAAGGAACAAAGGGTCTTCATATTATCTGCCCTCTGTCCTTGATAATCTCTGTGGAGTTGCACAAAGAATCCTACGGTGGGATAGAATGGAGGTGGATGATTTACCAGTCCCTCTGGCTGCACCACATCATCCGTTGTGCTCGTGCCTTCCTCTATCTTTCCTTTGGACAAGAGTGGCGATGTCACCCTCGGTGCTCCACCAAACACGTCCATGTAGTTCGGTGCGTAGAAGTCTCTCCAGGCCATAATTTGGGTGAAATAAGCTGCCTCGAACTCTCCGTAGTCCGCTAGTGGAGTTCCCTCCAAACACCGAAACAATGCTCTCCACACCATGTACGGATTAAAGATGGGATTACGGGACTTCTGGAGTTTACACCACATGGTAAACTCCCTCTTGAAATCATCGACTTCGATGGTGCCCGTGGCACCCAAAAACCTCCGTATCCCTCGTTCTCCACCTCCATATGGTGAAGCCATCTCCTCCCAATCAAAGTATGATTGGTAAGGCTTTGTGGGTAAAACTGGGACTTGATCACTCACCTTTGGGGTTTCAAGAAATTTGTCTTCTTCTACCAGTGGCAAAGAATTGTCTTCTGCCTCTTCTGGTTGACCACAAATTTCTGCCAACACCTTCTCATTAGCATCTACTGAGAAAGGGGTGTTTCTACGTGTAAAATCAGGACCTTTCCAATCATCCAGATTGCTACTTCAGTGCTCTACTTGAACAATCGCCAGGCCTCACGGGTTCCTCTCATCTCTGGAGCATAAATCGTAGATGTCACTTTCCAGTCCAACAACTCTAAGGTAAGAATATCCCACACACTAGTGGCACGCTCTTGCCATGTGTTAACCTCCCACTGCCAAGTAGTGTGGAATAAGAACCTTTCGCTCTCGAACTTGGTGAAAATAAAGGAGAAGGTGGGTAGTTGGATGCCTGAAGAGAAATACTCTACCTTTACATCATACTTTGATCCAGAATTTCGCAGAACCATGGCCTTACCTTCAATCACCAAGTCCTCGACTCCAATTTGCCCATGCGCGCGGCACAAGGGTGATAGAATTTCCTCCTTCACCCGAAGTGAGCGGATCTTCTGCACCCCACCAAGTGAAGTCCAATACTTCACCGATTCTATGCTCAACACTTTCGTGTCTGGTTTACGCAAGTTCTGGGGCCATGTGAGCCGCAAAAACGGCTCACGGTGACGAATGGACCACGCATGGTGTCCATTAGTGTTAACAAAGTAGTAGAAATGGGTTATCCCATTGGTTAGTTCATGGTTTTTGATCTAAATGGCTAAATAGCCTTTCCATGCGCTAATTCTTTAATTAGGAGCCACATGGTGGCAACCAAGAATTTCATAAAGTTAACCGAAAAATAAATGGAAAGGGAAAAAATGAGAAAAGGTAGAAAAAACAAAACAATAGAAAAGAAGTAGAAATAGAAGTGGTGGAGAAGAATTCACCTCCTACCGAATCATAGACCGCAATTGGTCACGATGAGGAAAGCACGAAAGAAAAAAATTAGGAGAGAAATGATGGTGAGGGGAAGGAAAGAAGAAGGAGGCTTAGAAGCCCTTAAAAAATAGTTTCAAAGGTCCAAAAGGCTTGGGCAAACCCCTTATCAATCACTAAGTAAAATTAGGAATTATCCCAAGCAAGGGGAATTTAATCTAGGTAGATTAATTAGATTTAGCATCATTGGAATTAACTTAATAGCTCACTTATTGGAGATCATGCGCACCCCATGTGGCATAAAATTAAAGTGGGAGATTTAGATATTCCTTGGTTAGTCGGACACCAACTTTTGTTAATGCAAGGGTGGCACGGAGATAAGTGTTGTCCGAACACGGTTGTTGCAAGAGCATCCCCTTGAGTGTTTTAGGTGACTAAAACACCCTAAGTGGTGACTCGTGTATCATTCCAGGGATTCAAGTGAAGTTTGCCAGATTGGGACAATCCGGTTGTGACTCTTTCCTAAACTTCTTCCTATTCTTCTTATTCAATCGGGCAGGATCCGGTTAGTTCACCTTCCCAGCTAGCCGATCTGCCATTCCTTACTTTCCCGTTTCCAGTTATAAATCCGGATCCGGTAATATCTCACCACAGGCACACCTGTAGTCAGCTCTAATTTTCCCTCATGGTCTTAGCTGTTGGAGGACGCGTCCTATTTGGAGAGGAACGGTGTACAAAACTCTCCCTTCGTAGATTAGAGTGGCGAAAGACTCCACTAGCAATCCTAACATCCTCTAAACATGACAAACATACGCACCAGGGTGGTGTCTACCTCCTCACAACTATGGGAATGTTCCCCGGCAGCCGGTCACGTAGAAGGTATTCCGACCCTCTGCTTACTACAACGACAGGAATCCCAAAATATCCGGATCCGAGTGCGACGGGGAATGCTATTATGTGAGCGTAGAGCGGTGAGCTGTGAGCGGTGAGCAGAGAATTTTAAGCGACGGCGAGATGAAAGCTCCAGAAATTTAGATTTTAGGGATTTATTACCGTGGGTTATCAGAGGTTGGATGGATTTTTTTAGTAATTAGAGGTTCTATAACCGTGGGATTTGTTTAAAGTGAGTGGGGCATTTTGACAATATATCTGTTGTATTGAAATTTTTCTACATTCTCTTTTCTTTTTCTTTTTCTCTTTCCATTATTTTCTTATCATTTTCTTTTAAATTTATTCTCTTCTTCTTCTTTTCCATTTTTACTCTTCTTTATTTTCTCCTTTTCTTCTTTTATATTTTATTTTTCTTTCTTTATTTTTAATAATGTTTTTACCATTTTTTCTTCTAACTTTTCTTGTTTAATATTTTATCTTCATTTCCTTTTTCTTCTCCTTTGTCTATATTTTTATTTTATTTTTATTTTCAATTATTTAAAAACATGTTTTTTGCAATGAGAAACCTCAAGCTATAATACTGGTTAGTGATAACCAGTACAACCTCCATCCATATCATTTCTCTAGATAAGTCACCGTTACCGACTAATACAAAATGACTTTGATAAATACAATCCTTGCTAAACTAGAAATTCAAATTTGAGTGAAATATCTTTGCTAATCATATACACACATCTAATTGACTAACTAAAACTAAATTCTCATAAATTCTACCAATTTATTTTCTTCATTATATTTAATACAGTAGACACTATTTATGGCTCACAAATAAAACTATGAATAGTAGTAGGCCATATACAAAATAGATAATATATAAAATATAAATATAGAAACACATGAAATGATTGTTGGCCAAATTGCACATAAAACATATGCATGTCAGACTCACAAGTCAATGACACTGAAAATACAAATACTAGTAAAATCTCCAGAACAAATGAAGACCCTTCCTAACTACTATATCCCTCACTAACATCCCCTTCCGAAGCCTCAACATCCATAAATTGTTCCACACTGGAATGGAAAGCGCGGCGGGGAGAAGGAGCTGGAGAAGGAGTGTGCGTATATGCAATAGCCATCTCCTCGGCATAGCTTGGAAGCGTGAAAGCCTTTGCAAGGCTCGAACGAAAAGCTCTGCAAAACATACAGTTAGTGATCGGCTAACAAGTAGAGTATATGGATTACAAATATTTTAGAATGGATAAACAAAAAAAAACTTACGCACAGGCAAATCGATTGCGTTTTGGCTTCTTTGATGGGCGCTCTTCTAAGAGAGGCTGGCTAGCCTTCCTGACAGCCTTCATGGCAACCGCCGGAGGAAGAGAAGGCTTAGCAACCAAAGGTTGTAGGATTGTAGTGAAGATATCCAGATCATCTTCAAATGCAACTATGTGCCTACCAGTGGCTTGGCAGGCACGAATAGAGGCACCTACAAGGATTGGAAAACATATAAATAATCATATGATAATGGTTAACAAGAAATCATATTGCAAAAAAAATTAAAGAGTTCATGAAGGGTACCAGTGGAGGCCTTCCAATCCAACACGATGTCACCAGGTTTTGTGAAGGACTCAATCAAGACTTGCATGAAAAGGGGATCTTTTTCCCGTGCACCACGCCAGGGCAAACTCCCTCGCATGAGTTGGTTCTTGACGGTGGTAAGATTGAAAAAAGTGTCAGTCTGCTCAACTTCGAGACCCACATCCGAAAGCTCGCGATTCTCTATGATAGAAAACTGTGATTGAATGGGTTCATCACGGACAAAGAGCTGGATCCAGAAGCGATGCGACTGCAATAGACCCAATCCATTAAAAATCACAAGTGGTAAACAAAATTCCATAAAAGACAATGGAATTGGAAAATATAATGTACCGTGGTAGAGGGGAACTTTGGAGATGCCAAGGCAATATCATTAATTCCCCACCAATCTTTACAAAGGTGGAAGCTATACTGCTCCGCAACTTCTTCAACTTCGGAGCAGAGTGCACGATCATCGCAGTGGAAAAGAAGAATGGCGGCGTCATCATGCAAATATGCATCACCAAACTCAAAAATGGACTCTACATACCGCTCAGGTCGTGAATTCCATTGTGGAATTGTCGAAGGGGGCATTGAAATACCAGGCACTGGCAGATTCTCTGGAATGTCGGCGATGATGAGATCCAGACCGGTGTTCTTACAATGTGGAGAAGACACACGACGTGTTCGACCAGAACCAACCTGCATGAAACAAAAAGAAATGAGATGAAATGATGAATAATCTGATGAATAGTCTAAATAACCAAAATAGGTAATATATATGAAATAATACTTGGGAAATAAATTGATGAAGCTTCTCCCATAATTGATCAGGGCCTACTGGCCTACCAAGAGTCTCCATTACCGCAAAAAGGGACGCATTTTCCAACATCACCTCCAAAGGATGTATCTGTGCAACAGAGGTGGAAGCAGAGGGCAGCTGGCGGACTTTCCGTTGCCCAAGGAGCTCCTCAGTGGCTTGTGCAACACTTGAAGTGGTAGGGAACTGAGATGACGAGTGTGGTAACATACCATGTTGGTCACTTATTGGGGCAGTGATATTGCTAGGTAATACTGAGAATGTAGGAAGACTAGAGGCCGCAGCAGTAGTGGCATCTCCTACGTCCTTCACTTGTGCAACCTTGTCTACCGCCTCCTTCTGGGATTTCGTCAAAGATTTCTTCTTTTGAGAAGAACCGTCCCCACGAACATGAATTGGTTGAATGGAATCTTCCTCAAGAAGGTCGACAACGTCGGTAGCTCCAACAGGAGACACAGAAGCAGCATCAAGGCTATTCCTAATGTGTACCTCATCGTCCGGAGTATAGTTTGGTGAACAATCAAGGTACCAACACCCAGCTTGGAGGTGGTTGGCTGCGTACCTCTTTTGCTGCACTGGAGTATACATGCAAAGGTCGGAGGAAAGCTTGATCCAAGCTTCAATATAGGGTGGGAGAGATTGAGACGGAATGGCATGTTTAGTGATGAGCTCCCGCATCATATATCTGGCAAAAGAGAAATATTTAGAAAGCTCAAAAAATTCAATGAAGTAAAAGGAGACAATTATAAATATATAAGGTTCATATATTACCGATATAACACCCGTCTCTCTGCCAATTGAGCTCCAGGATGATCATCAAATATGGATCCCTTCATAAAAGGAGGGGTAGCATTTGGGTGGAGAAAAATTTGAAACGCTTTGTCCCAAAGCAAAATTCTCCAAGACTCCACAAAATCTGAGGGCTTTTTGATGCCTCCAGATGCACTCCAATCAATATTACCCAATTCATCACCAGAAATCTCATTGAACTGCTTGACAACACGGTCTTCGATCTGCAATGAAGATATATAATCAAGGAGTGGAATTATATGAAGTTACAGAAGAAGAAGAATATATGCAAGGAAATCACATTACCTGAGCCCAAAATGTGGCTTTGTTGAGCCAAGTATCAAGGTCTGCCTCCTTAAAATTGGCAGGAAGGAAGCGGTAGGCGGCTCGCCGCATAGGACCTGAATTCCACCACCGAAGCCATTTGGCTTTAAATTCTGGCTCCACCACAGATGTTGCAATCTTTTGAAGCTTCTCAATCGTCATCTCCGGCTTGGAATTTGTACTATAGTGCAAATTGATCTGTTGCACATAAAAAATATTTATGATATATGAGAATATATAAAATATGAAAAGTCATGAAAGACAATATTTGTAAATGACATGAAAGTCGAAATAGAGATGAAATGTTCTAACCTGATTGAAGAAATCCTCCCCATTTCTAGGATTCGCCACAGTCAAGTACTTCAGAAAGTCCCTCTGCTTAATGACTTTAATGGCTTTTTCTGAAGCAGCCTGCATGACCCCCCACACGGCCTCCGCAGTCCTATCCTTCTCCTGAGTACGATCATTGTACTCACGGACAGCCTCATCAGAAGCACGGGATATGTCAGCCTGGGGATATGTTTCTATTATCAGCAACGAAGAATTAATCAAAAATTGAGTGAAATTATCTTGAAATCTCAAATTTGATAAAAGAAAACGCACCCGATACAAAAAGGAGATGAAGACATCAACCGTGAGAGGGAACCACGTCGGCCTACTCTTTTTGATTTTCCCACAAGTTTTGTACTCAGTGGGAGTCAGCATACTACGAAAGTCCTCCAACGAAAGAGCTCCAAAATATCGCATCCGTGTCAATCGAGCAGGGAGACTAGTCTTGACATGATCATTTTGTGTGGACCTAATTTGAAAGTGGTTAAAGAAAATAAATGAAATAATGGAATTTGAATAAATAGAAATTTCAAAAACATACCAGTTAACGTCGTTCATTGCATTCAGAAGAGGTCCAATGCGGCCTCGGGGGTCCAAGACTATGCAGATGACTGAGAAATGCCAGCGAGCCTCCTCAGAGTGATCGTTGTTGATTTTGCGCCACCAAGCGGAGAATCTGTGATTGCCATCCCAAACATAAAACATCTTACCTCTCAGATGAGCGTATAAAGGTGAAGACTCAAGCTGGGCGTCAAACCGGTCATTTGCATCATGCCAATGATAACCCCAAGAAGTCCGATGCTCGTCTCCAACGTCAGTAGTGGTCTCCTTATCGTTGTAGATGGACACATAAAGAGCACGATCTGCATCATCATATCCATCACAATCTTCAAAAAGAATCTCCAAGCGTCGGACATCCACCTCTTGAACTGGTCTAACTCGTGGCAAAGGTATGAGCCTGCATAATGGGATTCGTAACCCTGAATCCAAAGATCGCATGCTATTTAAAACGGAGTGATAGTCTCGCTTCTCCAACTTGCGCCGCAATCGCTCCCCTTCTTTAGCATCGTGGCAATTTGGTGGACACTTCACCGTTGTGCAGTCGTCAGAGTCGGCAACTGAATCCACCGAATCAGAGACCTGTATTCAAATATTAAAGAATTCACTAAATCATAGCAACACTAGATAATGCCAAAGCTTTCAAGATAACAAATCAAGGTAACACACATATCATGAAAGTAGAGTGGTCTTAATACATTTAAACATGGGGCATGAAATAGGATATCCATATCTAAATACTTAAGCTACGGTTAAACAATATGTTTCTCTAAGAAGCATCATAAACTGATCTACAAATACTATCAAGCGATTATAAATTGAAGTAAATGCTAATTAGTTCAAGTTGTTGTATTATACTCATGCAAATATATAATTTTAAAAAACTTAGCTGGACAAGTTAAACGCAACAAAAATACAATTAACCGTGACAAAGTCAATCATGGCATCCGCAATTAATTCAACATGAGAATGACAGTTCATCAAATATAAATTGCCAATCGACTTGAATCCCAGCTACAAAATCTAAATCAATGAATCATGTTCTAAGTGTACAATTGAAGACGTAAAGACCATGATTCATGAACTTATATGTAATTCCTGTCTAAAATCTTCAAAGCAAAAGCAATCTTCATGCGGCATCCAAAGACAAATATCACAAAAATTAAAGCACAAACAAGGATATGGACGAAATTCAACTTGATAAATCAACTTGATACATATTTCCATGAAGAAATGATAGGTTGCCTGATGAGGCTTCGGCGCCGAAGTCTCACCAGGCAACTCGTGAACTCTTGAGCACAGGATAATTTCCATTGAAAGTCGAACAAAATTGACATTATTTGAAATCGAACAAAAGCACAAAGAGCAACTCCATGACACAGAACCTTACAACCATATAAACGTAAATATAATATGGACACAGTGCACAATTCAGAAAAGAGTATTAAGGCTTACCTCGGTCGCCAAGCAAGGGTTCGGGGCCGAAGGCTCCAGCAGCTCTCCGTCCTTTGTCATCTTGGCTCCCTCCTGTAACCAACAAGAGAACAATCCCGAAAGGTTAGTTAAAACATTTCGCATCGAGCGCACCAAGCGCATGAACAAGAGAGATAAATATCCAGAACCGAAATCGATTGAAAGACATACAGTTGTATCAACAGGAGGGTTCGGTGCCGAACTCTCTCCGAGATTGGGCTCCATCGTCAGTCTGTCAACTTCCTATTAACATCAAAAGTCCCACACAACACTCTCATGATGTGGATTACATAAATTTCCACTGAGTTTCCACTGATTTCGAATCTCTGTTGCATCTCAGAGTTGAGTCTAGCGATCCGACATCACTCATTTAGATCACTTGCACTTGTTACATGGGTGCTGCCCGAGCTGAGATCAACAATGGATCGCATACTCTGACCGAGCTCACAGCAAGTCGATCTGTCTTGAACTCCGTATACTTCAACCACTGGAATCATCTGATGATAGTATCATGCAAGGTACACTGAGTTTTTATGCAAGGTCCGTTGTTGATTCCGTTCTCTGGCTACGTCTATAATCGATTCGGTTAACATGGTGTTGATAAAGTTTCATGATTCGTCAGAATTTGGATCAAGGCCACTTCTCACGACGGTGCTTGAGGTGATAATGTCTGTGTGCTTGGACAGAAGTGGTGAACGACATCTCGCATCGCAGCCTGTTGGAACGAGACCATCTCCAAGGAACTGAATTAGAACTCGGTGTCATTCATTGCTACTATTGTTCCCAAATCAGTGTAGAAACGACGTGCACTAATGCGCTAAGTCCGGGGACAGTTCTAAGAACCGAGTCTCCAGAACAAGCATATGAGGCGGTCGCAATAATTTGCCTGAACATCCTGGACAGCCTGAATATGCCTAAGCCAACCTGTATTGAATATGACTAAATATGCCTGAACCATTTGGACTGCTGATGATCTAAACGCAACATAATCGGGACAGGAGGAGAGAAAGGTTTAGGGAGTCGTACAGAAAATGTCGGGACGGGAGAAGAGCTAGGTAGTCGGGACAGGATGTGAGGAAGTCGAAACAGTCTAAATAGTATCTAAAAGAGTCCAGTAGGAAGCCTCGTGCACAGGGACTCCAGCTCTTCAGGTTTAGTCGGGCTTGTATGATCTAGGACCTAGGTAGTTGGCTCAAGTAGAACCGCATAGTTCGAGGATGAGGTAGTACTAGGGTTGAGAGTGAGGTAGTCGAAACCGAGAGAGAGGTTGACGAGACAGTTGGATCGGGAGTCACGAACGTTTGGACTACGTCGGTTGTATCTTCAGGAAAGTTCGACTTTGAGTATGCAGCGAGAGCGCTCTAGATATTGAATTCAATCGCGAACCATCGACGTCACAGATTTCAAGCCCTAACTCGAAGCAAGTCCAAACATAGGTCAGATTTTATACCTCAACGCTCGGAGACGGTACTGCAGCCATTTCCTTGCTCGTGCTTCGCGATACCTGCCACACCCACAGAATGCGTCAGAATTTGCACGAATACTTTCAGCAAGAGACCTTCAGTGCATCAACTCTGCGGCATGTGAGTACAAGAGACGAAGAGATCCGGTCAAGAAGCCGTCTTCGAAGAACGGCAGAGCTGGGCCTGGACAAGCGTTTACTTCCATCGTACTTCCATCGTGCATGAATAATCATCCAACCTCATTCGTTCACACGAAGAATATGAACAGCCTGTCCAGCCTGTACTTATCAAGAAATCACACTTTGAGTTCAATGACTACTGCCGCAAATATTCTTCTACCCTAGCAGTGGTCAGAACATGATGAATGAGATAGATGATTTTTGCCTACGCACTAAATATCGATTTGAAAATAAGTTCTTCAAAGACAAGCCATAATCATGAACAAATACGCTCATGAAATGCAAGTACAAGGATTTGGATATCTTTTGTACACCGAATACGACTCTATTTAATACTTTTGAAAACATGGCATTTGGGATCTTCATAGAGTATCTTCATAGATTTTTCTAGGTTCCTAAAATATACAGACACCTGCTACACTGTGAAACGTCAACCTAAACTTGTGACCCATGGATTTGATGCAGATGAGTATCTATGATCAATACTATTTCAATTACGTATTTTGGTAAATGGTGAGGTGAGATTAGGGCCGTCCAATATACGCTAATAATGTATAGTGCAATTACGTCTGACTTGAGTATGAATAGTAAAAGCTAACCTCTTCTCCCGAAGGCCTTGTTTGTGGAGATGATATACTACCCGATATATTGTTGCGTTGAGCTTCGCTTATTTCCGCAAGTTTTGCCTGACAAACCCACGTGAAAGAAGTTCAATAGATAGGCTCAAAGAACTTCGATATCTCAGAGTACACATAAAGCCTAGAAAAACATTTGAGAAGAAATTCAAATATAACTTCAATTCAACAAAGCTATTACCAATACCTGAGACAATGACTCTCCTTCAGTTTCTTCAATGTTTTCAAGTTCACAATCACTATCACGCTCGGCGGAGTTAAAGGACAACACCTTTGTGGTTTCGGAAATGTCCAACTGACTACAAAATGCCTTTCGCTTTCCCATCCTAGATCTCTGCAACTCCTTACGACTTGAAAACAAAAAACCTCGCTTCCTTCGTCTCCTCTTCTTCTCACACGATGGATCAAGAGATTGGTAGCTACACTTGCTAGTCATCTGAGATATGCCAGATTTTCCATCTCACTCAACTTATCGAATTCGACAATTTGTGAAATGAAGATGTTGCTCATGAAAATCAACATAAATCCAATGACAACAGTACACTTCATTTCTGCTATATTCAATAGAGTAACTTTTGTCAGAGCTTATCATAGCTCATTAGCTGTCACCCATTGTCATTTATCATTATTTTTAGATTTTTTAACAAATAATTTTATCAACCTTTATGACCTTGTAAGACTTCAATCACATGCACTACACCTATTTTGTACATTATGTTTAGATTTTTTGAAGCACGCTTAGCCACCTTTCACGCTTACTAATAACAGAAGTGTATTTATGTTAATTCCAAAGTTCGACTACTACACCCTGATTTAGAATTATAATACCTCACTCATTTCAATTTCCTACAGGTAATTTATCTATTTTGTGGTCAGGTAGATCGGAGAAGCTGTTTATGTCAAGAACGCCATCATTTTGAACATTGTCAGTCTCCGTTATGTGTTCTATCTAGCGCGACGCATAATACGGATCTAGACTAGCCCAAATTTATGTCATACTCATTATCATGCTGTTCATCCATAATTTGATAGAATATATTTATTGATGAGTTCTCAGTATAAATCTAATCAGGTCGCTTGGTTTAACTCTCTCATTTCATACTTGGACTTCTAAAATTCTTCGTCATGTCGTTTGGTGATGTAGGTAGTTTAGGCACAGTTCTGATTCATGGTGATGGTCAAGAAATCCTGATTATGTTCCGTGTGTCTTTCGATGGTCATTGCTCTGTTACTGCGAGTCGACTTTCTTCTAGATTCCATTTATTGGAGGCTTCAGTTTATGTTGATGAAGAAGTACGTGATATAGAGTCCGGAGTTGTTACTCACACCATAGGTCAAGAAGCCGTCACTACTAACGAAGGGAAATCCTGGCTGCTCAAGTGTGGAACTTTTAAAGTGTACGGCGTTAGAGATAATACGCACAGTTCATCCAGCCAAATGTTGGCATCTCGTGTCTCAATTACAAGCAACCAACAGGATAGTGGTCCTCGGTCAATCAAAGTTGAGTCGGGTTCTGAAACAATTCACATTTTGAGTGATGACTCTGATACAGACACCCCTGTTCTCGTTCATCTAGAGAAACCAGATTCTACTCCATCTCTTGTTAATGTAGATTCTCCAGTACGTGATACCTCTCTTGACAATCGACCCCTTCATGTGAAACCTCCACATCTACCATCTAGATCCCCTCCAACGTCCATAGTAGTTTGTATAAGGAACCTAGGTGCCAGAAAGGGGTCAAAATCCATATTGTCGAGGGTTGATTTTTCAAAGGTCCCAATATCTACCGTGGATTGCTTGCCTCCAAGCTTTGATGGGGATTTCATTTTTGTGTTACCTCCAGTTTCAATGTTGTCTTCGCATTCACAAGCCAAGCTATTACAAGGCATGGACAAACGTCATGATGGTCATGCATGGACTCGTACTGTCACAACCCACATTCAGAATGACATGGGTCTGTCATTTAGAATGTCATCTTGTCTTGGGCACCTGCAGTGTGTCAATAACCAGTGCGCGTACCTTGATAGAATTCATAGGCCAACTCCCGCGAATGAGACCGAGTGGGATGGGTCATCGTATTTACGATTTGGAATTGACTCAAATCCTCCCAAGAATTCTACAGTCGTCTGCAAAATATGTCAGACTCCTCCTTCCTGTTTGAACGTTTGTTCAGCCAAGATATACTATATTTTAAGTCCCCCTCCGATGTCTCGTGCATGTGTCCATATTGGTTGTCACAAGCATCCAGTCAAAAAGGGTGTAGATAGGGAGTCTGAAGAGCGTCTTACGACCCTACTGAGTGACCAGGTAGAAAGAACACCCACTGCCACGAATTCAGCTATTATTTTAGAGGCCGGCAAGGACTTTCTAGCGTCTATTCTGCTAAATCTTGAAGGTGCGCTTGAGAAAAGTCTATCATCTGAGGAGTTGTTGCCCGTCCTTGAGACTTGCAAGAACTTGACATCTCCAAATCTGCGCAACCAGGTCACATCTTTTCGGTACCTCCGGCGTTATGGAGTCATGGACAGTATTACGAAGCTCAGAGGATCCAGCAAATGGGCGTACTTGCAAAATAACATGTTCCCTGGACAAGGTTCTGAATCAGATAAGGTATTTGTTTTCAAGATGTCTGAACTTGGCCCAGGTAGTGGTGTTGACCTTGTTAGACGAATGCAATCTGATGGAGATTTGTGCAAATCATGGATGATGTTTGATCATGTCAAGCGTGTGAAGGGTTGGACCACGATGGCTTGTCATGTGTACGACTCATCATATTGTCGTGTCATGACCATAGCTGTTTGTGACATGCAATCTGAGGATGTTGAGGCCCAGCTTGTATTTTGGAAGAACTTGAATGTCGTTGCAGCACGACATGGCATTTTGAAACCTCAGTTTAAAGGATTTATGGCGGACAGTGCCCAAGCTAATTGGAATGCAGTGAGAATCATCTACGGCTCCGGTGATGCAAAGACCCCAATGGATAATCGTGAACGCACGTGCCTATTTCACTGGACGCAATCTCTGGAGAAGCATACAAAAGCTGACATTCGACCCGACCTACAAGAGCAACACCGCTCTCTATGTAAACAGTACAAGAATGTTGCGTCACTGGAAGATGCAGAGAGGAAGTACCTTGCCATCCGGTCATGGTGGTTGTCATCAGGCGCTACAACCGAAGAAGGTGTTCTTCGCCTCGACCTTTGGCTCGCATTTTGGCACTTTCGTTACCGCCAATGGGGTGGCTTTCTTGAGCTTGTAAGTGATGTCTTCTTTTCACGTTTGTTTTTTTTTAACTAACAGTTCGTATCGCTACGGTGGTTTTCTTACTAACGTTATGGTCTGTGAGTCAGGATCTAACAGAGGAGGAACTTGTGGAAATGCCTTCCTGCAATCTGGCTGAAACGGTGCACAACAAGTGGCTTTAACAATCCGGAAAACGAGGAAATGATCTCTATGTAGCAACGGTGGATGATTATGTCCGAGCATTTACGCAAGTTCTAGCATACTACCAGTTCTCCAAAGGCGAGCGTGCAGGCACGGGACCTTCTAAGGAAGATCTTCGTCTTCGACTTGCCCAACGTAATGCGAAAAGCTCCGGCGATCCGAAGAAGTTGCATGCGGCGTTAGAAGAGATGAGAGGCGCTTCGGAATTTTGCACAAGAGAGCCACACTTGGAAGGCGAAGAGGTTTTCTTCTCTGTAAAGCGGAAGGCAGATTTTCCCATAGGATCAGAGTTTGATTCACATCGTCCTGACAAAATTAGCGTCTCTCGACCCTTGAAGAGAACACGCTACGGTGGCCACGCCACGATTGTCGATCTTACTGCAGAAGAGGTGCGTGTCCCTATTGTACAACTAAATCCACCTGAAGTGCAGAGTAGTCCACATGAAGAGGCAACAACAACCGTCCCAATTCCATATCATACGAAGGCAGTCCTTGAGACATCTTGTAATGAGAAGGAATGGCATATAGCGCGGCTTTTGAAGACCTCAGCAAAAGCATGTTTTGCACAACATGCTATCACAAAAAAAAAATGCGTGGCAAAAATAGTTCAGTACAACAAAGCTACTGCTGCTCCTACTTACACAGGCATGATGACGTCATACAAGAAAAACAAGGTAGAACAAATGCAGTTTTTCTTTTGCAATGATGATATTGAGCGTTGTGTGAAGGGCACTAGGCGCAAGTGGGTTGTTGCTAAACCGCATGTGCCAGAGATTTGGCCCGTAAAGCTTGGTACTAATCTTACACAAGAAGAAGTGTTTGCTCTCGAACATGCTGGATTTCGCTTGGCTGAACGACCGGCCTTTGCTCCGCATCAGTTGTTCAGTGAATTTAATGGTCTCATCAATTTTGATGACTTCCCGGCACCAATTTCCCCGGACGAGTATCCAAAGCGCAGATTTGGGAAGAACATTCGACGCAACTCCAAGGCACCAACAACAAAGCATTCCAACAGCTACGCATCAGCGCTTTCAATTAATGGTAAAATTCTCAAAGCCACTCTGCTTCCTTCTCCAGCACTAGGTTCAATTGTATCATTTGAGTCTCGTCAAGGATCCAAATCATCCCAGTATCTCATCACTGTCAGTCAATTTCCAAGTTGTGATTGTCCTTTCTTTAAGGATATGGCAGCAAAGTCATTAGGTAAGCGTGGTCAATGGGTAAATTGCAAACATATGTATTATGTTTTTACCCGGCTTTGTAATCTGCTTCCTGAAGTAGATCAGTTTATCCACGCACCTAGTTTCAGCTACAACGAGATCAAACGCGTGTTAGAAAACTTGCTACCACACTGTCACAATGTAAGAACTGTGTGACAAATAGTTCTACTGTACTTCTCATTCCTTTTATAACAGAAATGGCGGTGAGACTAAAAGGGCCACCGTGTAATATTGTCGTACATGCGTCTCCCCTACTGTATTATTATTATCACCGATATTCTCTTACAAAGTATCATCCTTCTTATTAAAAAAAACCAAAAATGATGTATGACTTAATTTCAAACCTAATTAGATAAAAAATTCTTCTGTATCTACCATTGATTTCATTCTATATGTTCCCAAATTCTAGTCTGCACTTCTAATACTGTCGAGGTAAGGGAGAATTAGATTGTACTCAAAAAGTTAAGTTCATCATATATGCAATCTTCCCCGCAGTATATATTTCTACCTTGTGAGATGGAACAACATGGCCAAACTTCAACTTTATATTGTAACAATTATTTTTTTGATGGTACGATGTTAAAAAAGATAGTCTTTAAAACATGCATGATTTTAAGTACATTCGGGCGCCATATAATATTTCTTTCATTCCTTGTGTGCGTAACTGATTACAAATATTTTCATTTCCACGGTTATAGGCTCATATATTCTTCCACAACATGAGGCCAAAGTTTTAACCAATCTTTTTTTTCACGGTTATAGGTTCATTCATTTTCCAAAATACTGACCAAATTATGAACCCAAAAAAGCCAAACTTCTTATTTTTATGTACATCAGCAAATTCTTGAAACAAATATCCATGTATTTTAAGAAAAATCCTGCCAAAAACCTTAATTTTTCTGCTCACCGCTCACCGCTCACGGCTTTCTGCTCACAAAATAGCTTCGCTCCGAGTGCGACCAGTGACGGTTCCTAACCCTTTCGCGGAATCCTGTAGAGACCTGGATCCCTCACCTTTTCCTCTCCACCCGGCTCAGGCTTCACAAAGGTTACACAACCATTCAAAATGGGGTACGTCCATGACAAGGACCACTTTAGAGCTCACACAAACCAGGATAGATAGGTGTCAAGATAGAGGGACACAAACTTAATATTTGAAAGTGGGCAGCGCATCTCATACAACCTTAGGAAGTGAAATCCATAGTTGGGTGCTTGCAAATCCCCTCTCTAACACTAAGATAACGGGAACCGGGTTCTTGCTGCAGCGGTGGCCTCGCAAGGCGTCCGACCTACACACAAAAATCCTAAATTGCCCGGGTCCGCAATCTTTCCTGCTCTCACAATTAGGTCGACTAACAAGACCCTAACAGCCTTGGAACTAACAACTAAATACTCTCCCATCGGGAGTCAAAACACAAAACCCAAGAACCCATGTTCAAAACGGGCACTGACACTTGTCTACCACCTCCTACCTAAATGCGACTAGATCTGGAAGTTATGGATCTGATCCACCTTTTCCGGAACAGGTTCCGGATCCGGGTAAAACCCTAATAACTGGGTCACCGTTGTGACCGTTCTAACTCTACCTCTAGATTTCTAACCCTCCACGGCTAGTTTCTGGGGCACAAAGCAAGAGAGCTATCCTACTTCTTGCCTCCTTGGTCTGATTCCTCGTCTTCCTCCAAATCCGAGAGCCTTACCGTTGATGTCCCGACTTGAGGAGAAACCGGTTCATCCTCTTCGATCTTGTCTTCTGGCTTCTGCACCTCGATCCGCTGGCTTGCAGGGGTCCTCTCCTCCGCTTCCCGAGTGATGGTCCACGAAGCCGACCGAGTCTGCCGCTTAGGGGTTACCTTCTTAGAAACGGACAGGGTCCGCCGCTTGGAGACTCGCAAATCAGGTGTGTTCATCTCCTCCTTACTCGTCTTCCCCTTCCGGACCTTTGTCTTCAGTTGAGATCGCGGTGGGACCACGTCCTTTCGTCCCTTGGGTTCAGGCCCCGAGGTCCGGAGTCCAGCTTCCGGATCCGAAATCGCTAGCACTATCGGAGGTGCCTCCTTCGGTTCGGGATCCAGAGACACCTTCTCCTTGCCTTTTCCAACCTCCCGGAAGATCCCTGCGTGGATCTTCCAGCACTCCTCCAGCACCTTCTCCATTTTGGAGTGGTACTCCACTAAGACTCCAACGAGCTTCTTTGCCACCGGATCGTCAAACTTTCGGGCTTCGTCGAATCCGGCATCGAACAGCCTCGCCTTCAGCAGCACGTCTCCGGGCTGCTGCACAAACTCTGTCACCCGGGTAAGAGCGAGTGCGGAATCGTTAGCCTTACCCTTTGCTGCAGTCAGTTCTGTTTCCTTCTGGCTCGAGGTCGTCTTCATCTTCCGATTCCGGTTCTCCACGGAGACGAGTCGAGCTTCCAACTCTTGCACATTCCGAGTTTGCAGGTTCCGCTCCAGGTCTCCACAAAGATCACCAACCCCCACGTCTCCCGCAATCCGGCACGCCTCAGCTAGGATGACCTCAATTCGCTCGTAAGTCTCCTTCGCTCTTTCGTACCCTTCCGCGATCATGTCGAAAGGATCCTCCTCTTCGGCCTCCTTGACGACCTTCTTTCGGCGGATGGGAGGTGTCGTGTCGCTCCTTTCCGTCTGCTTCTTCTTCTTCCTCGGGCTGACTGTTGCCGGTGGGTCGTCATCGTTGTCGTTGTCAGAATCCGCATCCGTATCCGAGTCCGGCGTATGCTCGGATTCCGCATCCGGCTTCGTGTCCTCCCAACTGTGGCTCGCAAACACCTTAGCCGTCTCGTAGGCGGTCTTCTCGTTATCGCGCAACAATTCTTCATGCTCATACAGGTGGTATAGGAATGGAGAGATTGGGATAGGTCGCACCTTCCCCAATCCGGTCAGGAACTTACTTACCAATTCCCGCACGATGGTTCCCCATGCCACCTTCTGCTCACCCGAATAAGCTCCCTAGATTGTGTTGGCGAGGGTCGTGGTTGTCTTCGATGGCCGATCCGGATACAGGATCGGGAGTAGGAATTCATACACTCTCCTCGCCCTTGGATCCTTGCAATCCGCCACCGTCAAGCCATCCTTCAAGTCCGCCTTCCGCGCAAACTTCCCATCAACAAATCACTCCCGGCGCGAGGACATACCTTCTCCTCGGGTTGAGAATCCGTAGACCTCGCTCCACATCGTTGAAGTCCACTTTTCCGGCTTCCCGCGGATGGTGCCGTCGAATTCGTTGGAGACCCCATCCAGCAGCTCTCGGACCATTGCATCGTCCCTGAAACCCCACGGCTGCTCCCAGAATCCGAAGCACCCCATTTTCTTCAAGTCCGCATCCAACTCCTTCCGGTCACTCTCGGAATCAGGAACCACCGGAACCACATTCCGGAGGTTCACGATTGATTCTGCTGGTGCCCTGCTGCTAGTCGCCTTCTTCAACGTCATCTCAGCTATGCTCTCCTGGATACGAGTCCGGACCTTTCCTAACGGATCCGCACAGAGGTCCGCACTCAAACCCTAACTCGCAAAGGCGGTGCTACCGGCTCACCAAAACTCACCCTCACAAGCCTCAACCACGCTCAATAGCTGACCGGCCGCTAAACAACCCTAGAGATCACTAAGAAAGATGAGAGGAAGAACCCTGGGATTAACTATTTATGCCCAGTCCGGTAATCATTACCCGAATCTGCACCCGTGGCCGGTAAGGGCCGTTAAACCCGGGAACGGTTCTAATCGTTTAAATCCAGATTCCGGTTCCCAACTGCCGAGACCGGAATCGGGCTAGAGATGCCCGGATTTTTCCTTAGTGATATTAGGGGTTTTAGTTTTAGGCTATTGATGCTAACGATAGTTTTGAGTAAAACTATCTATTTACTATGGGGTTGTCCCAAATTCCAAAAAATCACGGCCTATTTGCCCGTCAATTACGTTAAGACTTAAATTTCCGAAAAACAAGGTTCCGACAAGTGTCATAGGTTAATAGTTGTTTTAAGAGGGAATTCATTAATGGAAGGTGGAAAAGGAGGCAGGGATTATCCTTGGAAACGCAAGGAGAGCAAGGCTTGGAGAGTTACCCTCTAGAGAGATTCATTCGACTAGTGTGCAAGGAATGTTGAGAGAGAAGAGCGGAAGAGAAAGGAGAGGAAGAGAATGAGAGTCGGAAGCCCCGGCTTCTCGAGGAGGTGAATTAGGTTAGAGCAAAAAGTGAAGAGCAAGAGGGCGAAATCACGAGCTGAGCACACAAACTCAAGAGCAAGACGGCAAGGATCACAAGCTTGAGCACACGAACGGAAGAGCAAGACGGCGAGGATCACGAGCTGGAGCACACGAACTGAAGAGCAAGAGGGCAAGGATCACGAGCTAGAGCACACGATCAATAGCAAGATCACAAGAACACAAAGAGCAAGAAGGCGAGGATCACAAACAGGAGCACACGAACTGAAGAGCAAGAAGGCGAGGATCTCGAGCTAGAGCATTCAAACTGAAGAGCAAGAGGACAAGGATCCCGAGCTGGAGCACACGAACTAAAGAGCAAGAGGGCGAGGATCATGAGCTGGAGCACACGAACTGAAGAGCAAGACGGCGAGGATCACGAGCTGGAGCACACGAATTGAAGAGTAAGAGGGCAAGGACCAATAGCTGGAGCACATGAACTAAAGAGCAAGAGGGCGAGGATCCCAAGCTGGAGCACAGGATCAAGAGCAAGATCACAACAACACGAAGAGCAAGAGGGCGAGGTTCACGAGCTCGAGCACACGATCAAGAGCAAGATCACAAGAACACCAAGAGCAAGACGGCGAGGATCACAAGCTGGAGCACACGAACTGAAGAGCAAGAGCGGAGGGTGAACCGATTTGAATCAGGGAGCCTCTTCTCTTCTCTTCCTCGGACCATTTCAATTCCTTGTGGATGAAGGGAACCCTAATTTTCTGGTTACAAAAAAAAACCATGCGGAAGCGCTGCCAAATTTTCACTAGGATTAGGGTTTTGTTATAAATTCAACCAAATCGTGGTTTAATCGTCATTAGTAAGTAAACGCAGCTGGAGGCTCATGCATGGTAAGGTTGGAATGGGATTACTTGTGTGAATGCATGTGAATGTGTGGTGCACGATCTTGAGTAAACCTATATGTTAAGTGTGCACTGCTGGTCGTTGGCTGTGAGTACATGATTGAGTCGAATGGTTAATTGAAGGCTGCCATCGTGTTAAGCAAGAAAAACTAACAAGAATACAAAAAACAAACGTGGAAAACGGAGCTACGAGGTGGAACTTACGCTTGTTTAAAGGTTGCGTTCAGTTGAAGGCTGAATTCAGCCATCACATCATTAATCGTTAACGAACCCTCTTAAGTGACCACACTTGGGGATCACCATGCTTGTATGAATGGTTAAAGGATGTTGTACAAGGGGTTGTATCCCACATTTAGGGTTTTGTGTTCAAGAGAAGCCACCCCATTAGGAAGCGGTTTATTTTGCTCACAGGCCCCGTGCGAGATTTGGCTATGGGAGAGAGCTCAAAGTCGCCGTGGCTACCACTTGCTGTGGAGGGGGAGCCTTTCATTTGTAGGCTCTGCAAGCAGGTGATCAAGTTGTCCAACACCTCCCCATCAATTTCCACTTTAGGCCTACTAGCCTTCTCGGGTTTCTTAGACTTACATGTGCCCTCCATGGTCCATTATTTAAGTCCCAAATATCCTTGAAATCCTCAAATCATGTTAATAGTGTTCCCGCAAGCTTCCAAGCGTCCACTTTACCCTCCACCAGACGCTATGAGTATGCAATCACTTCTCAATCTCCTCATATCCAACCATGATCCTCGGGTAATCTCATACGCAAGCCCTCTCTAAACTTCATACAACTATGGCAACCACAAATACGGTCCCAGTGTAGGTATCATGCGAACCGAATATCATATGATGTAATAGCAGACTTTTCGTTTACGATTAATAGCTACAAGTGACGAGCTATGGCAGCCAGGTATCAAAAGCCGAACTGGGTAACGTGCGCGAATCTGGGTATATAGTGTAAACCCGTGTATCTGCAAGCAAGCGGGTGTCACACTTACTACCGGTATCAGTCCCAATCTCCATTTTCATCCCCACAGCCGGTCATCAACCCGACTACCGGTTATCAACTTGATTGCCGGTTATCAACCCGACTGCGAGTCATCAACCCGACTGCCGGTCATCAACCCGACTACTAGTCATCAGTAGAAGAACCGGGTATAAAGTAAGCAACCGGGTATCAGAAAGAAGACCGGGTTTTATCAAGAAGATCGGGCACTACAAGAAAACCAGCCCAATGTGACTGGATGTGACTAAGCGCATATGACTGCGTAGTCACCTGAGTCATTGGTTTAGTCTAAAATCAGTCCTAAGAGGCTCCAGTCATGCACTAGTCATATATGTAGTCATATTTTTGAGGACCTGGGTGGGAACGGCTACGGGAACGGGACATATGTTCTCCTGCCCGGTTCCCAGAGTCATGCTCTGAGTGCTTACTATGTGTAGTCATAATAATGTAGTCATATGGTAAGGGTAATTGGTTTATGTATGACTTATTGTAGTAAGAGAGTTGGTTTGGGTGACTATACGCAGTCATGTAGTAAATAACCTGACTAGTAGTAGTCATATAATAATATATAAGAGCATACATTTGAAACATGTAATCACATTTATCCCATATTCTTTGCGAACAAGTCACATATTCTCTCTTATTTAGAGATGCTTCTTCCTTGTGTACTTTCAAGCAATTTGGGAGAGGGGATGGCAGACATAGAAGGTTTGGAAGTTGGGGTGCTTGTTGGGTGCTAGTTTGCTACAGTTGAGGCTTACAATACTTGATTCAGCATCTTTCAGGCACATCAATCAGGGTCAACAATCAGGCACAGGTACTATATGGAGTTTTTTCCTTTTTTCTTTAATCTTCAAAATTCTCACTACAATTCGTCATAGCATTCAGAAGCTATTTCAATATTCGTGACTATGGGTAGTCTAATGGAAGTGACTCCAAAGAGTCCTATTCTCCAAACTCAATGTATGACTCAATGCGTGCAAGATCTCATTACTATGCGCAGTGATAAAACCAATCATGTATTAACTGATACCTCACTACATTTAGTCATACCATTTGGAAGCTATTTGAGTATTTGTGACTAGGGGTTGCCAAATAGATGTGACTCCAAAGAGTCACGTTCTCCCAACTCAATGAATGACTCAATTTAGTCACCATCTCACTACTATGCGTAGTGATAAAACCAGTATTATGTTGACTTATACCTCACTAGAAATAGTCATTCATTCAGTCACTATTTACATATGGATGACTACGTGTAGTCATACATATATGACTATATAGAGTCATATGGACCCAAGTCCCACTGCAGGTCCCGTTTTGAGGTCCCAAAACACTGTGGAAACAATATTGGGAACAAGAAGTGTCCGATATGACCCCCAGTCAGATTGTCCGAAGCGACTAAGTCAAAATGACTAGAAACAGTGCTAGTCACATTTTGGTTTATGCCCAACTGTAGTCATAAAACCTAGTCACATTGGGCTGGTTTTCTTGTAGTGGGGTACGAGCAAGTAAACCAGGGTATCAGCTCCACAGGCGGGTATCATGCAAATAGAAGGGTTTCAACCTACCGAAGGGTATAAACCTACATAAGGGTATCAACTTGCAGAAGGGTATCAACCTACAAAAGGGTATCAACCTGCAGGAGGGTGTCAACCAGCAAAAGGGTATCACTTAGCGGGGGGTTATCAATCGAAACTGGACATCAGTGCTAGATCTAGGTTTAAGACTACAACAAAGTATACTGAAGCAGCCGGGTGTATTCTAGGAGACTGGGTACTGGTAAGAGCAGGTCATGTGCGAATATTTGCTCGCACAGACGTCAACGCTCCTCGGCACAAACGTCCCAATTCCCGCGTCTACACACGTCGATCCGTGTCTGTACTCACAGAAACCGCCAACCCCGGCGTTTGCACACCTCCCACGTCTGCACCCTACGCTAAACTCCTAAAAATCACCGCCTCTCCTCTCAAACAGACACGAAGTCCTCCCCTGCATTTCTACCTCAACCTCTCCTCACCTACGCTCTCCATTCCGAAAACCAGAAAAGTCCACTCCTCAAAACGCCTGCTCATAATTTCATCGCCCCGCTCCGACTTCCAATTTTTCCTGGTTCGCACCGTAAGCTAAGATGCAAAACCCACTTCCGCAGACGCAAATGACAACCTAGAAGAACGGCGGTGCAACCGCAACTCCAATTCCATCAGCTAAGCAGACAACCTAGCTCTGCAGAAACGCAAATGGCGTGATGCAGAAGCGCTCCTGATCGTGAATGGATTCCTCGTCCTCATCACGTTCCTACAACACACGCATGCCGTGCTCCCGCACTACGACCCCACATTCAGAACTCACTCACCCGTTCCAAATTCCCTGCATTCCCGCAGAAGCTCGTCACCCAGAGCTCCCCCACAACTCGAAATGCTTGTGAATTGCTCCCACACGAGGTCTTGGTGCTGGTGAAGGGTCCAATAGTAGCACTGCTATACTTCTCTTCTGTACGACGACGACGCCACCGCGGACGCGCTCACCAGCACTATGTGGCTCTTGCAACCACCGATCACCACCAGACAGACGCCACACAGACGCCGCGGCTCCAAAAACCGAGGGCGTGCAGCAATCCCAGGAATGTGAGACAAGAGACCACGACCGTGGGACGCCTTGCTCCGCCTACAAAAGTGGATCTGGCTACTGTGGATGAACTAGCAAAGTCAACGCGTTTTCATCCATGTTTTTTAGAGCCTCCTCCCACCACAAGTTGTTCTTGATCTTATCTACAAGTTTCATCCATTCTAGCTAAGCATGCTCAAGTTCTTGCAACAACGGATCAGCACTACAACAATGCTCCAAAAACACCCCAAACACAAGATTTTGAGGTTCTAAGTGTCACTAAACCACTAGGAAACACTCATGTCCAAGTGGTGATCTTTCTCAAGTAATAAACAAGTAAAAAATACTCATAAACTACACATAGTCAAGCCAATGCCATTCTTAAAGAATGGTCGCATAATAACAATGAAGTTAAAGAAGTGCACGCACGCACGCACTCTCTCACTCCATCATGTGGGAGACTCAACTTGAGAAAGATGAGTCTCGTCACACTACACGTGGAGGTCATTTGGACTCCAAGTCCCTAATGAGGTGTCAAAAGACACCACCAATGCCCTAAAAGTCAAAAGACTCTAATACTAACTCTAATTAATAACTAGAGCTAGCATCTAGGTCTTCCTTGGGCCGTTCAACCTCCTAGTTGGTTTATAACGTGTAAATCAACCTCCACAAATCCTCCAACGCGTCAAACTTGACATGGTGTTGTGACGTTGTCCTCAAAATTCAAAGGTAAAATAACAATTTTTTAGCCTTGTAGAGGGTGTCAAAGTTGGCAGTAGTGTCGGACACCATTCCTGGAATTTCCCAAATGCCAATTTGAATGTCACTCTATTGTAGAGTACACTACCCGACAATAAGTATACGTTCTTTTTCAACTACAACTACTCATATTGGTAGATTTTGAATAATTTTTTTGTATTCAACCTTTGGCCTTGAAACTCTTACACACATGTTGTATACATAAAAGTGATCTTGTGCCAAAAATTTCATGGTAAAGTGGCAATTTTTCAACCCTCAGGAGGGTATCAAAGTTGACAGCAGTGTAGTGTGGAAATGTTCATAAACGTATATTTATTGCCAGGTGTACAGTACAATAAGTTACAACAAACCAAAAGAATGGCCTTCAATTGTTTCACAACTCCTTATCGATTAAATGCATGTTGTTGTATCACAAACAAGATAACTCATGTTGTACTACATACAGGATAATGGATGCACACTTCAGGTTCAGTTTTTATATTGTTGTAAGACCTGTACAGTACTTTTCAAATCAGATTTTTAATTTGAAAATCATCTCTTCAACTGTATATGATTTTAAAAATCCTTATATCTGAAGTATAAGCTTGTTTCTTACTCAAACAAAACTTCCAAAAACACAAAATATTAGACTAGATCTATACTAATATATTGTGTTTTTGGAAGTTTTGTTTGAGTACTGTAAGATCTTGGTGACTCACATTTATCCCTTACCTTTGTCACATCAGCTTTAGAGAATATTTCTATAATCAACCCAATTTCCAAAAATGCCCAAGCACAATTATCTTTTCACAAGATCTTTTTTTTTTTTTTTTTTTGATGCAAGTTAAGAGAACCTTTACTGCAAAGGGAAGGGGGAGAGCAACTAGAGGCCAAGGCAGACCCCGCCAAGACCGGCAAGATCGATTAAGCACCCGGGCCAACATCAAATGTTAGTCAAGGGTTAGACCTAGTGTTAATTCTAAGAGAACTAGGGACCAAATTCCATCTTGGTCTCTTGTCGACCCACGAAGCAAGGACATCGTTGCAGCACCAAAGATCCTTGAACCGCTTAGAGAACTTCGAACTCTTCTCAGGAGCTAGGGAGCTCCTAGACTACGCCATAGACCACGCGACACGTCCGTAGTCAATAAGCCCGAGCCAGACTTTAGTTCTCAACTTCTGTCTGGTCCACTTGGTGTCATTGAACGTGGTATCGTTCCTTTCACACCAAAGTTGCCACATAATAATCCCTCTCAACAGCAGCCAAATCCTGCTAATAGGAATAAATCACTTCGGGATTCGATGCCCAAAGATCCCTTGCATCCACGACGGGAAAAAGGAATGAGACTGCAAGTTGTGGTTAGGCTCGTCGGGATCCCTCACAGCGGCCTACGAGACCTCGGCGCTATCAGAGCAGACACCCACTTCCTCATGGCGCTCCGAAATGGGGCGGACAGCCTAAACGTTGAACTACTACGATAAAGATTTTCGTCTAGGGACCCCCTTCCTGTTACGCCACTCCACGCTGTTCATGTCAACCGACTTGTTGTTTTGCATGTGCATGGTCTGCTTGATGAGTTGACTTGACGCCATTTGCGCCAGAACAGTGGCCGCCCAGGACCATGTTTCTTGCGCAGAGTCACAATCCCAGAACCTGTGAATAATAGTCTTTGTAGTCCCACGGTTGCACATTAGGCAATTCATATCAATGGAAGAGTGTGTCTTCCTTCTCCAGACATTGACGGCCACGGCCTTGTGCCAGATGGCTTAGATGAGCCGCGCCTCCTTTTGTGCCCTTTGAGAATCCCAGGTATTAAGCCACTTAAGTTTATAGGTCGACGGGAGGATGTCTCTCCACTTATTCTCAAGAACAAGAGGCACAATATGTCTTCTCTGAAGAAGCATACGTCCCATACTCGCGGAGAAGTCCATGAATGGGAACTCTCCGTCCCATTTATACTGCTCGCGATCCCACGTAAGCATGTCGCATCTGCCATAGAAGAACAACATGGTGACCTTCCTGGACCCTCTACACACCTTAGCCACCCGGACGCGCCTGATCATGCCGAAGTGGGACGAGGTCCAATCCTCGGCCAGTAAGCTCTAGTTAGGAGGCCTTGTCGCAGACTTGCACCGTAAACCGTTCCACCCAGGCGATAGCTTGAAGACAGTGGGTATTCATCTTCATCGTAAATACTTCCCGACTTTCAGGGATCTCAAGGCGTTGCCACCCAACGTTGGGTTGGAGTCATTCTCCTGCCTGGAGCACGAATGATGGCGTCAGTGCAACTTCGGAAACAAAAATCCCGAACCACTCTCCCGGCTTCATGTGTATATTGGCTCCTTGAAGCAGCTGGCTCCACGTGCACCAAAGATGATGAACGAGAGCTGACCAGGCACTTCTCTTCATCTGCCAAATCATGAACGGCCTGCATCTCGCCGAAGTTCATGAAATGACTGCCATTCTAGATGTCGCGGTATTGACGGACGCCTTGTTTGTGCAGTGCCATCGCCCGGGCCTGAGAAAACCCGGGTCCAATGGTCTGTACAGACAAGCAGAACCAGAGGCTGCAACACAGGAACTCATCCAACGTAGTTGGCGGAATGTATTTTAAAGAAGGCATGATTGTCTTCCACGTAGTCGTCACTCTGTTCCAGACGATGGAACCCTTCTTTGCCTCATGTTTCTAAAGCATGAAGTATTCTAAGCTGGTATCCCACCTGCTGTTAGCAAAAGGTTGAGAGGAAGCAAGCCGAAATCTGAGCAGGACATGAAGGTTGGAGTTCCCAGGCTCTATGGCCTTCGATACCCATTTCAACATGAGCGCCGTCAATGCATCCACAACGTTGATGAGATTGAGGCCTCCTCGTGCTTTTGTTTGGCAGCATTGAATCCAACTGACGTAGGTATGCGAGTGCCTCATCGATCCGGAGGCCAGGAAGTTCATGATGAGTCCTTTAACCCTCGTGATTCCTCTTTTGGTGCCTCCCCAAATTGACAGAAAGAACAGAGGAGCAGACAAGAGGACATTGTTCACAATCACGCTCTTCCCAGTAGGGTTGAGTTTCGTAGAACTCTAGAAAACTAGTTTTTTGGCAATACGGTCGTAAAAAAAATCGTCTACTGAGCTTGTGGATAATGTCATTCCGAATGGGGAGCCTAGAAGTTTCCCAACTTTGTCTGCTTCGGCCCAGTTGATTCCAAGTTGATCGGTCCAGAGAGGCCTGACCGAGTTCCTCCATACTTGCCAGTACCCACAAGACTTTGTCCAATTAATCACCAGACCAGAGGCCGCGCTAAAGTTATTGAGAGTATCAATGAGATTCCTTGCTGAACCTTCACTCCCTAGCAAGGTGAAAGAGGTGTCGTCAGCGTATTGAGCCATGATCTGTTGCCGACCCTCGCATGGGAGCTTGATGCCCTTTACTCTTCCCAAGTGTGCCTCGGCTTTGTCCATTGTGTTTTGAGCTTCTGCAATGATAATATAAAGGTATGGCGTGAGTGGGCAGCCTTGCCTTACTCCTCTTTCGATTTTGAAAGTCGAACTAGGTTTGCCGTTCAGCTTGACTGCAGATGTAGCGTCTTGGAAGAGGATTTTGATCATTGACACAAATTCGCCTGGAAAGCCAAATGTGCCTAAGACCTTATAAAGGAATTCCCAGTCAACCATATTGTACGCTTTGGTGAAGTCCAAGTTCAAGAAGAGTAGCGGTTGGTTCGATTGTTTAGCCCACGCCATGGTTTCGTGCGTGAACAACAAGTTGTCGAGAATGTAACGTAGTGGAAGAAAGGTTGACTTGTCCGGGCTGATGATTTCCATCAAGATCGGCTAGAGGCGTCTCTGCACTAGCTTCGCATAAATCTTATATGACAAATTTAGCAAGGAGATCGTCTTCCAGTTAGTCAAGGATCGCCGCTCCTCACCCTTGTGAAGCAAGGCTAGCATGTCGTGCGTCATTCCGGGGAATGCTATTTTGTGAGCAGTGAGCGGTGAGCAGTGAGCAGAAATAATGGGGTTTAGAGGAAAAAAAAGTGAGTTTTAAAACAAGTTTGTGTGCTAAAGATATTTTTTTAGCTCACAAGAGGGTGTATGGCCATGGATCATTTGGTGCTATAATGAGTATGATGGATAAAAATAAAAGGATGTCTTGCTGTAGTTTCATAAAATACCCTATAGCCGTGGATGAAAGGCTTCGCATTCTCATTATTAGAGTAATCCACGATTTGGTGTGTTTGCATGATATATACTAGTGTACTTGAATGTTGATTAAAAGAATTGGAATTTTGGATCTAGAGTTTAGGGTTTACGAAATGAAGATTGTATCAATATTTTCCAGTTTTACTTAGTCCTACAAAAACTACGTCTTCATAGTTCTCTATGCGTATTTCTAATGAGATTTTCAATAGTTTTATAGTATTGACAAAGTCATGTATTCATTTACTCACTATAAAACAAAATCGTGGATTTTACATCAAATGTATTTTTTGTATGTATGGTTTAGGGTACGAACAATATAGTGTACGTCGTTCAGTGTATATTTTATAATCCGACCTTGCCTTGAATATGCTACTAAATTCTGATGCATTACTCAATGAAAAACTAGTTGACTAATCTATCTAACAATTTCGTACGCAGTTCAAAATTGCCATAAGTTTAAAGTTGTGATTCATGTGGTATATTATTCCGTGTCTAGATAGTTTAGAAGATGGTAGCAAAATAAGAGGCATGTTTCAATTTAAACTTGAATGGGTACAATTAGAATGTTTACAAGAAGAGTATTCAGTTTGGGTTGGCTTTAGTTGGAATGGCAAATAAGATCTTACTGAAGGAGAAATTGACAATGAGTACACAAAACAACTACTCCGTGTCATCTGAACTACCCTCGCTTCCATTACCAACCTCTGCCTCTACCTCCACATAACGGAGTACATCTTTGTGATACCTCTGCCGCTGACGTGTTGGTGGAGGAGATTTCATAGTTGATTGTATCTCCACGGTTCTCTTTGCCTAGATAGGTAAAGAAAAGGTAGAATCTGGAGATGACAATAGCGGCAAAGCTCTGCAAAGAAACAGAGCAACAATGAGGTGCAAAGTTTATAATGATAACGTACAACGATTTAGAAAACAACAAATTAAATTTGAACTTGGGTTGAACTTACGTACAAGAAGGAATACGACTGCTTTTTTGCTTCTTCTGTGCTAGTTCCCCTTGAGTACGTCGCAAGTTCTTTCTCCTCTCCACTACCAATTCCGTAGCTGACTTTGGAATTAGCGGTGCGAGCAATGACTGGAAAATCTCTGAGTTTTCTTCGAAGGCCAAGACATGGAGGCCCATTGATTGACACACCCAAATAGTTGGACCTAGGTAGTACATTGAGAAGAAAAATTAGAAGTGAATAATAAAAAAAAAATAGTTTACGGCATATATAAAGGAATGCTTACCTGTAGAGGCATTCCAATCTAAGACAATATCCCACTTTTTGTGAGGGATTCAAGAATGGTCATCATGAGATCAACCGCTTTCTCACGAGCCCCTCGCCATGGTGAGTCGCCGTGCATGAGCTGTGAAGCAACGTTCACCGGATTGAACAAGATGTCGAGCTCAACAAGTGGAGAGCGAACTGAGAATTTCGAGACCATGGGAGCGTCACGAACAAATAGCTGAACACAGAATCTTGTCCCTTGCAAAAGAAACAATATATATAATTATGGATTATATACACCAAAAAGAAGCTTAAGATTAAAGCTAATAATTATCAAAAAATGGTTTAGAGTACTTACTGTCGCAGAAGGATCTCGAGGCAAAGCTAAAGGCAACTCGTTCAATGCCCACCAATCGATGAGTAGCTTGTAGTCGTATGTAGAAGCACATTCATCAATTTCAAGTTGTAGATCTCTATCATTCGGATGAAGCAGAAGCAAAGCAGCGTTGTCATGAAGATAAGTGTCAGCAAACTCAAAAATAGTATCAATATAATTATCTGGCCTCGAATTCCATACAGGAATGGCATCAATAGATTGAGAGATCCCAGGTACCGGTAAATTCTCTGGAATGTCAGCTACAATTAGATCCAATCCAGTGTGTTTGCAACTGTCATTTGAAACTTTCCGCGTTCTACCTGCACCAACCTGCAGACAAAAAATCCAATGGGTGTAAAGAAATGCAGCTCAGTGTAATGGAGGGAATCCTATAAACAAATAAGGATAACAAATACTAACCTTTGAAATGAATTGATGTAGCTGCTCCCATAGCTGGGGTGGGCCTCCTGCCTCCGAGAGAGACTGCATGATAGAAAATAGTGATATATTTTTGATAAAACACTCTGATGAGACAAGTGGCAACGGAGCAACGGAAGACTCAGAAAATTGAAACTGTCGTTGCTTCCGCTGTTGGACTTCCATCCTTGTAACTTCAACTAGGCTTGAACCAGCAGCTTGAGAAGATGCCACGCCTGGAGGAGAGTTCCATGCCAAGACCTCGTTCCTAATCATACCTGTTGAATCAGGCATCAAGGACAGATTTAAGGTGTCTCTCTCAGCAAGGGCGGCTGTAACTGCTACTTGAATCTCAGCCTTCTTTGCACCCTCCGCATCTCTGATGAGCTTTTCCTTGTCAGCTTTCGAAAGCCGCTTCTTCTTACCGGAGGTCTCCTCTTGAGCTAACACTGGTGGGGATGAAGACTGTTCTACAATTTCAAACTCCAGCTCCCCTGGTAGAGATGAAACATGCAGTATTGAAACCTCTGTAAGACCATGAAATAGCTCATTCTCCGCATCCGGAACAAAATTGGCGGAGCATTCCAAGTACCATCCACCACCATGTAAAACTTGAGTGGAATACCTCTTCTTCTGAACCTCTGTGAAGATGCACAAGTCTGATGAAGGCTGAATCCAAGTTGAAAGAAATGAAGGACATAGTGGTTGCTGAAGCGCGTTCTTTGGTATGAGCTCCCTTACAATGTACTTGTAGAAATAAATTTTGAGTAATTAAGCCACTCAAAATCTAAATATATTTGAACTAAAATATAAAAGTATAGAATACAAGAGATAAACCTATATAGAAGCCGTTTAATGGCGAGGTCAGCTCCGGGCAACTCATCAAACTTTGTATTCTTCTGAAAGGGTGGTTTCAAACCCGGATGCACAATAACCATGAATGCTTTCTCCCATAATATCATGCGCCATTATTCCACATATTTGGAGGGCTTTTCAATACCAGATGAAGCATCCCAATTCACTGAAATTGTGCCCGTTGCACAAATTTCTTCAAAATGGGCGATGAATTTGTCCTCCAACTGGTATCATAAATTCCAAAAGTTAAACCCCCAACTTACAGCTCAAGATATAACAGACTTCAAGTGACATGAAAATGAAGTCAATGTGTACCTGAGCCCAAAATGTTGCACGATTGAGGAAGGAATCAAGAGCGCCATCTTTAAACTGCGTAGCTGGAGCGCGGAAAGCTGACCGAACCATTGAAGGAGAGTTCCAGAAATGCAACCACCTGGCTTTGAAAGGAGGCTCCACCGCGACGGTTGCCACCTTTTGTAATTTTTCGATGGCCATTTCAGTCTTCTTGAAGTGACTGAAATGAAAATTGATCTGCATATAATGATAAATTCAAAATCAAATAACTATAGAATGAAGTAAACGATTGATAGATTTATGAAATTATAGAATAGAGGACACACAATAATACATCACACAATAGTATAGAAACTCTACCTCATCAAAGAAGTCCTCGCCGTTCTTGGGATTGGCGACTGCAAGGTATTTCTGAAAGTCCTTGCTCTTGATTGACTTCACGGTGTTCGCTGCAGCATCGCTCATGACCCTCCATACTCCTTCTGCACTTCTATCCTCCGGCGTGGTCTTCTTCTCATAATCAGTTCCCGCCTCATCAGATGCGCGAGCAATATCTTGCTGCAATCATAACAAAATTAGTTTGTTTTAGGAAAAAACTAAAAATTGGTTTCAATGCCCGTAAATATGAATGTGTATGAAGTGCCATCAATACCCGGTATAAGAACGATATAAAAACATCAACCGTTAACGGAAACCATGCTGCAAGAGACTACCGCACTTTCAAGCACGTCTTGAATTCCTCCGATGTCAAAAGATCCTTGAAATCTTCCAACCTGAGCCCACCATAATACCGAATGCGCTGAAGTTTTGCTGGAAGGCTGGTCTTCACAAAATCGTTTTGGGTTGACCTGTAAAATCATATGTATTGAATTAGTTCAATAAAGACGTTAATGTCATAGAAGACGTCAAATTATGCATGGCTTAAAGGATAAATGTTAGAGAATTTACCAATTCACGTCGTGCATGCAGTTGAGTAGCATTGATATTCGTCCGGTCGGGTTTAGTACAATGCATTGAACAGCATAATGCCAATGTGGGTCGTCGCAATGCTGTTCTGAAATAAAATGCCACCACGCGTTGTACCTGTGATTTCCGTCCCACACAAAAAACATTTTGCCACTAAATGCAGCAAACTGTGGATTAGACTTCAACATCTCCTCAAACTTCTCATTTGCTGCAATCCAATGTGCATCCCACGTTGATATGATGTGAGGGGTAACATCACGTGTCAGCTCGTGGTCATCATAGATGGAAATGTAGAATGCACGATCTCCATCAATATAGCCTCCCTCAAAGCGTTTCTGCAAAGCACAGACGTCAATTTCTTGAATTGGCTGCACTCGAGGTAGAGCAATCATCCTGCAGAGGGGCACGTGAAAGGGAGCCTTCGTAACGCGCATGCTCTCTAGGACTATCACAAAATTCGACTTCTGATGAAGTCGTCTAGCTTTTTCGCCCTCAAAAGAACTTATCAATCCATCTGGGCACTTTGAAGACAAATCCTTAGAGTCCGTCATTGGAACGTTCTACAAAACGAAATCAAAATACTTAGGAGATATCATTTCAATGGGAGAAAATATGCTTGCATGAGATTATAAACGTGGCGAACCTGAATATCGGGGCCCTCATCTGGATCCTCGCGGTCCGGAGTGAATTCATGTTCCTCCTAGTTCAAGCAAAAACAATAGAAATTAGAGAAATTGTTCCTTCAAGTTAAAAATCTCTGTTCAAAATTGAACCTTGAACGTGAACAAAAAGCCATTGTTAAAAACACTACATTCTCTACTTGTGACATAGTGGACAGAGAAGAGAACCAAAAGTAAGAGTGCAGCATAATAATATAGTACACTATCAACCCGTGTTTATGAGACTTGTATAGATTTGCAAACCCATAACCCAATGACGAATCCACAAATAAATTGACTAGTGCAGCAATAAAGCTCCTCGAATTTGAGAAGGGAAAATGTCTTGATTTGTATTGTATTGGCACGCACCCTATAATATTATGTAGCACTTACTTAATAATGTTTTACACCTTCGAACACTATCGGTCTAGAAATTTAGATGGTTTTAGGGTCTACACTTAACACCAGCATGTTCTATTATGCCACCTTCCTCATACAAAAGGCATTTTTCATGCATACAGAACAGCTATACAACATTACAATATGAATGAAATGTAAACTTGGCAGTGTCACTATCCTATGGTCACTTTTAGTGAAGTGCATAATAAATTGGGCTTTTGAAAGAATACCTCATCATTTGGTGCTGAAGGTAATGGAGGTGAACTTTCCACCATTTCATCCCGTGTGTTTTTCTACAGCAAGGAAATATAAATGAAGGAAAGCAATTAGAGATTTAGCAAAATGAACATAAAAGTATTTAATTGTCACGTATGAAGTAACAGAGATTTCCACAAATAACTGCACATGAAAAGGAACTACCTTATGCACACAATAAATGTTGAAATCAGATATTGCTCATTGACACCATGCATGCAAGTTTTGTGAAGGACGTTCATTAACATCTATCTGCAATATTCCAAAGCGTATGCACATGAACTTGAAAGTTTATGAGGTAGGCCTCGCATACGAGGCCTTCAGGATTACAACACATCTTGTCCAACACTGATACGTTACATGTTCTTCTGACTTAACTCGAGCAAATGCACAAGCTGTTAAAAGCAGCCGAGGGAGGCCTCGCATACGAGGCCAATAGATTTTACACGAACCCGGTACTACAAGCCAAAAAAGAATGCGAGAACTTAAAGCTCTCAAAAGCTGCCAATGTAAGCCTCGTATACGAGGCCTGGAGGTTTTGCTCGAATCCGGTCCTACACTGCCGAGAAACAATCATAATTGGGACTGCGGCAGTAACGAAGATTTTCAGAACAAGGTCCTACAAGCTACCGAGGGAGGCCTCGTATACGAGGGCTGCAGGATACGTAACAATTCCGGTCCATCACCGCAGATTTCACGTTCATGATCGGGACTTGCACCCTCACGAAGATTTTTAGAACAAGGTCCAACAAGCTACTGAGGGAGGCCTCGTGTACGAGGGCTGCAGCATAGGTAACAAATCCGGTCCTTCACTGTAGCTTTCACGTTCATGATCGGAACTTGCGCACTTACGAAGAACATATGCACATCGTCCTTCAAGCTGCCAAGGGAGGCCTCGTATACGAGGCCTCGAGGATACAACACGAATCCGGTCCTTAACTGCAGATTTCACGTTCATGATCGAGACTTGCGCACTTACGAAGAACATTTGCACATCGTCCTTCAAGCTGCCAAGGGAGGCCTCGTATACGAGGCCTCGAGGACATGACACGAATCTGGTCCTTCACTGCAGATTTCACGTTCATGATCGGGACTTGCGCACTTTCGATTCTCGAAGATTTTCATAACAAGGTCCTACAAGCTACCGAGGGAGGCCTCGTGTACGAGGGCTCCAGGATGCGTAACAATTCCGGTCCTTCACTACAGCTTTCACGTTCATGATCGAGACTTGCGCACCTACGAAGAACATTTGCACATCGTCCTTCAAGCTGCCAAGGGAGGCCTCGTATACGAGGCCACCATAATCCGACACTAATCCGGTCCTTCACTGCCGAATAGCTGGAACAGGGATAATCATTGAATAAATATCGACAACAGTTCTACAGCGAAGCTAGCAACTCAGTACAATGATTGAGTGCTCACACCTGAAATTCAACATAGAGAGGCTACAGTGCTGGGCTCCCTGCAACTATAGTAGCTATGAATTGGCTTAGAGAAAGTACGTGCAGAGCCCCTGATCGGAGATTGTAGAGACCTTCAAGATTCCGGTTCAGGTGATCATGACCGCTTGGTTCATGGCATTATTTTTTTATAGTGATGTCTAAAATGCAGTGGAGATTCTCGAGCTCTAACTTAACAGACACAAAGGAGCTCGCGCGCTACTTTCATTAGTCAAGAATCTCCGCAGTTTGAGATTTAATTCTGCCAGCTTGCTTCAGCTACGAGATAGGAGCGAGGTAATAATTTGTGAAGCCGAAAGCATTGTCAAGTAGTGCAGTACACAGGCTTGTACTTGTATTTCGTACAATTATCAAGTTATAAAGTCACTGCTCTCCAAGGTATCAATTTCAAGATGTGTACAGTCCTAGTGACTGCCGAGAGAGGCCTCGCATACGAGGCCTGCAGGTCATACTCCAATCCTGTCCATAACTGATGCGAAACGATCAAGACCTACACTGCCGAAAGTCGATGAGCACATGTTGTTGATTTCTTGATTTAGTCTTTGTTCATATCTTGTTTACGACTGGCATGTTAAAAACTTGACCGGCATGTCCAAAACTAAGTCAAATTTGACCAAAAATTTGACTGGCATGTCCAAAACTGCCACTTTCAAAAAGAGACATGAAAATCACATCTTAAAGTGAATTTTGGATTTTCAACCGTAAGATTTTAAAAAAGACATCTTTATAAACATGCCATAAAATTTTGGTTGCAATCCACCGCACGGATTGATAGATTTTAGTGTTTGAAGTCAAAACAATGGTTCAAGTTCTTCCCTGCGTTGAGTAGATCAGCAGACTTTGACTTCACTTTGTATCAAATTTTTGCATTGTACAAGGTCTAAATCCTATACCATTGTCTTAAGCATGATGTTATTTCCCAGCACACCTATTTTTAGAGGTAAAAAAGGGGTGTAGCATATTCAAAACAAGTGTGCAAGGAGTGGAGGTTCAAAAATTGTCATTTCACGTTTTATTTTTTTGTGAACTACGTATGTATTCAAATGATAATCCAAACGGTCAAAAAGAAGGTTTTCACCACATATTGTTGTTGGAAAAATAAAAAGTGAAAAATATGAAGATCTCCAGGTTTTATGTAGAAAAGATAAAGTTTTTTTCCCCCGTTGCCCGACAATGTGTGAAAGTGTTTGACTTGGAATATAATGCCTTTTTACACTAAAGACAAGATTTTTTTTGAAAATTTCCGAAAAAGGAAATATTCTTTATATGTGTGAAAATCTCAATGTCAATAGAAACTTTTGTCAAAATTTTTGGAGGTGCCCGGTCTCCCCACTTTTGGCTTTAAGTGGTACTAACTTTCAAACCACAAATCCAAAAAATAAAATAAAAATATGTCCACGAAGCTCTTATCAGAGGCAATCTAGAATAAAAATTTCAGAGAAAAAGGATTTTTTTTCGAATTTTAGGAACCTGCCCAAAATCAGAAATCCCCCCAAAGGAGACTCTGGTCCTTTAGGGGTTAATTAAGGCACATGCAAATATTGCGCTATATCATGATGCATCTAATTTTGAACTTGTGACACAATAACTTGTTGATAATAAGTAAAAATTATCAATGTATTCTTCATTACTTAACTTCATGGGATTGGAGAACCGATATTAGGGCAATGTTCTATTATAACCGAATGAGAATTGAAACTGATTTTGTATGGGACAAGATTACAAACGCCCACCTCTCTTCTCGAAGGGGTTGATTGTGGAGATGTTGTAGTCCGCGGCATGTTGTTATAGTGTTCTCCAGCAACTTCTGCCTGACAAACCCAAAAAAGTTTATTTAACAAAGTTAAAGAAGTTGGGCTTCACAAAGTGTATACTAAGTTTGCATGATATATAATTGATGCAATACCGAGAGCCAACTTTTGCGCACACATGCAATAGGACCTTCATGCAAATCTCAGCGACAAAGCCCTTACCAACATCGGAGACGACGACTCGCCTTCAGTGTCTTCAATGTTCGGAAGTTCGCAAGCACTACCACGCTCGGTAGAGTTAAATGACAACACCTTCGTTGTTTCAGATATGTCTACCTGACCAATACATGCCTTGCGCTTTCCCATCCTAGATCTCTGCAGCTGCTTACGACTCGAAAAGAGAATACCTCTCCTCCTTCGTTTCTTCTTCCTCTCACTCAATTGAACAAGACAATTGTTGCTACAAATCCTAGACATTTGAGAAATGCCAATTCTCCTAACCTATACGATTTAACAAAATCGGAATTGATTCATTTGAAGATGATGCTCATTGAAATCAACCAAAATCAAATGTCGACACCACAATTTATTAATTTAATACCCATAGCTACTATATTGAATCAAGTACTACTAGACAGTGCTAATCATAGCTACCTATCTGTCATCCGCTGTAATTTACCTAATTTTTGCTACTCATTTACTACTTTACTGAATAACATAACTTCAATGATCTGTTCAAACCTATATTAGATCCGCTACAACTACTTTGTACACAATGATTTCAAATTTGGAGCGCAGTATGTCAACCACCTGTACTTAATTATATCATAAGTGCTTTACTGTATTTACTATTGTTTGCCTTCTCCTCATAGCATTGCACTAAAAATTCATTACTTAGTTTTATTTCAAATTGGTATTTTCTCCATCCTGCGTTCAGGTACATCCTGGACATAGTTCATGTCCACAACGCCACCATTTTGAAATTTGTCCGTTTCCGTGAACTATTCATTCTACATTTCGCTTAAATCGGATCTAGACTTGCCTTCGTTATCAATTAATCGTTATCATACTTTTCATCCAAAATCTGTCAGACTGAAATCCCTGGTTGTTTTAGAGTATATATCAAAATACATCTCTTAATGTAAATCTCTCATTCCATTGTGTTGCTTCTAAAGTTCTATGTAATGGCCTCTGTTGATTTAGGTAGTGGAGGTACCGTTGTGATTCATGGTCAGGGCGAAGAAATCCCAATTACATTCCGTGTAGTATATGATGGTCATTGCTCAGTAACAACGAGTAGACTTTCTTCTAGGTTTCAGTTGTTAGAGGATTCAGTTTATGTTGATGAAGAAGTATGTGGTCCAGAGTCTGGTGTTGTCACTCACACCATAGGTCAGGATGCCATCAATTCCGACAAAGGAAAATCCTGGCTACTCAAGCCAGGAACCTTTAGAGTGTATGGTGATAGACGAACTACTGACAGTTTATCCACCCAAATTTTGGGATCTCGTGTTTCTATAACTAGCAATCAGCAAGCAAGCGTCCCTCGCAAAGTTAAAGTTGAGCCAGGTTGTGAAATTATTCACATTTTGAGTGATGACTCGGTCACGGACACCTCAATTCTCGCTGATCAAGAGAAACCAGATAGTACTCCATCTCTGGTACATTTAGATTCACCAGTTTGTCAATCCTCTCATGACAGTCGACCTGTTCGTGTGAAACCTCCTCTTCCACCCTCAACATCACCTTCGTCATCTATAGTAGACTGTATACGGAAACTAGATGCCAGGAAGGGATCAAAGTCTATATTATCCAGGGTTGATTTTTCAGAGGTCTCGATTTCTAGTGTGGATTGCTTGCCTCCAAGCTTTGATGGGGATGTCATTTTTGTTTTGCCTCCAGCTTCACTGTTGTCTTCGCAGTCACAAGCCAGGTCACTGCAGGGCATGGACAAGCGTCATGATGGTCATGCATGGACTCGTACAGTCACAACCCACATTATGAATGACTACGGTCTCTCTTTTAGAATGTCTTCATGCCTAGGTCACTTGAAGTGCATCAATGACCAATGTAACTACCTTGATAGAGTTTGTAGACCTACTCCAACCAATGAGACAGAGTGGGATGGAGCATCGTACTTAACATTTGTTCCTGATTCCAAACCTCCAAAAGGCTCTACTGTTGTTTGCAAAGTGTGTCAGACTCCTCCTTCATGTATAAACGTCTGCTCTGCCAAGATCTACTATGTCTTAAGTCCCCCTCCGATGTCTCGTGCTTGTGTTCATATTGGTATTCACTCACATCCCGTAAAGATTGGTGTTGACAGAAAGGCTAAGGAACAATTGACGACCCTCCTCGGCGAGCAAGTTGAGAAAACTCCGTCCGCTACAACATCTGCTATAGTATTGGAGGCCGGGAAGGAATTTGTTGCTGAATTGTTGCTAAATCCAGAAGGTGCCACTGAATAGAGTCTGTCGAAGGAGGAATTGGTGCATGTTCTTGAGAAGAGCAAGAACTTAACATCTCCAAATCTGCGAAACAAGGACTCATCCTTCCGCTATCTGAGACGTTACGGAGTCATGGACAGCATAACAAAGCTTAGAGGATCGAGCAAATGGGCGTATTTGCAAAATAACATGTTTCCAGGACAAGGAGAAGCGTCTGACAAGGTATTTGTTTTTAAAATGTCTGAAGTTGGACCTGGCAGTGGTGTTGATCTTGTCATGCGGATGCAAACTGGCGGAGATTTACACAATGCTTGGATGATGTTTGACCATGTCAAGCGTGTGAAGGGCTGGACCACAATGGCTTGTCATGTCTACGATGCTTCCTATTGTCGTGTCATGACAATAGCAGTTTGTGACATGCAATCTGAGGACGTTCAGGCCCAGATTGTATTTTGGAAAAACTTGAATGCCGTTGCAGGACGACATGGCATTTCCGAGCCCAATTTCCAAGGATTTATGGCGGACAGTGCCCAAGCTAATTGGAATGCGGTGAGGATCATTTACGGTTCTGGCAATGCAAAGATTCGAATGAACGACCGAGAACGCACATGCTTATTCCACTGGACGCAATCTCTTGAAAAGCACACAAAGGCGGATATTCGACCCGATCTGCAAGAGCAACATCGTCGTCTATGTAAGCAATACAAGAATGCGAATTCTTTGGAAGACGCGCAGTCTAAATACCTTGCCATCAGATCTTGGTGGTTATCATCAGGCGCTACAACCGAGAAAGGCCTTGTTCGTCTGGACCTATGGCTTGCTTTTTGGCACTTTCGATACCGCCAATGGGGTGGATTTATGGAGCTTGTAAGTGTATATTTCTAATCTATGCAAATTTCTATCTTACTTACAGATTAATTTACCTTCTTGCTTATGATTTGATGTCCTATCTTACTTATAATTTGATAAGTCATCTATTCTCTAATACTTTGCTACATGTGGCAGAATCTAAGTGAAGAAGAACTTGTGGAAATGCCCTCTTGTAACCTTGCGGAGACAGTGCACAACAAATGGCTTCAACAATCGGGAAAGAGGGGAAATGATTTACATGTAGCGACAGTAGACGACTACGTTAGAGCATTCACGCAAGTGCTTGCATACTATCAGTTCTCCAAAGGCGACAGAGCAGGCACGGGCCCAAGTAGAGACGATCTTCGTCTGCGCCTTGCCCAACGCAATGCCAAGACTACGGGAGATCCAAAGAAACCCCATGCGGCCTTAGAGGTAATGCCAGGTGCTTCAGAATTTTGTACAAGAGAGCCTCATTTTGAAGGTGAAGAGGTCTTCATATCCTTGAAACGAAGGACAGACATCCCCATTGGATCAGAGTATGACTCTCATCGCCCAGACAAGATCAGCATGTCTCGGCCGGCAAAGAAATCACGTTGCGATGGAGGCAGTTCTGTTGGTCATATACGTGACTGTGAGTCCGATCCAGTTGCCAAGATTCCCCGAGATGAAGAGACGACAACGGCCACACCAATTCCGCAACATACAAAGGTGGTCCTTGAGACGTCTTGTAATGAGAAGGAGTGGCACATAGCGCGGCTTCCAAGGACTTCAGCAAAAGCTTGCTTTGCACAACAAGCCATAACAAAGAAAAAATGCGTCGCCAAGATTGTCCAATACAACAAGTCTACAGCAGCCCCGACTTACACGGGAATGATGACCCATTACAAGAAGAACAAGGTGGAGCAGATGCAATTTTTCTTTTGCAACGACGATATTGAACGTTGTGTGAAGGGCACAAGGCGCAAGTGGGTTGTGGCTAAACCACATGTGCCCGAGGTTTGGCCCGTCAAGCTTGGTACCAACCTTACTCAACAAGAAGTCTATGCTCTAGAGCATGCCGGATTTTGATTGGCAGAACGCCCTATACTAGCACCACATGAATTGTTTGGTGATTTTACCGGACTTATCAATTTTGAGGAGTACCCTGCACCAATTTCCTCTAACGATTACCCGAAGCGCAGGTTCGGGAAGAACATTCGACGCAACTCCAAGGCCCCATCTATGAAACACTCCAACAGCTATGCGTCCGCCCTTTCAGTTAACGGTAAAGTTCAAAAGGTCACCATGCTTCCTTCTCCAGGGTTGGGTTCAATTATTACATTTGAATCTAGCCAAGGATCCAAGGCATCGTCATATCTAATCAGTATTGGACAATTTCTGAGCTGCGATTGTCCATTTTTCAAAGATATGGAAATGAAGTCCCTAGGGAAGCGTGGTCAATGGGTAAATTGCAAACATATGTACTATGTTTTTACTCAACTATGTCATCTTCTTCCTGAGGTAGATCAATTTATCCACGCACCGAGTTTTAGCTACAATGAAATCAAGCGTGTGTTGGAAGTTCTTCTACCCAAGTGCCAAACTGTTGTAATGGTTTGACATTTGGATATACTGTATTTGTCATTGCATATTCAATTGAAACACTGGTGTGACTAAAAGGGCCACCAGTAGATATTGCAATACGTACTTCTTCAACAGTTTCATCTTACCATGGTTACTTCTTCTACACTTTCATCTTACCATTGTATGGAATCCTATAACGGATTATCTAGGATGCTAGGCCTTCTTTGAACACTATAAATTTCTACTATGGCTCTTTGATTACCATACTTGACTCCAGAAATAGTCCATAAATCTTAATATGAGGCTCACCCTAAACCCTAATAAAATCCTTTGTGAATTATTATTCCTTGCATTTCAGTACAAAGTGAAAGTAATGAGTATAAAAGTGAAGAAGATAACACTTTGAAACAATTCTTGTGAAAATATCAGGATGCTAAAACTTAGGGATAGTCTTTACTGATTGAATAAATGCATACTTTGAACATTTTCAATTCAAAACGTGGCTAAAAAATGATTTTCAAATCATCCCAAAATCCTCCTCTCCTTCTGAATGTAAAGATGTAGTCCCTAAACAATTCCATTTCCACGGTTATAGGGTAATACATTTTTCACATTAAAAGATAAGACAAGTTTGCAAATAGTTCACTTTTTATATTTATAGCCATTTAAAAAAAAATCATACCTATATTATCAAGTTCTCAAGAAATTACTACCTATATCTAATATTTATCTGCTCACCGCTCACCGCTCACCACTTTCTGCTCACAAAATAGCTTCGCTCGCGTCATTCCTACCGACAACTTGCCAACTCTTATGTTGGTCTGAATCATCTCTGTGAAGTCAGCTCCGACAAGCTCCCAGTATGTGGAATAAAACTCGATCCCCACACCGTCGGGACCAGGTGACTTGCCAGGGCGCATGTCCTCTACAGCTGCTTTTAGTTCTTCATTTGCAATTGGCGCGCACAAGGATTCCCTCATATTTGCATCAATCTTGATGTTGAGGTAAGCCAGGGTCTTGCGTTCCGCACATTCTGTGCTTGGTGTTGGAAGACGCACCGAGTAGAGTTGTTGATAAATTGATAATACTCCTGGCAATCTGACTCGAGACCTGAGCTTGAGGACACCAACTGCCCCTCGGTGTTAAACAACTCCGTGAACTGCGACGCTGTGGACCTGTTTTTTTGGGAGGCAAAAAATTCCCGAGAACATTTATCTCCCACGTCGATCCACTTGAGTCTGCTCCTTAGCCTGGCTCCTGCAGCTTTCAAATTCTCAATCTCTTGTACTCAGCTAGAGGCCGAGTCTAACTGGATTTGAGCCAGCAGATCACCTAGATCGAGTTGAAGTTGCCTATGTGCACCTTCTAGCTCCTTTCTTGTCGTGGCCTCCAGCTGCTGGCCCTCCTGCGCCTTAGTTATGTAGAATCTTTTATAGTAACTCACAGTCCTCCTGAGTTTCCCGAAGAAGGAGAGGTGTGGATAGCGCTCCCATGTTTGGCGAATGCCATGTTGTACTTCGGGGAAGTTCAAGTACTTGGTGTTCATGACGTAAGGTGATAGACGTCTCTGTGTAGGTTCCAACTACACCTCTCTCCAAACCGGGAGGTGATCCGACAACGATGAGTCACCGAGGATGTGGTAAGTGTTGTACGTGGCGGGTGGACAAGCCCCAAGAAACGTGTATGTGCGATTGAGTCTTGCAAGCACACGTCGCTTGTGACGTCTTCTTCCATCCCACGAGAACCTTATACGACTTCCATCAGGAAACTCATCTTCAACTTTGAGAGCATTCTTCAGCTCGTTAAAGAGCTGCTTCTCTTCCACTGACCAATAGGAGTCGCAAAGATTGGACTTGTCTTCCTTGGTGTCTACAAAGTTCCAGTCTCCGGATAATATCCATCTGTAACGGCGGGGAAGTGTTTGAAGCAGCTCATTCCAAAGTATGCACCTCTCTGCTGAAACGTGAGGACAGTAGATATTGAGCACGCCTATATCGCCTATGGGAGACCCAAGAGCGTTACCCATTGTGCGCATCCTCCTTGCGAGCTTCCTTGATTACCAATCAGGTGAGATAACTTAGGAGATATCCACATCCCTATACCGCCGCTCCACGCACCCTCTTTGTTACAAAGAGGGTGCGTACAATAATGGACTTGTCTCCAACTCATTGTTCTAGCCTTGATCTCTTAACCATTGTCTGTAGACCGATTCGATGATGGCGGGCGCAGGGGCTCTGCTCTTCTTATTTGGACCACCTGAGAATTCCTGCGAACCTTGAGCGTCTATCATCTCGAGGTTGAGCTCATCCAACTCTCTCCGTGACTGGTGAGAGTTCTCACCTACTAGCCATCTAGTGAGTGGCCTCTCCTCCAAGGCCAGTGGGTATTTTTTACTTGGATTTGGATTTGTCCACCTTTAGAAGCGCAGTCTATGCCGAGTAGTTCCTTGGATTTAACACAGGGAGCCCGTTGGTCCTATCTGGCGTTGAGAACCCGGCTATCGTGTACGCGGCTGCTGCTGCGCTGGCTCTACTTGAGGTAATATCCAGCGCACCTAAGTCCGCCGAGGACCCTGTGTCCTGATCTTCCATACGAGTTGCCTCAAACATGTCTACTATTGGTAAACTCTGGGGCTGGGCCAACAAGACATTGATTACGCTTGCTGCCAGCCGAGTTCTCTGATTAGTCTGAGGTTTCCTCGATTTTTTGCGTTTCTCCTTTCCCACGCCCGTGGCATGCATATGTACTTCCAGACTCCTACGCAGTTCCCTCACTTGGACGCTCTCCCACTTTTTAGAAAATGATGCAGCGCCCTCTTGGTTACGACCCAGTGGTCCAGTTGTTACTGTATCGGCCACTAGTGCCTGTCTCTGTGGTCCGACTGCAGGAAGTAATGTCGTGTTCTTCAGTGGGGAGGAGGCGGTAGCATTTCCTCGGTAGGCAGGGCGTCGGGACTCTTCGATTCGACTTGTATTGTAGGACCTAGTGTCGGGCCAGCAGGTACGGCGGCCATCCTCTATTCAAGCCTTGGTAGCGGTCGCTCATGTGGAGCCTGTTTCGAGATGTGCACCGCTGAGTCATGGGTCTCTCCTAAGCCTTGTGGTCTCAGCTGATGCCTTGTTTGGTGTTTTTGTAGCGCACGGCACTTTGTGGGATTCCGTTCCCACATGGTGCCGGAAGTTAACCTTAATTTCCGGCCAAAACAAAAAAATTAGTTAATTAGTTATGATAGTTTGTGCTAAGATACAGCCAATAGTCTTGAGGTAGGAATAAAGTCGGATAAACCTGACTGCAAACCCTAATTAAGCCTATAACTCTCCAAAGCGGAGCCGGAGCAGTTACCGTAATTCCGGGTGAGTTAGTTATCCGGAACTGTCAGCCGGAACTGTCGCCGTCAAGCGTCATCATGATGCCATACTAACAGCCAGACTACTTAAGGCTGGGGTTTGGTGGGATACTCTTTCTTCTCACTTCGTCTTCCCATGTCTAGGTTTTCTCTCTTTCTTTTGCTCTTGCTTCCTCTCTCATTCTTACGGTTTTCCGAATCGCTTGCCGTTAGGGTTTGAAACATGGACGCTTAGAACGGACGTGCGTCCGTTAGGGAGGGTTTTTGTGAGGTTGGTGCGTGCAGGGACAACCTCGAGAGACTGTGAGGTTATAGGAAGTTCTCATAAAATCTGTGCCGATGGCAAAGAAGAAGAGGACAGATAGAGATGGGCGCGGCCGGAGAGACGAGGAGCCGGCAGTTGCACTGCCACCTTCAACTCGCGTTCTCCCGGAGATACCAAAAGACCCGGACGAACTCAGCATGTTGAAGAATAGTCTAAAATATATGGGTTGTGAGGGTTTGCTCGAGGTTCCGTGGGGCATCTGGGAGGAGATCTATGTCCGGGAACTTGTCGGGATGCCGGACGAGAAGTACAAGGGGTTAATGACAGCCCATCCGGAAGTCTAGGGAGTCCAAGAGTAGTCTCAAGCCTACGACTTCCGAGCGGGTCGCACCAAGGTGGTGGAACGGCGCGACGAGTTTCTAGTAGAGGAATTCGGAGGACCAGCAGACCCGAAGGATGGCTACAACCTCCCAGACCTTTGGCACCTGGATGCCCAACTTGTGCTAGGGTTTTTAAACCCTCTCTTCCATCCGGAAAAGCCGAAGCGGGTGGTGGCAAAGTGGGCCTGCACTTTCCTCAGAGCACTTCGGGGGAAGATCGTCGTCGACTGGGGAACGTTGATGACCGACCTTATCAACCAGCTCGTGGCCAATCTTCAGAAGGTGAAGAAATCAGCAACACCTCTGGCCTTGTATGTGGTGCACCTTTATGCTCACCACCAGCAGCTGACCCAGACGGAAATCCGGCAGTACGATGAAGTCTTATGGAGGGGACAAGTCAGAGGAAGAGGAGTCCAGAAGGAAGGGGATTGTGCCGGAAGCAGCAACCACAGGCACTCCGGAAGGCCGGAAGGCTCCCAAGAGACCTCGGGGGAAGGAGCCCGAGACGGAGAGTCCGGGCATACGCAGCTCCTCTACATCATCCGGAGAAGACGAGTCCGGACCTTCAGAAGGGACCAGCCGGAAGAGGAGAAAGGTCAACAAAAACGATTCCAAGGGTCAGCTTAAACTGATGGATGAGCTCACCCGGGATATTGACCGGAGAGTTGGGCTCTTAAGGAGATCAACTACATCATCACCACCAGCGTAGAGCAAATATTCCGGAGTCTGGACGTCGACCGGCTAGAGGACGCCATCAACAGGGTGGAGGAACTCCGGAACCGGGAGACGGATGAGAAGGCGCTGCATACACAAATCTCCACCATGTACAAGGCTAATACGGAGATGGAAAGGAAAATAAAGCATTACCTTGCCGAAGCAGCCCTGGCCGTGACGGCCCGGAAGATGGCCGAGGCGAAGGCCCTTGCTTCCGCAGCGGCCCTAACGGAGGTCCGGGCGGCCTTGCAATTCCCGGTCGACGTGATCAACCGGAGCCGGCTCTTCACCGAACTGGTGGAGAAAAAAGACAAGATCACTAGGGCCAATATCATCCGGTTTCTCCTAGACCAAGCGGAGAAGATGGGTCGGACCTGGGAACAGATGAAGATGTTGGTTGACAACGTCACCACGGAGCCTCCGGAAGACCCAGCAGCACCTGGGCCGGACTGCACCTCGACATCAACACGGACCGCAGCCCTTCCGGAACCTCCGGCCAAGTCAACACCAGCTCCGGGCACCTCAGTGAATCTGGAGTCTCTCGACACTCCGTCACCTCGAACACCAACGGCGGGAATTGTACTTCCTAATCCGAGTACGAGTGAGATCCTGAAGACCCTTCCGGATCTCCTGTCGCCATCAAACATGCGTCTGCCAGATCCTCCGGCAGAAGGCAATCTTCCGGTACTCCCCAAGTCTGTGTCCCAGAGGTTGGCGTCCCGACCGAGGAGTCTGTTTGGAAGTTATAGAGACCTGGTCAAGGAGACCAAGTCAGCTTCCGCGATGGAAACGCCAGCACCCCCGGTCCCACAAGGGTCACCAGAACAGCCCCGTCCACCGCCGGACGCCAGGACTTCGAGGGCTGCTGTTCCTCCAGCGACCGGACCATCGACCCGGAAGACCGACCTTTCGCCTGCAACGTCGAAGAAGGCAAAGGGCAAGTCGCGTGTTCCGATGGAGATTTCCCCTTTCCACCGGAGTGGGAGAAATCGGGGCCCAAGTGCTTCGACTTAGGTAGTTAGGTTTTAGATTTCTTTTGCTTATTTTTCTTAGACTTAGACTCCGGATCAGCAGCGACTAACGATGGGGCCCCAAGTGCACCCGGTTGCTGACGGAGTCGACTGTCCGTTTTGGTAAGATAGAGTAGGAATTCTGGAGACGGAACTGTTCCGTGATTTGTGGATCTGAGATCTGATCTAGAACTTTTCCGGATTTCTCGGATCTTTTAGATAAGATCTAGCGAACTTCCTGTAGATGGCTAGAAGGAAAGCTAAGTTTAGAAGGACTTAGTTAATACTTAGTGGTGAGGTTTTGTCAAAAACCTTTCATCTTGTCTTTCTCACTTGGTAATATAACACCATATTCGTTATATTGGGAGATTTAGCGACTCCCAAATTAACACATGTAGATCATAAGACCTAAAATGCACATCTAAACTCCACAATATAAAGGGATATGAGTTTCCATTAAATTGGGAGGTAATGTTCACTACAAAAATCCCTAAAAACATGAGTACTACGGATAACATTACAAATCTAACTATAATATTGAAAAGAAGAACACATTGGTCGACACTTCTTTCATACCACTTGTGCATTGTGCTCATTGAATATGAATATCTAAATATTCACACACGATCCTATTAACCTGGATAACCCCATGCTTCAAGTTATCTAAAAGTGAGCTAAATGACGGACAAATATCCACTTGTAACGAATTAGCTAAACACATTTTGATGAGCCTTTTTTAATTTAAAAGAATTTCAGTTTAACTTGTGGAATACACATTGGCTAAAAAAATATGTAACGCGTTTCAAATGATGATGTTCAGAAGTGGAAAAACAAATGCACACACCTTAGTTTACTTTGAACTAAAGTGTCCCCATCACTTAGAAGTGTAATGAACTCAAAAAGGCAATTCCACACACTTTAGCTCCACTTGACCTAAAGTGCGCACCATTACTAAGTGCAGTGAACTAAATAAGAAGATTTGCTCACACTTTAGCTCTACTGGAGCTAAAGTGTGAACCAGCATTTACTATCTATCATTCACCATGAAGGCAATTATTGGGATTATTGGTTTCAAGATTAGAAGCAATTGACGACATTGTTATTTAAAAAAGAAAATAAACCATACTGCAAATTATCACCGGTACGCAAAAACATTAGAGAATATTTCATAGCAATCATTGGCATCACATATGGTCGTACAGAGTGTAATCAAATACAAATATTATCTATAATCTTAGCACCAAGAGATCTAACCAAACTACATGAAGTATTAAGCAGCAGAATCCAAAATCTAGGAAAAGGAAAGTCCATTCATCTAAGTCCACTACGACTCGGACCTGGCAAGTGCTTCCAAGGAGGCCTTGATAATTGCTATTTGCCCCTTCGGAATTTTTGTAGTTGAATCTTGCACATGACCTCCATCCCTCTTTGAAGACCTAGGTTTCCATGCTGTCAAGATTGAATTGGTACTCTCCCACGTTATGGCTATCCCCTTTTCAATTGTCCAGCGAAGGTTGCAATCTGTATCCCAATCTTTATAGAACTTCATAACATCCCGATCGTGCGATATAGGGCGGAAGAATTGGATACGCACGGTGTTTGGCATATCCGGGTTAGAATTAGGATCTGAAATTGCTTGAGCAATCCAAAATGGGCGCTCATCCCCATCACAAGGCCGCAATGCAACAAAATAGCCAGCAAAAAAATCACGACCAGCTCTAAAAGAAGGAGGTGGACGATCGCGTCTCTGACCAACAAAATGCTCATCTTCACGGTACTCCTCGCGAACCTCACCCTCCGCTGAGAACTCATCTTCAATGGCATGGGCAATTCGCGTTGTTGGCCAAAAGCCGTCTTCCAATAATATCGACGTATCCATTGGAAGGGCCAGAGCATCTCTAACATCGCGCCAATAGTACGATAGCGGCTCAAAACGCGAACGGGCTTCAACAGACTCCCCCGACGATTGCTCCCAGTGATCGATGAATCCTGAAAGTCCCTTCACCACCTCATGGAGATGCCGCATCGTAGAAGGCTTCAATGCATCAGGTTCTCCGCGAGGCCATAAAGACCTTCCTTTAGAATCCTCCTTCCACAATTTGATGCCACTACCTTCTCCTCCCTTAGGAAGCCAATCCTCATCATGACAAAGGATTCTATACTTCATTACCGGAGAACCACTGGAATCCACATAAAACTTGAACTGATGAGCCTTCGTATGACCCTGCAAAGCTTCATCACCATCCGCAATCATATCCCCAATGAACTTCTTAAAGTCAGGAACCTCTTGAATAAGATGCGGGATTGTGGGAACACTCTCATTTTTCATGAACGACCTCATGAGCAAAGGAATGGTTGGAAAACTCTCCTTCCTCAGTGTCATACTCCAACGTCCAAATAATGCATCTATATCATCATGTGTATAACCAACTAGCATAAAATTAACATATACCTCGCGGAAAATGCGTTTTGCCACAAGGAGAGACCAAAAACAGAAAACAAATCTATTTTTGTTATCACCAACTGCATTGTCCATTTGCACGTTCAATATTGGAGGCAAAGGCCTCCCTAAAACAGGGACATCTGGAATTGGCCCTAATGGATCCAAACACATATCTGCACCTCGTAATACCGCCGCATACAATGGATGAAAACTAGATTCTGGAAAGAGTTGCCGGGAAGATGACTTTGGAGGCGCCTCCAGGTCACGCAATAGTTTTGCAAACGACCCGACCGTGTAATTGGCATCATGAGAGTATAAATCAAGGCCGTAATGGGCGTAACGTTGGTCCACATGACCATGGGCAAGCATACCAGTGACTGCAAGAGGCAACTTCATAAGCCCATCTAAGTGCTTTGTTTTATGTGAAAAAACTGGGGAGGCGGTCTTTGAGTGATCCATCTTATCATGCATGATGGTTAGAACCTCCAGGGGCGACGACTTTGATCGAAATCGGTTCAGATAGTACAAGTCCCGATGTGCAAAAGCAGAATCGATGTGAACCTGCATCTTCTTTTGCCATAGCAGTGATGCTTGTGTTCCAGGTTGAGTAAGCTTCTTCTGATCCTGGTATTTGTCACACGTAGAACAACGAGCAAAGTTGTCTCCACCTTTCTTGGCATAGTACTCAGGAAAGCTCACTCGCCGAATCGTGCTCAAGCTTGAGGTTGAGATTGGCGGCAATCCACAATCAGCGAGATGATCATCAAGAAGCGGTATCTGATCCTTCCACTTGAAACTTGAAGGTAAGACCTTTGCCACAGCCTTCTCGCCAGATACGAGAACACGAGACTTGTGAGGCATGTGGTCCGCATGTCTATCGAGGATGGCTCCAAGAGCGGCAGTAGCCACAACCGTATGACCTCTAGGCTTACGCAAACCGGTATTCCCATGGTGTTGAGCCGCATGACCAGCGGTAGCGTCCTTCGCATTCCGATAGAAAGTACTCGAACTTACACCCATGATTTTCATCCAAGCATGGGCACAAACGTCCACACCCTCTAGAGTCACAACCTTCCTACCCGAAGAGTTTCTATGAAACTGTCTATGAACGTCGAGTTTGATATGATTTCTAAACTGCACAATGGTCTCACTGTACAAGCGCGTCCGAAGGGCTTTTATTTTATCTCTAGGGTAGTGTTGAACACAGTTTTGAGAGCAACAACTATTGCACGCAACTGCGTTAATGGAATGAGGAGTCATGACGAATTCAGCATTCCTGGACGCTGTTGGACGAGCATTCCTTGAGGAATTGTCGTATGAACGGGAGCTCCCACCTAGAGGTCTGTTATGCTCAACCAACCAGACATTGTAAACGTCCCTAAGGCAATGATGGAAGAGACTCACACCGTTTAAGAAGACTTGTTGAATAGGCCAGGACTTAAACGAGTATCTCCATTCATCAGGAGCTTCCTCTTGAATAAAAGTACTGGACACATGTACTACAACATTAGAATCCCCAAGAGGAACAGAGGAACCTAGAATTGCACTAGACCGGACATTCCGAACCAACCCCTCCGCAATGCGAACACCAAAACCATTGTGAAGCAAAACAGTCATCCCGACCCAGAGACGGCGCAGAATAACATCAAACTCAGGAAGGTCTGGGTTAATGGGAGCGTCAACATGAACATCGTCGCCCTCCGAAGACGACATCCTGCATTCCAATAAGATAAATATTAAATAATCCTGCCAAATCAGAATGGGTGAATACCTTGTAGGAATAGACATCAATGAAGAAGCATAGGAAGTAGGAAAGTAAGCTCGCATCGAGGTAAGGTATGGCGCTTGAAAAGAACTTCCAATCGATTGAAGTGACATTGTAATACAGTCAAATTTAGCTCGATTCGAGGTAAACACACATAGTATTATATGACAAGAATGCAATTTCATGTGATTAGTTTACATCCAAAAATAAAATAATCTCATCCTTGACAATGACATTTTAGCCCGGCCCGACCTAAAATGTTGACTATTAGACGGTATGACAATTTATCTCGAGTCGAGGAAAACAAATATAGAAAATAAGGTATGACAGTTCAGCTCGACTCGAGCTAAACTGTATTAGCTAATATCTGATGACAGTTTAGCTCGAGTCGAGCTAAAATGTATTACCTAATATCCTATGACAATTTATCTCGAGTTTAGGAAAACAAACATAGAAAATAAGGTATGACAGTTTAGCTCGACTCGAGCTAAACTGTATTAGCTAACATCTTATGACCGTTTAGCTCGAGTCGAGCTAAACTGCATCACCTAATATCTGTTGACAGTTTAGCTCTAGTCGAGCTAAAGTGTAGACAATAATATGTATTGACAGTTTAGCTCGAGTTGAGCTAAACTGTAGATAGTATACTAGAATGACAGTTTAGCTCGACTCGAGCTAAACTGCCCTTCCGTGATTCTCGGCGTCATTTTCGGGATTCGTTTGGGAAAACTCTTCAGCCAATGAATCTGTCTCTTAGTATTCTACAATCCAAATCTTTGCGTTAGCCGTGAAGATACTCGTACTGATGCTTCAAAATCATAGTAGCAACTGGAACCAGCGCAATAACCCTAAATACTATCACATCCTAATTGCTAGAGTGCACAGAGAATGCAAGAAGTATACATTGTGTACCTTGTGAAGAAGACAACCAGTGCGTTGTTGCCTCGCGCAAGCGCCCTACTCAACCGTGCACAACCTATAGATGTTGCCCACCTCAACCTCCGACAGTTGTACTACCTCCAAGCCTCTCCACAACAACCTTGCACAGCAAACAAAGTGAGAAGGAAAAAATGAAGAAAGTTTTTGAGGATCGGCGAGGTCACTGACGGACACACGACCGTTTCAGAATTGGCAGGAGGAAACTTCAGATTTGGCGGGAGGAAACTTTTCCACAGCCCCTGAAAAACTGCAAATTCGAAATCTGAGCGGGAAATTGAATCAACTATTTCCCGGTTGACTAAAATAAGGAAGAGTACCTACCTCGAATTTACTCGCACATGCGAATAATATACACGGTTTTACTGTAACGCTAAGGGTTAGGTTTAGGATTTAGGGTTTAGGGTTTCTGGTTAGGGTTAGGATTTAGGGTTTCGGGTTTGGAATTTCGGTTTAGGTTTTAGGGTTCAGGGTTTAGGGTCCTTGGTTTAGGTGGAATCTTCTTATGTCATTTCATTTCAATTTAATAATACTTTGAAGGTTCATGATACTGACAATTCAACTAAGGTATAGGGAATTGTAGAGAACATATTGAGTTTATTAGAAAGAATTTGTATTACAATCCAAATAGGACTAATCGATGATGTTGAAAGCGAAGACCTTAACAAACGAGTAGCATTTAAAAAAACAAAAAAACATATTACATGTGCACGTGTATTTTGAACCAAAAAGTATGTATTAAAACATGCTTTGGACATCATTTCTTCGGGGTTCAAAAAATGTGCATAATGATACTATATTGTAATCAAATTAGTATGTTCATTCCTTTGCAAGAATACCAAGTGTCCCCATGGTCTGGATTTGGAATTGAAATTGGTTACTATCCATTTAGAGGTACTCGAAGGCTTGAAATGTGTGCAAACTAATAGTTGGATTAAAATATCTTATTCTTGAGTTCACATTGTATTATCAATTTATCATGAGTTTAGGGTGTGGCAATCTAAGCATGACATGAAAGATGGAAGAATTCTTGACCATACACAATGTATTTCATGTTTTGACGTGAAATTAAAGACTTTGTCATTTGTAAAACATAGAGAGTGGAACAATATTATAAGATTTAAACAAAATACGGAGAGACCTCCTCATGACAAAAAAAGGATAATCAAAATATATTATATAACTAATACAAAGTGTATCACTTAGTGCATCAGGCATAATATAATGTTCGTAATGTAAGTAATTTTGAATTTATTTATACATGCAAAAAAAGAATAATAAGTTTTTGAGCACGTTCCAGTGGTCGCAAATGATATTTTAAATTCTCAAAATTTTGTAGAAGGATGATAAAAGCCATGAGGCATATTTATAAGTATTTTATTTTCTTAGTGAACGTCTTTAATAAAAATAATGCGAGCCAAGAGAGAAACTTCTTGATTGCCGACACGTCGTGCAACCTAAAAAACCTTTTGCTATGACATAGTATGGAATGTGGTATTTTCAATATATAGAAGTAATATTAGAACGAATGATATTGTGGAAAAACAAGTTATTTTTCTATTGAAAAATAAGATTATATCCCAATTCATACATTTTCACACATTGTCACATATTATTGATATAGGGTACCAATAATACTTAGACTTCATATCCATTGAAGACTAGGGGATTGTTAAATTTTGTTCCTTTTTAATTTTACTATTGGAGATTAAGGTCCACATATTTTGAAAATCCTTTTAAAATTCAAAAGATTAGTATTTCACTTGTGAAATACTTAACCATAAAGAGAAGTACGGAGTTCAAAATGATTGTTTGAAGAAGTGGAAATACACATTGCACATACATCAGCTCAGTTTTTAGCAAAGGTGTGCACCATCACTACGTGCAATGAACTAAAAGGAGTGTGTGCACAGACTTTAGCTCCACTGGTGCTAACGTGTGCCTCATCACTAGGTGCAGTGAACCAAGAAGAAAATATGCACAGTTTAGCTCTACTATAGCTAAATTTTGCACCATCACTAAATGGAGTGGATTAGAAAGCAAAAATGCACTATGTAGCTCCAGTATATAGAAGATGGCTTCTAGTGTAGTGGACACTAAATAGGAATCCATACAGTAATTGTAAAATTCACAATCAGTGTAGTGACAAAACTATCTAACACTAAATGTCAACTACACCGTTCACTGAATATAGTGTAGAGGTATAGGTAATGTGGATGAAAATTGATGTGGACCACATCAATTCTAGTTTTGGATGAAAATTAGGGTAGACCACATCAATTTTGGTTATTGTATATAATATTAATATGTTATTAGTTTATGTTAATATTATGTTATTATATTATTATTATGTTATTATTATATTATTATATTATTATTTTATTATGTTATATTCTTATGTTAATATTATTTTATGTTATATTATATTATATTATTATGTTATTATTTTATTATGTTATTATATTATTATATTATTATTACATTATATTATTATCATGATATTATATTGTAATTTTGGTTTTGAGTACAATTTGGAAAGACTTATCCACAGCAATTCCCGTGTCTTTTATTTTGAAACAAGCCACACTATTTCTCATGGACATGATTTGATGTGGATGGAAAATTCAAGTGGACCACTTTAATTTGCCATTATTGAAATTACTGTAGGAAATTTCAAATAGTCTAGTCTACACTATATTCAGGGAACGGTGTACTACTCTAAATGTCAATCCTAGTAAATAGTGGAGGATAAAGTTTTTTACTTGTGGACAGTTACTGTAGGAAACCTTAATCATGATTTGATTACATCTTGAGCATTCTAGTAAAGAAGGGTTTAGTGTATGTAGAAAAATGAGAATTTGCAAGAATGAGCTTGGGGATAATTGGACGTAGGTATGGAGCAAAAGGAAAATATCAAAAATTGGACAAAGTAGAATGTAAAATATGGAGGGAAAATGAAACTACAAGTAGAAGATAAGAACATTCTTCTGGTAACGAAAATGAGGAAAAAAAGGAATATTGGAAAAGGAAAAAACATAAACATACAATAAATATAGAAATACAAGTAAAATACTCATTAGATATCCATCACATATGCATTCAATGTGAACTACATATTCAGTAAATATTCATTACATACTCATTGAATATTCAAATACACAATGATTTTACATTAGAAATTTATGCACTATTCATTAACTCTTCATTAACAGTACATTAAATACCCTTTAAATAATCATTAAATATATGAATATTAATTAAACTATCATAAATTATAGTTTTAAAACTTCAAACATTCAATAAATAATGTTTAGATTTTCTTTAAATATTCTTTAATTAAAAAATTACAAATATACAAATATACATGAATTATCCTATAAAAAATCATTACAAAGTCATTAGTTATTAGCTAATATGATTACACATTATATATTCATTAGAGAATATTAAATGATGAAAAGGAAATAATGCAAGAGATGGGAATGAGAATAGTTGTGGATAAGATGATAAGAAATTGAGGTTGAAGATGAGACGAAGAATAAATGCCTGGCGACCGGTATGCAGAAGTTTCTGATCTAATACTATTCATTGAATATTCAAGTTTGTGTGCTAGAGTAGAGTTTTGTTTGAAGGCTATTACGAAATGAACTGCAGTAGGTGAACGAATGAGGGATAATATTCAGGACAATGGTGGCTAAAAATAGTTCTCAGATTGTTGACATATAGTGTATTAGAAAAAGCGAATCTCCACGGTGGCAAAGGGACCGGGTTGCAAGAATAAACACGGTAAAGCCCACTCCGCGAGGCGTAGGCTGGTGTCTCGGCACAATGAATTGGCGGCGCCGGTTCTTCTAAACAATAAATTTACGAAAAGTACAGGGGACACCAAAACTCCTCGGGAGCATGTGTTCAATCATGTAATGACATGAGGGAATTTAAAAAAATGAATAAAAACCCCCAAAACAATTAGCCTACTATGGCGTTAGTGCTGGGAGCTGGCGTTCCCTCAGAGTGGCCAATTCAGGGACAGTGCGGGGGGAAAAGGGTAACCCCCCTCCCTTCATCTCAAACTTGGACACCTTCCCGCTGGCCTCGGAAATTCTCCGTCAGGGGTGGAGATACTCCAACTACAGTATTTGTACCGTTACTGTAAAAGCAAAATGTAGTGAAAAAAAAGAAAAAATTCACAGTTTAGCTCTATTAGAGCTAAAGTGTGCACCATGACCAAAGAAAATATGCACACTTTAGCTCCAATAGAGCTAAAGTGTGCACTGGCATTTATTTTAAATTTATACAATTGCAAGATGTGGTATTAACATACTTATTGTATGTTCGATTCTCATAGTAAATAATATCAAACTCGCAAAAAAGCAAATCTTGAATTAAAAGTAATAGAATCTTAAAATCGTAGCTTTAAAACTCTCTTAAGTGTGCTTAACCTAGAAACTGGTGTAGGAGGAACTTATATATATCGATGGTAACGAATTTACTCCTTGTGTAAAGCAGAAATTGAAATCGAGTCAAATAAAAGCCTGCTGATCCACTGAAAGCATTAAAAAAAACTAATCACTATAACACTAAACACTAAAAACTAAATCTGACACTAACACTAGAATTGTTAACTTCTATGCAATCCAAGTTTGTGTATTATTGAGAAAATGTCAATTTAAAAGTTATAATTTAGATCATACGAATGAAATTGGAAAGAATCACTTTTCCTTAGCTAGCTGCTTGTTGCCCCAAAATAAAATAAATTGTAGTGTAAATGGCTCAGATAAATTGTGCAGGAAAATAACGAGTACATACAGTGACAAACAAAACTGAGTACAGTTTTTACTCACTTCCTTTCAAAAAATCATACCATGAATATAGGTGGGCAAAACTGAAATGTGTACAAATCAAAGTTGTAGTACATGATGTATTACACAATGCTGGAAAGTTTGAGGTGGAGTTGAATTGTGGTTTGGAAGATATCAAATGCCAAATTAGAGTGCCTTCATTCTCACTTTTGTTCAAGATTTTTATGAGAGCTTTCAAAATATACAGAATTTAGAATGAAGCCAATTTTCTTTAGTGTTGTCTTTATGGTATTGTAAACCATCATCTTGAACATGTGTATGCCTTTCATCAATGGAAATCAACCTTTGTGTGCTTGAGATAAATCTCAAATCGTGGAAAATAGGTGTTTTCTTGTGAGAATGGCATTTGATAATCCTTTGTAGAATTGATAGCATGGAATATTAGTGGACATCATAAGTGGCAAACGTGAATCAATATTGGCCATTATTGCATGTATTTCATTTTGTATTTGAATTTTTTTAGTATTCAATAAACTCCTTTGTAAACTTGATTATTTAGTTTGGAATGATGTGATGGTTTTCTTCTTCGACCAATTTTAAGTGACAATGCTCATCAATGGAAGCTTTCCATCCACCACTTTCATTTCACTTACTTGCATTTTGATGACTTCGTATCATAAAATACTCGACGCTCCATTTGGCCCCTTCTTTGATTTTCATACCAAAAATAGTTTTAATTGCATTCTTGGTATATATTGATGTTCAATAAGAAAAATAACATCAATATATACCGGGTATCAATAACGAAGGTGTGGGGCGTCCACCGTTAATAACCGAGGGTCTCACCTCAATCTCGCAAAGGGTATCCCGAGGGTATCTCGGGAGCACCACAGGGCCACAGGGTTTCGACTTACGGCTTTAGGTGCCCCAGGAAGTACGCGACGAAATCGTGGCGCGACCTTTTGTTCTCCCTCTTTTGGTTGCTGTCCGAGTCTTCTCTTTTGTTTTGTGAGTCTTGCTGCGTAGGTTTGTCGTTGCGTCTTTGTGGTTTGTGTAAGAGTCAATATCTACAGGGTTTGTTAAGTTCGTGTATATTCTAGCGCTGTAGTTGAGGCTTTCGTGCGCAATTTACTGGAGATTAGGGTTTTTTTCAGATAGGGTTTGTTGGACGTGCGATTCTGGTTGTGTGATTTTGTAAGCACGTAGATAAGTTTGTGTATAGTGTAGCGCTGGAGTTTAGGGTTGTTTGTGTGCGTTTGTGTGAATTTGTGTGAGTAAATTGTGAGAGTTTGTGTGAATTTGTGTAAGTTTGTGTGAGTTGCTGTAAGTTTATGTGAGTTTCTGTGAGCACGTCGACTCTGAAACGGCCGTGTTCGGAGGATTGACGTGAACGAGGAAGAAGATTTGCAGCTCTAGCAGTCGGATTTCAGAGTTATAAAGGTAAGTCAACTCATTCACTCTTGCATTTCTTTAGATAGATGTGTAGTATTGCTTTTGATATAATGTGATGAATCATTATATATGTGTAGCATTGCTTTTCATGTATGTGTGAGCACGTAGATGAAATTGTGTATTCAATGTGCTGGTTTGAATGTGCTGGTTCCAATGTGGTGGTTTAGAGTGGTTTGTGGTTGTCTGTGGTGATTTGTGCTGGTTTATGCTAGATAAAATGTGCTGGTTTGTGTTGGTGTCAAATGTGGTGGTGAATGATAGTTTCAATGTGCTCGTTTGAATGTGCTGGTTTCAATGTGGTGAATTCAATGTGCTGAATTCAATGTGCTGATTACAAAGTGCTGATTTCAATGTGAATGATTTCAATGTGTTCGTTTATTTGTGCTGGTTTGTGCTGGTTTGTGCTGGTGTCAATGTGCTGCTTAGTGCTAGATTCAGTGTGCTAGTTTCAATGTGCAAGTTTCAATGTTCTCCTTTCAATGTGCTGGTTTCAATGTTCTCGCTTCAATGTGCTCGTTTCAATGTTCTCGTTTCAATGTTCTGGTTTCAATGTGTTCGTTCCATGTGCTACTTTGATTGATTTTGTGTGTGGATTTGTTATTGTTTGTGTAGGACAGCTAGTTCCAACAGAATTTGTCTGGGATTGAAGTTCATAACCAATGGCTGAAAGGTGAAACCATACTCACCCAGGCGCCCTAAACCCTGAGCTTTGAATATCATATAACGAAAGACACATCTACACGAACTGCAATAAATTAGCTTTTTAATGAACACAATTTAGCTCGACTCGAGCTAAAGTGGGCCCTCCATATTACACCATTGGCCACACTTTAGCTCGAGTCGAGCTAAAGAGGGATCTCCAGTGTGCTCTTTTGACTGCACTTTAGCTCGACTCGAGCTAAAGTGTGGCCCAAAGTGCACATTGGATGACAACTTTAGCTCGACTCGAGCTAAAGTGTGGCCCATTGTGCGTTTTGGCGTACAGTTTAGCTCGACTCGAGCTAAGCTGTGGCCCAGAGTGCACAGTCGAGGACAACATTAGCTCAACTCGAGCTAATGTGCAACTGTGGGAAGTAGTCCCACCGGTTTCCGGAAATTAACCGTAGAATCCGGCTAAAAAAATAAATATTAGTAGTAAAAGAGTATTAAAAAGAAAAAAATGTGGAAGAAAACCAAAACTAGAAAATAGCATAAGGGACGGACTAGTTAAGTTCTTAAAAGCTCTTATTCAGTGCCATATCCGGTTTCCCGGTCACGACTGAACCCGGGTGTGAACTGAACTACCCGGAAAAAGAACTAGGTTCCGGGGGGGAAATCAGGGGATAACCGTCACTAAAACTATTATCATGATGATGGTGAGGTAAGAGCCGTTAAATTCACTTAGATAGTGACGTCACTACCGTTGAAGAATCCCGTACCTTAGGGCCGTTATAAAAAGGTAACCGCCGGAACTTCTCAAATCAGTTATCTTCCTCTTCTCCTCCTTCCCTCTCCTCGCACTATTTGCGATTCTTTATTTCTGCTTCGTAGCCGGGTGCTCCTTTAGCAACCGGCAGTAGAAGAGGGCTCTTGTGAGGTCAGTGCGTGCAGGTCCGGCCGGAGAATATCGCGACCGGAAGAGCAGCATGGCGGGTGACCGGGCCGGGAAACCGGAGAAGGTGAAGAGCACCGCCACCGGAGGACCACCCATCGTGAGAGTGATACCTGAATACCCAGCAGCGGACCGAGATCTTCATACGCTGTTTCACTTCCTCGACGTCATGGGGTGCTCCGGTTTGATAGCTGCAGCGTGGGGGACGAAAGACGAGAATATCGTGACAGAGTTGGTCGGCACTCCCGATAATCAGTACGACGGGAGTATACGAGCTCACCCGGAGAAGTGGACCCGGGCGGACTGGAAGCGGACGTATGCTTTCGCCGATGGGGACGTCAAGGTGGCGGAGCGCAAGGATGAGCTCACGGAGAAAGAGTTCAGGGGGCCGGCTGATCCGAAGGAGGGTTATTCCATCGACGACCTGACTGACCCAAAAGCCCGGATTGTGATAGGGTTTCTAAACCCTATCTTTCACCCGGAGAAATCCAAGCGTTTAGTGCTGAAGTGGGCGGCGACATTTTTGGGAGCCATGCGAGAGAAGATCAAGGTCGATTGGGCCTCTCTCATGCAAGACTTGGTGGAGCGGCTGGTCAAAAATCTCCATCGGAACCGGAAGGCAGGGTCACCGCTGCCAGCGTACCTTACTCACCTCTACCACCGGCACGAGTTACTCAAACCGGATGAGCATGACGAGTACGAGGCGCTGCTTACGATTCAAAGGTACGGAGGGGTCGAGGCGGATGACAAGGGGGAGGAGGATGACGATACGGAGACAGCTCCGGCACCAACCCCTCAGACACGGAAGAGGAGTCGCTCCATGCAACCGGAATCCCCACCTGCGCGTTCCCCGACCACCCGTCTAGACCCGACTCCGGGGGAGGAGAATGAAGATGATGACGGAGCAGGACCTTCAAAGAGACCCGGTCGATGCCCGACTCCGGACCTTCCAACACTCACCGGGAGGAACAAGGAGGACATCATGGAGCTCCTCCAACATGTCGCGTGGAGAGCCACCCGGATCAACCAACACCTCAATGACAGCACCGCCCTGATTTATAGCATCATGGGGGAGCTTCGGGTGGAGGACTCGGAGGAGATCCTTCCTCGCTTAAAGACGCTTAGAGAGAGCGATTTCCGGCGGGAGCAGATGGAAGCACAGCACCGAGTCCTTTTACAAGCCCGGACGAAAATGCAGCAGGACTTGGCAAAGGCAGACGCAGCGCTGGAGGAAGCCCAAGAACTCCGGAAGGCGGCAGAAGACAAAGCCATCGCTTCAGCACAAGCCATGAGCGAGGTCCGATCAGCGCTCAGTTTTCCGGTCGACACCGTCAACCGGAGCCTCCTTTTCACAGAATACCTGGAGAAAGGAGTGGAGCCGAACCGGGGTCAGATCATCCGGTTCCTTCTCGACCACGGCCGGAAGATGGAGAAGGCCTGGGGACAAATGCAAGTACTGGCGAATAACGCAACCAGTACTGTTATTTCGGAGAAGCCGGCAGCGCCCAACCCTACCATCGACCTTACTTCTTCCCCGGAGGCGACCGGACCTTCACCGCAGGTGCCGGAACCCTCCGGAAAGGGTAAGGAACCTTTGGAGGAGCCAGTGGCAACACCGGAATCAGCTCTTCCCGGACCGCAGAGTAGGGCTCCTCCCAACAGTCCGGAGACGGCTCGGAAATCCCCCCTTCCTTCATCACTATTCCAGGGAGCTTCTCCCGGCTTCCGGGTCCATCTTTCGCCACCTACCTCCGGGCGCCGGAAGACTACTTCACCCCTGTTGCGAGGCTATCCGGAGGCGGCCACCAGCCCCAAGAGTACGCAAGGAACTCCTATCCGCAGAGCGGAGAAGGCCACGCAGGCAGCAATTCCGACCGACCAACCGGAGGCTGAAACCCCAGCTTCCGGAACCGGATCGGTACCGGAACCCTCTTCGGACAGGGTAGGTAGCCGGAGGCAGACCATGGGAGCATCTCCGGTACGCCGGAGCGGACGGCACAAGAAGACTCCGTAGTTGGTTTTACTATTAGATTACTTAACTCCGGTTATCAGACTTGTCGTAGCGATTAACGATGGGGCTCCAGATTGCACCCGGCTACCGACTTATCTGTCAACCGGAAACTCAGAAGGCATTCCCGGCGGATAAATCGGATCTGAGATCCATAATTTTCGGATCTCAGGATTTGAACCCGGACCTTGAGGGATTTTAGATAGGATTTTCCGGATTTTTCGTAAATTAGATAACACCCGGATCAGGTTGATTCACTAGTACTTAGTTCAATGAGTTTTTTTAACTCAGCATCTTGTTTTGTATCATTTTCCTTATGATTGAATATATTCCGGAGCTATCTCTAGATTTGCTACCCAGGGTGTGTGACGGAAATTGTTTTTTTTGCAAGGTGCAAGGTCCGTTACCGTAGTCAGTGTTTGTATCAGGTTCTTGGAGGCAAGGGATGTTTGGTGGTCCTAAGGAGTGAATCGGTTTAGATCTTCAGCAGGGGAGTGTCCGGACTAACTGGAGGAGATTGCAGAGGTGTTCCTGGTTACCTTCAGAAGTCCGGAAGAACCAGGAGGGGAAGAGATATATTGCAGAGGTGTTCCTGGTATTCTCTAGGGCACGGAATAGTCCGTGTGAACCCGGACTCCGGTCCAAAACCGGAGTTTACCCCCACGATCGGAAGAACCTGCTATGTGAGATTAGAAGGAGTCCTCCCAAGCACAACCATATCCCTAACTTCCACGGAGCTACAAAAGTGCTACGGGAACGTTGTTGTTATCCGGATGTACCTTTGTGTGACCGCATCCGGAAGGCCTTCCGAATGTTGTGAGAGTTACGTCTAGGAAACAACACCATATTGCCGGTTAGTAGAGTAAGGAAAGAGTGATTGTCCGGTCACTTTAAACACCGGGGCAGTGGGTGTCTAGCCACTTAAAGTCACCAGGCAGTGGGGAATCCGGCCACTTACACAAAATAGGATCAGTGGTCTTCCGGTCACTCGCTTAAACCTTCCGGAAGCCGCTCTGAGGAGGAACAGAGGTAAATCAAACTACCCTCCGGTCTTCTGGAATTCAATTCCGGAAACGTCGAAAAGGAAAAGACCCCTTCCGGAAGCTAGTTCCGGAATGTTTACGTAGATTGCGAGATCCGGAAGGATCCGGAACTATAACTTAAAAAGATTATCTACTTAGGTGATAAATAGACTTGTGATTTTAGACATTTGAAAGGATAAATAGATCTCTGTGGGAACGAAACCGGAGTGGTTTACTTTGGAAGCATTTAGTGACGATTAAGTGCATTCCGGAGGGATACTGACACTGCAAACTGTAACATGGGAGGTCACGACTTTCGCCAATATCCTGCCTATGATGCCGTTGGCTCGCTCCGTCAAACCATTCGCCTTTGGATTGTACGGGGTGGTCTTCCGGTGGTTGATGTCATACCGATTGGTAAGATCCACTATCACATCATTCAAGAAGTGGGTTCCGCGATCGCTCACTAATTCTAAGGGGTGGCCAAACCTCATGATGATCTGTTCAAAGATAAACTTGGCTGCCGTCTCTGCGTCAATCCTCCGGGTAGCTCTTGCCTCCACCCACTTTGTTGCGTAATCCGTCGCAAGGATAATGTAGCGATGTCTTTGGCTTCCCAATGGTTGAATGGGACCTATAAAATCCACTCCCCACTTTTCGAAGGGTGCCAAAGGTACGATGGGAGTCAGCGGCCAATGGTTCCGGAAGGTTGGATTTCCGGTTCGTTGGCAAGGGTCGCAACCCTGGATGAAGCTCCGGACATCCCTGTTTAATTGTGGCCACCAGTACCCGGCGGTCCGTATCCTCTCGACAGTGGTGCCGGATGCGAAGTGTCCTCCGGATGGCCCATCATGTAAACTCCGGATCACCGTCCTCCGGAACTTGGGTTCCAAACACCTCCGTAGTTTCTCGTCCGCCCCGAGTCGGAATAGAACTTCACCAATCATCGAATATGGCGCCACCCGGTGTTGAAAAACACTCTTCTCTTCTCGGGACATACCTTCCGGATACTCTTGCGTTTTGAGGTATGTCCATATTGGCGTCAACACCGGATCATCGTCTTCTTCCGTCCAGAAGACGGTGATGTCTTGGGATCCTCGGCATTCTTCTCTTTCCGGAAAGCTCTTCTGGTCGACGGATTCCGGAAATTCATCCGGAAAATCTGTCTGCAACTCCAGGGGGTTTTCCGGTCCACGCTGTCTTGACAAGTAGTCCGCGTTGAGATTGGATTTACCGGACTTCACAATCACCTCGTAGTTGAATTCCTGTAGAAGGAGGATCCACCTTGCAAGTCTCCCGGATAGATCCGGTTTGTTAACTAGGTATTTTAAGGAGTCATGATCAGTATGGAATATCACCTTGTATCCTAGAAGATAGTGCCGGAACTTCTTACATGCGTAGATGACTGCCAAGGCCTCCCTCTCCGTGGTGGTGTAATTCTTCTCTGCCGGATTCATCTGTCGGCTAGCATAATAAATGGGGCGCTCTCGTTTCTTTTCGTCCGGCTGCCAAAGAATCGCCCCCAAGCACCATCCGGAGGCATCTAGAGTGACATGGAAGTCCCTAGTCCAATCCGGCGGAGCCAAGATTGGTGCCGTAACTAATCTTGTTTTTAGTTCCTCGAAGGCTGCTTGACGGATGCCGGTCCAAATGTACTCTATCTCCTTTTTCAATAACTCTGTTAATGGCATGGCGATTCGAGCATATCTTTCGATGAACCTCCGGTAGTAGCCGGCGCATCCCAGGAACCCCCGTAACTCCCTAAGATTACGTGGAGGAAGAAGAGCGATCATGATCATGATCTTCCCAAGATCAACAGCTATTCCGTGTCGGCTGACCGTGTGTCCCAATAAGAGTCCGGACACCATTCCAAAGAAGCACTTACCCGGGTGTAGCTTGAGCTTCGTTTCCCGGCATCGCTGAAATGTCTTCCGAAGGTAGTTCAAGTGCTCTACCCATTTGCTGAAGACTGCAAAGTCGTCGATGAATACTTCCAAAAAATGTTTGAGAAAATCTTGGAAGATATCCATCATCAACCGCTGGAAGGTTCCGGGTGCGTTGCACAATCCAAACGGCATCCGGTTGAATGCGTAAGTTCCCCAGTCCGTGGTGAACGTTGTTTTGAGTTGATCGGATTCCCGGATGGACACTTGGTTGTATCCGGAAAATCCATCCAGGAAACTGAAACATTCTTGGCCGGCCACGTGATCTAACACCATATCTATGAATGGTAGCGGAAAATGGTCCTTCTTGGTAGCTGCATTTAGTTTCCGAAAATCTTGACATACCCGGATCTTGGTTTTCCCGTCCGGACCGACCTTCTTTGGCACAATCACAATGGGTGAGACCCATTCGGAGTTGTTGACAGGGTATATAAACCCGGCTAACAGCAGCTTGTCCAACTCTTCCTTCACCATCATGGAGTATTTTGGATTCAGCCGGTACTGCCGTTGCCGGACCGGTATGGATCCGTCTATTAGAATTTAGGTCTATGTGGTGTTCGCCTAGTTCCGGTGGTATCCCCACGAGATCAGAAGGTAGCCATGCGAAGACGTCATCAAACTCTATCAGCAGTTTGAGGTATTCCTCCTTCTCGTCTTGTGACAACTGATTTCCTAAGAAAAATGTTTTCCCTTCCGCTACTTCTACTGGAGCATAGTCATCCGGAGATACTATAGTCTTGATTTGATCCGCCTCATCCGTCAAAGGTTTGGTTGGGAAATCTGCCCAAGTCGGACTAGATTCTGTTAATCCGGAAGAAATTGGGGTTATTCCGCCGGAGGCGATCTGTTTCCGGATCCATCCGGCAGTGAATTGAACATTTGATTCCCCCAACGATCGGTCACACACCTTCTCATCTGGTGTTGTCGTCATCTCAGTAGGTTTTCGGAAGGATTCCTGTTCCGGAATTGGTTCCAGAAAGCCGCACTCTTCTTCGGTGAGTTCGGAGAACTGCTGCACTTGATATGACTGGATGGAATCAGACGCTTCCGGATCGGTCCAGTCGGATGTAGCCGTCCGAGTCTGCCGTCTCCCCTTGGTGCTGTTCCGATTGCCAGCTCATACAGACAGCCGGGTCCCCGAATAAGAAGGCCTTCTTGGCCTAGTTAACTTTAACTCCGGCTAGGTATAACCATGGTCTTCCTAGGAGTAACGGAAATGGTTTCCCTTCCCCTACGCGAATGACGAGGTAGTTCAGCTCATAGGTCAAGCCGGAAATAATTGTTGGAATTCCGGAAAGTTTTCCTACTGGAACAACTCTTGACTGATCTGCCATCCGGAGGGTCTGGTTCGTAGGCTCAAAGGTAATATACCCTAGATCGGCCGCCGTGCTTTCTAACATCAAATTCACTCCCGATCCTCCGTCTACCGGAACATTCCGGATGGTACATCCGTCAATTTCAACAGAAATTTCCGGAGCTCCAAAATCCTCTACCTCTGTAAAGTTGACCGTGGCCGAGGGTAAACGAATGTTTCTCCGTCTTGGTCTGATTAAAGCAGTCTTCAACTGCTTCTGATAGTTGGCATTATCGTGGAGGAGCTGACCGAATGTGACATTGGCCTTCTGTCCCTTGATATCGTGCAAAATGTCATACTCGTCCACCCGAATCCTTGATTCCGGTATAACATGTGCCGGTTGATCAGCGAAGGTTACCTTCCTTTTCCCGAAGATTCTGGTTAGTTCCTCACGTACTTCTTCACTAATATCCGGAACGAGGGCTGAAATCTCCACCCCTTTTTCTAACTCTACTACTTCCGGACCAACCCTACTATCCGAACTATCGGACTTTCCGGGTGTCTCGGGGGTACGAATACTAATTCCAGATAACTTTCTTCTATGGATTTTTCTCTTCCTATGTCCTTGGTCACGGGTGGAGCTGCGAATACTCACCTGGTTGATTCCTACTCCCGGTGAGGTCGATGACTCCACCGGACACCGTCAGGTGTCGGGGTTTTCCACCCCTTCTTTATGTCCATAATTTAGTGCTGTCTGCTCCCGGGGTGGTATCTCCACTTGCTTGTATACCGGCTTGGGCTTCGCCGGATACTGGCATTCTGGCGCAATGTGGCCGTAGTGTCCACAGTTTTGGCATGGAAGTTGCAGCGGGGCTCCCTGGCCTCTCTTGTGTGGGCAATTCGGTGAATAATGACCAGGTTCTCCGCAGTTGAAGCAGAGACCATACTGACGTTCCATTGTCACCGGTCGTCGTGGTTGTCCGGTTGTTGCAGGGGTATCTCCGGAAGGTTGTCCTAACATTGCCGGTCTTCCGGGTAAGCTCCGAGGCTTTACCATGGGTTGAAGTCCTCTTCCTCTTCCGTAAGCAGGGCCGATCTGATATACCGGCACTACCTCCGTCTCTTCCTCTTCATATTCCTGTGTTGCGTAAAAGACGGTCCCCTCTTCGTTTACAAATTGTACTTGATGGGGGGGTACATGTGGGCACTCGCCCGGGTAATGACCATGCTGTCCGCACCGGTTGCACCAAACGTTGTTCCGGACGACCGAAACTGCTCTCCGTGGTTTGTTCTTATCCGCCAGTTGAACTTTGATGGCCGCCAGGCTAGTCTGAATGTCTTTGATCATCCGTCGATCACTAGGAATTTCTTCCTTGACCTTCACGACAACTCGGTCTCGGTCCTTCCGGTACGCCCTCGAACTTGACGCTCTCCGGGATGGGCTGTGGTCGTCTGAATCCTCCTCTTCGCTAGACTGGGTGTCCGTACTGCTGGAGCTGCTGGATCCGGATCCGGAACTAGAATTCCTTCTGTTTTTCCGGCTCTGCTTCCCCCTCTTGGAGCTCTCGTGTTTCGATCTTGACCGGGCCTGCCAAAGGGATTGCTTGGAATTTTCGAAATTCTGTGCTGCCTCCATAGCCTCTTGCAAGGTCGTAGGTCGCGCTTGCCGGACGTGGAATCCCATCTTCTCCGGAAATCCTGCTACATACCACTCAATTTGAACACTCTGTGCGATATCCGGAGTTAGTTTGTGTATCAGACTCCGGACCCTCTGTCCATACCTCCGGACGGATTCGTTTGACTTCATCTTCATTTTGCTGAGTTTGCCTAGCGTCCGAGCTTCGCCCCCTACTTCCCTGAACGTCCGGAGAAAGGTTGCCGTGAGGAGATCCCAGTCCGCCCGGGTTGGTTCCGGAATGTCTTGGTACCACTGTAGTGCTTCACCCTTTAGGAGACCTTGAAATAAACGGAGTTTCGTGGCGTTGTCCTCCTGATTGGCCGTGGCAGTGGCATTGAATTCCCATAACCAATCGTCCACATCTTCCCTTCCATCTCCTTTGAACTTCCGGTACTTCAGCCGGAACGTGGATCTTGCGAGTGCCATTCCAACAGTGGTGTTGGCAGATGGTCCACCCGCCGGTGATGTCTCTCTTGGTGATGTCCTCGGCGGACTGAGAGACCTACTTCCGGATCCTCCGGGTGTCGCCTTCTTCCGTGCAGACCTTCGAGATCCTTCACTCCGGTGGGCACTCATACAGATCTACCCTTTTGTAAATATTACCTCGAATAAATATATTCCATTACTCTTCGGTTAGTGCTTCTAAAACCAAATCTGAAAAGATGCTACTAGATCCTTGGCAGCGGCGCCAAAATCATGTTACAGTTTGCAGTGTCAGTATCCCTCCGGAATGCACTTAATCGTCACTAAATGCTTCCAAAGTAAACCACTCCGGTTTCGTTCCCACAGAGATCTATTTATCCTTTCAAATGTCTAAAATCACAAGTCTATTTATCACCTAAGTAGATAATCTTTTTAAGTTATAGTTCCGGATCCTTCCGGATCTCGCAATCTACGTAAACATTCCGGAACTAGCTTCCGGAAGGGGTCTTTTCCTTTTCGACGTTTCCGGAATTGAATTCCAGAAGACCGGAGGGTAGTTTGATTTACCTCTGTTCCTCCTCAGAGCGGCTTCCGGAAGGTTTAAGCGAGTGACCGGAAGACCACTGATCCTATTTTGTGTAAGTGGCCGGATTCCCCACTGCCTGGTGACTTTAAGTGGCTAGACACCCACTGCCCCGGTGTTTAAAGTGACCGGACAATCACTCTTTCCTTACTCTACTAACCGGCAATATGGTGTTGTTTCCTAGACGTAACTCTCACAACATTCGGAAGGCCTTCCGGATGCGGTCACACAAAGGTACATCCGGATAACAACAACGTTCCCGTAGCACTTTTGTAGCTCCGTGGAAGTTAGGGATATGGTTGTGCTTGGGAGGACTCCTTCTAATCTCACATAGCAGGTTCTTCCGATCGTGGGGGTAAACTCCGGTTTTGGACCGGAGTCCGGGTTCACACGGACTATTCCGTGCCCTAGAGAATACCAGGAACACCTCTGCAATATATCTCTTCCCCTCCTGGTTCTTCCGGACTTCTGAAGGTAACCAGGAACACCTCTGCAATCTCCTCCAGTTAGTCCGGACACTCCCCTGCTGAAGATCTAAACCGATTCACTCCTTAGGACCACCAAACATCCCTTGCCTCCAAGAACCTGATACAAACACTGACTACGGTAACGGACCTTGCACCTTGCAAAAAAAACAATTTCCGTCACACACCCTGGGTAGCAAATCTAGAGATAGCTCCGGAATATATTCAATCATAAGGAAAATGATACAAAACAAGATGCTGAGTTAAAAAAACTCATTGAACTAAGTACTAGTGAATCAACCTGATCCGGGTGTTATCTAATTTACGAAAAATCCGGAAAATCCTATCTAAAATCCCTCAAGGTCCGGGTTCAAATCCTGAGATCCGAAAATTATGGATCTCAGATCCGATTTATCCGCCGGGAATGCCTTCTGAGTTTCCGGTTGACAGATAAGTCGGTAGCCGGGTGCAATCTGGAGCCCCATCGTTAATCGCTACGACAAGTCTGATAACCGGAGTTAAGTAATCTAATAGTAAAACCAACTACGGAGTCTTCTTGTGCCGTCCGCTCCGGCGTACCGGAGATGCTCCCATGGTCTGCCTCCGGCTACCTACCCTGTCCGAAGAGGGTTCCGGTACCGATCCGGTTCCGGAAGCTGGGGTTTCAGCCTCCGGTTGGTCGGTCGGAATTGCTGCCTGCGTGGCCTTCTCCGCTCTGCGGATAGGAGTTCCTTGCGTACTCTTGGGGCTGGTGGCCGCCTCCGGATAGCCTCGCAACAGGGGTGAAGTAGTCTTCCGGCGCCCGGAGGTAGGTGGCGAAAGATGGACCCGGAAGCCGGGAGAAGCTCCCTGGAATAGTGATGAAGGAAGGGGGGATTTCCGAGCCGTCTCCGGACTGTTGGGAGGAGCCCTACTCTGCGGTCCGGGAAGAGCTGATTCCGGTGTTGCCACTGGCTCCTCCAAAGGTTCCTTACCCTTTCCGGAGGGTTCCGGCACCTGCGGTGAAGGTCCGGTCGCCTCCGGGGAAGAAGTAAGGTCGATGGTAGGGTTGGGCGCTGCCGGCTTCTCCGAAATAACAGTACTGGTTGCGTTATTCGCCAGTACTTGCATTTGTCCCCAGGCCTTCTCCATCTTCCGGCCGTGGTCGAGAAGGAACCGGATGATCTGACCCCGGTTCGGCTCCACTCCTTTCTCCAGGTATTCTGTGAAAAGGAGGCTCCGGTTGACGGTGTCGACCGGAAAACTGAGCGCTGATCGGACCTCGCTCATGGCTTGTGCTGAAGCGATGGCTTTGTCTTCTGCCGCCTTCCGGAGTTCTTGGGCTTCCTCCAGCGCTACGTCTGCCTTTGCCAAGTCCTGCTGCATTTTCGTCCGGGCTTGTAAAAGGACTCGGTGCTGTGCTTCCATCTGCTCCCGCCGGAAATCGCTCTCTCTAAGCGTCTTTAAGCGAGGAAGGATCTCCTCCGAGTCCTCCACCCGGAGCTCCCCCATGATGCTATAAATCAGGGCGGTGCTGTCATTGAGGTGTTGGTTGATCCGGGTGGCTCTCCACGCGACATGTTGGAGGAGCTCCATGATGTCCTCCTTGTTCCTCCCGGTGAGTGTTGGAAGGTCCGGAGTCGGGCATCGACCGGGTCTCTTTGAAGGTCCTGCTCCGTCATCATCTTCATTCTCCTCCCCCGGAGTCGGGTCTAGACGGGTGGTCGGGGAACGCGCAGGTGGGGATTCCGGTTGCATGGAGCGACTCCTCTTCCGTGTCTGAGGGGTTGGTGCCGGAGCTGTCTCCGTATCGTCATCCTCCTCCCCCTTGTCATCCGCCTCGACCCCTCCGTACCTTTGAATCGTAAGCAGCGCCTCGTACTCGTCATGCTCATCCGGTTTGAGTAACTCGTGCCGGTGGTAGAGGTGAGTAAGGTACGCTGGCAGCGGTGACCCTGCCTTCCGGTTCCGATGGAGATTTTTGACCAGCCGCTCCACCAAGTCTTGCATGAGAGAGGCCCAATCGACCTTGATCTTCTCTCGCATGGCTCCCAAAAATGTCGCCGCCCACTTCAGCACTAAACGCTTGGGTTTCTCCGGGTGAAAGATAGGGTTTAGAAACCCTATCACAATCCGGGCTTTTGGGTCAGTCAGGTCGTCGATGGAATAACCCTCCTTCGGATCAGCCGGCCCCCTGAACTCTTTCTCCGTGAGCTCATCCTTGCGCTCCGCCACCTTGACGTCCCCATCGGCGAAAGCATACGTCCGCTTCCAGTCCGCCCGGGTCCACTTCTCCGGGTGAGCTCGTATACTCCCGTCGTACTGATTATCGGGAGTGCCGACCAACTCTGTCACGATATTCTCGTCTTTCGTCCCCCACGCTGCAGCTATCAAACCGGAGCACCCCATGACGTCGAGGAAGTGAAACAGCGTATGAAGATCTCGGTCCGCTGCTGGGTATTCAGGTATCACTCTCACGATGGGTGGTCCTCCGGTGGCGGTGCTCTTCACCTTCTCCGGTTTCCCGGCCCGGTCACCCGCCATGCTGCTCTTCCGGTCGCGATATTCTCCGGCCGGACCTGCACGCACTGACCTCACAAAAGCCCTCTTCTACTGCCGGTTGCTAAAGGAGCACCCGGCTACGAAGCAGAAATAAAGAATCGCAAATAGTGCGAGGAGAGGGAAGGAGGAGAAGAGGAAGATAACTGATTTGAGAAGTTCCGGCGGTTACCTTTTTATAACGGCCCTAAGGTACGGGATTCTTCAACGGTAGTGACGTCACTATCTAAGTGAATTTAACAGCTCTTACCTCACCATCATCATGATAATAGTTTTAGTGACGGTTATCCCCTGATTTCCCCCCCGGAACCTAGTTCTTTTTCCGGGTAGTTCAGTTCACACCCGGGTTCAGTCGTGACCGGGAAACCGGATATGGCACTGAATAAGAGCTTTTAAGAACTTAACTAGTCCGTCCCTTATGCTATTTTCTAGTTTTGGTTTTCTTCCACATTTTTTTCTTTTTAATACTCTTTTACTACTAATATTTATTTTTTTAGCCGGATTCTACGGTTAATTTCCGGAAACCGGTGGGACTACTTCCCACATGACCCCTTTTTCAACCGTGAGCGTCCTCGCGAACGCTTTCGGTGTAACCTTCGGGATTATATATTTTAACCCGAGATCCGTTTGTTCTAGTCTCGAGTGGTCTACCCTCCAAATCTTCTAATTGTAGGGATCCGTTAGGGTATATTCTACTAACACGGAAAGGTCCCATCCAACGAGTATGCAGTTTACCTGGAAAATCTTTATGACGGCTGTCAAAAAGAAGCACCAGACTCCCCTCCAAAACTCCGGTTTGCAGTGGTAGTTTCCGGACAAAGTCTTCCTTCCGCCGGGCTTGGACTTCCTTTGTTTGGTTCAGAGCGTCCATCCGATTCTCCTCCAAGTTGTCGATGTCCTCTAGTCCTTGTCTTGTTTCTCCCGTCCGGATACCATGACGGCGGGCTAGAATCCGGAAGGTTTCGAATTCGGTTTCTACTGCCTGGAGCACCTCCTGACCGTAAACGAGGAAAAATGGACTCTTACCGGTGGTGCCCTTGTATGCGGTGTTGTACGCGTAAACAGCGGAGGCAAGTTTTCGGTCCCAATCCGTCTTGTGGGATGTGGAAAGTAGTCCCACCGGTTTCCGGAAATTAACCGTAGAATCCG
>OZ020520.1:8865605-8942400 GCA_963971425.1 Bryoerythrophyllum caledonicum
GACCTTTGGGTCATTATTTTCTATGCACACACAAATTCCTATTACTTTTGGCGGATTCTCTTTGGCACAACATTGCCCGCCAATTTTATTGTGATGTCGTCTCAACAAAGGGCTCAAACGAAGGAGTGGGCCCCATGGTACACATTTAACAAGAAGGATCAAGTGACATGTGTTTGGTGCAATTACACGTTCGCATACAAACGTGGGAGGTGCATGTCACACTATGGATATCCACAATGCACGAAGACTTCGTGCACTAAGGCCCCAGCAGCTGTTAAGGCCCGTTTTAAAAGATGCGGGAATATTATTCCTACTAGGATGACCGAGGCGGAGATCGTTGGCCTTCCTAGCGCACCAGCAACATGTTCCACTGAACCTTGTTCTAGCCAATCCATCCAACAAGGTAGTTTCTTGGAAACTCGAAATGAGGAGAACACGTAGTCCACGAATCCTCTAAGCCAAGCAGCATCATCAACACCAAGATCTGTACGACAACGTAGCTTTCCAGAGGCTTACCAAATAGAAAAACGAAAAGAGTTGGACGAATTATGGGCACAATTTTTTTATGAAGGCAACGTTGCATTCAACGTGGTTAGACATCTGGCCTTCATCAAGGCCACCCTCGCAACGTCAAAGGCGGCATTCGATTATACACCGCCATCGTACAATGCCATGAGGACGACATACATTGAGCCTCTAAAAAAAAAAGTGAAAGACCTTGTGGACAAGAAGACCGGCGTAGATATTGCCAAGTATGGGGCAACAATATGCTCGGACGGGTGGGACAATGTTAAACGTCACCCTCTCATGAATATCATGCTCGTATGTCCAATGGGTGATATCTTCTTGGGGTCTATAGACACCACGGGTATGAAGAAATCTACGGCATATATAGGGGACCAATTGAAAAGTTTTATCCGTAAGGTTGGACCATTGAATGTGGTCCAAGTGTGCACCGATAATGCTTCAAACATGTTGGGGGCAATGAAGAAGGTCAACGATGAGTACCCGCACATATATACTCAAGGGTGTTGTGCACATATTTTGGACCTCCTCCTCGAGGACTCGGGGAAGGAAGGCATGTTTGCAAACCTCGTCCAGAAGGCGAAACAGATTGCATTGTATATCCGGAACCACCATGTGCCCATGGCCCTTTTTCGTCGATTTTCGCCAAAATTTTCTCTGTTGTGGCCAACAGCAACAAGGTTTGCATGCAATGACATAATGATCCACCGTCTGTTGGAAGTGAAGAATGCCCTGGAGATGGTTGTGATAGACCCAACATGGATATCCTACATATCCTCTCTTTTCGATAGGCAAAACGGGCACCGTGCCCATGCGAAGGCATTGCAGGTGTGAGCCACCGTTCTAGACAAGACTTTCTGGCATTGGTGCAGTAACTTTGAATTTGTAGTGGCACCAGTACTAAAGGCATTGCGGACTTTTGATGGTGACACTCGGCAATGGGAATTTCTTGGGTGACCATGAACAAGCTAAAGGAGCACGTGTTCAAGCTACGCAATGCGCCATTCAGCATGCTTGACGGAATTGCAACTGGCCTTGAAGGATCATTCCTACGGCGTTGGGAGATGATGACAACAGATCTCCATTATGCAGGGGCTTTATTGAATCCTTATCTAGCCAATAACTTGCAAATTCAAAACAATGGTGAGGCCAAAAGGGCCCTAAACAAGGTTGTTATGACGCTCTGTGGTCCACTCGGAGTATCTTTTTCGGCAGTAATGCTCGAAATCACGGAGTAAGAAGAATTGCGAGGCCCATATTCACCGAAGGAAGCTGGGGAAATTGAAAACAACAACCTCTTGCCTCACCAATGGTGGAACCGCGTGGGCGGGCAATCATTGCCTATCATTGCAAAGCGTATACTAGCACAAACCTGCTCGGCCTCGTCATGTGAGTGTAATTGGAGCATGTATTCGTTTGTGCATAGTAAGAGCCGAAATCGCTTGGCAGTGCAGAAAGCGGAAGATTTGGTTTACATCTACGCGAATAGTCGATTGCTCCGAGAACGTGCTCGTCCAGACCCGATTCGATGGTATGAGGAGAATGTGCACTTGGAGGAGTCTGATCTAGATGGGGGACTTCCTTCAAACACAGAGGATGAGGTTTTGGAGTCGGATGATGAGGGTTATAACTGGATGGGCGGCGATTGGAAAGACCTTGCCGGTGACAACAACCCCATGTCTGATCATAGCCCACCTAGGGACAACTCTGCAAACAAGGAACACGGTGGAGATGCACTACATGACCATTTCACAACGTCCACGGTGACCCAGTGGATCCTTTTGTGTTTGATGATGTCGACGGAGCGGCAGTCCATACTAAAGTAGAATTATCGGGTGAAGAGCGTGCCCAAGAAGCTAGGGAAGACGAAAATGGGTCGGCATTGGGTGGCAATCTTGATGGAGATGACAACATCTCGAAGAATTAGTCTATGAACTCAAACGGCTCTAGCGCCTCGGGCCCTTCTAGTGGCGATGGCCCTCAACTTGACAGTCATGGCATTGGCATTGCAGAAAACGATACATTTCCTCACGATGGAAACGAAGTGAGCAGTGGTGGAAACGATAATGAATCCCATGAGCCAATGGCCACCACGGGGTCCATTGAAGTTGTCAGAAGCTCTCTGGTTTTGCCTCAAGCAATAGAACCGGACTCAGAGGAAGACATGCCACTACAAGATTTGTTTTGGCGGCCACGTGCTCAAAGTACCGCATCGATTGGAAGAACTCTTTTATGTGTAAAGAAAAAGACCTCTTCAACAATAGTTCGGCCATCCGTCCACCGTAGCGCACTCGGCCCAAATGGTGGTGTGGAGCGTGCAATACTAACCCCACAACTTCCCTCCGCGAGGGTTGGGTCCTCTACTATGAGCAGCCATTTAGGGACACGGAGGGGCGAGAACAATGGTACTCTCCCTTTCTTCACGGGACCTTGGCGAGGTGGAACCTCGGAGAGAGTCATTGGGGCCAAAGGCAACCGCTCCAAAAACATGGATGGAGTAACAGACAAAAGGAAGAATATCCGAGTAAAACGACTTGTGAACGCCGCATCACCTACAGGAGCCAAGCTACAACTACGAAACTTGGCCTCGGAGATTGAGGAGTATGTGGCACCAGTCTTGGAAAATGCAGCCGAGAACTTCTCATCAATGGGCGATGATGCAGACGATGAGGATTGCGATGAGGTACGTGGCGACAATACGGTGGTGCTTCGCGGGCTTTCTCTTCTCCAAAATGTTTGCCGATCAAAACGGAAGCGAAAACACAATAAAGAATCCTCAAGCTCAGATGATTAAAAGATGACGGACATGAGGGTACTACAAGTTAAAAGTGACTTGAGTGGTGTGGTGATAGCATGGTATAATAGCACCGCGGTTTTAAAATATGTACTTGGTGTTGAGAGTGCCCATTCATGAAGGCACCACATTGAAATAATAATTTTAATGTTAGAGCACCCTAGTACAATTGAATTCTTTCAAATTCTCTAAACCTCAGCCCATTTAAGGGGCAGACGCAGTGTTCGATCGCGCGCGCCCGGCCCCTAACCACGCCAGGCCCGATAGGCAAGTGCGCGCGCGACCCACAATGGAACGCGCCAGGCCCCTAACGGTATGCACCCGACCTTGACGGTACGCACCTGGCCTTGAGTGCAACGCGCCTGGCCCTAAAATGCACCGCGAGGCCCTTAGGGGTATGCGCCCGGCCCTGTATGCACGCGCCGGGCCCTAAATCGTACGCGCCTGGCCCTATATGAACGCGCGCGGTCCAGATTGGTACGTGCCCGGCCCCAAATGCTGCGCGCGCGGTCCGAAGGCACGCGCCCGCCCCTTGATGTGACATGGAATGCCTTCTGACGTGTCGTGCAGACGTGTTTTACTAGAGGGTAAATTGAAAATTTGATTTAGGGATTATAATTTTTTTTTACACACAACCGGCCCCTAAAAAGTGTTGTCCGTCATGTCCGTCCGTCCTACTGTCCGTCTGTCCGCTGTCTTTGGGCCCCTGTCCGTCTATGTAGACAACCTTGTGCACTTTCCTCGGAGCACTCCGGGGAAAGATCGTCGTCGACTAGGGGACATTGATGACGGAGATGATGAACCGTCTCGTGGCCAATCTCTAGAAGGTGAAGAAATCAACAACACCTCTAGCCTCGTATGTGGTGCACCTCTATGCCCACCACCAACAGCTAACTCCGGCGGAAATTAGGAAGTACGATGAAGTCCTTAACTTCTAGAGGTATGGAGGGGACGAGTCGGAGGAGGAAGAGTCCGGAGGGAAAGAGCCTATACCGGAAGCAGCAACCTCAGGCACTCCGGAAGGCCGGAAGGCTCCAAAGAGACCTCGGGGAAAGGAGCCCGAGCCGGAGAATCCGGGCATCCGCACCTCCTCCGCGTCATTCAAAGAAGACGAGTCCGGACCCTCAGGAGGGACCTGCTGGAAGAAGAGGAAGATTGACCGGGACGACTCCAAGGGTCAGCTCAAACTGATGGATGAGCTCCCACGCGATATTGGCTGGAGAGTTGGGCTCCTTAAAGAGACCAACTACATCATCACCACCAGCGTAGAGCAAATCTTCCGGAGTCTAGATGTCGACCGGCTGGAGGACGCCATCCACAGGGTGGAGGAACTCCGGAGCCGGGAGATGGACACAAAGGCGCTGCACACCCAGATCTCTTCCATCTTTAAGGCCACTACGGAGATGGAGAAGAAAGTGAAGCAATACCTCGGAGAGACATCTCTGGCGGTGACGGCCCGAAAGTTGGCTGAGGTGTAAGCCCAAAAATAAACCCCCTAAGAGAATCCATTTTTAAACCTACGAGGTCCTATTGTTACACCACTTACCATTCCTTATGCTTAACTGTAAACCCTAATTTCTACTGGATTTGGATCTTGGCATATCCATTTATATATTTAGAAATCAATAGTACTATTATCTTAATCCAGTTAAGTGAACTCGATTAACCCTCCTTGGTATTTAAAGGCTTAACTCTGGATAAATTAGATAGGTATGAATAGTTAATTAATTAATTGTTATCTAATTATTATGGCTATTAGTTATTATGATTATTATTACTTATTCTTTATTTATTTATTTATTTTAATTTTTTGTTGTTTTATTATTATTATTATTATTTTTTTATTTTTTTTTAGTTTAGGTCAGCTGATCAGGCCTGATCCAGACCCTGGTTGGAGCAGCAACTTCGGCAGCCTTTATCTATTGATTCGGGACTCCGAATACCAAAAAATTTCCTCTTAAAATGATCACCAGCTCAATTCCAACTTGGTTAAAACACTAAATACCTAATTTGAGATTGATACCGGCCTCCACCAGCAGTCGCAGCAGACAGTCCCTGTGAGTCCCAGGTTTTGTTTTTTTTTTTTTAAAACATCTTAACTTCCTAGGATTAACTCCGAATTGAGCGTTTTCAACTTCTAATCTTATTAGTTTTTCGTGCTCTTGACGATGGACTCCTCAGAATGTCCAACCAGACCTTGAGGACTGCCACATACAGACGGACAGCGGCGACCCAACAACCACAACAAGTATTCACAGCTTCCTCATGAGCTCACACATCATTCAATTGGGAACACCATTCACCAAATTCTCAACGATTCCAGCAAGCACCAACTTACAAGCATCAGCATTCTTGCATCGGCCAGCGAGCAATCATCACCAAGTTTTGGAACCCTAATGTCAAAAAAAATCCTCCAGCGCTTCCGCACAAGTTTAGAGATCCCACAAATTCAATCAACACAAGAAGGAAACCGCAACGACCGCATGCAGGTAGGAATTAGGGAAGGTAGCTTCACCCAGGAAATACTCCCTGGTCCGAGCGCCGCAGCCTCTTCTCGCCTGGATCCTCCAGCTCGAGTCTTCTCAGCTCGCGGCACCTTCACACCACCGCGCGCACACACGGCTCCACGATCACCAACGCCGACCTTCAACAGCGCCTCCACACCGAAGCTCCCACCGCAGGAGCACTCCAGCGCGCTCTCTCAAAACCACAAAAAAAAAAAAAAAAAAAAAAACACGGCTCTCTCTCCCGTGCTCAGAGCCAGACCTCGTGATCACAATCACGGACCCTTGCGCGCACAGGTGCGCCCCTCGCCGAGCAGCCTTCCGGAACAGAGCCCAGCTCGTGCAAGCCCCAGCTCCGATCCCCGCGCACACACACAAAAACAGAAGAGTCCAGCTCTTCTCTCGCGCCGGAGCTCACCCTCCAGCTCCCCGAACACGAGACATCCTCGCGCAGGCAGGCGCAGACCCTCCTCGCGCGCAGCCGGTGCGCTCACCACAAAGACGAGAGACTCTCCTCGCACAGGAGCCTCGCACAAGAAAAACGAAGAAGAAAAAAAACAGAAGAGTCCAGCTCTTCTTTCGCGCCGGAGCTCCTCCTCCAGCTCCCCGAACACGAGACCTCCTTCACGCGCTCAGAGCGCGCCTCTCCCCACAGAGCTCTTCCAAGAAAGAAAAAAAAAAACAGAGAGGCCAGCTCTCCCTCGCGCCCAGGGCGCACACACCACCAACCACCAAACAAAACAAACCCAACCCAAAGCAAAAAACGAGAGCTCCAGCCCTCTCTCCTGCTCGCAGGAGCTCCTCCTCGCTCCAAAAACGGCCCCCCGAAAATTCCGTGACCCCAGCTCTCTCGCCAGCGACTCAGCCTGGCTGGTTCTCCTTTTTTTCTTTTTTTTTTTCTTTTTCTTTTGGTCTTTCTCGTTTTTCTTCCCCGACAAGACTGGCTTAGTTTAAATGAGGCAGCCCATGACCTCTCACAGAAGTGCAGGATTGGCCACTTACAGCCGTTTTTGCATGTTTTTAGTTTATTACTAGCATTAACTCGCCGCTTTGCTCCTGACAAGCCTCCCTAAAATTAATTCCATGGTGGCAAGAATTGTCATGTGGCATGTGCATGGGGAAGCACACCCAACCACCTTCTTTTCTTTTCTTCCCCTTTTTTTTCTTTTCCTTTTGATCTTTTAACGACCATTACCCTAGATCTACTACTATCTACTGATGATTTGCAATTTACTTATAACTTCAAAAACTAACCACATAGCTGGACTCCTAGCACCCTAATTAGTCTACACAAATTTTCCTAGCATTTTTGGAGTTCATTAAGTATTTTTTCCGAGTGGTCAACCTGTCGACTAACTAGTCAACCCCTAGAATTAAATAGTAATTCAACTCGGAAAATTCTAGAAATTTTACCACTACTTCTACCTGCTAGGAGACACTCTCTCAATTTTTTCCATAATTTTTGTCCCATTTCTCAATTTTTAGTCATTTTCCAAGGACCTTTTTTTTCCCTTTTTTATCTTTCTCTTCATTCCCACTCCACTTCCACTACACTTTCAAGCATATTAGTAGGGAAGAGGAAAAATACGAACCGTAGTGTGACATCATGGCACTAAGTTTATTACTCTAGGAATTTGACTCTAGTAGATGGATTGACTACTACTTTAACTAAAATTGGGTCAATACTATCAAAAACTCGAAAAAAACAAAGAAAAAAGAGTGAGGGCCCACTTTGGCCACTCACACATGGCGACCATCTGGGCCGACTCGTGAGAGGAGAGTGGACCTAGACCTCTTGCTCACTACGGCACACGGTAATGAGAAAAAATAAAGAGATGTAGAAAGACAATTATGGAATTTGGAAGAAAACTAGGAAGTTAGACAAAAGTGATGGGATTGAAGAAAAGCTAGGAAATTTCAATAGAGAAGGGGGAAAAAATGAGAGAAAAATAGGGAAAATAGAGACGGCATTCGACTAGAAAGAATTGAAAGATTAGCAGAATGGATGCACGTCCCAATTTTTGAGTTAAACCCATTCGCCCTGGACGGACCCAGGTTGAATCTACAGCCAAAAAAGATTTCAAAACCGCCTTCCGCCTTCATCGGAGTGAACTTGGACTACAGAGAGATAGAAGTTCCAATCTCTTTGGAAGGTAAGGAAAGCAAGGAGAGAAAACTATATTTTTGATAAGAATTTGGGAGAAAGGAAAACACTTGTCTCTAGTGTAGTGATGAAACTAGTATGGTTGACCCATGGAGAAGAGATGACCGGCTGCAACTAGTGGTCAAAAGGCACTTAGTTGAATCGGAAGAGTCATGTCCTCCCCGTTGTGAGGCCAATTGTCACGAAGTGAGGTGGGCTAGTGATAGTGAATCCACTCTATCATGTCCGGTATTCCTTGCAACGACTCCCAGCCGTGCGCGTTGGAAATGATTCACCATTCAGGGTTTCGAGTTGGACCGAGTTGTTGGGAAACACCTTGGTAACGAGATAGGGGCCCAACCACAACGCATCAAACTTCCCAGGGAATTCTAGCCTTCTCGCATCTTGAAGCAAAACCAACATCCCTGGCGACAATGTCCGCTTCTTGTGGCGTTTATCAAACGCAATTTTCCGGCACCTCTGGACAATCTCAATGTGTTGTGCGCTCAGTCTACGATCCTCATCCAATTTCTCCAACCGTTCCAATCGATGGATCAGGGACTGCTTGGTGGTCAATCGAGTGTCTATCGCTATTCGAAGTGATGGCACTTCAAACTCTATGGGGAGTACAGCCTCTACACCATAGACTAATGAAAACGGAGTGGCCTGGGTGGTCACCTTGTACGTTGTTCGGTAAGCCCACAACGCAGCGGGGAGTTTAACATCCCAATCTCTCTTCGAGTCTACGACCGTTTTCCTCAGGATCGTGGCCAAGGTTTGATTGACCCTCTCAGTGTGCCCGTTTGTCTGAGGGTGATAGGGTGTAGTTTTACGGTGGTCAATTTGAAACCGATTGGTTAAGTCCTCAACCACCTCATTGAGGAAATGTTTGCCTCGATCACTAATGAGGATTTTAGGGCATCCAAACCGGGTTATCACTTGCTCAAACAAAAACGTAGCAGCACTCTTGGCATCATTTGATTTTACCGCTTTGGCTTCTGCCCATTTGGTGAGATACTCTGTCGCCACCACTATGTGCTTCATCCCTCTACTCGAATGGGGATGAATCTCTCCGATGTAATCCACTCCCCACTTCTCGAAGGGGACGAGGGGAAGAGAGACATGAAGTGGCAGCTCTATGCGTAGATCATTTCTAGCATAACGTTGACAAGCATCACAACGTCGAGTGTAACCATGGGCATCCCGAAACATGGAAGGCCAATAGTAACCAGCGCGTAAGGCCTTCTGGCCTGTTAAGGTACCAGAAAAATGCCCCCCGCATGCACTATCATGACAAGAAGCCAAGATAGCTGGAATCTCCATGGCCTCTACACACCTACGCAAAACGCCATCAATGCCTCGGCGATAGAGACGGCCACCTACAAGGGCGAAGTGGCGGCTATTAATGCGCACCTTCCGTCGATCGTTTTTCCCCAAGTTGTCCGGCATTTGTTGGGTTTTGAGGAACTCCGCAATGTTTTGGTACCAAATAGGAGAAGAAGAGACCAGGAAGAGGTTCTCATCTACCAAGCTATCATCGATGGGCGTGGTAATTGGATCTCCAGATAGTCTAGATAGGTGATCCGCTTGCAAGTGTTTCCTACCCGGTTTGTATTGCACGGTATAATCAAACTCCTCCAAGAGGAGTACCCATCGAGCAATCTTACCGCTAAGGTCGGCTTTGTTCACCAAGTATTTGATGGCCATGTGGTCTACGAAGAAGACCACCCGATTTAGCAATAGATAGTGGCGAAATTTCTTCAAAGAGAACACCATGGCTAGACATTCTCGTTCCGTGGTGGTGTAATTTTTTTCTGCCGGGTTTAACTGGCGACTAGCAAAGGCCACGGGGTAGTCCTTCTCCTTCTCTCCAGTTGGTTGGCATAATGCACTCCCTACCGCCATAGAGGAGGCATCGCAATAAACATGGAAGGGCAGGTTCCAGTTTGGAGGTTTTAACACTGGAAAGGTGCTAAGCTTGGTCTTAAGGATATCAAATGCCCCTTGGCACTCTGGAGTCCATTCAAACTTTACCGCCTTTTGTTGCAACCGATTAATGGGTAATGAAATTGTCGCATAGTCAGGAATTAATTCCCGATACCATCCCATGTGACCAAGAGTCCTTTGGACTCCTTTAACATCTGTGGGTGGAGGCAGTTCAACTATCACCTTGACCTTCTCCGGATCTGGTTCCCTACCATGTTTGGAGACCACATAACCCAACAAGACACCCCTCTCAACGGCTAAAAAGATCTTGTCTGGATTAAGGGCGATGCCCGTCCTCCTACACCGCTCGAAGCTTCCTCGAACACATGCCAAATGTTCCTCAATTGATGATTGGGTACTAAAATCATCTATAAACACTGTCATAGATGTGTGTAGGAGATCAGAGAAGGCATGGGTCATAGCCCGCTGGAAGGCGGATGGTGCATTACACAATCCAAATGGCATGACTACATAGATAAAGGTGCCCCAAGGAGTGGTAAAGGCTGTTTTGTGGTAGTCATCGGGGTGTATGGATATTTGGTTATAGCCAGAATAACCATCCATGAAGGTGTAAAGTGCATGACCAGCCACTTCTTCCAAAATGGTGTTAATGAAAGGAAGAGGGAAGTGGTCCTTTTGCGTGGCTTGGTTAAGTTTGCGATAGTCTATGCAAACTCTCAACTTTCCGTTTTTCTTCTTGACTATCACCATGGGGGAAACCCAGTCGGTAATCTCTACTGGGCGGATAAATCCAGCCTCAAGGAGTTTCTCCAATTCCGCCTTAACTATAAGTTGGAGTTGTGGATTCATTCGGCGCTCTTTCTGGCGAACGGCCACTGAGCCTGGAATTAAGGGAATTCGATATTGCACCACTTCTGGAGGGATGCCTTTGAGTTCTCTATAAGACCATGCGAACACATCGCGATACTCCATGACTAGGGCTCTAAAGGGCTCTAATCCTTCCCTTGTGAGTTGGCTCCCAACCTTTATCATTCGCGGCCCTTCTCCCTCAAACGATACATCTATCTCTTGCCAATCTTTTGGACTCGCATGAGGTTGTTCCGTTGGTCCCTTGTACCAGTCATGGGGGATTGGTGGATAGATGGGTAGATCACTTCCCACTTGTATTCCTGATGAAGTGGATTTGAAGTGCAACGGAGAAATGAGGGCTTCTTCATCCAAGATAGGATCTACATTGGACAATTGTGTGCCATCTAAGGTGACACCACAAACATCCTCGTAACGTAGGTCATCTACGAGAATGGCTAAGTCAATGTCCTTGAGAGGATCACCACTAAGTTCTTCCATGAAAAACGTATCCATGGATCGGTCAGACTCAGTGTGCGGGTGCTCAGCCAACCAAGTAGAGAATTCTCCATCATCCTCCCATTCGTATAGACTAGGCCCCAAGCAACTCAATGAGGGAGGAGTGGTGGTTTTTGTTACTTTTGGAAGCGCGAACTTGACCCCCTTGATTGTCTTCCTAGCACCGCGGGGCACGTGGTCTTCATCCTCCGATGATGAGCTAGAAGATCCTAAGGTCTTAGGGAAGCTAGGTTGAATATAAACCTTGGTTAGATTCGACCCCACACCATAGGTGATGTGAGGTTTTTCGCCACTCCAATCTACCTTAGCATTGGCTGCCCTCAACCACGGTCTCCCTAGAAGCAAGGGAAAGGAATTTTTGTTCGAGTGCATTCGAAGCACTTGGAAGGTGATCGTGTAGTCCTCCCCTCCTGTGTTCATCTTACACCCAGAAATTTGGCCTATTGGTGCTTCTGGAATCTGGTTGGCCATGTTGATCACATAAGGTGAGGGCTCTGTGATCTCTAGCCCTAATTGTTCCATGGTGTGAAGAGGCATGATGTTCACACCACTACCACCATCCACCAATACTTTAGGCAACACCTTATCCACTATAGTGGCCTCAATTTCTACCGCACGAACCTCAAATGCTTTTTTAGAAGGCTTCCTAGAAGAGCTCATTCTAGCAGCTAAATTGGCCTTGACCTTTACCCTTTTGGCTAGGGGAATCTTCTTCTTCAATTCCTTTCGTACCAAGGGAGCCAAGTGGATGAGTTGGGCAATGGTAATGTTGGCATTCAACCTATTCAAGTCCTCCCAAAGATCATACGGTCTAAACGTGGGGGTGGATGAAGGGTTTTTAATCCCCATTTCTTGAATGGGAATTGTTGGACCCTCCCAGGTTGGCTCGGGTGTGTGGGGATTCTGGGGTTTTTCACCTCCTTCAGAAGGGGTGGAATCTAACATCAATGGATTTACCGGAGGCACCTTCTGGTTGGCCTCCTTTGTGGACTTCAAGGCTTCATGAACTACATCATTAAGTTCTGATAAGTGTGGTGAATCCTCGAAGCTAGCATCTGATTCCTGAGCTACGAAGGGTTGGTTGGCCTTTTGGGCTCGTGTCAATACCGCATTTACGGGAAGTGAAAGGTGAGCCACTTGATGTGGAATGACAGGTTCATGCGATACAAAATGGGATTGAGAAGAGGTAGAACTCTGAGGAGCTCCTTGAGACCCGAGTTCTGTCAATGTGACGGTGGTAGAGGAAGATGAAGAAGAAGGAGATGCAAATCGGGCATCTTGGTTAGGTGCCTGGTTTTGGCCAAAAGGCACAAAACCGTGTTGGGTTTGTAAGCCTTGGGGAGGTTGGTGGTTTTGACGATGATTATTATAATCATAGTACATGTTGGGAGGATGGAGACTATTGTCATTCGAAGAGTTTCGAGCCCCTCTCTGGTTATCCATGGCTTGTTGGGCAAAATTCCCTCTCATTGGCCTCATAGGAATGACTTTGTCCTTCTCCCTACATCTAATTGTGGGATGATTACCACCGCAATTCCCACACACTACCCCATTTTCCAACCAACAACTCCCAGGTGGATGTCTTCTTCCACAGGATTGGCAGATCTCCCAACGAGGCTGGGACCTCAGACCTTGACCACGGTTAGGTGGTTGATTCCGGTGTGGGGGTTGATAGACGTTTGAATGGTGTGGGAAGGTGGTACAAAACTGCATGGTGTGACCATTCTCGCCGCATGAAGTGCACCACATACCAGAAGAATGCCTACCTGACTCTATCTGAGGAGGTGGGGCATTAGGGTTCTGGTTCCTGAGTAGAAGAGCCATCTGATCTGTCATTGCCCTCAATTGTTGTTGGAGTTGGTCTTGGAACCCTTGCTGAGCGTCGTGGATCTCCTTCTTCATCTCATGACGCCAAGTGGGTCCATATGTAAGAGCGGGTAGAGGAACGGGGGGCCTGACATTAAGAGGAATAGTATTCACCACAGGTGGAGAATACACTGTTGGGCCAGGTGGAGGTTCAACTGAGTCTGACTTCTCCCGGGCATGGATGGGAATAAAGCTAGGAATGCTCTCATTCTCCTTCCTCCATAGTTTCTCGTGTTCTGTTGCCACCGCTGCCACGGTCCTAGCTGCCTCCTTAGCTTCCTCTAAGGTGGTGGGCCTTGTCTGGAGGATTTCCCGTATCGTTTTCTCTAGATAAAACCCCTGAAGGAAAAAGTGTCTCAAGGTATCATCCGTGAGCAAATCACCCACGAACCGGGTGACAACTTGTTCAAACCTACGGATGTAGGATGAAATATCCTCATCCTTCCCTTGTCTAAAGCTTGCCAAGGCTGTCAAGGCTGCACTCTGGCCTACTTCGGGTCTGTATTGTTCCAAGAATGACCTCATGAGGCCATCCCAATCACGGAAGGTGGATGCCGCATGATTGCGGTACCATTCGTAAGCCGATTCCTTGAGTGTGGTTGGAAACCACACCAAGTAGTAACGGTTGTCGGTTATCAAACACGTAGTCAATAACTCTATAAACCGCTCCACATGCATCGAGGGATCCTCATCCCTAGTTCCCTTGAAACTAGGAAGATTTGGGGGCATAGGGGCAGCTTGAAGCCCTTCAGGAACTACAATAGGCAAACCCCTTGGTTGAACCAAGGGGTTTAGGGGTGGGTTGACAATTGGATCTTCCATGTCACCAGGACTAGGAAGAGGGGAAGAGTGAGGAGAGGAGGAAGACCTAAAGCTTGATTCCTCAACGGTTGTACGGTCTTTTGGGCCTCCCGAGTTGGTTCTTGTACTAGGACCTCCTTCTAATGTCTCAGGATTGGGAAATGAAGTTGGAGTAGTAGAAATTAGGGGAAGGGGAAGCGGTCTATAACATCTTCCAGATCGAGTCACAGGGCTCATCTAACGATTAAGTTGCCGTTCTTAGTTTTCTAGACCTATGTGAAGACATTTCGTAAACACCAATAATTGACTTACAATGATTCCAAGTTTCTCCCAAACTCCCCCATGCTGGGAAGTAAACAAAACAGAAGGTTACATGTGGGGCTAACCTCCGGACGAGGTACACCCACTATGCCCCATACGATACAGACTCTTAGTTGGGCTGACCACCTACTTGGAGGTTTCTCCTCGGTATCAAGGTATCCCCAAATTCTCTCCAAGGGATGGCATCACCAACTTAAGAGAAACGACACCAACATGTACGAAAAATCCTTCATTGGTTCATCACAATTTGTTCATTAAGAAGGGGAGAACGTACCTGGCTGCAATTTCACCATCCCTGTTCGATCCCTAAGCGAATCTAAGTGCCTAGTGTAGGGTTTGGTGTAGTGAGGAAGGTTCGTGTACTCACCTTATGCCGTGCTCCTTCCTCACGACCCCTTCAACATGCATATCATTCCATGTATGCAACATTCATCCCATTCAACAACCAAGGCTATTGATAGCACGCAAGTTGCTCTTACCTTGGTGGTAGATCAAGTTCGGGGGGGAAGGGAAGGGCGCCCTTGTCCCATGCCCGGGCACATGCACCTTCCCTCTTTGGCTTAGAAGCTCACTGATTACTTTCAAGCAATCGTGGGAGGGCCTCAACCTTTCACCCCTAAGCCCCCTAACTCAACCAAAGCACAAGAGTTAGAAGGTGGTCCGCCTAACACAATGTGCTTGTGTTAGGAGGTCGGGAATTCCACACACCCTTCTAACTCCCCACCTCCATTACAACTTGGACAAAACACTTCATACAAGGATATATGCACAAAAGTAGTTCAGCAACTTACCTCAAGCAATAGCGCACTCGACTCCCCATATGTGGCAAAAACCACTCCATTCACGGTTTAGGTCAGAAATAGACCATTCAGAACCCTAGAAACCCTAAATTTAGCAATCCAGCAGTAAGACAAACACCTTCCAAGCAATGAACCAAACAAAAGCTCCTCCCGGCGGACGCACCAAATGTCAGCCCAAAAATAAACCCCCTAAGAGAATCCATTTTTAAACCTACGAGGTCCTATTGTTACACCACTTACCATTCCTTATGCTTAACTGTAAACCCTAATTTCTACTGGATTTGGATCTTGGCATATCCATTTATATATTTAGAAATCAATAGTACTATTATCTTAATCCAGTTAAGTGAACTCGATTAACCCTCCTTGGTATTTAAAGGCTTAACTCTGGATAAATTAGATAGGTATGAATAGTTAATTAATTAATTGTTATCTAATTATTATGGCTATTAGTTATTATGATTATTATTACTTATTCTTTATTTATTTATTTATTTTAATTTTTTGTTGTTTTATTATTATTATTATTATTTTTTTATTTTTTTTTAGTTTAGGTCAGCTGATCAGGCCTGATCCAGACCCTGGTTGGAGCAGCAACTTCGGCAGCCTTTATCTATTGATTCGGGACTCCGAATACCAAAAAATTTCCTCTTAAAATGATCACCAGCTCAATTCCAACTTGGTTAAAACACTAAATACCTAATTTGAGATTGATACCGGCCTCCACCAGCAGTCGCAGCAGACAGTCCCTGTGAGTCCCAGGTTTTGTTTTTTTTTTTTTAAAACATCTTAACTTCCTAGGATTAACTCCGAATTGAGCGTTTTCAACTTCTAATCTTATTAGTTTTTCGTGCTCTTGACGATGGACTCCTCAGAATGTCCAACCAGACCTTGAGGACTGCCACATACAGACGGACAGCGGCGACCCAACAACCACAACAAGTATTCACAGCTTCCTCATGAGCTCACACATCATTCAATTGGGAACACCATTCACCAAATTCTCAACGATTCCAGCAAGCACCAACTTACAAGCATCAGCATTCTTGCATCGGCCAGCGAGCAATCATCACCAAGTTTTGGAACCCTAATGTCAAAAAAAATCCTCCAGCGCTTCCGCACAAGTTTAGAGATCCCACAAATTCAATCAACACAAGAAGGAAACCGCAACGACCGCATGCAGGTAGGAATTAGGGAAGGTAGCTTCACCCAGGAAATACTCCCTGGTCCGAGCGCCGCAGCCTCTTCTCGCCTGGATCCTCCAGCTCGAGTCTTCTCAGCTCGCGGCACCTTCACACCACCGCGCGCACACACGGCTCCACGATCACCAACGCCGACCTTCAACAGCGCCTCCACACCGAAGCTCCCACCGCAGGAGCACTCCAGCGCGCTCTCTCAAAACCACAAAAAAAAAAAAAAAAAAAAAAACACGGCTCTCTCTCCCGTGCTCAGAGCCAGACCTCGTGATCACAATCACGGACCCTTGCGCGCACAGGTGCGCCCCTCGCCGAGCAGCCTTCCGGAACAGAGCCCAGCTCGTGCAAGCCCCAGCTCCGATCCCCGCGCACACACACAAAAACAGAAGAGTCCAGCTCTTCTCTCGCGCCGGAGCTCACCCTCCAGCTCCCCGAACACGAGACATCCTCGCGCAGGCAGGCGCAGACCCTCCTCGCGCGCAGCCGGTGCGCTCACCACAAAGACGAGAGACTCTCCTCGCACAGGAGCCTCGCACAAGAAAAACGAAGAAGAAAAAAAACAGAAGAGTCCAGCTCTTCTCTCGCGCCGGAGCTCCTCCTCCAGCTCCCCGAACACGAGACCTCCTTCACGCGCTCAGAGCGCGCCTCTCCCCACAGAGCTCTTCCAAGAAAGAAAAAAAAAAACAGAGAGGCCAGCTCTCCCTCGCGCCCAGGGCGCACACACCACCAACCACCAAACAAAACAAACCCAACCCAAAGCAAAAAACGAGAGCTCCAGCCCTCTCTCCTACTCGCAGGAGCTCCTCCTCGCTCCAAAAACGGCCCCCCGAAAATTCCGTGACCCCAGCTCTCTCGCCAGCGACTCAGCCTGGCTGGTTCTCCTTTTTTTCTTTTTTTTTTTCTTTTTCTTTTGGTCTTTCTCGTTTTTCTTCCCCGACAAGACTGGCTTAGTTTAAATGAGGCAGCCCATGACCTCTCACAGAAGTGCAGGATTGGCCACTTACAGCCGTTTTTGCATGTTTTTAGTTTATTACTAGCATTAACTCGCCGCTTTGCTCCTGACAAGCCTCCCTAAAATTAATTCCATGGTGGCAAGAATTGTCATGTGGCATGTGCATGGGGAAGCACACCCAACCACCTTCTTTTCTTTTCTTCCCCTTTTTTTTCTTTTCCTTTTGATCTTTTAACGACCATTACCCTAGATCTACTACTATCTACTGATGATTTGCAATTTACTTATAACTTCAAAAACTAACCACATAGCTGGACTCCTAGCACCCTAATTAGTCTACACAAATTTTCCTAGCATTTTTGGAGTTCATTAAGTATTTTTTCCGAGTGGTCAACCCGTCGACTAACTAGTCAACCCCTAGAATTAAATAGTAATTCAACTCGGAAAATTCTAGAAATTTTACCACTACTTCTACCTGCTAGGAGACACTCTCTCAATTTTTTCCATAATTTTTGTCCCATTTCTCAATTTTTAGTCATTTTCCAAGGACCTTTTTTTTCCCTTTTTTATCTTTCTCTTCATTCCCACTCCACTTCCACTACACTTTCAAGCATATTAGTAGGGAAGAGGAAAAATACGAACCGTAGAGTGACATCATGGCACTAAGTTTATTACTCTAGGAATTTGACTCTAGTAGATGGATTGACTACTACTTTAACTAAAATTGGGTCAATACTATTAAAAACTCGAAAAAAACAAAGAAAAAAGAGTGAGGGCCCACTTTGGCCACTCACATGAGGCAAAGGCCAACGCTTCCACGGCTGCCCTGATAGAAGTCCGGGCGGCCCTGGAATTTCTCGTTGCCGTAGTCAACCGAAGCCGGCTCTTCACCGAACTGGTGGAGAAGAAGGAAAAGGTCATCAGGGCCAACATCATCCGGATCCTCCTAGATCAAGCAGAGAAGATGGGTCGGACCTGGAAGCAGATGAAGATGTTGGTCGACAACATCACCGAGGAGCTTCCGGAAGACCCAACAACACCTGGACCGGAAGGCACCACGACCCCAACACGAACTACGGCCCCTCTAGAACCACCAACCAAGACCACTCCCGCTCCGGGCACCTCAACGAATCCAAAGTCTCTCGACACCCTGTCACCTCGGACACCAACGGAGGGTTTCGTACCTCCCAATCCGAGTACGAGTGAGATCCTAAAGAAGCTTCCGGATCTTCTATTGCCATCCAATATGCGCCTGCTAGATCCTCTGGCTGAAGGCGAGTTCCCGGTACCACCAAAGTCTATATCCCGGAGGTTGGCGCCCTGACTAAGGAGTCCGTCCGGAAGCTTCTGAGATTTGGTCCAGGAGACTCGGTCAGCTTCTGCGATGGAACTACCAGCACCTCCGGTTCCAGAAGGATCACCGGAGCAGCCCACCCACCGCCGGACGCCAGGACTCCGATGGCTGGTGTTACTCTAGCGACCGGACCATCGACCCGGAGGACCAACCTTTCGCCTACAACGTCAAAGAAGGCGAAAGACAAGCAGTGCGCTCCGGTGGAGATCTTCCCCTTCCGAAGAAGTGGGAGTAATCGAGGCCTAGGTGCTCCGACTTAGGTTAGTTAAGTTTTGTAATTCCTTTTGGATTTTAGATTCTGGATCAATAGCAATTAACGATGCGGCCCCAAGTGCACCCGGCTGCTGACGGAATCGACTGCCAGTTTTGTAGTTAGAGTAGGAATTCCGGAGACATAACTGTTCCGTGATTTTTGGATCTGAGATCCAATCAGGAACTTTTTTGGATTTCTCGGATCTTTTAGATAAGATCTAGCGGACTTCTCGTAGGATAGCTAGGAGGAAAGCTAAGTTTAGAAGGAACTTAGTTAGTACTTAATAGAGAGGTTTTGGGAATAACCTTTTGATCTTGCTCTTCTCACTTGGAAATATACGTTACCATTTTGTACTAGACTTGCTATCTTGTACTTGTGGTGTGATGTGTGGAACCTGTGAGTGACGGATGCATTCTTTTGTGTATGGTTGTGTGAGGGGTTCTTCCGGAATAGTGTAACTCAATTGTATTGCCGGAGGGGGAAACTATCTAGGTCAGTGTCAGGAGATCGCTTGGGAGAGCTGGAGAGAGCTATTGCAGAGGTGTTCCTGGTAGTCCCCAGGGTCCAGAAGTAGCCAGGAGGGGAAGAGATGAACTGCAGAGGTGTTCCTGGTAATCTCTAGTTCACGGAAGAATCCGTGTTAAATTGGATTCCGGTCAGTGCTGGAGTTCTTCCCTAAGATAGGAAAAAGCGTGATACAAAAGATCTAGACGGAATATCCATAGCGAACGGTGAGCCTCTGTTCCGGAGAATTGCAACCATACTCATCGAAATGTTGTTGTAGTCTGGACCTATCTCTGTGTGACCGCATCCGGAAGGCCGTCTGGATGTCGTGAGAGTCTAAGTCTGGCAGCAGCAATCAAATCACCTGTTAGCAGAATAGGGAGAGTGATAGTTAGAATTGGAATTCGGGAGACGGAAGTGTTTCGTGATTTTAGGATTTGAAATCCGATCTGGAACTTTTCCCGATTTCTCGGATCTTTTAGATAAGATCTAACGAATTTTCCGTAGGATAGCTAGGAGGAAGGCTAAGTTTAGAAGGAACTTGGTTAGTACTTAGCAGTAAGGTTTTGGGGAAAAACCTTTGTTCTTGTTCTTCTCAAGTAGAAATAAACATTGCTCCTTTCTACTAAGATTTATTCCCTGGTATTTTTGGTGTGGTATTAATGACTTTGTGAGGGCCTGATCCATTCTTGTGTGTATGGTTGTGTGAGGGGTTCTTCCGAAATAGTGTAATGCAATTGTTTTGCCGAGGGAAAACCATTTAGATCCGTGTCAGGAGATCGCCTGGGAGAGTTGGAGAGAGCTATTGCAAAGGTGTTTCTGGTAGTCTCCAAGGACCGGAAGTAGCCAAGAGGGGAAGAGATGAACTGCGGAGGTGTTCCTAGTAATCTCTAGGATGCGGAAGAATCCATGTTAAACTAAATTTTGGACAGCCGGAGTTTTCCCTCAAGATAGGAAAAAGCCTGATACAAATATCTAGACGGAATACCCCTAGCCAACGGCGAGCCTCTGCTCCGGAGAATCGCAACCATACTTACCGAAATATTGTTGTAGTCCGGACTTACCTTTGTGTGACCGCGTTCGGAAGGCCTGCCGGATGTCGTGAGAGCCTAAGTCTAGCAACAACAATCAAATCACCAGTTAACAACGTAGGGAGTGTGGTGTTCGGTCTCTATAAGTTCCAGACAGTGGGTGCCTAGCCGCTTTAAGTCACAGGGCAGTGGAAAATCCAGCCACTTACACAAAACAGGATCAGTGGACTCCGGCCACTTGTTTATAAACTCCAGGAGACTTTCTGAGGAGGAACAAAGATAAATCAAACTACCCTCTAGCCTTCCGAAAATTACTTTCCGGAAACCATTGTACAAAAATACGACTCCAGAAGGATCCGGATCTTCTCTTCGTAAGTAAAGATGATAGCTAACTCATGAAGGAATTGCTGTGATAAGTTTAGATATCCAGAGTATTTAGAAAAGAACATTAGGTGTTTGTGGGAACGAAAGCGGAGCGGTTACTTTGGAAAGCACTTAGTGACGATTGGGTGCATTCCAGAGGGATATTGTTTCTACAAACTGCAACAGTGAGGAAGTAGGTAGACCAAATGAAGACTGTCTCCATGGCCAAGAGGTAGAAAAGAGACAGAGATGGGCTAGGGAAGCGAGACGAAGAGCCGGCCGCTGTGCTTCTACCCTTGACGAGAGTGCTACCGGAAATCCCTACAAACCCGGACGAATACAACCTTCTGATGGAGAGTTTGAAGACCATGGGCTGCGACAGATTTCTCGATGTTGCTTGGGGCATCCCGGAGGAGGTACTATACGTCCGGGAGCTGATAGGCACTCCAAACTCGAAGTACAAAGGGATGCTGCGGACCTGCGGTCCTCTCCGAAACACTGGGGAGTTCCGGAATGGATACAAGCGTACGACTTCCGGGCCCGCCGCACCATGGAGATAGAACGGCGTGACAAATTCTTTGTGGAGGAGTTCCAAGGGAAGGCCGATCTAAAGCTGGGGTACAGCTTCTAGGATTTGAAGCATCTGGATGCCAAGCTGGTGCTAGGGTTTTTAAACCCTATCTTCCATCCGGAGAAGCCAAAGCGGGTGGTATCAAAGTGGGCGTGCAATTTCCTCGGAGCACCCTGGGGAAAGATACTGGTGGATTGGGGCACGATCATGAGCGAGATGATCAACCGGCAGGTGGCAAACCTCCAAAAGGTGAAGAAACCGGCGATCCCGCTGGCCTCCTATGTGGTACATCTCTACTGCAACCACCAACAACTCACCCGAGTGGAGCTGAGATTGTATAACGAAGTCAACAACCTCCAAAAGTATGGAGGTGAGGAGACGGAAAAAGAGTCCGAAGAGGCAGCTAAACCAGGGCGAGAACCAGCAACAGCGGACACTCTAGAAGAAGACCGGAGGGTCCAGAAGAAGGCTTGAGGCAAGGAGCCCGCACCAGAGACTCTGAACAACGTAGCTCGTTTGAATCTTCCGGCGTAGATGAGTCCGGGCCGTCCGAGGAAGTCAACCAAAACTTCAAGGGGAAGAAGGGGAAGCTTGACCCGGAAGACTCCAAGGGCCAATTGAAAGAGATCGATGACATCGTGCATAGGCTAATCTGGAGGGTGGAAACTCTCAAAGAGCTCAACTACATCGTGACAACCAGCGTGGAACAGGTCTTCCGGAGTCTGGGTGTCGACCGACTGGAAGACGCCATTCTCTGTGTAGAGGACCTGTGGAACAAGGAGATGTCTCTGAAGGCAGTGCATTTACAGGTCACCACCTTGTACACCTCCAACACGGCGGTGAAGAAGAAGGTAGCGCGCTTGCGATACGAGACAACAGTGGCAGTGGTGGCCCGGAAACAGGCAGAGGCAAGAGCCAACGCATCGGCAACCGCCTTGACGGGAGTCTGGGAGGCCCTAAACTTATCGGTGGACATAGTCAACCGGAGCAAGCTTTTTACCAAACTGGTAGAGAAGAAGAAGAAGGTGACCAAAGCCAACATCTTCGGGTTCCTCTTTGATCAAGCGGAGAAGATGGGCCAGATCCGGAAACAGATGAAGCTTCTGGTAAGCAACATCACTCTGGTGGAACCGGAAGATCAGGCGGCCCGAGAACCGGAAGATTTCATGACCCCGGACCGCCACAGTCCGGAGGACCTCAATACTTCGTCACCTTGGACACCGGCAGAAGGCATCGTATCTCCCAACCTCAACACGGGTGAGATATTGAAGACTCTTCCGGATCTGTTGACGCCACTGACAATACGCCTGCCGGATCCTCCTGAAGAAGCCGACCCCCAGGCACCACCCAAGTCTGTGTCTAGGAGACTAACACCCAGACTAGGGAGTCCCTTTGGAAGTTACAGGGACTTGGTCCAGGAGGCCAAACCAACTTTCGAGCTAGAACGACCGACACCTCTAGATCTGGAAGCTGCACTCGAAAAACAACCTCCTCCTCCAGATTCGAGAGCTCCAGTGGCAAGAGTTTCTTCAGCGGTTGAACCGTCGACCTGAAAGGGCAACTCTTTGCCTGCAACATTGAGGAAGGCAAAAGGTAAGCAACGGTGTCCTGATGCGATATAATTCATAAGATAAAAAAATAATATTGAAAAGAAAAAGGGGGAATTTTGCTGGTTAAGGTAATTGTGGAGAATTAGCCGCTTTATCCTCGATTACCTTACCAGGCCAGAAGCTTATCTTAGAGGATCTTTATTGCATCTTGTCACTAACTCAGGGCTTAGGAGCGTCCACCAACTGGTTTTCCTGCTGATTTTAGTAGTCCCCTGACCACGCGAGCGCCAGCCGCTCTGAGAAGCCAAGGAATCGAACCCGGATCGGCGAGGTGCAACGAAATGCTTAGCCAACCGAACTAATCCGCGGTCGATGGTAGTACGTGGGCTCTAATGATATTTAAGCCATTTTCTAACTCTTCTAAGATAAAAAAAACTTGAACAGAGTGTTGTGGTATTATAGTTTGTAGTAGAAATAAGAAATGTTAAGTTTGGCGGTTAGTTTAACGAGAGAAATATAGTGCCAACTTATAGTAGAGTTATAAGTTAGGAAATAAAAGTCAAGCTCGGCTTATGTGGGAAGTTATGGATAAGATTTGGAGGTAAATGGACTTTGGAGACCAAGGGTGAGTAAAAAGGAAGGCTAAAGAGGCATGGGCTGATTTAGGCCCTTGACTTTCCTTCCCTCCTTCCTCGGCCAAAGCCTCCTTCCTGTAGTATAAAAGAGGCTCGGGTTTTCTAGTGTGCCGAGTAGAGGTTTTTGAGTTTTGATGTCAGTTTTTAGAGTGTTGTAGAACTTGTTAATAGCTTCCAACAATCTATTACACGCTCCAATAGTGAAGTGGAGGGCTGCTGCTCCAAGTTTACACAATTTTTATGTTGACTACTTGCAAGAGTTTATCAAGATGAGCCAAGATTTTGAATTTTTGATGATGATCAAGGCTTTACCTATCATTATCTACTGAAGAAGTTTATATTTTTAAGCATCTCCCTTTTCTTTTTACTAAAGTTGGTAACAGCCAAGAACATGGTGTTTTCCATAGGCAAATTCTCTCCATGACAGCGGGTACCGGTAGAGATCTCCCCCTCGTGCAGAAGTGGGAGAAAATGGGCACCGGATGCCCCGTCTTCGGTTAGTGCTTATGTGTAGCATTTTTGGGTTGTACTCCAAACCAATACCGATTAACGATGGGGCTCTAATGCACCCGACTGCTAGCAGAATCAACTGCTAGTTTTTGTAGCATAGGGTAGGAAATCCGGAGTCCGGAAATTTTTTTCAAGATTATAGGATCTGAGATCCAATCTGGAATCTTTCTAGATTTGTCGGATCTTTTAATTAAGATCTTGCGGATTTCCAGCAAATGGGAGGAAGGCTAAGTTTAGAAGGAACTTAGTATTAAGTACTTAGTAATGGAGTTTTGTAAAACTCTTGATCTTATTTTCTTGCGAATAATACACTAGACTTCTTTTACTAGAATTGCTCCCTAGTCCCATGGGTGTGGAGTGTTGTCCTTGTGAGTAACGGATCCATTTGGGTATGTGTGGTTGTGTAAACATTCTTCTGGAGTGGAGTGACAATTTGTTTGCTAATAGGAAATCGGTCAGTACGCGCATCAGGAGATCACCTGGGAGAGCTGGAGGACTATTGCAGACTCGGTGTTCCTAGTAGTCTCTAGGGTCCGGAAGTAGCTTGGAGGGGAAGAGATGAATTGCAGAGGTGTTTCTAGTAATTTCTAAGACACGGAAGAATCCGTGTTAACCTAGATTCCGATTGAGGCTGGAGTTTTTCCCCAAGATAGAAAAAAGCCTGATGTGTAGGTCTAGACGGAGAACCCTCGGTAAGAGGTAACACCTTCCCGGAGAATTGCAATCGTATTTACCAGAATGCCGTTGTAGGCCGGACTTGTCTCTCCGTGACCGCGTCCAGAAGGCCATCCGGATGTTGTGAGAGGTTAAGTCTAGCAGCAGCAATCAATCACCGGTTAGCAGAGTCGGGAGAGTGGTGTCTAGTCACTATAAGTTCTGGGGCAGTGGATGTCTAGCCACTTAAAGTTACAAGGCAGTGGAGAATCCGGCCACTTACACAAAATAGGATCAGTGGCCTTCCGATCACTCGTTTATACCTTTCGGAAGACTCTCTAAGGGAGACCTGAGAATAATCAACATAACCACCGGTTGACCGGAAACCAGGGTTGTCATAACGGACGGGTTGAGGTGAACGGACGAGACAACCGGACGGGCGGTCCGGACCGAACGGGCGGACGATTCAGACGGATTCCCTGAATTGTGCCCAGTAATTTTTTTCAGGTAAGAAATTTTTACTGTGAAAGACATGTCACATTCAGACGTGTTACGCCACAGTGGCGCTAGGGCGAGGACGTCTTCATTGAGGGCATGGATGCCTCTCCCAGGGGCGGGGACGCCTCTATGAGGAGCGGAGACGCTTCCGCCCCTAGGTAGAGACGCCTCCCCTAGGGGTGGGGACGTCTCCGCCCCTCATGTAGACGTCCCCGCCCCTACATCATTCACCTAGGGAACCTTAATGGTTGATGTTGCAGTTTGTCGAGACAGAATTCCTCGGGAATGCACCCAATCGTCACTAAACGCTTCCAAAGTAACCACTCCGGTTTCGTTCCCACAGAGACCTAATGTTCTTTTCCAAGTATTCCCAATATCTAAACTTCTGCAACAATTGTTCAGAAGTTTAGAGTCTGGATTTCCTTTGACCACGGCTTCCAGAAATTGTTTCCAGAAGTCCGGAGGGTAGTTTGATTTATCTCTGTTCCTCCTCAAAGAGTCTTTTGGAGTTTTTAAGCCAGTGTCCGAAGTCCACTGATCTTATTTTGTCTAAGTGGCTGGATTTTCCACTACCTTATGACTTAAAGTGGCTAGATACCCATTGCCCGAAACTTATAGTGACCGATTACCACTCTCCCTACTCTGCTAACTGGTGATTGGATTGTTGCCCCTAGACTTAGACTCTCACAACACCTGAATGGCCCTCCGGATATGGTCACACAAAGACAAGTCCAGACTACAACAATATTCCGGTAAGTACAATTATAATTCTCCGGAGCGGATGTTACCCCCCGTCAAGGGTGTTCCGTCTAGACCTACGCATCAGGCTTTTTCCTATCTTAAGGGAAAACTCCGGCCTTGACGGGAATCCAGGTTAACACAGATTCTTCCGTGACCAAGAGATTATCAGGAACACGTCTGCAGTTCATCTCTTTCCCTCCTGGTTGCTTCCGGACCCTAAAGACTACGAGGCACACCTCTACAATAGCCCTCCAACTCTCCCAGGCGATCTTCTGACACGGATCCAAACCGGCTTCTCTCTTGGCAAAGTAATTCTCACCCTACTCCGGAAAAATACTCATACAACCACTCTCACAAGAATGAATGTGCTACTCACAAAGTCTACACTATACACCAAAAGTACAAGGTAGCCAGTCTTAGTATGAAGGAGCGATGTATATTTCAAAGTGAGAAAGACAAGATAAAAGGTTTTTCCCCAAAACCTAACTCTAAGTACCAACTAAGTCCCTTCTAAACTTGGCCTTCCTTCTAGCTACATCTAATGAAAATCCGCTAAATCTCATCTAAAAGATCCGAGAAATCCGGAAAAGTCCGAGATCGGATCTCAGATCCTATAATCTCGGAATAGTTTCCGATTTTGGTATTCCTATTCTAACTACAAAACTGGCAATCGACTCCGTCAGTAGCCGGGTGCACTTGGAGCCCCATCGTTAATCGCTGCTGATCTAGAATCTAAACCCAAAAAAATGCTACACCTAAACTTACCTAAGTTGGAGCACCCGGTCCCCGGTTTCTCCCACTTCTACGTGAGGGGGAGATCTCCACCGGAGCCCGCTGCTTACCCTTTGCCTTCTTCACTATTTCCGGCAAAAGGTTGGTCGTCCGGGTCGATGGCTCGGCCGTTGGAGAAACCCTAGCCACCGGAGTTCTGGAATCCGGCGGTGCAGGTGGGTATTCCGGTGAACCTTCCGGAACTGGCATTGTTGGCTGCTCCGGTCCGAAAACAGTGTTGGTCTCCCAGACCAAGTCCCTGTACCTTCCGGAGGGACTCCCTGGTACGGGCGCCAGCCACCGGGATACTGACTTCGAGGGTGCCTAGGGGTTGATTTCGGCCGAAGGATCTGGCAGGCGCATGGCCGGTGGCGTCAGCATATCCAAGAGGTTCTTCAGTATCTCACCTGTACTAGGATTGAGAAATACCGTGGGAAGGCGTTCCCACACACTTTCGGACCATAACACCAAATCCGGAAGGAAATGAAGAAAAATAAAAATAAATTAGGTAGTAAGTTTAGCTAAAACAGCATAAATAGTTTCCTAGAAGAAATATGGTCTTACTGCTGAGCCGGAATCTTTAAAATAGGCAATTACAACGTTTTCCCGGAAGTCCGGAAACCGGAGTACAGCGTCATCCAGATCCGGATCCGCCATTATGACGCGTAACGGTATCCATACAAGCGCGTCAGATATATAACGCTGCTGCCACGCCTCGGCGCCATTCTTTTAGGGTTTCATGTGCTCATTATTTTCTTCCCTTCCGCATTTTGTTCACTTGCGATTCTTGTGAGCCGCAAAAACGGCTCACGGTGACGAATGGACCACGCATCGTGTCCATTAAGGTTAACAAGTAGTGGAAATGGGTTATCCCATTGGTTAGCTCATGGTTTTTTATCAAAATGGCTAAATAGCCTTTTCATGCGCTAATTCTTTAATTAGGAGCCACATTGTGGCAACCAAGAATTTTATGAAGTTAACCAAAAAAATAAATAGAAAGAAAAAAATAAGAAAAGGAGAAAAAAAACAAAAACAATAGAAAAGAAGTAGAAATAGAAGTGGTGGAGAAGAATTTACCTCCTACCGAGTCGGGGACCACAATTGGCCACGGTGAGGAAATCACGGGAGAAAAATTAGGAGAAGAGGAAGAATGGTGGGAGAAGAAAAGGAAAAAAGAAGGAGGCCCAAAAACAACCATAAAAAAATATGTAGAAAGGGTCCAAAAGAAGTGGGAAAAAACCCTCACCATCACTTGGTAAATTAATCCTAACCCCAAGCAAGGGGAATTCAATTTAGGTAGATTAGTCAGATTTAGCATCCTTGAATTTAGCTTAATAGCTCACTTCTTGGAGATCATGCACACACATGTGGCATGGGGTTAAAGTATGAGGTTTAGATATTCCTTGGTTAGTGGGACACTCACTTTTGTTAAATGCAAGGGTGGCATGGAGATAAGTAGTCATAGGGTAATAGGTTTTTTAAGAAGAAAGTCATTAATGGAAGAAGGCAAAGGCGGCGGGGAACATCCTTGGGAATGTAAGGAGAGCAAGGGCTTGGGGGGTTATCCCCAAGAGGAGCTCATTCGTGTAGGTGGGAGCCAAAGAATTGGAATAGGAGAGAGACTGAGGAATCGAGAGAGAGAGCCGGAAGCCCCGGCCACGTGAGGAAGTGAAATAGGATAGGAGGACGAGCTGAATCACAAGAGCACGAGCTGGAGCACAAGAAGGCGAAGATCACAAGAGGATGAGCGAGAGCTGGAGCACAGGAGCGAGAGCTGGAGCACAAGCACAAAGACCACAAGAGGACAAGCTGAATTACAAGGGCACGAGCTGGAGCACAAGCAGGCGAAGATCATAAGAAGACAAACTGAATCAAGGGCACGTGCTAGACCACAAGGAGAAGAGCAAGGGCCGAATCACGAGCACGAAGATCACAGGAGCGAGAGCTGAAGCACAAGAGGACAAGCTGGAGCACCAACACGAAGATCACAAGAGCGAGAACAAGAGCGAGAGCTGAATCACGCGCAGGAAGATCACAGGAGGACGAGCTGAATCACAAGAGCGAGAGCTGGAGTACATGCACGAAGATCACAAGAGGACGAGCTGGAGTACAAGCACGAAGATCACAAGGGGATGAGCTGTAGCTGAACCACAAGAGCACGAGCTAGAGACCAAGGACGGAGGTGAATCGAGCTGAATGAGGGAGCCTCTCCTCTCCCCCGGACTAGTAATCAACTCCTTGTGCATGAAGGGAACCCTAATTTTCTAGTTACAAAAATCACGCGGAAGTGCTGCCAAATTTTCACTAGGATTAGGGTTTGCTATCAACTCAACCAAACAATCGATTTAATCTACAATAGTAAGTGAACGCAGCTCGAGGCTCATGCATGGTGTAGCGTTTAAGTAGGGCTAATTGGGTGAATGCTTGTGGTATGCACGTGAATGTGTGGGCACGATTTTGAGTAAACATATACGTTAAGTGTGCACTGCTGGTCGTTGGCTGTGAGACCAGGATTGAGTCAAACGGTTAATTGAAGGCTGCCATCGTGTTAAGCAAGAAAAACTAATAAGAATACAAAAAACAAACATAGAAAACGGAGTCATAACCACGAAGATTATGAAGAATTAAACTCGGGGTGAAAGTAAAAGAAGTCTGTCTGCTGGCCGCTGCTCTCAGGGTCGCACGTAGGTCTGGAATTGGTTGCTGAAGTTTTAATCAAGTTCACAAGGTTGAATTGAACCTATCCAAGCTTTAAAACGTCGAAAACGGAGCTTTAAGGGGAAACTTATGCTTGATTAAAGGTTGGGTTCAATTTAAGGCTGAATTCAGCCATCACAGCACTAATCATCAACGAACCTCCTTAAGTGACCACGCTTTGGGTCACCATGCTTGTATGAATGGTTGAAGGATGGTTGCACAAGGGGCTGTATGCCACATTTAGGGTCTTGTGTTCAAGATAAGCCACCCGTTAGGGAGTGGTTTATTTGGCTCACATTTTGGTGCGTCTGCCGGAAGGAGGCGTGTTCATTGTTTGATTGTGCTAATCATTCCACCGTTGGATGTAGGGGTACAAACGCTAAGAGACTCATGGTGTTAAGAGCGGCATTGGGTAGCTTAAGGTAAGTGCCCAACCTTGCTCATGAATGGTTAATTGATTGCCAATTGTGTGCATGTTTTGAAGTCTTGTGAATGAATGTACGTGCCAAGTTGTGTTTAGAGGTGGGTGTCTAGAAGGGAGTGTGGTTTTCCAACCTTCCAACCACAAAACACCTTGTGTTGGAAGGATCCCCTTCTAGTCTTGTGGCTTTGAGTTAAGCAAGGGGCCTAGGGGTGAAAGGTAGAGGCCCTCCCACGGAGTTCCACAAGGAATTCCAGTGAGCCCCTAGGTCGAAGGGGAAGGGTGCATGAGTCCGGGTATGGGACAAGGGCGCCCCTTCCTTCCCCCCGCGCTTGACTAACCACCAAGGTAAGTACAACTTGGTGTCGAGTGATAGTCTTGAGTGATGTGTTGCACGTTAATGGTGTACATGTCCAATTGAGCCACCGTGGAGGGGAGTTGGAGTCGTGGACGTATCCAAGATGTAGGGGTGCTGATTAGAAAGAGCGTTGCGTACGATATGTGCCCTACACCCTCTCTTAGGACCGCGAGTAGTAAAATAGGATTACTTGGATAAGGTGACCATTTTAGGGATAAGGGAAACCCTGATTCCCCACTTGAGCCGTGTGGAATATTTGCCTTAGAAACGCTAGGGCTGGCCAACCACGAAATTGCTTGTAACGAACCTAGTGCTAACGTGTGGGGTGGCTGGAGTTGCTAAAAGATAAGTTCTCCTCCTCTAAAACATTGTCTGATTCTCAATCGGTTGGCCTTAGAATCGTTAGTGCGATTAGGTCCACGGTCGTTTTCAACTAATGGTGACAGGGTAGCTAGAAATGCATTAAGGTATGTCTTCTTCACGTTGATAACATTGTTCTACACACATTGTTGTATGCCGTCCCATGATTGTGTCGTTTTCCTCCTAGTGGGTAATGCCTAGCTCAAAGTGGTAAAAGGTGGAAGGGGGATACCAAAGACACTCAGGAACCCCACCTTTTATCAAGTTGAGGTCTAGGTCAGCCCCATAGTAAGGATTTGTACCGTGTGGAGCCAATTGAGGAACAACTTTCCAACGGGGTGATGTTCGTGGAGACATTCCTCAATTCGGTTAGCCTTTTGTCGTTTGCCCTTGAAGGGTAGTTCTTAATAGGATTCTTCCGCAGCTTCATCGAGCTAAAACTCCACAACTAAAACTCTGGTCTTGGTCTTGAGTCAGTCCATCCTCGTGATAGTATTGGGAGTAGAACTGTTGAAAACACCCACTCATCGTTCGAGATGGGCCGTGCTTTGTATAGATCCACCTACAACCTTAAAACCTTGGACGGGAAACCTTTTGGGGGGACATGACTACCATCAACGAACAACAAGACCTTACCTTTGGACCCTAGAGTAGATGTCCCGTGCCACAAGGTCCCAAAGACCTTCCCTCACACCACCGTGGAAACCGGCGAGTGAACGAAGGAGTAGGTCTAGGGAACTCACCGAGGACACGGCGGAAGGATTCTTAGAGGTTCAGCTAGAGGCTCTCCTAGCTCCTCCCCTTCCTTTTCCCCCATCTTTCCCTTCCACTTCATTCAATCCGGTGAACACCACCAACACCACTAGTCCACGAGGCACCACCTCAGCCCCTACCATGGCCTCTGGAGGACCACCCCCGGTTCGGCCTCCCATTAACCCCTTGGTTCAGCTAAGGGGTTTACCAATCGTAGTACCCGAGGGCTTGCAAGCGGCACCTATGCCACCCAACTTGCCCACATTTAGAGGAACCAAGGATGAAGACTGTGAGCCGCAAAAACGGCTCACGGTGATGAATGGACCTCACGTCGGGTCCATTAAGGCTAATGAGTGGTGAAAATGGGTTATCCCATGGACTAGCTCGTGGTTTTTTGATTAAAATGGCCAAGTGGCCTTTCCCCTCACTAAAAGAGGAGCCATTTATGGGCAATCGCGGAATTTATGTAGTTAGCCTAAAAGGAAGAAAAAAAAGGGAATAAACCAGAAAAGAAAAGCAAAGAGAGAAGGGAAAAAAGACAAATGAAAATTAGAAAAGAATTAAAATGAGTAGTGGTGGAGAAGAATTTACCTCCTATCAAGTTGTAGACCGTATTCGGTCACGATGAAGAAATCACGAAACCAAAAAAATGGGAGAAGAAGAAGGAAGATGGTGAGGAGAAAAGAAAAAAGAATGGGGCGTTAAAAGCCCTTAAAAAAATAGTCAAAAGGGTCCAAAAAGAAGTGGAAAAAAACCCTCACCAATCACTAAGTAAATTAGGAATTTCCCCAAGCAAGGGAAATTCAAGCTAGGTAGAGTTAGATTTTTTTGCATCCTTGAATTTAGCTTAATAGCTCACTTATTGAGATCATGCACACACATGTGGCATGGAGTCAAAGTTTAGATTTAGATATTCCTTGGTTAGTGGGACACCCACTTGTGTTAAATGCAAGGGTGGCTAGTGATTTATTAGCTTTTTAGTTACTAGTTGTTTAGTGTGACCATTAATGTGCCCACCCAAAATGGCGGCTGTGAACGACGAAGGGAACGACCTTGGGAACAAAGAAGGGAGCAAGGGCCTTGGAGTCACCCCCTTGGAGGGCGCTCATTCAAAGTGTGGGAGGTAGGAGTTAGAGAGGTGTGTGGTAGGAGCTAGAAAACCGAGAGAGGTGTGTGGAAGTGAGAGAGAGGTAGGGTTCCAGATTTCCCCCTCTTGTGGGCTGGAATGTGATTCAATCGTTACGAAAATTGGAGAGCAGATAGATTAGAACGTAGGCTTTCTAACAAGCTCAAGAACGTGCGGATCGAAGATGTGTTGACGAAGATACGGGCGGCGGAGCGAGGACGACCAGCTGGAGGATCGGTGGCGGATCTCATACGGCCTCAGGTTTTCCCTCGTCAGTAGCGGAGTTCTTGTTCAATCGAGCTAAGATTTTAGGACTAGATAGATTAGAGCGTTGGCTTTTCAACAACATCAAGAACGTAGAAATCGAAGCTGTGATCACGAAGATACAAGCTGCGGAGCGAGGACGACCAGTTGGAGGAGCGGCGACGGATCTCACTTGGCCGCCTCCGATTTCCCCTTGTCAGTCGCAGAGTTCTTGTCCGATCAAGCTAAGATTTTAGGACTAGATAGATTAGAGCGTTGGCTTTTCAACAAGATCAAGAATGTACGGATCAGAGTTGTGACGACGAAGATACAGGCTGTGGAGTGAAGTGCACCAAGAAGAGGAGGACGACCACAGCAGAAGAACGACCACGAACACGGCAGAGGGTGAATTGAGCTAGATCAGGGAGCCTTCTTCCTCTCCCAATTGATTCATTATCTTCTTGATTGCATGTAGAGAAGGAACCCTAAATTTTCTAGTTACAAAAAATCACGCGGAAGCGCTGCCAAATTTTCACTAGGATTAGGGTTTGCTATCAACTCAACCAAACAATCGGTTTGATCTACAATAGTAAGTGAAGGCAGCTGGAGGCTCATGCATGGTATAGTGTTTGAGTAGGGCCACTTGTGTGAATGCATGTGGTATACACGTGAATTGTGGTACACGATTTTGAATAAACATGTATGTTAAGTGTGCACTGCTGGTCGTTGGCTGTGAGTCCCGGATTGAGTCAACCGGTTAATTGAAGGCTGCCATCGTGTTAAGCAAGAAAAACTAATAAAAATACAAAAAACAAACGTAAAAAACGGAGTCATAATCACGAAGATAATGAAGAATTAAACTTTTAACATAAAAAGAGGAGCCTGTCTGCTGGTTGCTGCTGTCAGGGTCGCACTTGGGCCTGGAATTGGTGGTTAAGGTGCTAATCAAGTTCACAAGGCGAAATTGAACCTAATGGAGCTTTAAAACATTGGAAACGGAGCTGTGAGGCGGAATTTACGCTTGTCTAAAGGTTGGATTCAACCTAAGGCTGAATTCAGCCATCACATCACTAATTATTAATGAACCCTCTTAAGTGACCACGCCTTGGGTCATCGTGCTTGTATGAATGGTTAAGTATGTTTGCACAAGGGGCTGCATCCCATATGTAGGATCTTGTGTTCAAGATAAGCCACCCCATTAAGGGGCGGTTTATTTGGCTCACACCGAGCTACAATTACGAAACTTGGCCTCGGAGATTGAGGAGTACGTGGCACCAGTCTTGGAAAATTCAGCGGAGAACTTCTCATCATCGGGCGATGATGCAGACGATGAGGATTGCGATGAGGTACCTAGCGACAATACGGTGGTGCTTCGCGGGCTTTCTCTTCCTCTAAATGCTTGTCGATCAAAACGAAAGCGAAAACACAATGAAGAATCCTCAAGCTCAGATAATTAAAAGATGACAGACATGAGAGTACTACAAGTTAAAAGTGACTTTAGTGGTGTGGTGATAGCATGGTACAATAGCACCGCGGTTCTAAAATATGTACTTGGTGTTGAAAGTGCCCATTCATGAAAGCACCACATTGAAATAAATAATTTTAATGTTAGAGCACCTTGGTACAATTGAATTCTTTCAAATTCTCTAAACCTCAGCCCTTTTAAGGGGCAGACGCAGTGTTCGATCGCGCGCGTCCGGCTCCTAATCGCGCGCGCCCGATAGGCAGGTGCGCGCGCGACCCACAATGGAACGCGCCAGGCCCCTAACGGTATGCACCCGACCTTGACGGTACGCGCCCGGCCCTGAGTGCAACGCGCCCGGCTTTGACACGTACGTGCCCAGCCCTGAAATGCACGCACGAGGCCCTTAGGGATATGCGCCCGGCCTTGTATGCACGCGCCCAGCCCTAAATCGTACGCGCCCGGCCCTACATGAATGCGCTTGGTCCAGATTGGTATGCGCCTGACTCCAAATGCTGCGCGCGCGGTCCGAAGGCACGCGCCCGCCTCTTTATGTGACGTGGAATGCCGTCTGACGTGTCGTCCACACGTGTTTTACTAGGGGGTAAGTTGAAAATTAGATTTAGGGTTTGTAATATTTTTTACACGCAACTGTCCACCAAAAAGTGATGTCCGTCCTGTCCGTCCGTCCTACTGTCCGTCCGTCCGCTGTCTTTAGGCCCCTGTCCATCTATGTAGACAACCCTGACGAGACCAATCGATGGTTGTTTGCCCACCAGCGGTTTTCACCATCGCCATTTCATCCATCTTGAAAAGATCATCTACGAGGGCCCACGATTTCAAACCAAACACCCTCTCCTGGTTGTTTTCGGTGTAGTTGTTGTCGATTTTTTGGAATTCCGCCATCAATTGTCGGAACCGATCGACCGTGAAGACGCATGCCAACTTCCATTGATAGTAATGTTCTACCAAGACATCCAAGCGACTTTGTAGGCTTGAATTCTCTTCAAGCGCTTTAGCGAGCTCTTTGCCGCCGTCACCCCCCGCACCCTCTTCTTTGTTGACCATAGCTTTGTCTGTGTTGGTAGGGGCCTCATCAAACGACAATGAATCGTCTTGGATTGACACGTGTACAAGCCCTTCTTCCTCCCGTCGTGGATTCCGATCTTCTGTGGTCATCGTACTAGTTTGAAGGGCAAGTCGGAGCTCCTCCATATCACGTCGTTGCTGGTCAATAACAATGTCTTTATCATTGACTTCAACTCTCAACTTGCGAAGCTCATCGCGCAATGAAAATAGTTCTTTTGTCTTCCCTTCCAATTGGTTCAACAAGGTTTGGATAGTGTTGGCAAAAATAGCACCAGTAGAGGCTTCTAACGTTCGATCAACAACCGCGGAGGATTGTACCTGAGCCTCAACTTCATTCACGGTATTGTTATCGACTACGTTAACCGTTTGTTCCGCCCTCCTTTGTTTGGTGCGCGCTTGTGTCCTTTGGCTCCTTGTGATTGGAATGTGGGATCTGTCAGAGTCAATATCCGTGTTTGAAGGATTGGTCTCGTATGTGTCGACCGGTTCAGTCTTCGCCATCGATTTGCCCAATCCGCCTTCTGGATACCTCCGTGTCCCTATTGGAATCAATCCATTCGCCGGAGAAGGAACTCTTATGCTATCTCCCATGGCTTTCAAGGTGGACCAATCCACCCTCTTGCCCAACTTTACCTCCACATGGACACCTCGCGCAAGGAAGAGATTTACTTCATTGCGTTTGATATAAGGGATGTCGTACAAGACCTCGTATACTTCAATGCACCGATTTTTGAACGCCTCGTCGGTGCACTTCCATAAATTTGCCTTGTGAAAGCGTCGGTGATAATTGTGTCGCTCCTCCGGGAAAGCCTTGTCGATATGGCACCACTCGATGAAGTTTGCGCAATCCTCGAAACTCCATGGCTCCGGAACTTCTTCCCAACCTTTAAAAGCCAATTTAACAGGATTCCGAAGCACATGCAACCTCTTCCGCTGTTTGTTTCCCGATCGTAGTCGACTCTTGTCTCGTTCTTCTTTATTCATTTTTACCGGCGTGGCCATGGGTGGGGAAAATTTGAATAATGTATGTGATGCAAATGGATGAATTCCTCACACGACGCCCACAACCAACTCAATTAAGAGGTGGATGAAGAGGGAGTATGTGAAGCGGGGACAATTAGGGGTGTGCACGATATTATATAGCCGATAGACGAAGCACTGGTCTAGGGTCCCCGGGCAAGGGCGGAGACGTCCCCGCCCTACCCAGGTAGGGCGAGGACGTCTTCGCAAAAATAACCCTACACCATATAAATAGGGGAGATTTTGTCCTTATTCTCTGCCAAGTCTACTCCCTAGGCCTCACGTGTCAGTTCGCTTTGCGGCCTGAAAGTGAGTTTGATGGGTGATCGGGCTTGGCCCATTTATTGTACCCAGACTCTTTGCGGTTTTTTTTAAAACCATCCACTTGGAATTTCAACCACGGTAGGGAGTTGACAATCACATATGGCGGGAGAAGGAAGTAGGTCGATGGAGAAGCGCCCAGTATTTATGGACTTGGATGATGTTGATGAGACGGTTCTTCCATCCACCAACACGGAGTTGACTTCGGGATCATTGAATCCGTTGTCATCGAGTGGGAAGAGGCGGAAGAAGTCACCAAATCCGGACATGCCCCCGCACGAATACATGGTTGAATGTAGAGGGATTGCCGTCCAGTTGTACAACCGTCGGACGACAGGGGCATTGACGAGGAGCTATCTAAACCACAACGAAGAGGGATACCACAAGTTGACGATTGACATGCGACACGAATTAATGTCAAACCTTGATAAATCTGAGAAATTTAATAATTTCTCAGATTATTGGTTGCATTCGGAGTGGTTGGACACACAAGTGACCGCACTGACCACTAGTATCGTTGCGAACTAGTGTTACGTCACAGGGAAGAAGGAGGATGAGAGCACCTCGAACCTGGAGGAGCGCGCACTAGTAGCGAAGATGAGGATGATCTAGGGTTTCGTTCAACAGTACTCTTCTTCCCGTAAAAAGAAACTAGCTCCTTGGAAAGCGACTATTGAGGAGCAAATTTTGGCTCAGTGCGTTGGTGGAACTTTCAAGTGGCTTGAAAGTTGCGCTAAAGTGATTCCAATGCCAGGGTAGAGCGCGGTGGGTGGCTATGGGGCTGTACGGAAGGTGATGATAACCAAATTGGAAAACATTCCAAGTTGGGTTTACTTCGCCGGAAAGACTCTGACCAATACCAACGAGAAGGAGGAGCGCCAAAACATCATCAACGAGGTTAAAAGGTGTCCGGTAGTGCATCCAGGGATCATTAGACTTGCGTACATCCACCCGAAAACTATGGAAGGGTACACGCTCTAGTGGAATGGGGGATCTCTGGCTTCTTTTTGGTCCAAGTTTGACTCGAAAGTGGACGGATTGAGATGCATCCTATTACCGGGTTGTCAATCCAAGAGCTTCGGTGGGTGAAAACTTACCCCCAAAATCGAGTGAACCTCGCGCTATCATTGCTTGTCATTGTGGGAAAATGCGACAACGCAAATTATATACACAATGACATCTCTCCATCGAATGTTTTGCTCCACTTTGATGAGTGGAAACCCGATACGGTGTACATCGGAATTTGCGATTGGGGGCTTTCTAATCGGGTTGTAGAGAATGAGCCATCAAGGTATGGTTATCAATTCAAGGAGGAGCTTCAACAAGAGAGAGAGCGGCGACGGTTTGTGGCACGAGAACTGTTCTATAATTTTGGACCGCAGGACTCCACCAACTCGCTTGAAGTCATGCAACGGTCACACCTCTACTCCAAGGCACCAGATGCATTTGCAGTGGGTTGGATTTGTGAAAAAATTTGGAACGAAGATTGGGACACTTCATATTTCACCAGCAAAAACACGGAGCAATATGTAAATCTGAAGCTAAAACTTACAGCGTTGCAAAAACAACTGCTCGAAGAACGGTCTTCTGTGCCAGATGTTTTAGACACATTAATGAAACCCCCCCACAACTGGACTATGCCTCTATGTTGTTACCGACAATAGTTTTTTGTTAATTAGCTGCATTAGTTTCGCATGTGGTGGTTAAATCGGCAATATGGCATCTTCATAGAAGAATATGTGTACTTGGCAATTGCCATACGTTATATTTTAATCAAAATTGGATACGTCCAAATCTTAAATTCTAAATCCGAGATTTGCATTTGTTCAAGTACAAATAATTATTGATATACTATTGATACACTAAATGTGCACAAGTGAAAGAAATAAATTTATTATTTCTACAAAAATTGATACATAGTGTGGTAAATGGCATTTAGTGTCCGGTTATGTCACTACACTAAGTGCCTCATTTGCAATTGGTGTATGGGTTCACATTTAGTGTATACTACAGCAAACATAAATTTTAGTTTACCAACATAGTGTCAATAGTTAAACACTATTAACTAACTCATGAAGGGGCAGAGACGTCCCCGCCCCTGCACTAGTAGAGGCGGAGACGTCCCCGCCCCTTTATGGGCAGGGGCGGGGACGTCTCCGCCCCACCTCCCTCTTGCCATTAGTCCCCGATCCTACTCAAACATGACCCTCTCCTACGTGGCAGCTATGTGGTGCCAACATGGATGCCACGTCACTTGTTTTTTACCTAGCGGATAAGTCAACCCTCAGTTGACTTACCCGAACGGGCGAGAGCTCTACCAGTCGGGCGTACCGGACGTCCGTCCAGTATGACAACCCTGGTATTATCTTGCCAATGATATTTCATTTTAATTTGCTAATACTTTCAATACTCCGGATATTGACAATTCAACTAAGGTATAGGGAAATGTAGAGAACATATTGAAATGATTAGAGTGAATTTGTATTACAATCCAAATAGGACTTATCTATAAAGTTGAAGAAAAGACCTTTACAAACGAGTAGCATTATAAAAACCAAAAACAAATTATTTGTGCATGTGTAATTTTGAGCAAAAAAGTATGTATTCAAACATGCTTGGGACATCATTTCTTTTGGGGTTTTTTAAAGTGCATGTTGTTACTATTTTGTAATTAACTTAGATTGTTCATTCTTGCGCAAGAATCCCAAGTGTCCCCATGGTTTGGATTTGGAATTGAAATTGGTTACTATCCACTAAGTACTCAAAGATTGAAAATGTGCGGAAACTAGTAGTTGGATTAAAATATCTTATTCTTGAGTTCACATTGTACTATCATGAGTTTAGGGTGTGACAATCTAAGCATGACATGAAAGATGGAGGAATTCTTGACCATGCACAATTTATTTCATGTTTTGACGTGAAATTAAAGACTCTGTCACTTGTAAAACATTGAGACTTGAACAATATTAAAAGATTAAACAAGAAATGGAATGACCTCCTCATGACAAAAAAAGGATAATCAAAATATTAAATATAACTAATACAAAGTGTATCACTTAGTGCATCAAGCATAATTTAATGTTAATAATATAAGTAATTTTGGATTTATTTATACATGCAATAAAGGAATAATTAGTTTTTAGCACGTTCAAGTGGTTGCAAATTATATTTTAAATTCTCAAATTTTTGTACAAGAATGGTAAAAAACATGAGGCACATTACTAAGTAATTTATTTTGTATTGAACGTCTTCAATAAAAGTTATGCTAGCCAAAAGAGAAACTTCTCGATTGCCGGCTGTTTGAGCAACTTTATAACCTTATGCTATGACACACTATGGAATGTGATATTTTCAATACATAGAAGTAATATTAGAACGTTTGATATTGTGGAAAAACATGTTATTTTTCTAGTGACAAATAAGATTATACCCCAATTAGTACATTTTCACACATTGTCACATATTATTGATTTAGGGTACCAGAAATACTTATACTTCATATCCACTGAAGACTAGGAGATTGTCATATTTTTTTGCTAATTAATATTACTATTGGAGGTTTAGGTCTACATAATTTGAAAATCCTTTTAAAATTCAAAAGATTTTTATTTCACATTGTGAAATACTTAACCATAAAGAGAAGTATGGAGTTCAAAATGATTGTTTGAAGAAATGAAAATACACATTGCACATACATCAGCTTGGTTTTTAACAGAGGAGTGCCCCATCACTACGTGGAATGAACTAAAAGGAGTGTGTGCACACACATTAGCTCCAGTAGTGCTAACGTGTGCCCCATCACTAGGTGCAGTGAACTATAAAGAAAACACGCACAGTTTAGCTCTACTAGAGCTAAATTAGAAGGAGCTTGGGAATAATAGGACGTAGGTATGAAGCAAAAGGAAAATCTCAAAAATTGGACATAGTATAATATACATATGAAGGAAAAATGAAATTTCAAGTAGAAGATTGGAAAAATAAGAACATTCTTTCGGGAACGAAAGTGAGAAAAGAAAGGAATATTGGAGAAGTGAAAAACTTAAACATACAATAAATATAGAAATACAAAAAAAATACTCATTAGATATCCATCACACATTTTGCATTCAATGTGCATTACATATTCAGTAAATATTCATTAAATACTCATTGAATATGCGAATACACATTGATTTTACATTTGAAATTTATTAACTATTCATTAACTATTCATTAACAAAACACTAAATATTCTATAAATAATTCTTAAATATATATATATACAAATATTAACTAAACTATCATAAAATATACTTTTAAAAATCTAAAGATTCATTAAATAATATTTAAATATTCTTTAACTGTTCATAAAAATTACAGATATACAAATAGACATTAAATATTCTATAAAAAATCATAACAAAGTCATTAGTTATTGGCTAAAGATATGATTACACATTAAATATTCAGTAGATATTTCTAAATAATATAAAATCAAGACAAAATAATGAGAATAGTTCTGAATAAGACGATAAATATCATGATATATTTTGATAATTATATGTGTTTACTCTATACAATAACAATATATTTTTTGTAAATAGTATTTATAGCTAACTTCTACAAGCTTTCACTTTTTTTTGCTGTAATAATAAATTTACAATGTAGGTATCAATTTGAATTTATAAAAATATAATTTTTTTTCTAAAATTATTAAAATGTAAAAGTATGTTAAATTTTGTGTTGAAAGTAAAAGACAAAAACACAAAGAATAAAAGACAAAGACAAAAAGACAAAGACATTGGTGTAGGAGCCTCAACAGCTCTTGTTGGGGGCCCCAGCGGCTGTTGTTGGGGCCCCAACAACTATTGCTTTGGACCCCAACGACTGTTGTTGGGGCCCCAGCGGCTATTATTACGTGATGGTGGTGGGATGGTGTTGGTTGTGATTTGAATCTTGCAATTTGATTACTGAGATGTTGAAATGGTGGCTCAATAATGTTGAAATGTATTGTATGTCTTGGTTTTTTGAATGCACAAGAAGGTAGTTTGTGTGCACATTTGAATTTTGAATGCCACTTTGTCCTTCCCCCTCCTTGTCTTGAGATCTGCCCTATTTGATGAGGGAGCCCGGTTTAGAGGTTGTCCAACTACCCTGTCATAGTAATTAGTAGCTCTAATTACTTATCTTCCTAAAAACACACTTTTCTTGAACTGAACCACCAAGGACAACATAATTTTTTTCCTCATCTTTGCACTAACCCCTACTGTCCCAACTCAAAATGGCAGCCAAAATTTTCACCAAAAATTGCAAAACTTGCTTTAAAAAAAAAACCTCCTCCATCTAAAACCTCCCTTCAAAAATCACAGTAACGCTTGGGGTAAAGGAAATAACTCCATAGTAAACTACACCCGGTCTACAGTAACTTCCAAAAACAAACGAATGAAACGGACTTCAGATGAAAAAATGGCAGCCATTTGAACTTCCCCGAGCTCATCCAGAATGTCGTTTTTCGACATCAGGGACGTTTAGGGGTTAATATACTAATAGGCTGTTCAAATCACATAGTAAAAAATATCATACTCACAAAAAAGGAAAACTGGAATTCAAAGTAATAGAATCTTAAATCATATCGTTAGAACTATTTTAAATGTGCTTCACCCCTCTCCAACACCTAATAACTGGTGTAGGAGGAACTTATATATAACGACGGTAATGAATTTACACCTTGTGTAATGCAGTAATTGAAATTGTGTCAAGTGAAAGCCAGCTAATCCACTCAAGCATGAAAGAAAACCAAGCACTTTTATCCTATTTTCTAACACTAAACACATGAGTTGTTCACGTCCGTGCAATCAAAGTTTGTGTATTATAAAGAATATTTGAATATAAAAGTCTTAAATGAGATCATACGTTTGAAATTTGAAATATTATATTTTCTTTGACTCTCGATCATTGCCTCAGAATTTACAAATTTGGAGTGTTTTAGGCTCAGAGAAATTGTCTTGGAAACTTACAAGTAGAGAAATTGTAAACGCGTAAAAAACTGAAATTACGAGAAGGTTTAACTTTTCTTAAAAATGAAATGGAAAATATGCAAAAAGTACGAAATCGAATTGATTTTTTTTTAAATTGAAAAGTAATTTTTTTAAAATCGGAAAGTAAATTTTAAAAAAAAATCTCTGAAAAAGTTGGTGCATCCACCATAATACCCGAGGGTATTAGCCCGATATCTGAGGGAGCATCCCGAGGGTATCTAGGCGATCCTGAGGATATCCCAAGGGTATCTTGAGGGTTTCGACGAGTCCATTGGAGCCGTCCTCACGGCTAAGGGTTTTGAATTGAAGACGTCCAGGGTCTCGAATTGGGCCGCGAGCTCTCTTTCTCTCTCTCTCCTTTCCGTGCTCCTGTGCGTGTTCTCCTTCGTCTTCGTGTTCGTGTCTGTGGCTTGTCTAAGTTAGTTTTGTGTTCGTGATTGTGTTTGTCTTCCGCTCGTCCTCGTGCTGCGCTTGTGTTCGTGGTATGCTCGTGTTCGTGTTGCGCTCGTGTTGGTGTTGCGCGTCTGTTCGTGTAGAGTATTGCTCAATTCATGTTTGTGGAAACACTTTCAATAGAGTTTCTGTTAGAGTTTGTTGCGCACGTTCTCTGAGAGGTGTAGACTTAGGTTTTCTGCTGATAGGAAGTGAGGGTTTGAACTGAGTGAGGTTTCAAGCACGTAGAGATTGAAACGCGTGAAGCTGTGAAGGATTGACGTGAATTTCGAACAAGGAGGAGGAACAAGAAGTTGAATAAGACTTTCGACACTTAAAGGTATGTGTACAGATCACGTTCTTGTACAATTGATTCATGGTTTTTCTGGTTTTGTGAATTATATTTGATGTTTCGTGTTTTCTGGTTTTCTATTAGCTGAAATTATGGTGTTTGGTGGTGTTTGCTGTGATTGTATGGTTTTTTTTTTCCTTCAGGCATTTGTTGTGTTTTATTGCTCTTAGTTTCTGTTTGTATTAGGAGTGCGTGTGTTGATTGTTGTTTTGTGGAATTGGTGTTATGTTCTGTCGTAGTGTTGATGCTAGTTCGTTTTTAAAAAGAAAATTAGTTTGAATGTGCTGCTTTGAATGTGCTGCTTTGTGTTGAATGTGCTGATTTCAATGTGTAGAATGTTGAATGTATTCATTGTTGAATGTGTTGAAACGTTCAATGTGTTGAATGTTCAATGTATTGCTTTATGTTTAGGTTTTTCTATGGTTCTGCATTCTGATTGCTACTGTGTGGTTGTATTTTCTGTCTACATGTTGTTGTTTATTGGTTTTGGGATAGAGTGATTGGTTGTTTGATTGATTGGTTGATTGATTGTTTGTTATTGATCTTGCAGGACGTCTAGTTCCAGCAGATTTTGTCTGGGATTAGAGTTCATAATCAATGGCTAAAAGGTAAAATCCATACTCTAACCCAAGAGCCCTATACCCTACACCTAGAATATCATAATACAATACACAAACCTGTAGAAACTGTAATACATAAGCTTTTCAATCAACACATTTTAGCTCGAGTCGAGCTAAAGTGGAGCCATAATAGCACACTGTTGGCTACACTTTAGCTCGACTCGAGCTAAAGTGCAACTTAAATTACACACTCTTGGCCACACTTTAGCTCGACTTGAGCGAAAGTGCGGACAAAGATGCATTAGATCAGTACACTTTTGTTCGACAAGAGCTAAATTGTATAGGACCAATGCATCTTTGTTGGCACTTTAGCTCGACTCAAGCTAAAGTGCGGCCTTAATTACACGCTGTTGGCTACACTTTAGCTCGAGTCGAGCTAAAGTGCGGACGAAGATGCATTAGATCATATTCACAACTCAATAACTCTGCCTATCGAAATAATTGTCAATCTAATTATCAAATCCAACACACATTACCTCGAATCGAGCTAAAGTGTAAAACAAATGACATAAACCACAACCTAAACACCACTACTTTCATTCCTAAAAACATTCCAAAAGTAAAGGTTACCGATGATATCGATGACCCAACTCATGTCCATTTCTCGTTCACCTCTCAGAAATTGTGCATGAGCTTAAGTCCCGCTCCAACCACTTGAAAGTTGAGAACCTCATATAGTGAGCTTCGTGACTGATTGGATTGGTTCGAAAGCTTTTTCACAGTTTCGAGAGTTGAACAAGAAGTTGTCATGAATTGATTGTATGGGTTTAGGAAAATATTACAAATGACTATATTATGTTGCAGAGTCTTACTTAAATACTTTGCATTCGGATACACTTTAGCTCGAGTCGAGCTAAAGTGTAACCTCTCTGTCTTTATTGGATGATCAATTTAGCAATCAAATATTTGTGCTCGGTTTTGTGTGTGTGCAGATCTAAGAGGGACATGATGGTGACTCAGCTGCAGCACTTCTTCCAGCCAAAGCCCGTCGACATTGATGATGACGATGGAGACGACAACAACCACTTGGATTTCTGGGAGCTCAAAGATCCATCGATGACACTGAAGTGGACGCTGCTGTGGGCCCCCTATAGAGATAATCTAGTGTTTGGTCAAACCTTCGCTCGTGATATCAGTCAATCCCAGCACACCGACTTCATGACCAAAATTATTGATGTAGTCCACGAAGATAACGATCTAGTGAAGTTGTCGTGTGAGACAACCACTGAGTCTGTCGATCCTTATTTGTTCACAATTGTAGTGAACAATACTTCGTCTCCATTCTGTATCCACGATTTAGTCAGTTCTCATAGGGGGTCACAATTTAATGATATAGTGGCTCCGGTCGACCACGAAATCTCACAAAAGAAATGGGAGACTAGTAGTGGTCAGCCGCTGAAAGCGAAGGCTATAGCGAATAAACTCCGCGTCATTCTTTCCAGAATGGGTACCTTTGCCGCTCCTGAGAAGGCAAAATTAATCGCGGCGAGGCGCCCGATAGAAATTTTGGTACTTTCTGGGGCCGTGGCCGGTAGCCAGAATATGAATCAAGCGTCGGTACCGGTTAGAACCCCAGGTGCAAGAACAAGTCAAAGCACGCTGCGCAACACGTTGTCTGCTTCCCCCGTCAAGAAGCGCTCAGCTGCCAAGAAGTCGGAGACCTCTTCCAGGAAGAAGACGAAACTTGTTTTCGAGGAAGAGTTGGCCAATTCGATGGCCTCTGCACTGTTGGAGCTCCCTCAAGCACTTGGATTTGGAGAGGTAATCGACTACACCAACGTCCAACAGATTTATCAGAAATTCTGGATGGAGTGTCAGAGGTGCTTCTTCCAAGGAGACAGAGAGATGAAGATTGAGCTTGACATGATGAGGCTGCATATTGCACCGCCGGAGTGGACGATCCGTGCATTCGAACCTCGGGGTATGGAGGTGTTGAAGCATTATTACATTGAAATGCCGGACAAGATGCAGAAGCAGACTTTCTGCGTCATGCCCAAGCTCGATCATATGCCAACGACAGTTGAGGAGCTCAGCGACTGCGACTTCTATATCATCAACGGCCAACACAACGTTCCAGCATCAAAGTTGATGATAAACGGCAACGTCCTGGAGGTTATGAGAAGGCACTTTTGAACATGGCAGTGTTACATTGTCTAGACAGAGGACCCGGAGAAGCTGAGGAAGATTTCCGCGTATTATAATCGCGTAAATCACTTGGTCCAATTCAAGCCGACGTGGGCAACAAATATCCTTGGCTCTCGAGCGTTTTGGATCCAAGCTGGAAGATTGATGCTGAAGCACTCCGCCAGGGGCATTTGCGGGTCTCACAAGTCAGGTCGAAGAACTGTAGAGGAGATTGCGAATGACAAGAAGTTTGAGATAATAATACTAAATCAAGGTCCTGCACATTAGCTCGACTCAAGCTAACTTGTGTGTTTGCACATTTTTAGTATAGTAGTGTATTCAGATTCAATCGCTTTTAGTGTATACTCTCCCGTTGCAAGTTAGCTCGACTCGAGCTAACCTGCATTTTCTAGACCTGCTGGTCACGTTTATTTTCTACTGTGATTGTATACTAAATCAACCCTGTCGATGTTCTGCACAGCCATTTCTAAATGCGGTTCGTGAGCGCTTCGCAATGATCGACATTGCGAAAAGCCAGGCAGCGCTCAAGAAAGCCGGACGGGCAAAGGAGCTCTCGATTACGAACGAGGTGAAGATTATCACCTCGTCCGATGAGACCTTCAAGCTCTGATCGGATGTCATCTCTTCGGCGGCGCAAGGCGACCTCATCAACGTCGATTCAACAACGTCGCCCTTGTCAAAGTTTAAGGACGCCAAGTCACGGGTGCCTGAGAAAGATGGGATTTTGACGCGCGAGTTCTTTAAGTTTTTCGGCAACATGACCGGGGCTGATCACGTAACACTGTGTAAGCATATACTCAATCGATCAGGACCATCGCGAAAACTACCTTATCCTAAGGTGGTTGTGAAGCAGCCGCAATCTGTGCTGGAGGATTGCTACAGTGCCCGGGACTGGGTCGATCGAAGGAAGAGGAAGGAGGTCGCTCGAATGGAGCTTCAATTGATCAAGCCGGAGCTTGCCCTCTTCAACAGCAGTGGAGCGTACAGTCGGGCCAACTGGCAGAAGTTCAAGAAGGACTACAATGTCAGCAAGGCCTCACAACGTACCCTCTTGGATTGGGGTCTACCGGATTCGTACTACAAGGATTCGAGGCTGACGCAGTTTTGCAACTGCAAATGTGAGGATCTCTCTTCGTATGCTAAAGAGTTCTTCAGAGTCTTCATCGATGTGCGGTCGCGATTCGTTCCACCTCATGGGGCCTTGCACTTTTGTCCATACAAGGTGGCAACCAACTTGCTTGAAGGATGGCCTTCAGATTCGTGGCGTAACATGGGCTGCAGCGTGAAGCTCGGCATCATCGATTTCAGGAATATCCCTGGTTTCTTAGGGAAGGCAACGTCGTCGTTGGAGAGGCCCTTCTTCGACGAGTTCATGACGATGTTCGCATCAAAAGGGAAGCCTCCCCTCACGAGTCTTCGAGCGTGGCTCTTCATTTGCGGCGACGAGTAGTCACACCTTCAAGTGACAGCGTTTGCTGACGGCCCGTCGTGCCATACGTACGATGTGTTGCAGTCGAAGTATCTTCCCTCTAAGAACGAGGGCTTGGGGGGATTCGCGCTGAAGAGCAACAACGCTCTCGACTTTGTTCGCCTCCTCTTTCTCTTCAAGAAGGAGCTTACGCAGATCCCGGTCGTGAAGAAGATTAACGCAGCTCCGGAGCATGTATTGCTCACCAAGCTACGCAAGTACAATGAGCTGGCTTACTCCATGAACATGAACGAGCTGAGGATGGAGTTCTTCATCAAGGTCCTGGAGTTGTTCTGCAAGAGGGGGGATTCTGTTGTCCAGTTGTTTGGCGGGATGAAATTATTGATTGCGAGTGTGGTAAGTATCCCTGCAGTTTAGCTCGACTGTTGATATCCTCTTTGACTGTGCATGTATTGTTTCAGAGAGGTCGTCTCTTTTGCTTTTGTAGCCTGGCACTTTAGCTCGACTCGAGCTAAAGTGCCGGCTTATACTTATATGGTTTTCTAGCAGTCGTCAATCGCGTCGTATCCTTTGAAGTTTTAATAGCTGAGTTTTTGTATCAGTGTTATTTTGTACTCACTTTAGCTCGATTCGACCTAAAGTGTAACTTGTTCAATCCATTCGTGTGCAGATGTTGGATCTGGAGGCATTCTGCATATCCCATGACACCGATGAGCAGGACCTTGACAACGCCATGGAGGTCGCGTTGACGTTGGATCGGGCCGATTTCAATGTTGCTGCATATCACATCAACGCGGAGGTCTATTCCGAGCTTGGAGAGGCCGTTGCCAAGGGGAAGGGGAAAGAGGATATTGATCTCGTCGATGAGGAATAGGAGGAGGATGTGGTCCCGAGCCCCCTGGGTGTGTGCCCGAGCTTCAGTACGGCCACACCTGATGCCGATTCCCAGGATGATTTCAATACCGCCACTCCGCCAGAGCTTCATAGTGGCTCTCAGTCTGAAGCGAGAGAGACAATGGGTACCTCGCGGCAGCGGCTCAATTTCTTGGAGTTGGAATTGCTTGATATCTCCGTGAGGCCTTATTCAGCTCCGACCTTGGATGGGGCATAAGGTGAGTATACGAACCTTCCTCACTACACCAAAACCCTACACTAGACACTTAGGTTCGGCTAGGGATCGAACAGGGGATGTGAATTTGCAGCCAGGTACGTTCTTCCCTTCTTAATGAATGAATTATGATGAACCAATGAAGGATTTTTTGTACATGTTGGTGTCGTTTCTCTTAAGTTGGTGATGCCATCCCTTGGAGAGAAATTGGGGATACCTTGATACCAAGGAGAAACCTCCAGGTAGGTGGTCAGCCCAACTAAGAGTCTGTATCGTATGGGGCATAGTGGGTGTACCTCGTCCGGAGGTTAGCCCCACATGTAACCTTCTGTTTTGTTTACTTCCCAGCATGGGGGAGTTTGGGAGAAACTTGGAATCATTTTAAGTCAATTATTGGTGTTTACGAAATGTCTTCACATAGGTCTAGAAAACTAAGAACGGCAACTTAATCGTTAGATGAGCCCTGTGACTCGGTCTGGAAGATGCTATAGACCGCTTCCCCTTCCCTTAATCTCTACTACTCCAACTTCATTTCCCAATCCTGAGACATTAGAAGGAGGTCCTAGTACAAGAACCAACTCGGGAAGCCCAAAAGACCGTACAACCGTTGAGGAATCAAGCTTTAGGTCTTTCTCCTCTCCTCACTCTTCCCCTCTTCCTAGTCCTAGTGACATGGAAGACCCAATTGTCAACCCACCCCTAAACCCCTTGGTTCAACCAAGGGGTTTGCCTATTGTAGTTCCTGAAGGGCTTCAAGCTGCCCCTATGCCCCCAAATCTTCCTAGTTTCAAGGGAACTAGAGATGAGGATCCCTCGATGCATGTGGAGCGGTTTATAGAGTTATTGACTACGTGTTTGATAACCGACAACCGTTACTACTTGGTGTGGTTTCCAACCACACTCAAGGAATCGGCTTACGAATGGTACCGCAATCATGCGGCATCCACCTTCCGTGATTGGGATGGTCTCATGAGGTCATTCTTGGAACAATACAGACCCGAAGTAGGCCAGAGTGCAGCCTTGACGGCCTTGGCAAGCTTTAGACAAGGGAAGGATGAGGATATTTCATCGTACATCCGTAGGTTTGAGCAAGTTGTCACCCGGTTCGTGGGTGATTTGCTCACGGATGATACCTTGAGACACTTTTTCCTTCAAGGGTTTTATCTAGAGAAAACGATACGGGAAATTCTCCAGACAAGGCCCACGACCTTAGAGGAAGCTAAGGAGGCAGCTGGGACCGTGGCAGCGGTGGCCACAGAACACGAGAAACTATGGAGGAAGGAGAATGAGAGCATTCCTAGCTTTATTCCCATCCATGCCCGGGAGAAGTCAGACTTAGTTGAACCTCCACCTGGCCCAACAGTGTATTCTCCACCTGTGGTGAATACCATTCCTGTTAATGTCAGGCCCGCCGTTCCTCTACCCGCTCTTACATATGGACCCACTTGGCGTCACGAGATGAAGAAGGAGATCCACGACGCTCAGCAAGGGTTCCAAGACCAACTCCAACAACAATTGAGGGCAATGACAGATCAGATGGCTCTTCTACTCAGGAACCAGAACCCTAATGCCCCACCTCCTCAGATAGAGTCAGGTAGACATTCTTCTGGTATGTGGTGCACTTCGTGCGGCGAGAATGGTCACACCATGCAATTTTGTACCACCTTCCCTCACCATTCAAACGTATACCAACCCCCACACCGGAATCAACAACTTAATCGTGGTCAAGGTCCGAGGTCCCAACCTCGTTGGGAGATCTGTCAGTCTTGTGGGAGAAGACATCCACCTGGGAGTTGCTGGTTGGAGAATGGGGTAGTGTGTGGGAAATGCGGTGGTAATCATCCCACAATTAGATGTAGGGAGAAGGACAAGGTCATTCCTATGAGGCCCATGAGAGGGAATTTTGCCCAACAAGCCATGGATAACCAGAGAGGGGCTCGAAACCCTTCGAATGACAATAGTCTCCATCCTCCCAACATGTACTATGATTATAATAATCATCGTCAAAACCACCAACCTCCTCAGGGCTTGCAAACCCAACAAGGTTTTGGTCTTTTGGCCAAAACCAAGCGCCTAACCAAGATGCCCGATTTGCATCTCCTTCTTCTTCATCTTCCTCTACCACCGTCACATTGACAGAGCTCGGGTCTCAAGGAGCTCCTCAAAGTTCTACCTCTTCTCAATCCCATTTTGTATCGCATGAACCTGTCATTCCACATCAAGTGGCTCACCTTTCACTTCCCGTAAATGCGGTATTGACACGAGCCCAAAAGGCCAACCAACCCTTCGTAGCTCAGGAATCGGAGGTTAGCTTCGAGGACTCACCACACTTATCAGAGCTCAATGATGTAGTTCATGAAGCCTTGAAGTCCACGAGGAAGGCCAACCAGAAGGTGCCTCCAGTGAATCCGTTGATGTTAGATTCCACCCCTTCCGAAGGCGGTGAAGAACCCCAGAATCACCACGCACCCGAGCCAACCTGGGAGGGTCCAACAATTCCTACTCAAGAGATAGGAATTAAAAACCCATCATCCACCTCCACGTTTAGACCGTATGATCTTTGGGAGGACTTGAATAGGTTGAACGCCAACATTACCATTGCCCAGCTCATCCACTTGGCTCCCTTGGTACGGAAAGAGTTGAAGAAGAAGATTCCACTAGCCAAGAGGGTAAAGGTCAAGCCCAATCTAGCTGCTAGAGTGAGCTCTTCTAGGAAACCTTCCAAAAAGGCATTTGAGGTTCGTGCGGTAGAAATTGAAGCCACTATCGTAGATAAGGTGTTGCCCAAGGTGTTGGTGGATGGTGGTAGTGGTGTAAACATCATGCCTCTTGACACCATGGAAAAGTTAGGGCTAGATATCACAGAGCCCTCACCTTATGTGATCAACATGGCCAACCAGATTCCTGAAGCACCAATAGGTCAAATTTCTGGGTGCAAGATGAACACAGGAGGGGAGGACTACACGGTCACCTTCCAAGTACTTCGAATGCACTCGAACAAAAACTCCTTCCCCTTGCTTCTAGGAAGACCGTGGTTGAGGGCAGCCAACGCTAAGGTAGATTGGAGTGGTGAAAAACCCCACATCACCTATGGTATCGGGTCGAATCTAACCAAGGTTTATATTCAACCTAGCTTCCCTAAGGCCTTAGGATCTCCTGGCCCATCCTCAGAGGATGAAGACCACGTGCCACGCGGAGCTAGAAAGACCATCAAGGGGGTCAAGTTCGCGCTTCCAGAGGTAACAAAAATCACCACTCCTTCATTGAGTTGTTTGGGGCCTAGTCTATACGAATGGGAGGATGATGGAGAATTCTCTACTTGGTTGGCTGAGCACCCGCACACTAAGTCTGACCGATCCATGGATACGATTTTCATGGAAGAACTTAGTGGCGATCCTCTCCAGGACATTGACTTAGCCATTCTCGTAGATGACCTACGTTACGAGGATGTTTGTGGTGTCACCTTAGATGGCACACAATTGTCCAATGTAGGCCCTATCTTGGATGAAGAAGCCCTCGTTTCTCCATTGCATTTCAAATCCACTTCGTCGGGAATGCAAGTGACAAGCGATCTACCCATCTATCCACCAATTCCCCATGACTGCTACAGCGGGCCAACGGAACAACCACATGCGAGTCCAAAAGATTGGCAAGAGATAGATGTATCGTTTGAGAGAGAAGAACCGCGAATGATAAAAATTGGGAGCCAACTCACAAAGGAAGAATTAGAGCCCTATAGAGCCCTAGTCATGGAGTATCGCGATGTGTTCGCATGGTCTTATAGAGAACTCAAGGGCATCCTTCCAGAAGTGGTGCAACATCAAATCCCTTTAATTCCAGGCTCATTGGCTATTCGCCAAAAGGAGCGACGAATGAATCCACAACTCCAACTTATAGTTAAGATGGAGTTGGAGAAACTCCTTCAAGCTGGATTTATCCGCCCAGTAGAGATTACCGACTGGGTTTCCCCCATGGTGATAGTCAAAAAGAAAAATGGGAAGTTGAGAGTTTGCATAGACTATCGCAAGCTTAACCAAGCCACGCAAAAGGACCACTTCCCTCTTCCTTTCATTAACACCATTTTGGAAGAAGTGGCTGGTCATGAACTTTACACCTTCATGGATGGTTATTCTCGTTATAACCAAATATCCATACACCCCGATGACTACCACAAAACAGCCTTTACCACTCCTTGGGGCACCTTTATCTATGTAGTCATGCCATTTGGATTGTGTAATGCACCATCCGCCTTCCAACGGGCTATGACCCATGCCTTCTCTGATCTCCTACACACATCTATGACAGTGTTTATAGATGATTTTAGTACCCAATCATCAATTGAAGAACATTTGGCATGTGTTCGAGGAAGCTTCGAGCGGTGTAGAAGGACGGGCATCGCCCTTAATCCAGACAAGATCTTTTTAGCCGTTGAGAGGGGTGTCTTGTTGGGTTATGTGGTCTCCAACCGTGGTAGGGAACCAGATCCGGAGAAGGTCAAGGTGATAGTTGAACTGCCTCCACCCACAGATGTTAAAGGAGTCCAAAGGACTCTTGGTCACATGGGATGGTATCGGGAATTAATTCTCGACTATGCGACAATTTCATTACCCATTAATCGGTTGCAACAAAAGGCGGTTAAGTTTGAATGGACTCCAGAGTGCCAAGGGGCATTTGATATCCTTAAGACCAAGCTTAGCACCTTTCCAGTGCTAAAACCTCCAAACTGGAACTTGCCCTTCCATGTTTATTGCGATGCCTCCTCTATAGCGGTAGGGAGTGCATTATGCCAACCAACTGGAGAGAAGGAGAAGGACTACCCCGTGGCCTTTGCTAGTCACCAGTTAAACCCGGCAGAAAAAAATTACACCACCACGGAACGAGAATGTCTAGCCATGGTGTTCTCTTTGAAGAAATTTCGCCACTATCTATTGCTGAATCGGGTGGTGTTCTTCGTAGACCACATGGCCATCAAATACTTGGTGAACAAAGCCGACCTTAGCGGTAGGATTGCTCGATGGGTACTCCTCTTGGAGGAGTTTGATTATACCGTGCAATACAAACCGGGTAGGAAACACTTGCAAGCGGATCACCTATCTAGACTATCTGGAGATCCAATTACCACGCCCATCGATGATAGCTTGGTAGATGAGAACCTCTTCCTGGTCTCTTCTTCCCCTATTTGGTACCAAAACGTTGCGGAGTTCCTCAAATCCAACAAATGCCGGACAACTTGGGGAAAAACGATCGTCGGAAGGTGCGCATTAATAGCCGCCACTTCACCCTTGTAGATGGCCGTCTCTATCGCCGAGGCATTGATGGCATTTTGCGTAGGTGTGTGGAAGCCATGGAGATTCCGGCTATTTTGGCTTCTTGTCATGATAGTGCATGCGGGGGGCATTTTTTTGGTACCTTAACAGGCCAGAAAGCCTTACGCGCTGGTTACTATTGGCCTTCCATGTTTCGGGATGCCCATGGTTACACTCGACGTTGTGATGCTTGTCAACGTTATGCTAGAAATGATCTACGCATAGAGCTGCCACTTCATGTCTCTCTTCCCCTCGTCCCATTCGAGAAGTGGGGAGTGGATTACATCGGAGAGATTCATCCCCATTCGAGTAGAGGGATGAAGCACATAGTGGTAGCGACAGAGTATCTCACCAAATGGGCAGAAGCCAAAGCGGTAAAATCAAATGATGCCAAGAATGCTGCTACGTTTTTGTTTGAGCAAGTCATAACCCGGTTTGGATGCCCTAAAATCCTCATTAGTGATCGAGGCAAACATTTCCTCAATGAGGTGTTTGAGGACTTGACCGATCGGTTCCAAATTGACCACCGTAAAACTACACCCTATCACCCTCAGACAAACGGGCACACTGAGAGGGTCAATCAAACCTTGGCCACGATCCTGAGGAAAACGGTCGTAGACTCGAAGAGAGATTGGGATGTTAAACTCCCCGCTGCGTTGTGGGCTTACCGAACAACGTACAAGGTGACCACCCAGGCCACTCCGTTTTCATTAGTCTATGGTGTAGAGGCTGTACTTCCCATAGAGTTTGAAGTACCATCACTTCGTATAGCGATAGACACTCGATTGACCACCAAGCAGTCCTTGATCCATCGATTGGAACGGTTGGAGAAATTGGATGAGGATCGTAGATTGAGCGCACAACACATTGAGGTTGTCCAGAGGCGCCGGAAAATTGCGTTTGATAAACGCCACAAGAAGCGGACATTGTTGCCAGGGATGTTGGTTTTGCTTCAAGATGCGAGAAGGCTAGAATTCCCTGGGAAGTTTGATGCGTTGTGGTTGGGCCCCTATCTCGTTACCAAGGTATTTCCCAACAACTCGGTCCAACTCGAAACCCTGAATGGTGAACCATTTCCAACACGCACGGCTGGGAGTCGTTGCAAGGAATACCGGACATGATAGAGTGGATTTATTATCACTAGCCCACCTCACTTCGTGACAATTGGCCTCACAACGGGGAGGACATGACTCTTCCGATTCAACTAGTGCCTTTTGACCACTAGTTGCAGCAGGTCATCTCTTCTCCATGGGTCAACCATGCTAGTCTCATCACTACACTAGAGACAAGTGTTTTCCTTTCTCCCAAATTCCTATCAAAAATATATTGTTTTCTCCTTGCTTTCCTTACCTTCCAAAGAGATTGGAACTTCTATCTCTCTGTAGTCCAAGTTCACTCCGATGAAGGCGGAAGGCGGTTTTGAAATCTTTTTTTGGCTGTAGGTTCAACCTGGGTCCGTCCAGGGCGAACGGGTTTAACCCAAAAATTGGGACGTGCATCCATTCTGCTAATCTTCCAATTCTTTCTGGTCGAATGCCGTCTCCATTTTCCCTATTTTCTCTCATTGTTTCCCCCTTCTCTATTGAGATTTCCTAGATTTTCTTCAATCCCATCACTTATTTCTAACTTCCTAGTTTTCTTCCAAATTCCTTAAAACGTCTTCCTCCATCTTTCTATTTTTCGTTCCAATGACCGTGTGCCGTAGTGAGCAAGAGGTCTAGGTCCACTCTCCTCTTACGAGTCGGCCCAGATGGTCGCCATGTGTGAGTGGCCAAAGTGGGCCCTCACTCTTTTTTCTTCATTTTTTCGAGTTTTCTTGATAGTATTAACCAAATTTTAGCTAAATTGGTGGTCAACCCACCTATTAGAGTCAAAGTCCTAGATTAATAGGCCTAGTGCCATGATGGGACACTAAGTTCCCTATTTTTTCCTCCTCCCTACTAATATACTTAAAAGTGTAGTGGAAGTGGAATGGACATGAAGAGAAAGATAAAAAATGGGAAGGAAGTCCTTGGAAAATGACCAAAAAAATTGAGAAATGGGTAAAAAATATGGAAAAATAAAATGGAAGAGTGTCTCCTAGAAGGTAGAAGTAGTGGTAAAATTTCTAGAATTTTCCGAGTTGAATTGCTATTTTACTCTAGGGGTTGACTAGTTGATCGACGGGTTGACCACTCGGGAAAAATACTTAAGGAACTCCAAAAATGCTAGGAAAATTTAGGTAGACTAATGAGGGTGCTGGGAGTCCAGCTGTGTGGTTAGTTTTTGAAGTTATAAGTAAATTGCAAATCATCAGTAGATAGTAGTAGATCTAGTGTAATAGTCTTTAAAAGATCAAAGGGAAAAGAGAAAAAAAAAAAAGAGGAAGAAAAGAAAAGAAGGTGGTGGGTGTGCTTTTCCATGCACATGCCACATGACAATCCTTGTCACCATGGAGTTAATTTTAGAGCGGCTTGTCAGGAGCAAAGCGGCGAATTAATGCTCGTGATAAACTAAATACATGCAAAAACGGCTGTAAGTGGCCAATCCTGCACTTCTGTGAGAGGTCATGGGCTGCCTCATTTAAACTAAGCCAGTCTTGTTGGGGAAAAAAACGAGGAAGATCGAAAGAAAAAGAAAAAAAAAGGAAAAAGATAGAAGCCAACCAGGCTGAGTCGCTGGCGAGAGAGCTGGAGCTCTCTGGATTTTCGGGGGCCGTTTTTTAGAGTGGGAGAGGAGCTCCTGTGAGCGAGAGGATCGAGAGCTGGAGCTCTCATGTGTTGCTTTGGTTTTGTTTTTTTTTGATGTGCGAGCGCCGCGAGTGTGCGGCGGGAGGCACTTGTGTGTGCGCGAGAGCTGGGGAATCGGGAGCTGGGCTCTCTGTTCCGGGTTGCTGTGGTCTTCCTTGTTGATGTGAGGTGCGCGCTGGGCACGCAAGGGAGAATCGTATGTGGGTTCCGTTTCCGGGGAACTGTTGGGAGAGGAGCTCCTGCGAGCGGTAGAGCTGGGAATCGGGAGCTGGGGCTCTCTGTTTATTTTGTTTTTTTTGTTTTTTTTTGCCGTTTTCTTGGTGAGGCGCCTGTGTGTGCGCGAGAGCGGCATGTGTGCGCGAGGAAGGCCTGTGTGCGCGAGGAAGGCCTGTGTGCGCGAGGAAGGCCTGTGTGCGAGAGGAAGGCCTGTGTGCGCGAGGAAGGCCTGTGTGCGCGAGGAAGGCCTGTGTGCGCGAGGAAGGCCTGTGTGCGCGAGGAAGGCCTGTGTGCGCGAGGAAGGCCTGTGTGCGCGAGGAAGGCCTGTGTGCGCGAGGGCCGGAGGATCCAGAGGAGTGCGCCGGAGTGCACGAAGGAGCTGGCTCGAGCTGGAGAAGACTCGAGGAGGAGGATCGATCTGGAGGGTGCCGGCGTTTGTAAATGCCTCTGACCACAGGTGTTGTGTCGAAGTGTGAGTCTGGTGTGAATTGCCAGAGGTTGCCACCCGGCTTGTTGCGGAGCTGCGTGCAAGGACTGTGGAGCTGGAGGTGTCTGTGCGAGAGATCAAGAGCCTGCGCGCGCAATGCGATCCGGTGAGAAGGTGCTGGAGAGCTGCGAGGAGCAAGGTGTAAAATTCTGGTGGCCGAATCTCATGCGGAAGCGCTGGTAAATTTTTGCCAGAATTAGGTATTTGGCCACAAGTTCCATCAAAGCTGAACCGGTCCACAGCCCATGGATTCTATTTTGAATGCATAAGGTCGTTTTTGGGATCATGATGATGTGGTGAGGTCGTTGGTGCATGGAATTTGCTTGTGTGGGTGGTTTCTATGTCTTCGGCCTGCTGATTCTGGTTCTAAGTGGTCCATTCAAGTTGGAATTGAGCTACTGGTCATTTTAAGGGGAAATTTTTTTGGATTCGGAGTCCCGAATCAGAAGATAGAGGCTGCCGAAGTTGCTGCCCCAAAACAGGACCTGGATCAGACCTAATCAGCCGACCTAAACTCAAAAAATAAAAATAAATTAAAAAATAAATAAAAATAAATAAAAAATAAAATAGATAAATAATAATAATCACAATAAATAATAACCGTAATAATTAGATAACAAATAATTAAATAATTATTTATACCTAATTAATTTATCCAGAGTTAAGTGTTTAAATTCCAAGGAAGGGTCAATCGAGTTCACTTAACTGGGTTAAGATAGTAGTACTATCACTTCCTAAATATATAAATGGATATGCCAAGATCCAAATCCAGTAAAGGCAGAATGCATGGTTAAGCATAAGGAATGGTTTAAGTGGTGTAAGAATAGGACCTTGTGGGTTTAAAAATTGATTCTCTTAGGGGGTCTATTTTTGGGCTCACAGAGCTGCTTCAGCATGTGGCATGGAAGGCCACTCGGATCAACCAACACCTCAACGACAACACCTCCATGATAAACGCCATCATGGGGGAGCTCTGGGTCGAGAATTCGGAGGAGATCATGCCACGACTGAAGAGCCTCCGGGAGAGTGTCTTCCGACTCAAGCAGATGGAAGTGTAGCATCGAACCCTTCTCCTAGCCCGGGCAAAATTGCACCAGGATCTATCGAAGGCGGATGTAGCGCTGAAGGAAGCCCAAGTAGCCCGGAAGGCAGCAGAAGACAAGGTTGTCACATCAGCTCAAGTCCTTGGTGAAGTCCGGGAAGCGCTGAGTTTTTCGGTTGACACCGTCAACCAGAGCATCCTCTTCAACGAGCGCTTGGAGAAGGAGGGTAAGATAAACAAGAGTCAGATCATCCGGTTCCTTATGGACCACGCCCACAAGATGGAGAAGATGTGGGAGCAGATGCAACTGCTGGCCAGCAATGTAGCCAACACCGTCATTCAAAAGAAGCCGGAGATGCCAACCCCCACCATCGACCTTACCTCGTCCCCGGAGGCAGCCGGAGCTTCACGACAAGCACCTGAAACCTTTGAGAAAGGTAAGCGACCTATGGATGAGGCGGTAGACACACCGGACGCAGCTTCTCCCAGACCCTATAGCATGGCGCCTCCCAACAGTCCGGAGTGAGCTAAGAAGACTCCTCTTCCGTCAGCGTTGTTTCAGCCTTCAGGGGACTCCACCCGCCTTCCGGATACCGTTTTTTTTACCTACCTCCAGCCACCGGAAGACGACCTCTCTACTATCCAGGGGCCATCCGGACGCAGCCACCAGCCCCAAGACAGCACTGGGAACCCCTACCAGCACGTCAGAGAAGGCCACGCAGGCGACACCTTCAACCGACCAACCAGAGCCGGAAACCCCAACTTTCGGAAGTGGACCGGTACCGGATCCAACTCCGGAGACAACTAGCGGTAGGAAGCAAACGGTAGGAGCATCTCCGATGCGCCGGAGTAGACAGAACAAGAAGACCCTTTAGTTAGATTTAGTATCGAAGATTTGTTAGTTCTGGTTGTTAGGTTTGTTGTAGCGATTAACGATGGGGCTCGTGATTGCACCCGGCTACCAACCTATCTGTTAACCGAAAACTAGAATTGTTGATCGGCGGAAATTCCGGATCTGAGATCCATAATTTTCGGATCTCAGGTTTGGAATCCCGGACCTTTAGGTATAAGATTTTCTTCAGGATAGGATTTTCCAGATTTCTTGCGGATTAGGTAATACTATGATTAGGTAGATTAGCTAATATTTAATGAAATGAGTTCCCTCAACTCATGGACCATGGTTTTTTTTTTCCTTTACGTTGAATATATTTCAGAGCTATTACTAGATTTGCTACCTAGTTCTTGTAACAAGAGTTGTTTTCTTTGTAAGGTACAAGGTCCGTTGTTGTAGTACTTGTTGTGAAAAATACTTTGAAGAGAGTGGTATTTGATCGTACTTAGGAGTGAGCCGGTTGGGATTCACATCAGGGGAGCGCCTAGAAGAGCTGAAGGGGATTAGAGAAGTGTTCCTGGTCACCTCCAGGGTCCGGAAGAAGCCAGGAGGGGAAGAGATATATTGCAGAGGTGTTCTTGGTAGTCTCTAGGGTACGGAAGAATTTGTGTGTACCTGGATTTTGGTCAAAAGCCGGAGTTTACCCCCACCATAGGGAAAATCCTGCTATGTGAGTCTAGGAGTCCTCTCTAGTAAACTATGTCACTTTCTCCGAAAGTCTACAACAGTGCTACCGGAACGTTGTTGTAGTCTGAGCTTGTCTCTGCGTGACTGCGTTTGGAAGGCCTTCCGGATGTCGTGAGAGTATAAGTCCAGTAGCAACACTCAATCACCGGTTAGTAGAGTAGGGAGAGTGGTTGTCCGGTCACTATAAACTCCGGGACAGTGGAGAATCCGGCCACTTACACACAATAGGATCAGTGTCCTTCTGGTCACTCGTTTAAACCTTTCGGAAGCCTCTCTAAGGAGGAACAGAGGTAAATCAAACTACCCTCTAGTTACCAAAAACCATTTCCGGAAACTATTGTGTATATCTTTGAGAAACTTGTTCTGGCAAGCTTTGTATGAGTTCCGGAATCCGGAAGGATCCGGATACGTTATTGAATAGAATGGCTAACCTAGGTGATTGATTGTTTAGTTGTTTTTGATAGTCTGAAAGGATTAATAGATCTTTGTGGGAACGATATCGAAGTGGTTTACTTTGGAAGTACTTAGTGACCATTGAGTGCATTCTGGAGGCAACGACGCTAGTTTGTGAGCGATGAGCGGTGAGCGATGAGCGGTGAGCGATGAGCGGTGAGCGATGAGCGGTGAGCGATGAGCGGTGAGCGATGAGCGGTGAGCGATGAGCGGTGAGCGATGAGCGGTGAGCGATGAGCGGTGAGCGATGAGCGGTGAGCGATGAGCGGTGAGCGATGAGCGGTGAGCGATGAGCGGTGAGCGATGAGCGATGAGCGGTGAGCGGTGATTTCATGAGCGGTGAGCAGAAAGTTACTGAAAATAAATAATTTTTACCAAAAACAAAAGTATATTCGAATATTTTTCGAATATTTCTATTATTAAATTTTTTTCCTGCCTATAACCCTAGGTTGTCGGATTTTGAGGCCTTCATTTGCAAAACATAAGGACTATCAATTTGACCTATAGTAGTAAATATGCTTTTGGTATCCTCTATAGGAAACGATTGACTCCCTTGTCCATGACTTTCTTGATCTCGTTGAAGCTGAAAGTGGGGGCATGGACAAAATGGTCATCCTCGTGATCGAGATTGCACACCACACGGAAGATGTAGTAGAGGTGCTTGCAGTGGTACCAAGCGCCTCTCTTCTTGGTCCGTGCCAACATGTCCTTGAAATCTGCACATGAACAATCGGGGAGAGGGCCGATTGTCAACCAATACTCGGCTGTGGTCTGCGCCTTTTTTGAGTGAAGCAAGATGATGCATCCATTTGCCGGATACGGAATTGGAATAATCTGCGAGATGTGAGCATCAAGAATACCAGCTCACTCCCAACGATTTCTTTGCTTCACCGAGACCTTGGCGTTTGGGAGACGGCGAATGTGGCGACAACCGCAAGTCGTTGGATGTGCATTGGGTTCAGAAGGTAGTGGAATAGCACTAGGATGTGCAGCTCGATTGGATGCGTCTCCAAACAAACGCCTTGGTGAAACTTCTCGGTGTTCTTCAAGCTGGAATCCAGCTTCCTCCACTCTAAGAATCTCAGTCTTCGTGAGATTAGTGCCCTTCAGTACAGGCCATACTCTGGGGATAGGAGGTCGGTCGTTCACCCACTTCCTCTTCGTTCCCTTTACACAACGTTCGATGTCATCCGCACAGTGGAAGAACTCCATGACCTAGTCCTTCAATGTCCTTCGAACGTGTAAAATTCCAGAATAGGTAGGAGCAGGAGTACTTTTACCAAGACGCACAATCTTCTCCTTGCACGTCTTTCCTGTCCGGGCCTGTTTAGCAAAGCAACTCTTCCCTGAATTTTTAGGGAGTCGAGGGTACCCTCTTTCAAAAACCAAGTCTTTTGATCATCCACAAGTATACTAAGTTGAAGCATGGTATAGCTAATATTTCCAGCATCATCTAAAATCTCTTCCTCTATATGGATAGTATCTACACAGTAGCCAAAACGAAGTGCAAGGAGCGATGAAGTAACCAAGGCAAGCCCATCAATTCCTAAAGGGATTCGGATTGGAATGAAATGATCATCAGTTCTAAGTGTTGCCATTGAATAGCCAAACTTTGAGAAGAGTCAAAAGGTGGGGAGGAAGCCTAAAGAGAGTGACAAGTGTTGTGGAGCAGTTGTATTTCTTGAAGACTTGAAGTTGAGAAAAGGGGCACATCATGGGACGGCGTGACGTTAGACGGGCAAAAAATTGAGATTTAGTAGATAGTAAACGCACTATACGTTGTATCTACTATTAGATGATGCACGATGCAATGACGGCTGCTGACAGTTGTTCCTTCAAAAATGATTTTAGGTGGATTGGTTCAAAGAGTAATAAAAGTCTCCATTATAGAGTTGGGATGAAGGTTAGAAGTCCCTAATTAGTCAAGAAGATTCAGGATTTGAAAATGATCTAATGAAAGAATGAGTAATGTAATGGAAAGTGCTATGATTTAATGTAATACTCCAGTGTAGATTTTACTAGATATGTCAGAGTGTATGGTGTTTCTTTGTATGCAATAAATAGTTGGTTGCTAACAAAACGTGGTAGCTCTAAAACAGATCGCCATATTACACTACGGGAAATCGGCCTATAAATGACTACAGCACAAATGACTAGCCAAAAAACAATCACTACAGAATTACTCAGGATCTGCAGACGCTGCCCGGATCTAGCTAGTTAGCTGCCTTAGTCATTTTACAGTAATTTAAGTTTTTGCGGGCAAAGAGATGATGAAAACCATGTGACGGCCAACATCGTTCATATCGTCATCCCAGTGTTTTTATCCATGCTTCATCCAGTAGTGTTGACGTGGCAAGAAGGTGACTGACTAGGGTTGTGCCTTAGTGATTCATTAGTGATACGTTTGAAAAGAATTATTCTCTCACTAGAAAATAACTAACTATAGTAATATGTTTGAACTCAAAAACAATTCATGGGTATTTTTAGAAAATTGTTGAAGTAGATGGATGTCTACTTCTGTTGGACATTGCTGATGTGGCAAATAGGTGATGACTTGGATTGTATTCCAGTAATTTCTTAGTAATACATTCGGCACAAATTACTGCGTCACTAAAATATTACTTAGTGCAGTAATATATTTAATAACTAAAAAATAACTCGGGGATACTTTTTAGAAAGTTGCTGACGTAGATGGATGTCTACTTCTGTTTGACATTACTGATGTGGCAAATAGGTGGTGACTTGGATTGTGTTTCAATAAATCTTTAGTGATACCCTTCAGACAAATTACTGCATCACCGGGAAATAACTCGACAGAGTAATATATTCTATAACTGAAAAATACCCGGCACCCAACCACAGTCAAATCTAGGGTTTGGCGCTAGTACTTCCTCTTGGCAGCAGTTGCTCTGCTGGTTTCTGAAGCGGATTGTGAGTTCGGTGAATGGGTTGAGATTCCGTTGGTCGATGGTGTGGGTTTTTGAATGGGATTGAGGTTGGATTATGAGTCTTGAGGTGAGTATCTCGAGAGAATTGTGTGTTTCGTTGAATGGGTTGGAATTCGGTTGTTGATTGGTATGAAAGCTCTGGTGTAGTTGTTTTTTCATGTTGAATGTATGAATGGAGTTGAGCTTGAAGAGTTCGAGTTCCGTGAATGGGCTAGTTGGGGAATGGGTTGTGAAGGGTGAGAAGGGCCTTGAAGAGAAGCAAAACTGGGAAGCATTCATTCCAAAACTCAATTGGTTTGCTACTTTTCAATTGTGTTGCTCGTTTTTTTGAGAATGGGTGTTTGGATTATTGCTTTTCAGTTTTGTGTTTGAATTTGCTGCGCTAGGTTCCACAATTGGGTTGACTTGGGATTTTAGGATTTGAGGAATAGCTGAGTTGTCGAGGTTTTAGGCTGATTTTTGTGATTTTTGTGGGTGAAGCGAGATCGAGTACGCGGAGCCAGAGGAGGGAGTGGTGGTCATGAGGTCATGAGGACATCGTTGTGAGGTCATGCATATTGTAACTGTCAGATATGCGTTGGTACCTAAAGAATGTAAGGTCATGTGCGAGCTCTGGTGGAATGCCGATCCCTGAACATCAACTCCAATGTAAGTACACATTCTCACTAGTGCATCGAACTGGAGTTCGTTTTACTTGATTCGACCTCTTCAATCTACTGAATGGTGTGCCATATGCTGAATGGCGAATCTTCAATGTTGAATTCTCAATGGTGTCTCTTCAATCTTATCATTATGATCACCATTAACTGCATATGTGTATCTATCAAAGCTTGAGTTCGTTTCATGTCATTTGAGTTTTCCATTTTGCTGAATGATGTGCTAGACCTTTGTGGATCTAATGACTAGCTTTTGTTATGTGTAAGCAATGTTCTCATCATTCTGATTACTAATATGTGCATATGTGTAACTGAATTTTCAGGAGATATTTTCAGTTCCATCGGATTGCATCCATCGATTCTTAAACTGAAATGCTAGGCATTGGTGTTACTTTCACCACGTCAATTGGGGGCGAGCTCTAAATGGCAGGAATTGTCTGAGCTGATCTTTTTTCAGAGTCCGGGGTGATCTCTGGAGTTACTTTGAAGTTGCAACCGCATGTTCATAGGTTTGTAAACATGTCCCGGAGTTGTTTTCATTCGAGCCGACGCTCGTTGTCACAAGTTCATGAGGAGCTACCCTCAGTTTGTAATTTAGAATTAATTCTAATGCTTGTGCTCTATTTCATTCGTTCATTAGATATTATTTCATTCAAAACTGAAAGCAATCATATTCCATATGGGACTGATAGAGAACGGTGGTATGTAATAATGAACAAATACACGATTTACTTGAAAGGTGAGTTGAAAAAACCGGCTCGAGTTTTTCTCTTCGGCAGCTCATGATGCTCGAGATTGGCAAATATGCTTCAGAGCCTGTATTTGTGTTTGTGAGTGATCATGAGCTTTGTGGCAGGAGGATTATTGGCAATTTCATCTTTTCGTTACTTGTGCAAAGAGAATGAGGGAAGCATGCAACCAGGGGATAGGGATTTCAATTTGATCATGTGGGGTTAGTGATTAGGTTTGTGGTTACAGGTGCTAATTCTGTAGATACCTGTACTTAGGACTCAGAGCTGCATCCTGAAGTTTGGTTTGGGACCGACACCAATGTTGGAGCTTCACATGACGAAGAGAGTTCTGTATCTAAGAATGACGATACATTTGTGCACTAAATACGTCGTTGCTCCTTCTTGGAGATCTTGTGTGGTCTATCTTGGAAGTCATGTTGTCATGCGTTTCTTTCAGTTGGTGTGATCCTGGTGTTTAAGTTTCATGAATATTATTCATCATGCTCTCTAGAACGGACTCTGCTCTCAAACAGACTTATATGTTATTCAAACCGATTTGAACAGACGCGAACGTATTTCTTCTTTGACAGATTCGGGATGTGCGCATGGTAATGATATTTCTCTGTCAATCTCAACCTCTTATAGATTAGTTGTGGTTTCTAGAGCTTTGTTACGAATTGATTCGACCAATAATTTAAATGACGCTTAGTTGTGATTGTGCCCTGCAGGCTGCTAAATACACATTCAATGTGGATTCATGATTGAATGACTTTGAAGGGCTTGGAGATGCTGCACATTGGTTGAAATGCAACAGAGACTCATTGCTGAAGGACTCTTTGCATGCTTGGCAATCAGCTGTACCCAAAGGTTTGTCTGTCACTCTTGATATAATTTTATGCATCATATCTTAATTTTGTTGAATCTTACCCAGGTAGTGTCTTAATTTTTCTCAGGCTGGAATACAGCTCCCTGGGCACAAGAACTTCAAGGCGCAGTGGACAGAGGTTATCTGACTCCAAAGGCCTATTAATTGATAGTGATTCTTTTCCGGAAAAGGTGAAACATCATTTTCTGTTATTTAATGTTGTTCTTGCATTATGACCTTTATTTGCTTCATCTGATAAGTATCTTGGCGTTGTTCACAGATTACAAAAGGACGTGAAGTGTTTCATATTTGTGGAGAGGAGAACGGCTGCCAGAGTTATTACAAACTTAGTGAACCACTTAGAATGTCTCTCCGAGTTTCTCCAGGCACAGTCCATTTGTGGAGCAAATGTTGGGATAGCCACCACTCGGGGACAATAAGAAACCAGAGTAGCTTAGTTCAATCAAGGACAGGTTGATCTTGTTTTCTTTACTGCTATGATATTTGAAGATGATGATCAAATCTTTGTGTGTGCACCTTTTTCTGTGGTTTCTTACTGACAACCAAATAATGACTAGAGTAGAAGTAGAATTAGTGCTTGCAATCTTATTGTAGGCAATATATTCCTACCACATTAACTAAGAAATTACTAAACTAACACTACATAATGACTCAACAATAATTAGACAGTGTACAAAAAAACTATCAAATAATTGTAGAATGACTGCATTCAAACCACACAGTAACCAAATAATAACTAGATCAAAACTAAAATTAGTACATGCATATCTATTATGGGTAAATTTACACTACAAGAATAATTAAGAAATTACTAAACTAACACTACACAATGACTAAACAATAACTAGGCAATTCACAAAAAAACTATCATTGTCCACATCATTGTCCACGTCAACTGCCACGTTTAATTCCATGTCATATAAAAATCCACATCATCATCCACCATAAATTCCATGTCACACTCAAATCCACGTCAGTAGCCAACTCATCAATGTTCGAGGATGATGGGCCACATAGGCAGATGGATGAGAAGTCCACGTGGCAAAAAGAATCACTACAGAAATCTATTACTCAAAACTATTACTGTGCCCGAGCTAAAAAATTTTTAGTCATTTCCTAGTAATACAGGTCATCTATGACTCAACAATGACTAAAATTGCTAGTCATTGATGCCTCGATTTCCCGTAGTGTTAGCGACGCGATTCTTTTATTGGTCCACTAGTACATCTTGTCCCGTGGTTGATGTTGTTCCAATTGTTGCTTTTTGTACATGATGGTGAATGAAATGGGAGAGTATATCATAGAAAATGGGGTTCTAGTTAGATCATTTCATTTCTAAGACAAATGCAAGAGTATTCATCTAGAGTGGGCGAACCTGGTCGAAAGAGAGGGAGGCGTCGGGCTATTTTTTCCTCGCGGAGGGAGTTGAAGAGGTCTAGGATGAGGCTTGCAAGCAAGAGGTTTGAGGGTGTATCTGAAACAGTTCGAGCAATAGATTTTAATCAAGAAGTAGAGCCTTCACTTGTCGGCTCTTTAGGATTTGAAGGAGTACAAGTTTCATTGGGGGGGAGAGGTCGTGGGAGAGGTAGACGTGGAACAAGTGGAAGAAATGGTGAAAGATCGGAGCTAGAAGGCCTAGATGCTGGAAACACGAAGTCAACCAAAGCACAGGCAAGATTTGGTTATCTTATTTGCCTTTGAGTTGTTGTTGTTACATGAATTGGCATGTTGTATTTGCTAAAGTAGAGAATTCATTTCAAGTATTTCATTAATTAAATTTTGGGGCCTATACATTCAATTCCTGCATAACGTTTGGGGATAAAAACAATGAAGTATTTTGGACAAAAACATTTGGATTTAGGATTAATACCTCTAGATTGAAGGTTCTTTTTTCTTACATCTTTAATGAGGTGGTCATTCCAGTTTCAGTACCAGTTGTCATATCAATATACGGCACCATACATGTTGAATATTATGACCCCCGGTGACAGTGAATGATATTTAAAAGATAAAGATCCTTTTTAGAACTCATGCATTCATTTAAAATATCAGAACCATAAGATAATGATATGGATGGTTGAGCAATAAATTTGTAGTCTAGACTAACAAGTTCGGTCGTAAATGTAGATTAATGACATTTTATGAAGATTTGAATTTGAAATAATCATCGAGATCCAAGGTGCTATACCACTGAATGGATGCATTTTCTTGGGATTTTGTGGAGTCATGCACTTAGATTAAATGTGGAGCAACCCGAGGGTTGAGGAAATGGTACTTGCATGACCTGGTACTCGTGTCGACTTTAATCATCCATATCACCAGGAACGAAGATTCCTCGAACTCTTGGGTTCAGCCGGTGCTCCTCATAGTCTGTCGCAGCTTGGTCGCCAAACTCCCCTGCGTCTTTACAATTTCTATGCCGCCGGTTCAGAACGTCGTAAGCGTCTGCTTTTTAGAACTTAGGTCAACTTTGTGGTGTACCTGTATGACTTGTGGCGTGTAGAGTCTAATTTGTTGATAGACGTTGATGCAGGTGATCTTAAGCGGTGGCAGTTGTGGAGGTGAGGCTGGTGGAACCGCGGAAGAGCGAGGAGCCGTTTTGGTAAGCACCAAATCCAGATTTGTATGCTTCTTAGGTGAAGTCCGAGAAATGATTTCTTAGGGTTCAAGTTTCTGGTTTGCTTGAAGATGATATTGCACTTAGGGTTCAATATGAGGATTGCTTGAAGATTAAATTGCAATTGTCGATTTGCTTCTTCGTCTTCTCGATTTTCGACGCCGTACACCTGCAAATCACATGAAACCTGGAACTCTACAGCTGAAGTGTCTAGTACTTGACAAGTTCTTAGTGAGATAATATGTATCGAGAAGGAGTCCTATGGTCTTCAAATAGTGACAACTGCCGTTGTCGGCTCCAACAGTGAGATCATTGAGTTGTTTTCTATTTGTTGAATGAACCCTAGCTTGGTTGCGGCCTGGTTTTTGAGTTTTGTCAAGAGAGGTTGGGAGGGGTAAGGTGGGTCGTGTGATTTCCTTCAGACTGGACACGGTAATGATACTATCTTTGCCGATCTAGAATTGTGTTGATATTAGAGTGTATCTTTGCACTCAAGTGAGAATTATCTGCGGCAATTGCTAAGGTGCTCAGCGTCCGTGAGCCACACGAGTAGCAACTCTAAAATCTAGTCATGCTTGATTGCAGAATACAAATCTACCTGCATCAAGAACAAAAAAAATCAGTGTTGTCATTGTGGATCGGTATTAAAATTGATCTGAACTTGTGCATATACTTCGATGGTATATGCACGTCCAGTCTCTTCAACGTCCAGTCTCTTCAACGCCCTGTGATATAATATACTAAGAACACTGAACCTGTAATGTAGTAGTTCGGATCAGCACTACTCGCGTCTATGCCATTGGAGGCGTGTCCAATTTTTATTTGAAGTATTTTACACCTCAACTCAGGGTTCACTTGTATATTTTCTTTAATCATCTTGTCCTCAGTGAAGTGTACATTCAGGTTGTAGGATCCGATAACCGTGAAACTGTGAACTTGTGCATGGATTTTGTGTCGCTTAAAATGTTGATCTTGTTGGTGCGCGAGTAATGCTGATCCGAACTCATGTGATACTTGTCGTAGCATATACAAGTATAAGTGTTCACTAGAATACTCAACCTGGAATATCATTCGATCATTGAACCTAGAATATCATTAGAGTATTGAACCTGGAGTTGGAATATCATTAGATCACTGAACTTGGAATATCATTAGAATAGAGATCCTAGAGTTTAGTGTTCATTAGAACTCACATGATTCTTGTCGTAGCTAAGTTACAATTCAGTCGACATGGTTCATGTCGTAATGATGCATGTTGTAATGGCTGAGTTATGACTGTATCATGTCGTAACTCATGTGATAAATGTAGATACTCATGGAGAAGTCCTAGCTGTCAGTGAACCAACGTGATTTCGGGAATTCTAAATTCCGGTTGTAGGATCCGACAACCACATTGTGGAGTCTTTGAATCCTGGAATTCATTGTGTCGATATTAGACTTGAGTCGCGTTGCAATGCATGTGAATGAGAAACCAGTGACGTGAAATTGCCTTTGTAGTTGAATGTCGTTCACTGATCTAATGATATTCCAACTCCAGGTTCAGTGATCTAATGTTCAGTGATTCATGATCATTGATCGTGTGATGTTCGTTGTGTGATGTTTAGTGAACACTACATTTTGGATCGTGTGAACACTGCATTTCAGATCATTGATTACTGACCACTACATTTTGGATCAATGTAATCTAATGTTCAGTGATCGATGTTCATTGATCAAGTTCATTGATCTAGGTTCATGAATCGTGCTGAACATGAATCATAGATTTCTAGACACAACACTCATTGAACGCTAGGATCTTCGCAACATTTTAGTTTCAATAATGTAATTTGGATGCAAACCGAAATGCATGTGTAAGAGAAATCTGTGATGAAATGTGAAACTGTTTTTAAACTCATGTTGATTTTTGATAACTTTGATGAATCATTTTTTGAGTGTTCTAAATGAGATCATAAACAATCATTTATGTTCATGCATAACTTGTGCTTTCAATGCGTAGTGTGAGTTGTCTAAACTCAATAACCAGAAGATCTAAAAGTTAGTCTAGGGTGCTAGAATTGGTCATTGCACAAGTACTTTGCCTTCATATGGTTTAATCATGATTTGGTGTGCGTAGATGGCTTCATATGGAGAAGCTGAGCAGCTGAGTGAAGCTTCAATTCCAACGAATGACATGGTGGATGCTGTGATGGACTCTCCGATCGGCAAGGATGTTGGAAATCTTAATGAAGAGGAGCCAGAGTCTTCAGGTGAGCTGTTAATTCAAAAACGTTCAAGACCGTTACTTCGAACCCATTTGGGAACCCCTCCTGAGACTAACACACCTACTAGCATCCATTCAAATGAAGGAGGAGCATTAGCAGGCGAGGAGCCTTCTCCAACCAACCCCCCATGGAGAACCAGAGGAGTCCCATGACGATAGAGGAACGTGCGCGCCGTCAAGTCGTGAATCTGCAAAATGTTGAACTTAAACTCCAGAAGGATCTTATTCAAGGTAACTTATTCCAAGTGATTGAGAATATGGGCCGGATTCCGAGCTCGAAGTCTTTGATAAAGATTCCACTCTGTCGGTTGATCCCGATGCCTTTGGTAAGACCCACCCTACGATCTGACATTCTCAAACTGATGGGTGCATTTCGATTTGGCTGTCAACCGCATGCAGCAGCCATGTATGTACAATGAGAATAGTCAGATGCGGGTGGTTACTACTGACGACATGAAGTCTTTGTGGATTGAGGAAAATTTTGCATTTGAGAAAAGGCTCTTGGCAGACCCTGATTTGGAAGATTTATCAGGTAGCATGTTTTTTGTCTATGATGGCAATCACCGATTGCTTGCTTGGAAAGAAGTTCTTGAATATACATTGCATGCGGAGGATGTTAACTGGCACTCTAGGCATGGGAATCCGGATTGCGTTGTTTTGGACACTTCCGGTGGTCAAGGTGATATTCTAGAGGCCATGCACGACATAAACAAGTAAGCCATAATTCTTATTTTCATTGATTGTTCATGTTTTGAATCCTGGTGCAAAAAATCTAATCTATATATTTGAATGTGTAGGGCAAACCAGAATGCTCACGTCAAAACTACATTGGTGCACACGCTTCATCGTATTCAACTATACGGAAGTCACAAGCTGGAGTATTATAAACCAATGCTAACAGAAGATCAATATAAAGCATGTGTAACGAAGACCATCAAAACTTGGTATCCCTTAACCAAGAATCTCATGGTTAATTTTATTTTTCAAGTAAGTTAACTACATGTTCATTATCAATATTTATAATGGCGTCGTACTTATTATTTGGTTCTTACGGGATTACATTGGATCAGGATGAAATTGTCCAAGCCTCACAAGAGGCCGGACAAACATACTCCGAAGATGTTGACGAAGCTGACCAAAGTGAAGAAGGATTTCACAAATACGTGGAGAAGGTGGTTACTAAACAACAAGATGAGCTTGCCAATCTATTCAACAAGTGCAGCTCGATTGCAAATCCAGCATACAAAGGATTATTAGAACAAGTAAGTTTCCTTGCAAAATTCTTAAGTTCAAGATTCTGTACTCATGGTAAATTTATTTGTGTCGTTTGAATGCTTGGCATCTTTATCCATGGTTGGATTCATTTGTTGTAGTACTTTGATCACCTAGGCTTTAATGAAAGTAGGATTATCTTTGGTCTTTTTTAGACTCTATTTGATGTTGGATCCAACAACCTAGATCCTTGAGAATAAAGTACGGTGCATTTCTTTAAGGTGAAATTCGTTTATTTAATTTCAAAGTTTGATCACCAAGCAATATTTAAAGAATGAGTATTTGTCGGATCCGTCAGTTGGAGGGAACATTTACATACCAAGCATCATATACAAGATCTTGGACTTAGGGTTAACAAATCTAGAGTCGAACCATTGGAAAATATTGGACTATGTTTGATGTTGGATCCAACCACCTGGATCCTTGAGAATAAAGTATGGTGCATTTCTTCATGGTGAAATTTGTTTAGTTAAATTCAAAGTTTAAGCACCAAGCAATATTTTAAGAATGAGTAGTTGTCCGATCCGTCAGCTGGAGGGAACATTTACATACCAAGCACCATATACAAGATCTTGGAGTTAGGGTTAACAAATCTTGAGTCGAACCATTGGGAAATATTGGACAATGTTTGATGTTGGATCCAACAACCTAGATCCTTGTGATTAAAGTATGCTGCATTTCTTCATGGTGAAATTTGTTTAGTACAATTCAAAGTTTGAGCACCATGCAATATTTTAAGAATGAGTAGTTGTCGGATCCGTCAGCTGGAGGGAACATTTACATACCAAGCATCATAAACAGGGCAGAGTGTGTGATTTTGCTTATGGATAGATTTTGAGGAGATAATGAGGATATAATCTATAATTAGTAGTAAAAGTAGCTGGAATTGGTATAAAATATCGACGAATTCGATATTTCATGGTGGAATTATAGTCACGCAGTATTCAATGCCATGAAATTGCACATTAGATTTATCATCTTGGATTAGAAGATCAGTACTTGGAACTTTTTAATAGAGTTGTCGAATCCAACAACTTGTTTTCAGTTGATGACTCAGTGGTGACAATGTTAGAGTTCCCAAGTGCTAAATCAGTATAATTATATGTTGTTGGATCGGACAATCGATTTGAGAAGGTAAAATAACGACAAAATCAATATTTCAAGAAGGACTCTTTAGCCATGCAGTAATCAATGCCATAAAATTGCGCATTACATTTATCATCTTGGTTTAGAAGAACAGTACTTGATAATTTTTATTAGAGTTGTTGGATCCGACAACCCTTTTCGAGTTGATGACTATGTGGTGACAATGTTAGAGTTCACGAGTGCTAAGTTAATATATTTGTCAGTTGTTGGATCCAACTATCGATTTTGAGATGATAAGTAGCCAATGAAATAGTTAGGATTCTTTGTGATGAATTGGTGTTGTTCCTAGTTGTTGGATCCTACAACCAATTCAGAGATGTTAAGCACGTCGTGATTGTGTTAGAGTTTTGAGAGCTTAATTTGTAAAATTCTCAGTTGTTGGATTTGACTACATGTTTAGAGATCATTAGTAGCTTGTGGCAATGGTATGAATTTTGAGTTGTCGGATCCAATAACCATTGATGAAGGTTAGAACAAGACATCAAAAATACTTTGGAATAATACGTAGTGGAATTGGTGGCTGGTAAGCATTTGCTTGTCTCAATAATTTAACCACATACTCGAATGTATAGACACATATATGTTGTGGACGTGTGTATGTCTCATAAGAACAATTATAGTCTATTTGATGATCCATTCAAAGTATAATGTTCCATTTAAATGATGATTGCTCTATTTCATGAGTTTTCGGCATGCTTGACTCATCTTGAAAGTAGTCACCCTTGTCTTTAGTTTTTGCCATAGTTGACAGTCAATATAAACACGCAATTAAGCAATTATGCACTTGGCCATTTAAAAGTGCACTTGGGTACAACATCGGCCATTGCGAACAAAAGTGGCAAATTTGCAAAAAAAATAAAAATTCAAAGAAAAGAAATGTTTTCCAAAGGAAAAAAAATTGAGCTTCTGCAACAACATTACGTACAATCATGGTTGTTAATATTGGAAGCAATTTTTTGGCATTTTCAACTAATTTTTGGTGGCCCCTCGTTAATACTAGATAAATGTGTATTTAATATAGTTTCACAATATTTCAAAGATAGATTTGAAGGATTGTAGTATACGAACATGCGTAATCACAAAAAAACATACTTTATGCAAGGGTTGGCAGTTGATTAAAATATATTCTACGTAGTACATAATGCATACAATGGTGGAAACTAAATATAGATTCTTCTACAATTGGACTTAGCACCAATAGTAAAATTACCTTTACTCTATAGGAATAATGACATAACGTCTTACATCACCCTTAGAATATATTACTCTTACACATACACTATATATCAATTACCATACACAACTGATATACTCTCAAAAAGGCACACTATCTACTCCATAGAATTTAGGGCTGCTTGCAAACGGCCGTCATCAATAGCTTTGGTTTGCATTGCAATATATTGTAGTATGTGAGCCTTTGCCAATTAAAGAATGCGAATCCTACTTTCAACCTACACTCCAAATACATTGCGCTTTCTCCACCCGCCGGCCCTCGACATGGATCTTTCCGGTGTGTCTACCCATGAAAAATTGCATGCATCTTTCTCTACCCAACTATGGCTCTCCCAGACGGCTCCCAAAATAGAATTAATATCAGTTCTGACATGATGATAAAAAATCTAGATCATGTGTGATGCAATCTTTGGAATCCAAGTGAACTAAAACAAAGGGAATCCACTGAACCTAGGGAAGAAAGTGAACCATGTTGTCTACTTGCTATGACTGATACCATTGGAACTTGTTACAATTTCTAATAATAGAAAGGTTTTGTACATCCACATAAAGGTTATTCTACAAACAACATGGTACAAAAGATCAATCAACAATGAATCTTAAACTTGTATAAAAATAAATGTTTACCTCAAGATACGTTGCAGGTTTTAGTGGTACATGCATTGGTGCTTGATGGCGTTCCTCATTAAATCACCATTTCGTCATTGTTGAGCATGTTTTTCTACTCTTTCCACTTCATGTGCAACAGATGCATAAAATTTATATGGTAAATTATGTGATAAAAACTCATAAGTATCCTCATATTACATATAGCCCAAAATCTTAATATAATATGTAAAAAGATTAAACAAAAGGAGAAACAAAGCAAAAGGTCCAATGTTCTAAAGTCAAACTTTGACTAGTAAACTTGGGGCACAAGGTTCCAACATGGATATAAGGTTTCTATGCAAATCTAGAGGTCTCTGCTCTTCCCAGTTTCTAAGGTGAGTTCTCTTGCAATCAAAACCTAAAGGCCATGTGCAATGTGCATTCTTCTTCATTCACTAATTTCCGTCAACTTTGTGTGTACTATGTATACTGAAGGACATTTGCACATCGAGGAGATTTTTGCAAATTTGGTAAGATTTTGGCTTCCAGGCTTTGTTTCAATTCTAAAAATGAGCGAACTCTAGGGTTAGGTTCAGGTTGATTGAGGTCAGTTAGAGTTACAATAGTGAGCAGTACCAATATTGGAGCACACAACTGAGAACATGAACTTGAGTATGTTTAAAATTGCAATTACAACAAAAGTTTAATGTTCACACAAGATAGCAATCAACAACTAGAGAGTGCAGGTTTTGTACTACTGAAATACTGACACAAAAACCACACAAAAATAAAGTCAAGAAGCTCAAAGAATGACACTAAATCCTGAGTATAGCACATCAGCACTCTACCTGAAACCCTAGCCGCCGCAACCAAACCCTAGCCGCCACAACCTAACCCTAGCCGCCGCAACAAACCCTAGCCGCCAGTTCCATGGAGTTCGCGTGACGCTCATGGAGTACACGTAGACTAGAGGTGTGCGCGCGCATACCCCCAACTGCTGGTGCTCCTCCAGCGACCATATTCAAAATTGTCATAAACCGACCAGTTTCCGCAGCGCCACGAGGGCGTTGACCCCAACGACCGGTACGCGAATCAGAACACGATTTCTTCGAAATGAACATGCGTGCCTTAGACGAGCTGTAGGGGCCAGTGTATGTGGGCAACAAGATAACGCTCAACTCCGGCGAAGATCGAGCGAGACAAGGCTTGTTATCTCAAGATTTCCGCTACCAAACAACAAAAGAATCACTCGAAAGTAAGAGCTCTCTCCGACTACAGTACTGCTTCAGTACTTCCGCTCGCCTTATCAAGAAGATAAGTCATGCACGAAGCTGCGGCCATTCAAAGGCTATGTCCATGAATATCGTGAAACCTAATCCCCTCCGAGCACTCACAAATCCTGCAGTCGCCGGATTTTTGCAGGCCGAGTGCACGTGGGGGGCCACCACCATCGCCATGGGGGGCCCCGGTTGTTTTGTCCGGGACCCTCAGGCTGAGAGGTGTGCCCTCGCCCACGCTTCCTCTTCAAGCGCTCCTCTTGCCCCTCCTCCCTCGCCCCGCTCGTGGATGATCCTCCGCTGCGCCTGATCATCATCAAAACCGAGTGAGTGTTCGCTAGATCGCACTCTATAGATTCGATCAGCCCCGGTACAAGGAGCATCCCGGGTTATGGGAGTCAGTTAGCTGCACTAGAAGAAAGAAGAGGATTACAACAAATCAGGGGTCGAAGTCAGAGTCTTGAGGGAGGCGCACAGAACAGGGATCGCCATATTGTCACGCGAAGAGGGGTCGAAGTCAGTGTGTCTTGAAGGAGGCGCGCAGAACAGGGATCGTCGTATCATCACGCGACGACGTTGATCTTGAGGCGACGAGCGCGACAATGTTGATCTTGAGGAGACGAGCAAAACGAGCGCGGTTGGAGCGCACCGATCTAGACGTCAACTCAAGTTACTGAACTCTGGTGAATGTAGAGAGCGTGCGCCAAATTGACCGGGACCTGGCGATTGATCATCTGCGTGTGTTGAGTGGGCAGGCCGAAGGAACA
>OZ020520.1:8942600-9180449 GCA_963971425.1 Bryoerythrophyllum caledonicum
AAACCCTAGCCTCCTACAACCTCTCTCTCTCACACCTCCCCCTCTATTCCTCTCCCTCACAACTCTTCTCTCCTCACCCTCCGCCCTTACAAGCCTCTCTCACACACTCACAGCCTCCCTCACAACTACGGCTAGGGGTGTGCGGGCGCACACCCCTCGTAGGACTCCCCAAAGTTGCAATGGGTTGATATCCTCCAATGATACCCTTATTTCCAAAACCCTACTACCAAACCCTAATTGACACCCTAAATTGATACCTCGGTTGAAAACCGGGTATTGGTACCTTCGAACTCATACCCTGGTGGTGATACCCTTGCTATTGATACCCACAATACCTTGGTCCATAAATGATGTTGAGAATATCTCAACCAAAAATCATTAAAAATGCTTGTTTTAGTGCATTTAGCAAGGAAGACAAAATAAAGTTTTTTTGTAGTTTTAACCGTAGGATCTCGATCCTTACTTATTTAATAATAAACTCGTAAAATTTCATAGAGTTTTACCGCACGGATTGAAAGATTATAATGTTTGAAATATAGAAAAGGCTCATTTTCTTCCCTGCGTTTACTGGATCAGCAGACTTTGACTTCAATTAGTGTCCAATTTTTGCACTATAAAAGGTCTCAATTAATTACCATAATGTTAAGCATGATGTTGGTTTGCTATATACCAATTTTGAGAGGTAGACAAGGGGTGTAGCATATTCAAAATAATTGTGCAGTGAGTGGAGGTTCAAAAATTCTCAATTCGCGTTATATTTTTTTGTGAACTTGATATTGTTTGAAATGAGAATCCAAATGGTCAATAAGAAGGTTTACATCACATAATGCCATAGGAAAAATCAAAAGTGAATCATACAAAGATCTCAAAGTTTTATGAGGATAGGTAGAAGTGTTTTGGTACCTTGGCCAAAAATGTGTGACAATGTGTGAAAATAATTGACTTGGATGAATATGCTATTTCATCAAAGAACTAACAACATGCTTAACACGATGGTATTGGATTTAGATCTCGCTCTCGGAGGTCCGCGCCCGCGGACCCCTCCCACAGCCCTCAAAAGAATCCATGAAGTTCCCAAGATTGAGTACTCAGTTCCCTTCGGTTCCCTCTCAATATCATTTGTTAGGAACTTACTTCACCATTCACTCTATATATTCTGCATTCATTATTGATGTGGATCATCTACACAAATCTCCATCAATCACGTACATGTCATATTCTTTTTTGTGTTTGTTTTTCAAGCATGCCAAGTGTGTGCCAATTAAGGTTTGTATGTAAATTTCCAATTAGTGTAGAAACTCAGACTACTCTCATCCACACTACATTCAGAGAACAGTGTAGCAAAAGTATGTTTCCTTATATGAATGGATTTTTAATATGTAAGTAATTTGAGGTCTATGAATTGTATTGAACAAGAAGACTATAATGATTGCTTGTCCAAGATGTTTGAAAGCACAATAAATATGGTTAAATGGGCCAATACTTTTTTTAAATAGAAAATATTAAAAACTATTAAATATTTGGAGGGAAATTCAAACATGACTTAAAATCTACAAGGTGCAAATGCTTTTATTCTTCACATGGTGATTTTTTATAGAATAGTAAGGCATATTATTGACAATTCCAATAAAACTTAGATAGATTAATTGCATACAAGAATTTTCAAAAGGATGACTAAAATTTTGCCTAATTTTTCATTGTTTTATGCAAAACCTGCCAATTTTAGCTGCCACTAGGTGCACTTGGCCAAGTGCATAATTGCTTAATTGTGTGTTTATATTCTCTGATGTATTGTAATACTTGAATGGCTATACTTTTCAAATATTGTTTCTTGGATGATGAGTCTTTGATGCTTCAATCAATGAATATTTAGATTGATATAAGACGTTACCAAATTTACTTAGGGGAAGAAAGTGATTGCAGCATTCACAAACTTTATGTCTTGATTTTGTAGGTTATATTCCACTACAGCGTCCATGTTGCATCCAAGGTTGAGATGACCCTAAAAAAATTGCAACTCATTGCAACCTCATCGGTTGAGCCACAGTATAAGGTTCACTGGCTCAAATGGTGGAATAGTTCATTAAGCGTCAGACAAGACCTTCGCTTTCCAAAGCCCCCTGCTAGCAAGGACCATTTAAAGAAGTTTCTTATTCGTGCGTCATTTTGGGCCGGTCTTGAAGAGATGGCCAAGAAAGAGCTTCTTCCATACTTTGATCTTTGTGGTGGGGTGGATAATTCAAAGGATTTCATGTCCTTCGAAGACTATGTTGAGACATGGCGGATTACGCTTTGGGACAAAGCTTTCTTCGGGTATTTCATAGGGGACATGGTGCATCAAAAGGGAAAACTTTTTGAGAGTGTCAAGGATGCCGACAAAGTAGTGAAACGGCTTTGCCTCAGATACTTCTACGTAACCCACACCATTGAGCTAGAGTTCAAATTCCATTGTATTCGCAAATTTGGCTTCTTTGAATTCTAACACCAATTTCCGTGAGTTTTAAAGGTATATGAAGCGGGAACTCTTACCTGCTGGGGCTATCAAGAAGCTGCCACCAATGGTTCATAGTTGGTGCGACCCCGCCTCTTCAATGGAGATATTTATCTTCAATCCTCTACAGAAGAAGAACTACACCAGGGAGCATTTCCGCTAATGCTGCTGGTATCTAGAGTGTCCTAAGAAATTTTGTCCAGATGCAGAGGAGGAAGTAAAGTGTCTACTAACTCAATCTACAGAGGTATCAGACGACGATGAAGATACAGGGTTGGTAAAAGAGGCATTGCTTGAAGCCAACAAATCCTCAGGAAAGAAGAAGAAAGGCCCTACTACGGGGGCATCTGTGACAGAGGTTACCATGAAGAAGGGCAATGCAAAAGGTGCAAAGCCGACTAAATCCTCAGCTAGGGCTTCGAAGGTGGCCTCCATTGTGATTTCTAGAGCTGAAGAAGACACCACCATGACTGAAGCAACGAGCTCCCCGGTTACCTTCACCTCTCCGTTTTGAAGAAACCAAATCCAGTGCCCAAGATCACTATGTCGACTTTGGCTTGCCAAGTGCGTATACTCAACACCTCTATTTAGAAACAGCGGGATTTCATTCATAATGCATGTCGGTTTGCTCTGGAGTGTAGTCCAAATCGGTCTTGCACACGTGGCAGGAAACCATGGATGAAAGGCGCTGCTGATCTTGTGATCACGGATGTCCCTGAAGGCTTCCCTGTTCCGAACGTGTCAGATCCTTCTTCAGATGTTCCATTTTGGAACATTCGTGATGAGCAATACTTCAATGAACTTTTTTATTTTGCTGATGAGGTATTGCATGATGACGGAGCAATGCTTCTATTTTTTCCCTCTGATAATGGAGAATTGCTCGATGAAATATCTTCATTTTATGGGGCTTTTGGTTTTGAGGCACTGAAGGATTGGACGGGAGTTAATCACTTGCCTATTTCTTCGGCAAAGACTCAGTTCACTACGACCAACCTTTTCAAGGTCTTGCTTCTCAAACGGGTCCGTCGGCCCGTAGATTCCACCCTCTGGAAGTCCAAGTTCTCTTTCCAAGACGTGCCAAAGCTTTTAGCCATGGGATACGATCTTAGTATCAATGACACCATTATCAATTATTGCACAACTCCTTTGATGAACGGTGATCGCGTTTGGCGCGGTCCAAGGGAGAAGGATGAGTTCTTCTTTTCCTCTCTCATATTGTCTCTGACACGCCCTGGAAATGTGGTGGTTGACGTTTCAGTTGCTACAGGTAATTCCAATACTATCTATTGTCTCTTCATTGTTTTAAGGAATTTTTGATTTCTCTCTTTTCCATTACTGTGAATTTATTTTAATTACACTTTGAACTCTTTTTAGGTAATAGCATTCGTACCTGCTACGCTACTGGTAGACACAACTTTTCTCTGGAAAGCGGGAAGGAGTTGTATGAAGCAGTCCTTTCTTCAATGCAGACCCTAGCATTACCTTTGGCAACTCTTCCAATTGCAAAAAAAACCTCGGCACCAACTACTTCCAAGACCATACGTCCTCCAGCGGTGAAGAGGCCAAGACTTGAAGATCCTGAGTAAGTGAGTACACTGACATTCCTCTTCACTACATTTCTTTCATCAAGAAGCTTCTACTAACTCTGTGTTTGATGTATATTGATTTTTGCAGAGAGTATGTTTCCCCCTCAAAGACTTGGGCTCTTCCGTCGTATGCGGAAGATATTGCGAGGCTCCAAGCTTTGCAGTTCTCGCCACCTTCCCCGTCTATATCACGTCCTAAGTACAACTCCGATGTCTTTATGTATCTTGATGTTGAAGCTGAGGTAGATCTTGAATTCTCAGAAGCATCTACATCGTCATTTCAGTAGTGTTGTTATTCTCTGGTTGTACTCACTACGTTTGTTGTGTTACGATTCTATTGTTTTAGTTAAAATGATCTTAACTATCTTAATATGCTTCGGTGACAATGCTTTGGTCTTGTGTGATTGTCAAATGTATAAAAATTTCAAACTTCCAATTCTTGTGACAGTTGTTGGATCCGACAACCTCAACCATCTATAGGACTAGATGCTTTCTTGGCATTGAACCAAGTTCTCCATGTAATTTCCACATCCTTGTATAACGGTTCTCGATTACTCAACCATCCATTAACGGTATTTGTTTTGTCCATATTCGACTCATTTTTCTCCTACTGTTCACTTTCCTTCATTCTATTTTTTTTTTAAAAATCTTTTTTCATTTGTAGCCTACTTATTCCCTCTTAAATTTTATTTTCTTTCTCTTTCCATCTTCCTCTTCTTTCTCCATTGTTTATATTTCTTCTCTTTCCTCCATGTACTTATTCTATTCCCTTCACTTTTCTACTCTTCTTCCCTCTAATTTTCAAAAAAACCTTTCTCTCTCCACATTGATTTTTCTTCTTAACTTGGTTTCCTATTTCCTTAGTTTTTGATATTATCTTCTTTCTACTTCTCTCCTATTTTCTATACTTCTCTTCTATATCCCCCGTCTAACATTTCATCCTCGTTGTAGATCAAATCCATTCTCTAACAAGAGCAAAACTCGATATTCTCCGTGGATATAATGGTAATTGAATAAACATGATATAGTATAAAATTTCTTCAATTTCTACATATATATTTCTTAAGCATTTTAGCAAATGCCATGAATTGGCAAAAAAATAGTAAGGAAGTATATTGTGCACTACCTGAATTGGCATGACAAATCATTCGTTGGATCTTACAACCCAAATGAACAAAACATTAAATGGTGGCCACAGAGTCCTACCACGTCTTCAGCGTTATCACTGAACCACCTCATTTGCGACTATTAGCATGTATTTATGTTTCACGAGCAACAAATATTGATTAAAATCAACAGTTCAAACCCCGCCATTGATGGGAGATTTTTTTGTCGATGTACATGAAAATTGGTGCTACCCAAAATTCATCCATCCAAAGCAAGGTACAAATTATAGTTCTTGACATTGGAAATTCAATTTTTTTAAAGGAAAAAATTGATGGTAATATAGCATCATTCATACATAAAAATTGAAAGATCCTAAAGACCTTCACAGAAACTACAATTTCAACAGGTCCTCTATCGCAATTATTTGCGATTTCCCGTTTAAATCCTAGAACAATATGGGACAGCAATGGCAAGAAGAGTTTGAATTCTAGTTTTGGAGATTTTCACATGTTCCCTTGTTTGTAATGGTCCCACTTTCTTGAGGAAGTTAATTACAAACCTATCAATGTTTGAAATTAATTCATTGAAACAACTTGCACGTGGCATTCACGTGGCAAATAATTGGTGTACCGTGGAATAAATCTTACATACAACTTAAAAACTAGCCCCTTCATAAAAATTAAACTTTCAACAATACAAAAGGAGATGCTCTCTCATGTCTCCAATTTTGAATCTAGTTTAAAATTTGTAAATATATCTTCAATCCTAATACAATTTAACATTAAGTATAAGCTAAACTCTAAATTATAAACAGCTAAAACACTTTGAGGTTTTTGAATGATGTTCATAATATATTGGGTGGTTCTTTTTTTAATAATTTTCTCCTCTAAACTTCTAAGGATTGTAATCCTAAGGCTTAAACACTTCTCACGAGGCATTAATATGTAGTAAACAAATTAATCATAGAATATAAACGACTTAAATGTTACAAAAATGTGATTTATGCAAAAATTTATTTCAGAAGAAAAATGAAATCTTAATGCATATTCAAAAACAAGAGAACATAATCCAGGTTTCCAATGTGGATATTGCAGGCTCTACTACTGCAAAAGTTCCACAAAATAGGCAATACGACTCCAAATTTTCCACGGGTATTGGGTACACTAGTGCCACATCTCCACGGTTAATCATCCAATTTCTACAAAATATCATCCTCAACTTTCCAACAATTCAATGCTCAAATTCCCACCGCTCACGTCCCACCGCTCAGTGAGCACCGCTCACAAACGAGCAATCCTGATTCCGGAGGAATACTGACTCAACAAACTAGGACATCTTTTAGCCAACAACCTCTGTATTTTGCATTTGCAATTTGAACCACTTGTTGTGGTCAAAGTCGTGGGTGTGAAGGAAGGACTAAAATTTGTGGCACGTGTGTTGCTCAATATCATAACGGCAATTAGATGGTTGTATCGTACATGAGTAATTATTGTACAAGCAAAATTTGCGGCAATTGAATGATAAATTCACGGATTTACAACATGTGCAGTATCTCTTTGTGTTCACTTGATTTTGTGTATCTTGAATTTTACTTGCTACAGATTGGAGCATTTTGTCTACGCTCGTTTCCTCATTTTCTTAGTCTGATTCAGCTTCCAGCCGACGACATCGTTGAGACTCAGCATATGGCCCTAGTTAAGAGAGCGAGAGAGGGAAGGGAGGAAGGGGAGGCAAATGAGGCCAGAGTTGCTAGGGAGGCAGAGTCACCAAGTAGTGTAGTGTCTGAAAACACTGCGGAGAGCACCATTCCGTCGAATGAGGTTCATGATGAGAACTCGAACGATGATGGAAGTGACTTGCTACAATCGCCCTGGCAGTGCTGTAACCACGTCAGAGATGGTCGAGTTCTAGTCGACGAAGAGGAGTCCGACAACGATGAGGAGTCCGACGACAATGGCGGTCACCACGTCGATGCTCAACTAGGGTGCTTTGATGAAGAAGACCGTTGCAGCAATGGATCGGACGAGGCGGACTCATGGGCTACCGGACGTGTTGACAGCGATTCATCTTTAGGCTTTACAGGTACGCCGTTTGAAACCGGATGCGACACCGGTTCAGACGTGGACTCCGATATGTACGCTCCGGCATGGTGGAAGAACTGGTAGATGTTAAGTATAGTTGAGTTTGTTAGTCCCCTGCAGTTGCTTTTCTCTGATCGATTTTCCAGACTACTGCCATCTATAGGGCTCCTTCAAATGTAGCTTGTTTTTTACTAAAATATCGTGCTCTATTCGAATCACATCCTTGATGTACTTCTTCAAATATAAGCCCCGCTTTGTTCTTTTTGTTTTGATGGTGTGCTTGGTAGAATCCTTTGCGTCATATGAGGTCAAGAGTCTTCTATCCATGTGTTGACTTCTGCAGTAATTTTTATATCATTGTATTATATTGAAGGACATTTTAGGAAGTTACATATTTATCCGAGCTACCAATCGGCAGTCATCTCTGTATGAAACCCACTTCCTCGACTTTGTTATTGAGTTCAGTACGATCACCTGTATTTCGTAACTTATTTTGCCGGTCTTCTTTGATGGATGTTTTATACACAATACTCTGTTGACAAGATCTCATTCTGATTCATTGAAGTTCTTCTTGTCGGCTGTCTTTCGATAGCCCCTTTTTATTTCGAGTTTGGGGATCATCTGTTTGCCCTAATTGACTTGAGCCTCTACCTTAGTGGTCTTGCAATCGTTCAGAAAATAATTCTAACAACTGCTGCTACTTAAGCGAGCTGCCTACGGGGAGCCTTCTCTGTTTGAAATCCACTAAACGACTGTGTCCCAAACTCTCTTTTGTCCATCGGTTGCCGGCGGACATCTGTACTCGAAGGAAAGACCATGTTTTTCGTTTTCCCGTTGACTACCTCTCATGGCTGCATATTTTTCGTTCAATTTCGAATTAATCACCTTATTTCAAATCCCCTAACTCTTGTATCTTTCCTGTTTGATCATTGGAGATTGTTGCTTAGTATGTTTCGCATGAGATTTCTTCAATAAATTATTTGGTGATTCTGATTCCTCCTCATTTTTTGTCGACTGGCCCCCGATCTTTAATTCTGTTTTCGAGAATCCTTAGGGCATACGGGGAATCTTTAGGGTTCAAGGGGAATAATTAGGGTTTGGAAGAATATTTAGGGTCTACGGAGAATCTATATGTTTTTGGAGAATCTGTAGGTTTCTGGAGAATCTTTTGATTTTGTGGATTAACCGCCAACGGTTTTAAAGGATTCTATAGGTTTTGAAGAGACTTCATAATGATATGCAACAATTATTATAGTTTTGTAAGGCACAATGTTTGGTGGAACGCAATTTTCAATGTATATCAAGGATTTAGCCCATAATTGCTTGTTTCAATGTATATCTTTAGGATTTAGCTCATAATTGCTTGTTTTTTTGTATGATATAGGAAATGAAATTGGAGTCTAAGGTTTTTTTTTGGTCCATAATTAATCGATTTGTCCACATTTAGTTAAATATCTGTTCCTGTGTGTAGGTTGGACGCATTTTTTTGGCAGGATAGTGTCCGGCAATAGTGAATATCTTTCAAATGGAACAAATCCTGGGCGCATTGGTGCAAGCATTGGAGAGCTACAATGATTTGTGTGAAGTGGAGTCAATGTGAAATGTATTCACTGTGTAGATGTTGAGTGCATTATCTACTACACCGTTCCCTGAATATAGTGTAGACTAAACTATTTAAAATTTACTACAGTAATTTCATGAAACGCAAATTAAAGTGGTCCACTTGAATTTTGCATCCACATCAAATCATGTCCATTAGAAAAAGTGTGGCTTGTTTCAAAATAAAAGACACGGGAATTGATGTGGATAAGTTTTTACAAATTATAATATAATAACATAATAATAACATCAAAACATAATAAAATAAAATCATAATAATATAATAACATAATAAAATAATATAACATCTACTTAAATAATAGGCGTCAGTGTCTGCCCGTCCACCGCTCCCGGTCACATGACCTTTGGAATTGCCATTTGAATCAAATGTGCCTTTTGAAATGAATGTGAACTTTGAAAGAATCCGCCATATGTGCCCTTTGCAAGAATCCTTTATAGTGCCCTTTAGAAGAATCCTTTATAGTGCCCTTTTCAGGAATCCTTTATAGTGCCCTTTGGAGGAATCCTTTATAGTGCCCTTTGGAGGAATCCTTTATAGTGCCCTTTGAAGAAATCCTTTATAGTGCCCTTTTATTCGAATTTGGCTTATTGAGTTTTGAAATTTTATTATGTATGGAAAATAAAAAAATAAAACCATAATTTCCAACATATTGAAACTACAAAATGTACTACCTCGGGTACATAAAATAAATGATAGTTATCTAAAGACAATAACACATATATAAAATAAATAATGGGTATTTAAAGTGAATAGTAGGTATATATAGTACATAATGCATATATAATGGGTAAATTTCATTTTTCATTTACATATGTTTATTTAACTTGGGATTGCCCCGGTCAGTTGATGACAACGGCGAATGTACTTGATTCGATTTAGATTCAATTTGAGCTTATAGGTTTTAAAATACAAAACATGCAAACGTAACTATAACACACCACCCTCCGCTCTCCCCGTCAGGATGACGGGTACCAACCCTAGTAATAATATAATAACATAATTATATAATATCTCTATATATAATAGGCGTCACTCCGTCTGTCCGCCGCTCCCGGTCACGTGACCTTTGGAATTGCCATTTGAATCAAATGTGCCCTTTGAATTGAATGTGAACTTTGAAAGAATCCTCCATATGTGCCCTTTGGAGGAATCCTTTATAGTGCCCTTTGAGGAATCCTTTATAGTGCCCTTTGGAGGAATCCTTTATAGTGCCCTTAGGAGGAATCCTTTATAGTGCCTTTTTATTCAAATTTGGCTTATTGAGTTTTGAAATTGTATTATATTTCAAAAATAAAAAAATAAAACCATAATTTCCAACATATTGAAACTACAAAATGTACTACCTTGGGTACATAAAATAAGTGATAGTTATCTAAAGACAATAACACATATATAGAATAAATAATGGGTATTTAAAGTGAATAGTAGGTATATATAGTACATAATGCATATATAATGGGTAAATTTCATTTTTCATTTACATATGTTTATTTAACTTGGGATTGCCCCGGTCAGTTGATGACAACAGCGAATGTACTTGATTGGATTTAGATTCGATTTGAGCTTATAGGTTTTAAAATACAAAACATGCAAACGTAACTTTAACACATCACCCTCCGCTTACCCCGTCGGGAAGACGGGTACCAACCCTAGTAATAACATAATAACATAATAATATAATATCTCTATATATAATAGGCGTCACTTCGTCTATCCGCCGCTTCCGGTCACGTGACCTTTGGAATTGCCATTTGAATCAAATGTGCCCTTTGAATTGAATGTGAACTTTGAAAGAATCCTCCATATGTGCCCTTTGGAGGAATCCTTTATAGTGCCCTTTGGAGGAATCCTTTATAGAGCCCTTTGAAGGAATCCTTTATAGTGCCCTTTGGAGGAATCCTTTACAGTGCCCTTTGGAGAAATCCTTTATAATGCCCTTTGGAGGAATCCTTTATAGTGCCCTTTGGAGGAATCCTTGATAGTGCCCTTTGGAGGAATCCTTTATAGTGCCCTTTGGAGGAAACCTTTATAGTGCCCTTTTATTCAAATTTGGCTTATTGAGTTTTGAAATTGTATTTTGTATCAAAAATAGAAAAATAAAACCATAATTTCCAACATATTGAAACTACAAAATGTACTACCTCGGGTACATAAAATAAATGATAGTTATCTAAAGACAATAACACGTATAGAAAATAAATAATGGGTATTTAAAGTAAATAGTAGGTATATATAGTGCATAATGCATATATAATGGGTAAATTTTATTTTTTCATTTACATATGTTAATTTAACTTGGGATTGCCCCGGTCAGTTGATGACAATGGGGAATGGACTTGAGTCGATTTAGATTTGATTCAAGCTTGTAGGTTTTAAAATAAAAAGCATGCAAATGTAACTTTAACACACCAACCTCCGCTCTCCCCGTCGGGAAGACGGGTACCTACCCTAGTAATAATATAATAACATAATTATATAACATCTCTATATAAAATAGGCGTCACTCCGTCTGTTCGCCGCTCCCGGTCACGTGACCTTTGGAATTGCCATTTGAATCAAATGTGCCCTTTGAATTGAATGTGAACTTTGAAAGATTCCTCCATATGTGCCCTTTGGAGGAATCCTTTATAGTGCCCATTGGAGGAATCCTTTATTGTGCCCTTTGGAGGAAACCTTTATAGTGCCCTTTGCAGGAATCCTTTATAGTGCCCTTTGGAGGAATCCTTTATAGTGCCCTTTGAAGGAATCCTTTATAGTGCCCTTTGGAGGAATCCTTTATAGTGCCTTTTGGAGGAATGCTTTATAGTGCCCTTTGGAGGAATCCTTTATAGTGCCCTTTGGAGGAATCCTTTATAGTGCCCTTTGGAGGAATCCTTTATAGTGCCCTTTGGAAAAAACCTTTATAGTGCCGTTTTATTCAAATTTGGCTTATTGAGTTTTGAAATTGTATTATGTATCAAAAATAGAAAAATATAACCATAATTTCCAACATATTGAAACTACACAATGTACTACCTCGGGTATATAAAATAAATGATAGTTATCTAAAGACAATAACACGTATATAAAATAAAGAATGGTATATAAAGTAAATAGTAGGTATATATAGTGCTTAATGCATATATAATGGGTAAGTTTTATTTTTGCATTTACATATGTTTATTTAACTTGGGATTGCCCCGGTCAGTTGATGACAATGGGGAATGGACTTGATTCGATTTAGATTCGATTCAAGCTTGTAGGTTTTAAAATAAAAAGCATGCAAATGTAACTTTAACACACCACCCTCCGCTCTCCCCGTCGGGATGACGGGTACCAACCCTAGTAACATATTAATAGAATATCTCATTATATAATAGGCGTCACTCCGTCTGTCCGCCGCTCCCGGTCACGTGACCTTCGGAATTGCCATTTGAATCTAATGTGCCTTTTGAATTGAATGTGAACTTGGAAAGAATCCTCCATATGTGCCCTTTGGAGGAATCCTTTATAGTGCCCTTTTATTTAAATTTGGCTTATTGAGTTTTGAAATTGTATTATGTATGGAAAATAAAAAAATAAAACCATAATTTCCAACATATTGAAACTACAAAATGTACTACCTCGGGTACATAAAATAAATGATAGTTATCCAAAGACTATAACACATATATAAAATAAATAATGGGTATTTAAAGTGAATAGTAGGTATATATAGTACATAATGCATATATAATGGGTAAATTTCATTTTTGCTTTTACATATGTTTATTTAACTTGGGATTGCCCCGGTCTGTTGATGACAACGGCGAATGTACTTGATTCGATTTAGATTCAATTTGAGCTTGTTGGTTTTAAAATACAAAACATGCAATCGTAACTTTAACACACCACCCTCCGCTCTCCCCGTCGGGATGACGGGTACCAACCCTAGTAATAATATAATAACATAATAATATAATATCTCTATATATAATAGGCGTCACTTGGTCTGTCCGCCGCTCCTAGTCACATGACCTTTGGAATTGCCATTTGAATCAAATGTGCCCTTTGAATTGAATGTGAACTTTGAAAGAATCCTCCATATGTGCCCTTTGGAGGAATCCTTTATAGTACCCTTTGGAGGAATCCTTTATAGTGGCCTTTTATTCAAATTTGGCTTATTGAGTTTTAAAATTGTATTATGTATGAAAAATAAAAAAATAAAACCATAAATTCCAACTTATTGAAACTACACAATATACTACCTCGTGTACATAAAATAAATGATAGTTATCCAAAGACAATAACATGTATATGAAATAAATAATGGGTATTTAAAGTGAATAGTAGGTATGTATAGTACATAATGCATATATAATGGGTAAATTTGATTTTTGCATTTACATATGTTTATTTAACTTGGAATTGCCCGGGCCAGTTGATGCCAACGGGGAAGTACTTTTCCATTTAGATTCGATTTGAGCTTATAGGTTTTAAAATACAAAACATACAAACGTAAATTTAACACTTCCTCCGCTCTCCTTGTCGGGACGATGGGTACCAACCCTAGTAACATAATAATATTATTTTATAACATAAGAATATAACATAAGAATATATCATAAGAATATTAACATAATATTAACATAAGAATATAACATAATAATATAATAATAACATAATAATAACATAATAATAACATAATAACATAATTACATAATAATAACATATCATAATAACATACTAACATATATTATAATATTAATACTATATATAATAATAACATATATAATAATAACATATATTAATACTATATTAATAACCAAAATTTATGTGGTCCACCTCAATTTTCATCCATATTACCTACACCTCCACACTATATTCAGTGAACGGTGTAGCTGTTAGGCATGATCTATTACTCTTGTGAATACTTCCAAGCCTTGAGAAGACCTCTGGTATTTAACCCTAAATCATCAAAAGGTGCCACGGTGGCCATAGTATTCTACATGTATAATGTTGTATTTGAACATGAAGAGATTAAGATATTGAAATGACCTCCAAATAAAAATTGTTAGTTGAAGAATCTACAATCTATAGTTGAAATTCTTGCTAAGCTTGAATCCATTTAATGTATTCTATGGAGTAAAATACATGCCTGTATACACGGTACCCGACTGACGTTTGAGGGTAAGGGTTAAAATTGGTGGCCAACAACCAGAAAGTGGGTAGGCAGCAGGGTTGGTGTCGACACCACCGATGCAGGTCAGCCAGCCAAGTGTAGAGGGGTGGCGATGGATCGGCGCAGCAGCCATCGCCATGATGGGCCGGGGGCCCTTGGTCGGCCTCATCTCATAGTAACTTGTAAGGTGCGGTGGCCATCCAATGAAACATTCCCCCCTCACCCCACCCCAGCCCACCCCCGGAGGTACTTACCCCTTTGCAGGTTGCTTAGCGGACCCTCACCCAGGCCCCAGCCCCAAGTCTGCGAAGCGCACAGCCTGCCTACTTTATTCGCCACGTAAACACACAGTAGCAGAGGAATCTTCCTTTAAACACAACAAAAATCTCATTAAGAAAGAGTCTCATGGACAATCCTCATCCATATCCTCGCCAAAAAACCCTTTCAGATGCTCCTCATGAAAATTCTCATACGTAATTCTGACAGAACGCTAGTAGAAAATCCCGATAATACATTCTCATGCAAATCCTCTTAGAATATTCTCACAGAAGATTCTGATAGGTGGTTCTCATAGAGAGAACCTGATAAGAAATTCTCGTGAAAATTCATGTAGAAAAAACTCTCTCGCCTGCGTTGAGAAAATTCTGACAGAAAATCCTGAATATACATTCTCACATAAATCCTCAAAGAATAGTCTCACTTTAGTTTGCCTCAAAAAAAAAAGAAAAAAAAGAATAGTCTCCCAGGAGCTTCTGACAGGTGATTCTCATGGAGGGAAACCTGAAAATGCATGTAAAAAAATTTCTCTGGCCTACGTCGAGAAATCTCGCAGAAGGGCAGTCTCGTGGAAATTCCCGGTGGATATATCTGATGGAGAATTCTCGAAATGATGGGAAATGAAGAAAAGGAAAACTGGGGCGGAAATGTCGGAAGGCGTGGAGCTACGTGGATTGTAGCGAGTGGCGGGCGAAGGGGCCCAGAAAGGGAGTGGGGTGGAACCGAGGATACTGTGCATCCGGGACAGCGCACCTCGGAGCAGCCCCCATAATAGGATGGACGGCCACACTCCGACATCCGTAATCGCTCGCAGCCTGCTCGCCACCGTGCCCTCCCTCCGCGACCACCACCAAGTCAGACAGCTCCTACTCCCCCCCTCCTTTCTGCGCCATGGAGAACTTTGGCAGAAGACGAATCATCATGATGAAGCATCATCAGCAGCACCGCCATCCCTTATGACATGACTACTGTCTGGATACTAGATGTCACCTCTTCCTTTGTACGTTGTCGTGACAGTTTTAGGAGTTTTGTTATCCGGTGAGTGCCAGGACGAGTGTAGAGGCACGGTGGAGAAGTGGGGTGGAGAGGGGGTGGTAGTCGAGGTTGGAGAGGGGGCTGATCGCAGTCGCAGGAGCTGCGAATCTGCGCTACGGTGGAGAAGAAGTGGGAGTTGAAGCGTTGGGGATTGCGTGAATTGTTGTTGTTGGAGTGACATGTGATACTGAGTCCCGGTTTTGTCTTTTTTATTGTACCTCTCTCACAGTAGAGCACGAAAGTTACTAGATTTTGAGTGTCGTCCTCCGCTGGGAGGAGGCACGGATCGACTGATTGCCCGGGGGAGGAGTTGTTGGCGAGCTGCGACGGCTTGCGGGGGTTTGTGCCTGTTGATGCAGCCGCGCGAGGACAGTAGTTGTTTCGAGCCGCGTGATGATCAGAGATGGAAGCAGTCAGGGACAGCGTGGTGGCGCATACCGGCCGCGGATCGAATTCTCGCCTGTGCTGATGTCGTATACGGATTCGGTGACCTAGCGAACACTAGCCGCGAGCCTGTGCGAGATGCCTCTGCCAGATGATCACGCTGTTAGAAGCACATGCAGATGGTGGCGAGCGAAGAAAATTGCGTCCGTTTTTTTCAATTAGTAGAAGGTGAATTCGGAGGTCGAGTGAAGTTGGAGAACTTGGAGCATTTGTTACATTCGATTACGCGAATGGCGTGTATAGTGAAAGTAGGACTGAGTTGCTGTGGTAATACTACGATACGGGCCGCCGCGCAGACGACGAAGGGGAGTAGCAGGACGAGCCACGAGCGCCGCCTGGGGGGCGTGACGGGGGGCCGGCCCGGAGTGGAATTCCCGAAGCTGGTGACCACCGTGGAGAAGAAGCCGTGCCAGCCGAAAGCGAAGCCGCTCAACTTCGCGCAGCGGCTGGCGGACAAGGTTATCGAGGCGGTGGAGAAGAACCTGGAGCATCTGCATTGGGGTGACAACGTGCCGCTGCCGTCGACGGTGGACCCCCATGTGCAGCTGGAGGGCAATTTCTCGCCCGTGCAGGAGTCTCCTGCGAGCCATGACTTGGAAGTGCAAGGGACGTTACCGGAGTGCCTCAACGGCGTCTACGTGCGCAATGGACCCAACCCGCAGTTTTTTCCAACAGGGCGTCACCATCTGTTCGATGGCGACGGCATGTTGCATGCTGTGAGCTTCGACGGCCAGGGGAAGGTTTCGTACGCGTGCCGATACACGCGCACGTACCGCTTCATGGAGGAGGAGCACCACGGGCGCGCGTTCTTCCCGAAGCCGATAGGTGAGCTGCACGGCTACGGCGGTGTGGCGCGCTTGTTGATGCACTGGACGCGGGCATTGTTCGGAATCCTGGACGCGTCGCAGGGGATGGGGATGGCGAATGCAGGCCTGGTGTATTTTAATGGGCGTCTGCTGGCGATCTCCGAGGATGACTTGCCGGTGGAGGTCCGCATCACGGAGGATCACGACATTGAGACCGTGGGGCGGTACGATTTCCACGGGCAGCTGACCCATTCCATGATCGCGCACCCGAAGATCGATCCCCACACCGGGGAGCTGTTCAGCCTGAGCTACAATGTGCTCTCAGCGCCGTACTTGAAGTATTTGATCTTCTCCGCGGATGGGCAGAAGCAAGTGGAGGTGCCGATTACGCTGCCCGAGGCCGCTATGACGCACGACTTCGCCATCACGGAGAACTTCGTGGTTATCCCGGACCAGCAGATCGTGTTCCGGCTCAAGGAGATGCTGACGGGCGGGTCGCCTGTGGTGCTGGACTCCAAGAAGACGCCGCGCTTCGGCGTCATGCCCAAGTACGCGACGTCGGAGGCGGAGCTGCAGTGGATCGAGGTGCCGGACTGTTTTTTCTTCCACCTATACAACGCGTGGGAAGAAGGCGATGAGGTCGTCGTCATCGGGTCGTCCATGACGCCCGCAGATATCATCTTCAAGACGAGCGAGGTGCCCCGCGCGGTGCTCACGGAGGTGCGCCTCAACCGCGCGACGGGCACGTCGAGCAAGCGCGAGCTCGCGAGCTTGAACTTAGAGGTGGGGAAAATGAACCCCGAATACCTGGGCGTTAAGACCCAATTCATGTACCTGGCCATCGTGGAGCCGTGGCCGAAAGTGTCTGGCATCGCCAAGGTGGACCTTCAGTCCGGCCAGGTGGTCACGCGCCACAACTACGGCGAGCACCGCTTCGGTGGCGAGCCCGTGTTTGTGCCGCGCCGGGCGCCCTCCACCGTCGGCCCCGCGCCTGCGGAGGACGACGGGTTTTTGCTGGCGTTTTGCCACAATGAGAAGTCGGGCGAGTCGGAGCTGCTCGTCCTGGACGCGGCGTCGCCCACGCTCGCGCCCGTCGCTACAGTGAAGCTGCCGTCGCGTGTCCCGTACGGTTTTCATGGAGCATTCATCCCTGCGGCTGCGTTGAGCGACCCTCGCGCTGCAGCGGCATGATCATACCATCTGTTTCACATGTTTCCCTTTTTTTATTCCCCTTTTCATTTCCCGGTTCTCGTGAGGACTGTGGGTGTGGGTCGATTCTCCTCTTGACTTGTACATAACCGAAACCGCTAGGAAACCCTTTTTTTCGCAGACTTTGCTTGTACATTGTTTATTCGACTCGTTAGCATCATCATCAAACCAGTCAGTAGTCACTTTAGTTAGTGAGGCCGCCCCTGTTTTTGCTCCTCGCCTATGTGCTCATCCATTTGAGGTAGTTGTCACCGCCTCACCTTCAGAGCAAGCTTACTTTCATAAGCTTTGTGCTGTTTTTTGTGGACGGCACTAGCATGAGGATACTGTGACGTTCTCTGGGGGCCCTCGCAGACTTAGCTAGACCTTGTGAAAATCCACTAACACCATTATTCAGCATTTATAAAAATTCACATTTTTGCGCTGGTATATCAGGTTGCGTGTGCTTTTTTCCCCTTCTTCCTTGTGCAATTGTCTGGACTGTTTTTTTTGGCTCATCATCCCATCCATAACAGATCGTGTGCGGCAACATGATCTCTCTTTTCAACCCTTTTTGCATATTCTCCATTCACAGTACGGTTCGATAACCTGGGCAGCTGTCTTCTTTTTGCTTCCTGCAGCTGTTATATAACGGCCTGCTGTTGGCACCATGACGCGCCCAATTAAATGATATCCGAAACTCTGTCTGCGACTATTCCAGCATTAGCGTGAGTGTACTACTACTACCTTCCCTCGAAGACTTCGCTGGTTACGCTTCGGGCCACGTACTTGGGGAATAATAGCCCCATTACTTTGTAGTCGTCTTGCTTCTACTGCTCTCCCTCATGACCATAGAAGCTCCTTGTGATCGAGCTTTCCACTTTAGCCTCCATAACAGTTTTCCTGAAAGCTCCTTTTGGGGATGCACACTGCCAATGACACAGCAGCCCGCCCGCTCTCATGCCAATTGGCAGCCCCCGATCAATTCACCAATTACTGCCATGTAGGCGTTTCAGATCATTTCAGGACTCACCAACTGACCAGCGCAGCAGATGTGTTGCGCAACCCGAGACAACGCGTGAACCTGTTTCCTCACCACTCTTAACGACATCAAACTCCGTCACCTCTGAAGTGAACCTGTCCTTGCATTCCATCGAAGCGGCAGGTTTCTGTAACCCACCCCTTCGAGTCGGGGAGCGAGTCATCACGCAAGCATGGACCAACATGATCATGCAATATGGTTGGAGTGGCATAATCATGTATTATAATTTTCTCTCTTTTCCCTCTTTTATCAATATCCTAGACGCCGCTTTTCCTGTCCCCGTATGTCGTTTACAATTTTGGTTTTGTTTGATTTTGGCACAAAGCAAAACACAGTTTGATGTCGTTCACAATTCCCCTAGTGTAGCCCCTCCGCTGCTGGCTCTGGCGCGGCGTGTATTTTGCTCGGTTTCTTTTGCAATCAAACTCCGTTAGTTGTGTCCCAAAAATAAAACAATTTCCTGGTGTAGAGAGTATAGTGTACAGCTCTCAGGGTACAAATTATAATCTAATTCTTTCCGACACGCACTGGGATTCCAAGATTCAGCCGTGGCAGGAATCATGAAGCGAAGGGCCATTCACATCACAAGCAGATTCCCAACCGGGCAACGACCTCGCGGCATCTGGCACCTGAACTTCCTCGCGCGCCCATTGACTGCCGCCCCTCCGGATTTCCGGAACATAAATGGCAGAAGACGATAATGAGGTGCGCAGAAATATCTAACTCATCGGGTTTCCGCTAGAGAGCGTGTCAGCGTAATCGGGGCCGCTATCGGAGAGAGGCGTTCACACGCCGCCGCCCCGGATTGAGGCTAAATTTAATCGACCTCCGTAGCCAGTTACCGTGGTACCGGGGGTCAATAATATTTCGGATGCCTGTGACCTCGGCAGAATGTCCGGAAAAACTCTCGGGACTCGTCAGAAGTCGTCGGCATCTTTTACCGTGTTACGCCCGCGTGTCCTCCACCCGTTATCATACCAATGAAGCCATGCCACCTCAAGGTCACGACCTCCACATCCAGCGTACCCCTTGACCAATTTTGCTCAGCCAACCAGGTGTTGCTGTCAGATCCGTCTCGCGATGGTTGCGGAACCGGATCAGCTACGTGTGGAGCACTCTGTGGCGCCAATATGTCATTTCCTTGCATTTCCTCTCAATTCAGCCGCATTTCTCTACATTTCTAAATGACCAAGGCTCGGAAGTCAGGACATGTTCGCCGCGCCAGGCGTTAGCACTGTAGTAGCCGTGGTGGTGTTGTTGCACTTACGTTGGACCCAATGTCCGAGGCGCTGAGTTCGCGGCGTGCACAGGAGGAGCCTGGGGGCCGGCCTGCTGCAGTAGATGCGGACTCATCACCACCCTGCCTCTCAAGGCTTCTATGGTTCAATTACGTTTTCATATTAGATATGACAATGGCGGCCTGGGCTGGTGACGTGTAAGTGTGCTCCAGTGCTGATGAGCAGTATGACTTTTACCTGGCTTGTGAACGCTTCTCGTGTACTGCCATTTAGCAACTGTACTATCTTTCGAGGTGCTAGCACACATTGACGGAGTCATGGGGCGCCACTGAAACCGCGCCTGGCAGGTTCCGCGATGCCTTTCAGCATTTGTTTTTTTGCTTGGATGCTTCGCTGTGTGTTGCTTCCCGTGCAATCACGAGCAGTGACCCGAGACCCATGTTCATTCCACTCTTCCACTTATTCTTACCATTCCATGTACTTTGCTTCCATGACTTGTTGAAAGCTGTTAAGCTGTTGGAATTGGCTAATGTAATAGTTCAGTAATTAAATGAGTTAACTCATCTGGAGTTACGTACTGTCTGCATCTGTTTACATATGCTCGGAAGATACTCTAATGAACAGTGAAAGTAATAGTATGTATTAATTTCGTAATTTCATGGAACTCGCAAGGAGACCTTTCACATTTAAGCACTCGGTGATTCCCAGCAAAGCCAAAGCTTAATACAACACTTCTGCCCTGTCGCTGGGTTTCAGAACCTGAAATAGAGGACGTTGAGCTTTGTAATGCATTGTCGTTCTGCATGCAAAGGACTCGTCATCACCAACCAGATTCTGTTCAGTGCAAACTTCGCACTTAGTACAGTGCATTCTGCACTTGACGGTGACCTTGAGAGTCATTTAGATTGCAAAAGTGAGCCTGCAAAATTAATTGTCAGAGATCAGGTGTCAGAGATGATCCGAATGTGCACTCTACCAACGCGCTCACCATTTCCTTAAGTATGCCCATGGGTGGGACTCTTCGTATGAGCGCTGGGCGCTGGTAGCTGCCCCAGTAAAGACTGGAAAGAAGATCCATTAAGTCCACCCAACCAAAAAGAACATTCCCGAATATTACTTTGAGCACAGCCCTCTTCATGAAGTCCAGAAAAACACGGTCTCGCATTTCATCAAGTGCATGCATTCGAGTCCAGGACACCATTGTACCCCTGTTTTTTCATTCAAAGTCAAATACCACTTTGTTCGAAACTGGCTCTGCTTAGAAAAGCAGAGCCAGTTTCGATCAAAGTGTGCACATGTGACCTACTTGAATTCGTTCTGGAGTTCAATAATCCGAGGTGGTATTTCGAAAGCAGCATATATTCGGGTACAGTAACGTGTGGAAATGTGCAAGCCACAGAGACACCCGGAATTTCTTTCAGAAAGATAGAGAAAAGTGCCTCTGAATTTGACCTCACGGTCAGCATTTTGATGCTTCTTGATTCACATGTATTATGAGAGCAGCCCAAGTCGCTCTTTCGGCAGCCTGAGTGGTCCAAAGTTCTGGTGAAGCCGATCGTTGCGTAGCAACCTGGATGGATCTAGAATATTGATAGCGAAGGCAGCATGCAAGTGGTTGGAGCCGTTACAAACATGATCTCAATCTGCAACACAACAGCAGAGGCGCTGTCATCCTTGTACGCAAAGTGCACTTGTAGACCAAAGTCGGCAGTTGGTGGAGACAAGCCTCATCATGCTAGGGAAAGTGCACTGCCAAGTGCATTCACGGATTTCGAGCTCCAAGCGTTGCACTTGTATGCTTGCATGTATAGTACCCTCACTCTTGAACCAGTGGCATCGATCTCATGTGTGAAGATGACGCACAGCTGCTCCAGGACAACCTGCATACATAAGATGCTTTGAGATTTTATCAGAGTACCAAGGACATCACGCCATGGACGTTTTCATGGGCGGTTGTTTCTTTGAACTGATCTCGTCGTAAAGAAACGCTTTGGGAAATTAACACAGTGATTAATGCCATAAGTAAACAGGCGGATGTTTTGCAAGTCAGAACGGGTATATAGTGACTCAAAACTGAGTTAGAAAGGATAACTGCCACCTTCAAAATGCTATATGTAATAGAGATTTGGCTTTTTTGGCAAACTGTAAATTGGGGAAGATGCTCAATCAAATTGTCTACAATCCTGTCAAGTTTCAACTTGATTGCTATAGCAACAAGAAAGAAATGTCATTTTGAATGAAAGTAGGTCTATTGACTCAGTTTTGGAACGATTATTAGCAAGGACCGTTTTTTTGCAAGATTGATTTCAAGGTGTTGCGTGGAATTTGCGCTTTTTCTTCTGGACAATTTTGTACTCTCTTAAGAGACTTCTATTATTGTTTTAACACTTCTCTTAGGTTGTGAGATCATTATCAGAAGAAAAAGGGTTGAGTACTCTTGCCCTATTGGAGAATGGGTGTAGCATACGCGAGGTGTCCAGATTATTGGACATCTCTCAATCCACATGTTCAAGAATTCAAAAAGAGTATGCTCCCCATGTAGATCGTTTAAGAGGAGGTCGCTCAAAGAACATCACCTATGCTGAAAGGCGAGCATGCGTCAGAGCTGTTACACTAGGTGAACTAAATATTGTAGTAGATGTAAGAAATGTTTTGAGTGAGCAACTGAACATTGTAGTTAGCACAACACAGTGAGGCGGACACTTCATGAAGTAGGTCTTGGGTCACTAGAGAAGCAGAGGAAGCCACTTGTAGTGCCAAAATGTCAAAATTAATTTTTTTCAAATTTTTCTAGTCGAAAGGGTTGAAAATATACTTAAAAGTAGTCAAATGAGAACAAAAGTTAAGTCAAACCTTTAAATTAAATTAAAAATCAAAATATCTTAAAGGGACTAGAAGTATTGTGGAAGGTATAATAGTTAGACCTTTGGAAAAGGTCATGACCTTTGATTATACGAAAGAGGTTTTAAAAGAAGATTATAAGAGCTATAAAGAAGACATGACTCTTCATAAATTCTTAGAATAAGTGGCTAGGCATTTGAGTAGAATGCCACCACATCTTTGAGTGATAGAATGTGTGTCGTAGCTTTGTTGGACGCTAGTATTTGTAAGATTAAATGCTTCTAAGTAATCTAAGCTTGAGTGGAAAGATGGACTTGCCTCTAAAAGATTTGCCTTGCATTTTATGTAATTGTTTTTACCACATTGAGCATAATTGTGTGAGTCCTAGCTTGTGGAGAAGGCTAGCTTTAAACTCTTATGGTTGAACGAGTCTTTATTAATAAATATTATTGTTATTGCAATTGTGTGTTGTACAATAGTATTTATTATGCATGAGACTTCCATAAATTTGAGCTTCTTATTAAATTAGGACAATTATTGACTTTGTATTTAAAGAAGTAAATTAAAGAAATCATTTATGCTTTTAAGAAATTAAGTTGAATTAACGAAGTTAAAGTGCTTATAAATTACATTTAAAGTGAATCAAAATTAATAAAATAATAAAATTACACTTTGAATTTATTATTTCTAGGTATAAGTGCAGTATGCTTAGAAGTTAAAGTGTTGGGATTAAGAATGAATATACTAATAGAATAATTGCAATTAAGGAAGCATAATTAATAAAATTATTGTTTACAAGTGAATAGATTTAAGATTATATTTTTTAGAAAGAAGTGATCTTTAGTGGAATATTTTATTTGTTTAAAAAATGATTGTTGGAAATACAATTCAATTGATGAATCATTGAAGCATTAATTAACTTGTGTGGTTTTGGAAGTATTAATGTGTTGTTTAAGAATTGAATTGGAGCATTGAACATGAGTGGTTAGACGTGATAAAGACAGGGCAATTTGCATGAAGTAAGCTTCTCAATTATAATGAAGAAATAATTAAAGAACGGCAATGAGATTACAAATGGATAGCATCCATTTGCTCAAGAGGGCATAGGTTGATGGGCGGGACACCTCACAGTCAATACATTGAGCAAGGCTCTTGTCAAATGCACATTGTTGTTTGGGAATAATTTGAGAGAACCCAAATCCTTAAGAGTGCAAGTACTAATTACCTGTATTCGTCTAAAAAGTGACGGTACCCAATAGAAAATAGCTTTTGAAGTGTAATTAGAGTATATTTACATAACATTAGACGCCAGACCAAATTGGGAGCAAATTTAGAATTAAGGGTGAAGCTTGGGTGTTTTGCGAGTGTGGATTTTACGGTTCATATTTTTTTGGCGACCATGGTCGGGATGGTACTGCCAAGTGTCAAGTAGTTTCTAATTTAGAAAAGTGTTCTTCAATTTTATTGGTTGCTTTATGGAAGCTATTAATTTGGTAAAATTGAGTGATTTGAATGAGTGACTCATTGATCACCAACTTAAGAGAATTAAGTTGAATAAATTGTCAAAAGTGTACATGGGAGACAACATGAGTGAAGTATGTCTTTCCCGTGGGAGATAGACAATGAAAGTTTGTGTGCTTACTTTGAAGGACAATATTTGTTTGGAGCTTTGTATTGTGTTTATAGAGCAACCTACTACGGTCAAGATTTTCAATTATTTGGAGCTCATCCAAAACTTGATAAACCATTTAGAGCAAAATTTGAACAATTGCCTTTAGAAATTAAACAATTAATTTAAGGCAAAGTATGGAATAAAGGCGAGAATTTCAACAAGTTAATTGCTGATACAAATCTTGCGGGCTTTACAAATATCTGATCCTACGGTTACATTCTTGACAAGTTCATCTTGGCAATTTGAAACCAACTAAGTAGAGATTCCTCTAAAATAGCTTGGATCTTTAGGGATTAAATGCCCTCATTTATTCCCAATACCATCAAAAATTGGAAAAGATGTTATTTCAACATCAACTTGACATCTAAATTTAAATACTATATTGATAAATATCATGCATGTAACATACTATCTCTATTTAGATTATAATCATGCCAAGAAACCTTCTTGTAAATCCAAAATACTCCAGCCTCTCTGGATCAACCCATGAGCTATAAATCTTGTATTATGTACTTTTTCAAGACCTATCCAACAATGCCACTCAGGGTTGTCTACATAGATAGATAAGGGCCCAAAGACAGCGGACGGACGGACAACACTTTTTGGCGGACAGCTACGTATAAAAAATATTTACAAATCCTAAATCGAATTTACAACTTACCCCCTCGTAAAACACGTATCTCGACACGTCAGACCGCTTTCCACGTCACGTCATAGGGCCAGGCGCGCACCTTCGGGCCGGGCGCGTGCTAATCAGGGCCAGGTGCGTACCCCTCAAGGTGGGCGCATATCCTCAAGGTCGGGCGTGTACCATTAGGGCCCGGGCGCACAACGTTTGGGGCCTGGCGCAAACCGTTGTGGGCCGCACGTGCACGTGTTTATTGGGCGCGCACGGTTAAAGGCTGGGCGCGCGCTTGCATGGAGTGTTTGCGCCTTAAAAGGCTGAGGTAGAAAGAATTTGAAAGAATACAAGAGATTGTACAAGGGTGGTCTAACCTTAAAATTATTTATTTCAATGTGGTGCCTTCATGAATGGGCACTTTCAACTCCAAGTACATATTTTAAGCCACGGTACTATTGTACGATGCAATCACCACACCACTAAATGTAGTTTTAACTTGTTTTTACTTTGTGTCGGACATCTTTTAATCATCTAAGTTCTCTGAATCTTCATTGTGTTTCCTCTTCCAATTTGATTGGCAAACCTATTGGGAGATAGAGAGCCCGTGAAGCACCACAGTATTGTCGCCGGATACCTCATCGCAATTGTGGGTCCCACAAATTTTCGAATGTTAACCATAAAATCCGGCTAAAATAAAAAAATAGTGGTGATAATATAAGTAAAGTTGAGTTAGGTAGTACGGAATCAATAACTAGAAAATAGGATGGGCGCCGGATCAGCTAAGTCCTTAAAAGGTCTAACGAAGTGCATAATCCGGACGACTGGTCACGTGGGGAACCGGGTATAATCTAGGGAACCCGGAAATACCTTGAACCGGGAGAAGAAATCAGGATATACCTACTACGGAACCTGTCATAATGGCGATAGTGACGTCAGAGCCGTTAAAAGGCTTTGATGGTGACCTCACTACCATTGGAGAAATCCCGTACTTTGGGGCCGTTATAAAAAGGCCAACCGACGGGGAATACCCAAAACAATTTTTCTTCTTCCTCCTCCATTTCTTCTTCTCTTCCTCCGGACTGTTTTCGATTCCCCTCCTTTAGTCCTTCTGCAGGTTTCTCAGCCGGTTGCTCCTTAAGCATCCGGCAGTATTAGAGAGTTCTTGTGAGGTCAGTGCGTGCAGGTACGACCGGAGGCTGACGGAAGAGCGTGATGGCCGGCGAGAGATCCTGGAAACACGAGAAGGTGAAGAGCGCTGCCACCGGGGGACCACCCATCGAGAGGGTGATACCGGAGTACCCGGCGCCCGACCGAGACATGCATACCTTGTTCCACTTTCTGGACATCATGGGGTGTTCCGGCCTGATAGCGGCGGCGTGGGGAAGGAAGGATGAGAAGGTTGTGACGGAGCTCATAAGCGCACCCAACAACCAGTATGACGGTAGTATACGCGCACACCCGGAGAAGTGGACCCGGGCGGAGAGGAAGCGGACCTACGGCTTCGCGGATGGGGACGTCAAGGTGACGGAGCGGAAGGATGAGCTCACGGACGGCGAGTTTCGGGGACTGGCTGATCCGAAGGAGGGATAATCCATCGCCGACCTAACCAACCCACGAGCTCAGATCGTAATAGGGTTTCTAAACCCTATTTTCCACCCGGAGAAATCCAAGCGTTTAGTATTGAAGTGGGCAGCGACGTTTTTAGGAGCTATGCGCGAGAAGATCACCGTCGACTGGGGGTCCCTCATGCAAGATTTGGTGGAGCGACTGATCAAGAACCTCCACCGGAACCGGAAGGCGGGGTCGCCGCTTCCGGCGTACCTGACCCACCTCTACCACCATCATGAGCTGCTTAAATCGGAAGAGCACGACAAATACGAAGCCCTACTGACCATTCAGAGGTACGGAGGGGTGGAAGCTGATGAGCAGGGTGATGAAGACGAAGAAACGGAGACAGCTCCGGCGCCAACACCCTAGATCCGGAAAAAGAATCGCTCAGCCCAACCGGAATCACCACCAATGCGCTCTCCACCCACCCATCTAGACCTGGCTCCCAAAGGTGAAGAAGAAGATGGAGCGGGGCCGTCGAAGCGGCCAGAGCGATGCCCGACCCCGGAGATCCCGACACTCACCGGGAGGCACAAGGAGGACATTATGGAGCTGCTCCAGCACGTTGCCTGGAGAGCTTCCCGGATCAACCAACACCTGAACGACAACACCTCCCTGATATACGCCATCATGGGGGAGCTCCGGCTCGAAAATTCGGAGGAGATTCTGCCCCGGTTGAAGAGCCTTGGGGAGACTGGTTTTCGGTTGGAGCACATGGAAGCCCAGCACCGGACCCTTCTTCAAGCGCGGTCGAAGATGCAGCAGGACCTATCGAAAGCAGATGCAGCGCTTGAAGAAGCTAAGAAGCATAAAACCGAGATAGTTAAAATAACTATTACTTAGCGAGTTCGTCCCTAGGGAATTGAAAGTTATGTTTAGCCGTAATATTAGTGTCACTATTATATGTAAGTGTGGTCCGTAATCCTTACGAAGCCTTAATTTAATACCATAATCCGTTAATAATCCTCCAAGTCAAATGCCATTAAATCTTCCATAACATCCTCCACATCCAAGTGCAAGTACTTTGCTCTTCCTATAGCTTCCGTTGTCTCGTACTCACCTGTGTTCCATTCCATTGCTTCTTCTATTATTATCGGTTCGGTGGGAATTCCGTTCTTCTCCTCTTCCGTTTCGTACCTCATTAACCAGTTGTAATCTTCTTCTCGTAATCTCGCCCCTATCTCCGTTCTTTGATTCGCTCTGATCCGTATGTAAATCTCGTGGTCGATTCTCTCCTTTTCCACTCGGTTTACGATTGTCACTCTTTCCTTATCGCTGTTCAACCATCCATACTTCAAATTCAGCCAACACCTGAATGCCTTGAATTTCTCCTCATCCGTTAGTTCCAATCCTGGCATTACTTCATCTTCATAATCTGATTATGAATTATGTTCAATTCAAAACACACTTTTATTCTGATCATTATTTGATCGCTCTATTATCTACCACCTAAATTAACCCGCAATTGCGGTCCTCAGATTTATTTTCATATCAGTTTCTTATGATTTTCTTTCACTCGATTCACTCATCTCTCTTTCTCGGTGTCATTGATTTACTGCCAATTGACTTCATTCCCAGCGTAATCTTTCTCAATTCTTCAATATGCACAACTTCAATTACATTAAATTCCGGAAACAATACAGCAAAGAAAACAAAGAGATAGCACAACGCGTATCTCGGCACTACAACTGATCAACACAATTGGGCCCCGAGCCAGTTCCAAAAACTCCTACTTAAGCACCCGCAACTCCCAACTGCCTACCCTTTCACAGCAACCGACACCCCTTCCGAGCTCAAGTCCGTTGGAAACCCGGTAATTAAGCTCCTAAACCTGTAACTAACTTACTTTAACTACAAAAAAGGGTTAACTCAAAAAGGAAGGACTATTCTACGTTCTACATAGCTCCACTCCTATTGTGCAGCGTCCTCGCAAACATGGTAGATCTCTGGTCGGTTGTCGCGACGCGTGACTTCGATGACATCCTCCTCTACGTTGGTCTGGTCCGCCACGTTCTACTCCGTCTCGAGAGGGGGTTCGTTTGCGCCTTGCTGCTCACGGACAGGTGGTTCCTCGTCCTCCGTCTCCGAATCTGAACTCTCTGCCTCCATTTCCATGATCTCCTGGGACAACTCATCGTTGAAGTTGCCCAACTGACGGACCTGATCCTCCAACTCTAGAATGCGTCTGTCCTTCCGTTGCGTTCCGTTTGCCTCTGCACTCTCCGTCTGACTGGTAGCAGCCACCACCTGGACAACACTAGGGTTCCGTAACTGAGTTTCCAGCGGCGTTACCTTGTCTATTAGCGCCTGGTTCTCCACCCGTAAGCTGTGCCGCAGCTTCGCCTGCTCCCCCAAGATAGCCGCCTTATCCTTCCGTAAAATGTTGGCCTCCGTCCGTTTCCTTTCCAGCGCATCCCGCAAGATCATTTGCTCCGTATCACCGATGCTCTTGAGGCTCGATACAGTCTTGATCTTCTCTTGCAGATCAACTACCTGCTTCATGAGTGCGTCGCACTGCCCCTCCATCTGCACCTTCTCCTGAACGGCTTCGTTGCGACTCCTTGTCGCAACGCTCGCCATAGCACGGGCATCGGCCAATGCCTTCTCCATGGCGCCCACATCCGCCATACCCATCAGGGTCTCCCTGAACAGATCTATCTGTACCATCAGCTTCTGCTTCACGTCGTACTCCTCCTCCGTGCTCGTCTGCCCTTCCGTACGAGTCCGCTCCTCCGGTAATGTGCCCGATGTTGGCTGCTTCCCCTTATCCGTTTTGACGGGGGTTGGCGCTCTTACGGGGGTCGGCTCATCGTCTTCCTCCTCCGCTCGTCTATCAATATGACTTGTCGCACCCTCGGTTTCGGAGTTCGCCCTGGAGTCGACAGCTGCCGGCTGGGTCGCTTCAGTTCGTTGAGCAACGACCTACGGATGATGTTGCTCACGTAATTGGAACACAACAGCGCTCCCATCCTCCCCGATCGCCTCTTCATTCCGAGCTCATTGTGAATGCGGTTGTTCACGTACGCCGCCCAGTTCATCTGCATACCTCTGAGCGTCGCCACAACTGCGTACAGCATCTTCCGTGGCACATACGTCGAATGTCGAAGAATGGCCAACCGCTTCGCCGCTAAGCGCATCCACTCCACCAGCTCCGGTGTCATCGCGTCGGCCGCTCGCCATCCTTGCTTGGGGTCCATTGCGTCTAGGCCCGACTTGAATTGCTCTTCCGGGATGAAATCGTCCGACACCATCGTGCCGTTGTTCACCGCCACCTCGCTGATCGGCAGGTAACAGTGCTCGTGCAATGTCGCTTGATCCACCACGATCTCCACCCCATTCACCTTACTTGTCCCGTCCACCACGTCGTAATTCTGCACATACTCCTTCACCAGCGCCTCGTCTATGTCTGGTAAGGATTGTGAGAACTTCACAAACCCATACATGTCGGCCTGCTTCAACTCTCGCTGAACCTCTCCAGACCAGCCGAATTGGCTCCATATTTGTCACTACTACGAATGTCATGGGAGGAATCTCCTCCTTCCGCTTCACATTGCGGCTCTCTCTCACAGGTGTTCTCTTCTGCTTTGCCATGATCTCTACTTGCTCACCGCTCTTTCACTTCTAAATCTTTGCGCACACACTCTCTCTCGACACACAACCCCCTCACGCAAACCTACAACAATGTCTGGACAGCCCCACTCCTAAATATTTGCCCGTGATGAACTTTAGAGTGACGCCTCTTTTTCCCTCCTACAGCACTCATTGTGTACTCGTTATGATGTTCATGCGTTATGATGTCCACTCGCACGTTTTTAATGATGCTACACCGTCATTTACTCACTCAATTCTCTTATGACCTGACTTCTTAAGTATAGTAGGCTACCTACATACCCTCCCTTCCAATCAGCCAAGAACCCGTCCCGGGTTCGGTTGATAATATAATTTTAATCTATTTCCATTAATGCGTGTCGCCAGTTGCTTGCCCTCGTAATCTTCTAATTGAACTGAACCGTTCTGGAAAACTTCCGTGATTTTGTACGGTCCATGCCATCGTAATTGAAATTTACCTGGAAAATCCAAATATCTGCTATCATAAAGTAAGACATAATCATTTACAGAAAAGGTTTTCTTTTTCAACTTGCTATCATAGTAACTTTTCCGTCGTTTTTGAATGGCTTCCATAACGAGAAATGCATTTGCTCGTGTTTCATCTAATTTTTCCAACTCCGTTAACCGCTGTTGAAGAGACTCCGTATCACCGAGTCGATCCCGTATGGCTATCCGTAAACTGGGAATTTCGAGTTCAATAGGGATAATAGCTTCTGTTCCGTAGACCAGCTGAAATGGAGTTGATTGAGTAGTAACTTTATATGCCGTTCTATAAGCCCATAATGCTGCAAATAATTTAATATCCCAATCCGTACCGGTTCCCATAATAGTTTTGGTCAAGATTTTACACAAAATTCCGTTTGTCTTTTCCGTTTGGCCATTAGCCCTTGGGTAATATGGTGTTGTCTTCCGGTGCTTAATATCATATTTATCGGTTAACGCTTGAATAGTACTATTAATAAAGTGAGTGCCGCGATCAATGACCAGTTCTTTAGGGCATCCAAATCGGGTGATAATATTTTCATATAGAAACTTGGCAACGGTGCTAGCGTTATCGTTCCGTACTGCAGATGCCTCTGCCCATTTTGTAACATACTCCGTCGCTACGAGTATATACCGTTTTTGTCCGTTACGGGAGGCAGGTGCGATTGGACCAACAAAGTCGATTCCCCATTTCTCAAATGGTGCTTGTGCTAAAATTGGAACCAAGGGCATAGCTGAGGAACTTGTAGGACGACCGACACGTTGGCATGGATCACAATGTCGTGTATACCGGTGAGCATCCTTAAAGAGACTGGGCCACCAATATCCTGAAATCAAGACTTTCCGTGCGGTGGAATCGCCAGCAAAGTGGCCACCACAACTGTCTTTATGGCATCCGTCTAAGAGCATTTGTACTTCACTTTGAAAAATACAACGCCGTAATACCCCATCTTTACCCTTTTTATATAACACGTCCTCAATCATAGTATATGGTATACTCCTTTCAATCAGATTCTTCTTCATTTTCTCCGTAAAAGTAATAGGAAACTTTTGTGTCGTCAAATATTGAATAAGAACTGCATAATCTGGTGAGACTATATCAACCGCAAATAAATGAGCATCCGGTAAGGCATATGGAATGGCTTCCGTACCCAGTTCCGTAGTTAGGCGCGATAAATGGTCGGCATTAGCATGTTTCTTACCCGCCCTAACCTCAATGGTAAAAGTAAATTCTTGCAAGAGCAACACCCAACGGGCGATTCGGCCACTCAGTTGAGGTTTATTCACCATACACTTAAGCGCATTGTGATCAACATGAAAAACAAAAGCGTATCCCAATAAGTAGTGACGGAACTTCTGAACGGAATATATCATGCCCAGTGCTTCCCGTTCCGTAACTGTATAATTCCGTTCAGCCGAATTCAGCTGACGGCTACTATAGTATATTGGGAGATCGTACCCTTTGTCATCCTTCTGGCTTAAAACGGATCCAATTGCCACGTCAGATGCATCGACATAAACATGAAACAACTTATTCCAATCAGGTGGGATTAGGATAGGCGACGTTAACAATTTTTGTTTCAAGGTTTCAAAAGCCTCCGTACACTCTTGCGTCCATACTGGTCCCGTATCCTCCGTCGTCTTCTTGAGTAAATTAGTTAAAGGTTGACATATACGAGCGAAGAATTCAATATAACGTCTATAGTAACTGACATGTCCAACAAAACCTCTGACACCTGTGACTGTCACTGGTCTCGGTAAATCTGCAATTCGCCTTACTTTATCGGGGTCCGTCGCAATGCCTTTTGCCGATACAATGTGTCCTAATAATTTGCCATAGGGCACGCCAAAAGTATATTTTTCCGAATTTAAAGATATTCCAAAGTCTGCACATTGGAGTAAGCACTTGTCCAACCAATCCAAATGATCGGCCTTACTGCTAAACACGCAAAAATCATCCAAAAAAATCTCCATAGAGATACGTAGGTATTTTTGAAAAGCTTGAGTCATAATCCGTTGAAAAGTGGCTGGTGCATTACACAACCCGAATGGCATCACTTTATATGCAAAAGTTCCCCAGTCTGTTGTAAACGTAGTTTTTAAACGATCCTCCTTAGCGATTTGCACTTGATTGTAACCTGAAAAGCCATCAAGGAAAGAATAACATTCATGCCCTACTACCGCATCCAGTATACTATCCGTGAATGGTAATGGAAAGTAGTCCTTCAAGGTGACTGCGTTCAGTTGACGATAGTCTTGACAAATGCGTAATTTTCCGTTTTTCTTAGGTACCATAACCATTGAAGAAACCCATTCACTGTACGGTACTGGGTAGATAAAACCCACCCGTAACAGCTTATCCAATTCTCCTTTTACCATTAATGCATACTTTGGATTTAATCGATGTTGTCTTTGTCGTATCGGTTTCGTATTTTCCTTAAGATATATCCGATGTTCACCAAGCTCTGGCGGAACTCCCTTCAAGTCTTCATAAGTCCAGGCAAAAGAAGATTTGTGTGCCCTAAAGAAGTCCGTCCATTTTACTAACGTTTGTCCGTTTATTCCTTCATACAGCTTAATGGGCTGGTATTTTCCGTTACTTCTAATATCCACAGACCGACAAGCCGGGTTCCCAGTATAAGCTTCCTCTAGTGGTACATCCGCGCCTGCGTCCGTTATAAAATCTGATGGATTAGTGTTCTCCAGTTCAGGTTCCAAACTACTTACCATCATGACGTCGTAAGTATTCATCCATTTCGCTATAGCATGATCCGAATTATCGGTATCAAATTGACCTATAATATATTCTTCCGGTTGTCCACATTGATAAACCAAATTAAACCCTTGTTGTCGTTCAGTACGTTCCCCAAATATTGATTCCAGTTCCTCCAGGTCCTCAGATGCATAACCACTGATATCTACTTCAGAGGTGATCTCCGTCAGTGGCACTTGTGATTCCCCATGATACTTTACTGGGTACATCTGTAATAATATCTTCTCATTTCCTCTACCGAGGGTTAAAGTACCATTTCTCCAATCGTTCTTAGCTTTTGCATTGTATAACCAAGGACGACCTAATAGAATAGGATAAGATGAAGCCGAACGGGGTAATTTAAATACCACGTAGTCGATATTAAACTCGTGTCCCGCAATAATAGTCAAAATATTTCGGACCACTCCGACGGGTTTTACTCTACTATGATCCGCCATCCTCAGTGTTAAGGCTGTAGGTGATATAGAGGTTAGGCCTAAAGTTTTCGCAGTTTCAGCCGTCATTAGGTTCACACTCGACCCACCGTCCACTTGGACTCCCGTTACCAATACTCCGTCAATGGAGACATCGATCATCGGGGCTCCTGGATCAGGATTTAAGGCAACTTCATGGATGTCCTTATTCCGTATTCGTCTCCGTAATAGAGATGCATTGAGTGCAGTTCTACAGTCCGGTGCGATTGCCAGCAATTGCCTCATTGAAATACTTGGCCGAATTTCATCCAGATCCTTCATAATGTCATAGTGTGGTAAATTCGCAGATATTCCCAGCTGTTTTCTTTTTCTCTTTACTTTATCCGTCCCTCTATTTGGAATCCATTCCTTTGATAAGGGTAGTGATGCTGGTAATACGGAGCTTCCATTCTGTACTTTCGTGTCCAGACAAAGGTCCGTAATCACTTGTAGAGGTTCTGTGAGTACTGGCGCATCGGTATTTATAGTCCTCTCATTCGACTTTGGTGAGCTTGCGCCGGGTACATCACCCAGTAACATAGGCTCTGTTCCTGGAGGTAATACTCTTGGTAATATTTTTGTGACACGTCTAGCCTTCCGTAGAGTTGACCCCTGTTCCATTTCCTTATTTTTGTCCGTATCGTCTGGAAAAATTATCTTCTCCTTTCTACTTCTAGTCTGTACTGTTGCCACCAATTCCACTCTGTTGACGAATAATTCTTCCATGGGACCCTTCGATGCCTCTAAAGGATTCGTTGCTTGTATATGTTGGTCCTTATTGTTAAAGTTAAAGGGAGCATTACATTCCGCCGTAGTGTGTCCATTTTGTTTGCAGTTACCACATAGCGGAACATAATCAACGGTGGCTCTTTCATTTGTGCACTTGCTGGCATAATGTCCCATCTGTCGACATCGAAAACACCTAACTGGTCGTTTAATATTTCCTCCCGGTATATCAGACATAGGTACAGGTATGAAACGGCTTGGTGCGTTCCATGTAGCCTTTGTGAAAGACCCCGGTTGTCCTGTATTTACTCGATTATCCATATTTTGATTCTTCATCCAGTGTCGTGCATTGGCTTCATAACTGTGTCCTTGATTATATCTATATTGATTATTCTGTTGATTAGCTTGCTTACCCCCATTATATCCGTTTTGTGCTTGTACTTGATTCACCTCCCATGGTGTTACTGGTATCACTTGCTGACCTATATACATCTGCAATCTGGACAAATGCCAACAACTTTCCGTAGGGTGGTTCTTCCCACATATTTGACATTGACCCTTCAGGTTCACTAGCGAAGGGCATTCCGTATTCATGTGGCCCTAGCCTTTACAGTTGGTGCACCACACATTGGGTCTGAAGTTCGTTTGTTTTGGTCACTTTTCTTTATCCTTAGCCATATTGATTGCCAATTCTTCCATTTTCTTTGTTAAATTCAACAACAACTGTTCATTAGCACCCTCTTGTCCTGTTAGCTTAACGCCCGGCTTAGATCCTTCCAACCTCGGGGGTAAATCTTGATACGGCGGATAAACTACGGATGGGGGTAAACTTTGTATTGGTGCTGCATTTATTATCCCCGCTGGATATGCCCTTGCGGAATTGGATACCGTCATTGGTTTCGTGCCTCCATCCAACTTGGTCCCTTAACTCCGTCTGCAGGTATCATTGTCGATCCTATAGACAAAACGGGGTCGAAATGACACTCTTCCCACAACTTTGCTCTTAGCAGTGAGGCTGCTACCGTAACGGGCCGTTCTTCCTTTACAAACATCCTTAGTTCAGGTGGGTACAATCCGTTAACCAAGATTGATAACACAAACGATTCTCGCAAGTCATTATTTGGCCATCTGCGTATTATATCTGCCACTCTCCCATAATATGACTCCACGGCTTCTCCTGGGATCATTTGACTATTGATCAGTCGTTTTCTTAACCTATCTTCATAACCCACTGGTCTGAAATGCGCCAGAAATGCGGCCCTCAACGTATTCCAGTTCGCAAAGTGACCCACCGCCTGTCGATTATACCAATCAAATGCCACTTCCTTCAACGTGGCTGGAAACCATCTTAACCACACATCTTCCGTTCTGCCATTGTTCGCGACACACGCTGTTAAAAATTGAGATAGGTGCTGGTCTGGATCCGCTCCTGGCCAACCACTAAAAGTCGGTAACGGAGCTACGTTCGTAGTGCGATCCGTTGCCGCTCCCATTTGTATTACAATTGGTACCGCCGGGATTCCAGGCTGTGGTGGATTTAGTGGGTCAGCCATATCTTCTTCTTGTTTTTCCTTTTCTTCTACTTCAAACAATCGTCTTACTATTTGTTCTTCCTCTTGATCTTCGTGATGTTTAGCTCCTGATAGCGCTTGCAGTTTTGCTGCTGCCGAGTCAAGTAAAGTACGTAATGCTCCAAATGTGCCCAAGGGGGTTTCCAAACCTTCGAGATTCCCTCTCCTTGCGCTTGAGTTCGTAGGCCAACTTCTGGATAGCTCCGTCCGTACAACGTTCTCGGGGCTACGGACAATCCCGTCCACAATCGAAATACAGATTCTCTTTCCTCTACTGGGCAAGATAACGCTCGTCGAAAATCTCTTAACCACGGTTTAACCCAACTCCTTCTTCGTTGGCTTTTCTGTACTCGATCCTCCCGCTCTCTAATTAGATTTCTTGTTCGCCATCGCCTTTCCCTGTTGAAATCCAACGATCAACATTCCCTCCAGCATCCACATCTTCGTTGTTCATAATCTTCTCCGAACATTTCCAACATATTACACATAATTTTTAATATTTACAATTTTATCAAATCCCCGGCAGCGGCGCCAAAATGTGAAGCATAAAACCGAGACAGTTAAAATAACTATTACTTAGCGAGTTCGTCCCTAGGGAATTGAAAGTTATGTTTAGCCGTAATATTAGTGTCACTATTATATGTAAGTGTGGTCCGTAATCCTTACGAAGCCTTAATTTAACACCATAATCCGTTAATAATCCTCCAAGTCAAATGCCATTAAATCTTCCGTAACATCCTCCACATCCAAGTGCAAGTACTTTGCTCTTCCTATAGCTTCCGTTGTCTCGTACTCACCTGTGTTCCATTCCATTGCTTCTTCTATTATTATCGGTTCGGTGGGAATTCCGTTCTTCTCCTCTTCCGTTTCGTACCTCATTAACCAGTTGTAATCTTCTTCTCGTAATCTCGCCCCTATCTCCGTTCTTTGATTCGCTCTGATCCGTATGTAAATCTCGTGGTCGATTCTCTCCTTTTCCACTCGGTTTACGATTGTCACTCTTTCCTTATCGCTGTTCAACCATCCATACTTCAAATTCAGCCAACACCTGAATGCCTTGAATTTCTCCTCATCCGTTAGTTCCAATCCTGGCATTACTTCATCTTCATAATCTGATTATGAATTATGTTCAATTCAAAACACACTTTTATTCTGATCATTATTTGATCGCTCTATTATCTACCACCTAAATTAACCCGCAATTGCGGTCCTCAGATTTATTTTCATATCAGTTTCTTATGATTTTCTTTCACTCGATTCACTCATCTCTCTTTCTCGGTGTCATTGATTTACTGCCAATTGACTTCATTCCCAGCGTAATCTTTCTCAATTCTTCAATATGCACAACTTCAATTACATTAAATTCCGGAAACAATACAGCAAAGAAAACAAAGAGATAGCACAACGCGTATCTCGGCACTACAACTGATCAACACAATTGGGCCCCGAGCCAGTTCCAAAAACTCCTACTTAAGCACCCGCAACTCCCAACTGCCTACCCTTTCACAGCAACCGACACCCCTTCCGAGCTCAAGTCCGTTGGAAACCCGGTAATTAAGCTCCTAAACCTGTAACTAACTTACTTTAACTACAAAAAAGGGTTAACTCAAAAAGGAAGGACTATTCTACGTTCTACAGAAGCCCAAGCATTTCACAAAGCAGTAGAAGTGAAGGCAGCCGCATCAGCTCAAGCCCTTGGCGAGGTACGGGAAGGGTTGAGTTTTCCGGTTGACACTGTCAACCAAAGCATTCTCTTCCCGGAGTATCTGGAGAAGGGAGGTGAAGCAAACCGGGGTCAGGTCATCCGTTTCCTTCTGGACCACGCCCGGAAGATGGATAAGACGTGGGGGCAGATGGAGTTACTGGCGAGCAACGCAGCCAGCATCGTTATCCCGGAGAAGCCGACGGAGCCAACTCCCACCATTGATCTTACCTCGTCCCCGGATGCAACTGGACCTTCCCAACAGGCACATGAATCCTCCGGAAAGGGTAAGGGACCGATGGAGGAGACGGTGGTCACTCCGGACACAGCCCCGCCCGGACAGAGTGGCAGGGCGCCTCCCAACAGTCCGGAGACGGTCCGGAGGACCCAACTCCCTTCAGCACTATTTCAGGATTCTCCTTCCAGCTACCGGATCGCTCTTTTGCCACCGACCTCCAGTTGACGGAAGAGGACCTCTCCGCTTTCTCGAGGTCATCTGGGTACGGTCACCAGTCCCAAGGCAACATAGTGGACTTCCCTCGGCACCGCAGAGAAGGCAACGCAGGTGGCAGCTGCAGCCGATCAACCCGACTCTTAAGCTCCCGCCTCCGGAAGTGGTCCTATACCGGATCCCATTCCAGATAAGGTAAGTGGTAGGAAGCAAACCGTGGGAGCGTCTCCGATGCGCCGGAGTGGACGGAACAAGAAGACCCCTTAGTTAGATTATTAGTTTTAGCAGAAGATTTGTTAGTATCGGTCATCAAACTTGTAGTAGCGATTAACGATGGAGCTCCAGATTGCACCCGGCTACCGACCTGTGTGTCAAAACGGGAAAACTTAGAATTGTTGATCGGCGGAAAAATCGGATCTGAGATCCATAATTTTCGGATCTCAGGTTTGAAATCCCGGACCTTTAGGGATAAGATTTTTTTAGGTTAGATTCTCCGGATTTCTCGCAGATAAGGTAGTGCGTGGATCCGGTTGATTCCCCAGTACTTAGGGTAATGAGTTTTCTTAACTCAGGATCTTGTTTTTCCTTATGTTTAAATATATTCCGGAGCTATCACTAGATTAGCTACCTAGTTGATGCGACATATGATGTTCTCTTGTAAGGTACAAGGTCCGTTGCTGTAGTACGTCTTACGTAGATTTCTGTGAAGAGAAGGAGGTTTTTGATGAACTATGGAGTGAGCCGGTTTAGATTTCCAATAGGGGAGTGTCCCGGATTACTGGAGGGGATTTCAGAGGCGTCCCTGGTCACCTCCAGAGTCCGGAAGAACCAGGAGGGGAAGAGATATATTGCAGAGGTGTTCCTGGTAGTCTCTAGGGCACGGAATATCCCGTGTGAACCCGGATTCCGGTCCCCAAAACCGGAGTTTATCCCCACGATAGGAAAAACCTGCTATGTAAGTTTAGAAGGAGTCCTCCTAAGTAAAACAATATCACTATCTTCAGAGTCCTACCTGAGCGCTATCGGAACGTTGTTGTAGTCCGGATTTATCTTTGTGTGACCACATTCGGAAGGCCTTCCGGATGTCGTGAGAGTTAAGTCTAGACTCAACACCACATCACCGGTTAGTATATAAGGAGGAGAGTGATTGTCCGGGCACTATAAAATCCAGGGCAGTGGATGTCTAGCCACTTAAAGTCACAAGGCAGTGGGGAATCCGGCCACTTACACAAAATAGGATCAGTGGTCTTCCGGTCACTCGCTTAAACCTTCCGGAAGTTGCTCTGAGGGGAAAGAGAGGTAAATCAAACGACCCACTTGGTTTACTGGAAATCCTTTCCGGAAACCACTGTGCATAACTCCCGGAAACTAGTTCCGGTACATCCCGGATAAAGTTCCGGAAACCAGTTTATGGTTTAAGGATCCGGTTCCTTTACGGAATAGAATAACTATCATAGGTGATCGATAACTTGAAGGTTTTTGATAAGTTTGAAAGGATAACGAGGTCTTTATGGGAACGTAACCGGAGTGGTTTACTTTGGACGTACTTAGTGATGAATGAGTGCATTCCGGAGGAATACTGACTCTGCAAACTATGACAGCAATCCTCATCGTTTGAATCATTGCCTGATGATGAGAAGTTCTCTGTTGGCTTTTCTAGGACAGGTGCCAGGTACTCCTCTATCTCCGAATTTAAGTTTCACAGTTGTAGCTCAGCTCCAGTAGTTGATGTTGCGTTCACAAGTCGTTTTACTCGGATATTCTTCTGCTTATCTCACTCCATCCATGTTTTTAGAGCGATTGCCTTTGGTCCCAGTGACTTTCTCCGAGGTTCAGCTTGGCCAAGGTCCCGTGAAGAAAGGGAGAGGACCATTGTTCCCGCCCCTACGTGTCTCTAAATGGTTGCTCGTAGTTGATAAGCCAACCCTTGCAAAGAGAAGTTGTGGAGTTAGTATCGCGCGCTTTACACCACCATTTGAGCCAAGTGCGCTACGGTGGACAGGTGGCCGGACTATGGTTGAAGAGCTCATTTCTTTACACTTAATAGACTTCTTCCAACCGAAGCTTTACTTTGAACTCGTGGCTACCGAAACAAATTTTGGATTGGCATGTCTTCCTTTGAGTCCGGTTCTATTGCTTGAGGTTCAATTTAAGTGCTCTTCACAACTTCAATGGATTCCATGGTGGCCATTGGCTCATAGAATTCATTATTGTTTCTACCACTGCTCACTTTGTTTCCATCGTAAAGAAATGCATTGTGGGCTACAATGCCAATGCAATGACCGTTGACATCAGGGCCATAGCTAGTAGAGGGGCTTGAAACGCTAGAGCCCTTCGAATTGGCACAGTGGTTCTCCAAAATGTTGTCATCTCGATGAAGATTGCCTTCAATGCCGACCCATCCTCCTCGACCCTAGCTTTTTGGGCACCATTTTCACCCAACAGTTCTATTATATAATGGATTGCTTATGCGTTGACCTCGTCAAACGCAGAAGGATCCAGTGGGTCGCAATGGACGTTGTGAAAATGGTCATGTAGTGCATCTCCATTGTCTTTGTTGTTTGCAGAGTTGTCCCTAGGTGGGCTATGATCAGACACGGGGTTGTTGTCACCGGCAAGGTCTTTCCAATCGCCACCCATCCAGTTATAACCCCCATCATCAGATTCCAAGCCCTTGTCCTCCGTGTTTGAAGGAAGCCCCCCATCTCAATCAGACTCCACCAAATGCACATTCTTGTCATACCATCAAATTGGGTCTGGTCGAGCACGTTCTCGAAGCAATCGACTATTCGTATAGATGTAAATCAAATCTTCCGATTTCTTCACTCCTAAACGATTTTGGCTCTTACTATGCACGAAAGAATATATGCTCTAGTTACTCTCACATGACGAGGCCAAGCAGGTTTGTGCTAGTAAACGCTTCGCAATTTGAGGCAATGATTGCCCGCCCAAGCAATTCCATCATTGATGAGGCAATAAATTTTTGATTTCAATCTCTTGAGCTTCTAATGGTGAATATAGGCCTCGCAATTCTTCATACTCCGTGATTTCAATCATTACTTCCTCAAAGGACACTCCAAGTGGAACACAGAGTTGGCGAACAACCCTCTTCAGCGTCCTTTTGACCTCACCATTGTTTTGAATTTGCAAGTTATTGGCTAGATAAGGATTCAATAAAGCCCTTGGAGAATGAAGATCTGTTGTCATCTTCGCCCAACGGGCAAGGAATGATCCTTCCAGGCGAGTCGCAATTTTTGGCGGAATGTTGAACGGCTCATTGCGTAGCTTGAACACGTGCTCTTTAAGCTTATGCTATATTTAACTATTTCTAGACTTTGCAAAGTCCAGAAATAAGGAAGAAGGATTTTAGTCTCGAAAAACAGTCGCAGCAAAGAATATGAAAGGGATACCCAATTAATTTATTTTAATCATTCAGCCGGATATCTCCAGATGATTTCAGTGATACAATACGAATCGAATATAGTGATAAAACAAGCGTGAAATTTCGTTCGTCGTGATCGACAAAATGATAACAACTTTCAAGCTAACACGTTTATAAAACTACCATGTAATATGGTGTACTGTACATTTCTGTGGTAATATCGTGTAGAAGATGAGTACAGTGCATTTCAGAGCTTGAAGCATTGACATGTAAGGAATGCCGTTCAGACATCCGGAGATATCTGGTCGAAAGCAAAGTACTAAAAAAATAATTGCTCGGCTGTTCAAAAACGACAATGCTACTCTGGAATGAAGTCTCTTTACAAAAGCGTTTGATACAAGACCAAATGTAGGAAAAAACAGTGACTGGTCTCAACAAAATTCTTGGATCTAACAACAAATTTTATCTTTGCACTACCTCTCTGAAGAGCTCTAAAGATCCTTCCAGTGAGCTGGTGCATACATGTCCGAATCGACATCAGACCCTATGTCACACCCAGTTTGAAATGGGCTGCAGCCGCCACCCGAAGAAGATTCCTCCTCGTCTTCATACCACGGGTCGTCCTCCTCCTCTTCTTCAACCGAAGCAGCTCCATTAAGGGTCTCTTCCACATCAGAGTCGATCTGCTTCTCGTCCTCCGCATCACAGTCGATGCCGTCGTCCTCCTCTTGAACAAACTTGCTCTCAGCATCATCCTCCGATTCGTCCAGAACACGCCGATCAGAACAGATCGCCCTTCTGTACTCGACTTGTAAGAAAAGCAGTCTTCCCTTCTCCGAACCCTGAGCCTCGCTCACCATCCTTCGTGAAACTCTCCTGTCTACCGAATCGGAGACTTTCCTCTCCCTCTTTCTACTTCCGAAAGCCATCTCCTCTCTCTCCACCGTGGCTATGGCCTAACAAGACTTATGGTTGAAAGACAAAACATATGGATTGCTGCAGTTCTGAACCCTCTCTTATACAATCCTCCCCACCCACCCACTAATTACACTTCTCGAGCGTAGGTACATTGATTTAAGTCGCCATAACACTGAGACTGATGGACTTAATGGCAGATGCCAAATTCATGAGCAAACAACATGGTAGGCCACGCGTCAAACGTCCTGTCGTAATGAGATGTGAGAAGTACAATCTTCGCCGCCAACCATCAGCATCACTTCAATCATAAGAAGGAACTTAGATGACTGATATGAACTGTGTAATTGACCGCCCACTTTCATTTTAGCAATGGCATGTCATAAATCAAAGAAGGAACTAGCGAGGAGAATGCCAAAAAGGTCTTTGTTATTTTGAAACAAGTTCCATCGTCAGAGAAATTGCAGTATCATAGTCACAGAAGATCTCCGGATATGATTCAATACTATTCAGAACACCTAGGGAAGCTCAAAATTGGGAAATATAGACCCCATTGTTAAGAATGGTAGATGTGAATCTCGTATCCGGAGATCTCCGGCTAGATCTCACCTACTTGAACAAGGCAATACATGAACATTCGTCTGACCACAAAATTTGTCTTCCATACCCGGAGATCTCCGGTAAGCTTTCTATGAGATATGCGGGTCTGAAAATTTCCGGTGGCATAAACCACTCAATAATAATTGTGTCACTACTCAATGTATCCTAATTATAGTGAATGGAAGAGCTCAAATCCGGTTCTCTTCACGAAAACTGGCGAGAGCTGAAAGGAGGGACGTCGAACTCAGGACCAGAAAATAATCGTCTTCACAGCCGGAGATCTCCGGTGCTCCTCCGTGAGGACGAAGAGACTCGACGAGATTTTTCAGAAACAAAATTTCACACAACAGAATTTTAGGTATTGGGACTGATCACCGTATCAGGAGTCATCGACATTCGCTTTCTCTAAGTTCACAAGCGCTGCTTCCTTCATTTTTCGTGGAATGGATCTCGTCAGTTGGTTAACTTTGTTTGACCAAGTCCCAAACAACACAGAACTCACATGACACCATACAAGCTTCTCTTGGTCCGGAACCCAAGTGGCTTCCCAACAGTCCTGGTACTTTCGCTTCAGATTCTTCTGCTTGTTATCAGGCTCCCAATACTTAACGAGGAATTTTCCGTGGTTGACATTACCCTCATCCCTGATGACGTCCGAAACTGCTCTACCCTGCCAGACAAGATAGATGTCTGGATCACTAGGTCTAACTAAAATCCAGGACCCGAGACGAATATCACGCCAAGGATTAAATGTGGACTTTAGGGCTTCATTGGCGGGTCCACAGTAAGGCTCGAGAACCTCATCTTCGGGGGTGACATCCAATGGTTGTGGAAGCGATCCTAGTGGATTTTCACCTCCCTCATGAGGGCCTCTCCAATCATGGGCAGGCCAAAATCCCTCTTCGAGCTCGGAGGGCATCTGTGGAAGTGGCTTGTCAATCTCGTCGATGACGACCTTCCAATACTGCACGTATGGGCAGATGGAGTCTGCATACCCTACGCACTTTGACATTCCGGACGCCCAGAAGTCCACAAACTTCCAAAGCCCCGTCTTAATGAAGTTTTTGTTCTCTGTCGCTTTTCTGGCCTTGTCTTTGGCAACATCTTGGTTTCCGACCAGGTTCTGCTCCTCATTACCCCATATGGGCTTGAAAGGGACGGGCTTCGGAAAGCCTGTCGGAAGCATGGGACGTCCGCTGTCATCTACCTTCCAGAGTTTTATCGGCTCTCTGTTCATCGGCAACCACTCTGTGTCAACGGCAGATTTCTTGAACTTCATGACCGGAACACCGTCATTGTCAACGTAGAACTTGAAAAGATGCATATCACTTAGTCCCACTAGACGTGCCGCTCCATTGCATAAGTAGCCATCGACGTAAGATTTAAAGACGGCCACCTCTTGGATAACTTCCGACATGAAGGCTAGTTTCTGTGACTTCATGAATGCCTTCATCAAATCCGATAGAATATATGTACTGCTTTTCTTGAGTTCTTTCGATAAATGACTAAAGTAAGCATCAATATCTTCATGCGTATGTCCGACCACCAGGAAGCCAACCTATATCTCCTTGAAAACACATCGAGCTGTTAACAGTGATAAGAATGCCATCAAGTACTGGTTCTTGTTGTCCTTCGCTGAGTTGTCGAGCTGTAGAAACAATTTCGGTGGCAACGGTTTCGGTCCTTTAAAAGCACTGGGCTCCATGGGCTCTAAAGCGTCGACACACCTGCTCTTTACCCTCATGAGCGCCGCGAACATCGAGTTTGGAGGTGGGTGCTCGAAGAGCGCGCGCGTCTCTTGTAATGGTGCTCCCTCAAGCTGCCGAAAAAGTTTTGCCAGAGAGGATATGGTGGCGTTCGAATCTCCCGGCCATAAAGCAAGAGCATAGTGAGCATACGCTCTGTCGACATGACCGTGTGCCACCATTCTGGTGACATTCATGGGAAGCTGTCCGAGACCAGATGTCGCCTTAGTAGTCCTCCACATGCGTGGAAGGGCCGTCTTCGCAGTGTCCATCTTGTCGTGAATGACACAAAGAAAGGTCAGCGGCTTCACCTTCGACTCCTCTCTCCATGTCGCGTAAAGCTTTCGGCATGATTGTTGGTGATTCAAGTGAGCCTGCTTGTTGCTATAGAAGAGCTCGTATGCGGGCGTTCCCTTTGGTGTTGTCAGTAAGAACTGATTGAACTCATCGCAAGTACTGCATTTTGCGAAGGTGCTTCCAGATGGCTTAATAGCAACATTCCCGAAGAATTCCTTTCTTACCCTACTAACTGTGGACAAACTTACAGGAGGGAGACCGTAGGAGTCGTTTGTCTGCAAAATGAAAAATTAACCTAGTGAGAGGAAAAATTTAGAAGTACAATCCAACAGACGGTGCGAAGTACAGAGTTAATCAATTGAAGGTCAATGCATGTCAACGATGACCCAGCCGGAGATCTCCGGTTCAGATACTTGGACATCGGTCGACGGAGCAAGGAGAGTACAAATCCATTGCAATATGCGGGGACTGATAACGTACATCATTGACGCTGGCTCGAATTTGCTTCCAATTGTTTCCCGCAGGAAAATACTTGAGAGTGTCAATCCGACCATTCCTGACACTCCGCATTTGGTGAGGCATTTGATCTGCGTTGTCATTAATAATGGACGTCATTGAGCCCATCGCTTGTACAGTGGCAAGCCGTAGGCGCTTGATGCCCTTGTTACTGTGAGTTGCATTAATGACTCCTCTATTGAAATGTGCGATGTACGTGTGAAACGTGGACTTTCGAATTCCATGGATCGTGTCCCATGCAACGGAGCAGACCTCCGTTCCCAAGAGCGTGATGTACTTTCTCTTCCGGTCCCCATCAATGGAGTCGAACTGCCCGCCTACCGAGATCGCATACTCCTTTCTATCTTCAAAGGATTTGTCATAGAATTTCTGTCTAATAGAAAGAGTCTGGGATTGTTGAAAATACTGGCAGCATCGTTTGGGACAGCACCTTTCCGAGCTGACTTTGCGAATTTCTTCGTCGGTAGTCCTCTTGGTGTACAAGGATTCCTTCTTGTTAAGGTCTTGCTGTCAGGTAATGAAGCGGTATGGCTCCTTCGCACGACCCCCCAAATGAGCACTAGAATGAGGTTGTAAAGGCAGGGATGCGAAATGATCAATTGTGCTTTTCAAAGTCCGACCGGAAGGAAAACAACATTCAAGAATGGGCCACGACTCATGACTCATAATTCTCTCCGTGTCTCCTACAAAAACATCAAGGACAATTACACCAATATTATCTTCTCTCAAACATCCACTTCAGAAATGATCCGCTGGGAAAGCGGCCATGATTCTCCCAGAGCAGTGCACCAACCCATCTCCGTTTAACCGCTGCACTTCAAGTCCAACCCATCGCTCTCATGGTACGAATGGAGACTCGTCGGACCGGAGATCTCCGGTTGGATTCATGACATCCGCCCTTCTCCATAAAACGGTCGGCCGGAGTGTGTGAACAAGTGAATCGTATCCGCGTTGCAAAGGAATGAGTGGTAATTCTTCCGCTGCGGAGCATATGGCCGTTGGTCTAAGTAATACGAACTCACTGGATCCGACTGGTATGTCAACTCCAAGCCATTGATCCATGGGGTGAACCTCAACAATGGACGCTTCTCCAATTTCGCCTGAACCTGGCCTCAGAAGGTTCACGGACATTCTTGACCACAGAACCTCCGATCTTCCAGTAGACTCCTGGGATGGATCATCTTCTTCCGTGTAATTCACATGTCCAAAATTGGGGCACCGAGCTGCGACCATGGCAAGGTCTTCCGAGTCACTCTCCCACCAATCTGAGTCAGACATAATCTCGTGCTGCATCGGTGGATGCTCGGTTGGTGGCTGATGTCCTCAATGAGAAATTGTGTGCATGTAGAGTCAATCTGGATGACCAACTTCAATATCGTCGGCTGGGCTAGCCAGAGATCTCCGGCAGAGTGGAGAATGATCAACAACAACGACTTCTTGTTTCATTAAGCGAGAGAAAGGTGGAACTAAAAGTTCCAGTCGTATCTAACCGGAGATCTCCGGTTAATCAGAACTAGGCTGGCGAGGAGACTTTCAATGAACATTTTACACAAAATAGAAGTAGCCGGAGATCTCCGGGAATCCTGCTTACGAAGATTCTGACAGCCACTGGAATCAAGGGGTGAAACTGTGGTTACCGGGCGAGATTGGCAGAATCCAGAATAGCACGGCATGAACAGCCGGAGATCTCCGGTTGAATTTTTTGGTCTTGATCAAAACAACAGCCGTACGGAATATTCGCGAGTATGGCGGTGTGATACAGTTGCAAAACCCGGTTAACAGTTCGGATTCACACGCCAAGCAATTTCGTCGTCTATATACTTGAGTCGAATTAAATTACTGCTTCAGGGCTATGACTGTATCTTCGGAGACGAATTAGTTATAGAATCACTACACGAGAGCTCCCGATCGACTCAGAGGACAGAATGCAACACAATCTTCACCAATCCTCACAGATAGACAGCGAATACGGAATTTTATGAGGGAACATACTTAACATTCCTGGAATAATGTTGATTCATTTCTCTACAGTTATCTAGCACGATGTCGCGCACGCGAACACTCTCACTGACTCGCTCAACTCCCACAGTATATCAAACCTCCAGAGCAAAAAAGGATGAGAGCTGAGTTGAAGGATACTCTTATCCACCTTTCCATCATCTCGTGGAGGGAAAATTCAGGCGCTCAAATTTGAAACAAATCTTGGGCATGCATGCTCCTTCAAACTAACTGCTGTACACCATCATGATTGTGGGCATTCTTCGACATGCCCCCGACCAAGGCCACATTCCACTCATGATAATGAAAGGCTCGTACTCTTGGGATGACCATATTGTAAGGATACCATCTAGTTCCCAGAGTGCTGCAAATTAGAAAACGGATGATGAAGTATGCCCCATGATGTATCTTTGAATATACTAGGGCCGTATCACGTCTTAGACTAAATCACAGTAAAATGTAATCGTGTTGGACTTCTCGTACTCACCTTTGTGAATTAAATTTTACCCTACCCAAGGAAAGGAGACGGCCCTCTACTGCCTACTAGTATTGTTCATCAGGCAATACAAGACTCAAGTAGAACATTGGCGTTCGTTACCAATTAGAATAATCTCCAATATTTCCTAGTTCGACAGAAGTTATATGGATGCTTCAGAAGACACGTGCACAAATAACTGAGTAGATGCTTTTAGAAGTACAGCAACCCGGTCCTATGAATTCGGGTACAGCTTCCGTGTTCAGGCTGGATTGTGCATCAGGGTTTTAGGGTTTAGGATTTAGGGTTTTAGGGTTTAGGGTTTAGGGTTTTATGTTTAGGGTTTAGGTTTAGGTTTAGGTTTAGGATTTAGGATTTAGGATTCATGGTTCACGGTGTAGGGTTTAGGGTTCACGGTTTAGGGTTCAGGGTTCACGGTTCCTAGGTCACGGTTCAGGGTTTAGGGTTCACGGTTCCTAGTTCACGGTTTAGGGTTTAGGGTTAAGGATTCAGGGTTCACGGTTCACCGTAGAGGGGTCTGAGTTCATGAAGGTTGAGGGCTTATATCACCTATAAATGTATAAATTAAAATTATTTTATAACTATGAACTATAACCTTAAGTTTATCGATAACCATAACTTTTAAAAAAAACCTGGATACTATAGAGTGTAGGGAAATTTAGTGAGAATTGAACAATAACTATTTCTTTTTATACATTATAATTTAGTTGGAGAGAGAATAAAGAAGAGAAAGAGGGTAATGGATTTAATTTTAGAGTAGACTAGCTGTTGGCGCTTGCTTTGCAATGCATTAGCCCAACCATTTTTATGTATTTTTAATATTAAAAAGTATTAAAAAGTAAAAGGTGGAATGGTTCACTATATTGATGACAACGCAGTTGATTGTAGCGTTTTTGTAGTTCACTGCATGGTTGACTACGCGATAGTTCACTCCGTGGTTTACTGCGCAAATTATGATTTAGTAGTATGACTAGGAGTTGGCGCTTGGTTTGCAACGCATTAAATCAACCATTTTCATGTAGTTTTTATATCACAAAGTATTTAAGAAAAAAGGTAACACCAATCTACATAAAATATGAATATATCTTTGAAACCTATGCATTAATTTGAATAATGTAATAGAATGGGATAGAAAAAAAAATACTATTACAATAGTTCAATATTATTAACTAAGGATGGAGATTGAGAAGGAGGGGAGAGTAAAACTAAAATAAATAAATAAACAAGTATGAAGGAGAGTAAGGGAGGGAGAGTAAGAGAGGGAGAGACTTGAGGGATTTATTTTTAGAGTAGTTTATGTTTTTAGAATATGTAATAAGAGGAATCCAAAAAGAAAATCAAATGTAAAAAAGATATGTAGAGGGAGAGTAAGGGAGGGAGAGTAAGGGAGGGAGAGTAAGGGAGGGAGAGTAAGGGATAGGGAGAATAAGGGAGGGAGAGTAAGGGATAGGGAGAGTAAGGGATAGGGAGAGTAAGCGAGGAAGAGTGTGGGATTGTTTTAAAGAGTACTTAATTATTTTTAGAATGTGAATTTATTGAAATAAGGAGAAATCCAAAAATTTAAAAATTCAAAAGTAAAATTGAGATGGAGATGGAGAAGGAGGGGAGAGTAAAACTAAAATAAGTAAAAAACAAGTAGGAGGGAGAGTAAAGAAGGGACATAAAGGAGACTAAGAGAGAGAGAGACTTGAGGGATTTATTTTTAGAGTAGTTCATATTTTTAGAATATGTTATAAGGGGAATCTAAAAAGAAAATCAAATGTAAAAAAGAGATGGGGAAGGAGAGTAAGGGAGAGGAAGAGTAAAATAAGGAGAGTAAGGGATTTTTTTAGAGTAGTAAGTTAGTTATAGAATGTGTAAGTATTGAAATCACGAGGAGTCTAAAAAATATTAGAATCAAGATCAAAAAAAGAGATGGAGATGGAGAAGGAGGGGAGAGTAAAACAAAAATAAGAAAAACAAGTGAGGGAAAGAATAGGATAGTAAAAAAATACTATTACAATAGTTCAATATTATTAACTAAGGATGGAGATTGAGAAGGAAGGGAGAGTAAAACTAAAATAAATAAAAAAACAAGTAGGAGGGAGAGTGAGGGAGGGAGAGTAAGAGAGGGAGAGACTTAAGGGATTTACTTTTAGAGTAGTTTATATTTTTAGAATATGTAATAAAGGGAATCTAAAAAGAAAATCAAATGTAAAAAAGAGATGGGGAGGGAGAGTAAGGGAGAGGAAGAGTAAGAGAGGGAGAGTAAGGGATTTTTTTAGAGTAGTAAGTTAATTTAAGAATGTGTAATTATTGAAATCACAGGGAGTCTAAAAAATATAAGAATCAAGATTAAAAAAGAGATGGAGATGGAGAAGGAGGGGAGAGTAGAACAAAAATAAGAAAAACAAGTGAGGGAAAGAAAGGAGGGAGAGTAACGGAAAGGGAGATTAAGCTTTTCCACTAATGTCGTTTTAAATTCAAGTATAATGATTACTCTAATACCCGGTGAACCCGAGTATCTATTATAGTCATATCTAATATCCATGAAACCGGGTATCAATACGTCTTGTCACGCATGCTCACGACATTGACAATGTCATGATTGTGAAATGGACACGTTGTACATGTACGTCATTTCAGCTGATTTTTAACTTCACCCACTGTCATGATGAGTCGTCACACCCTTGAGCCATCCAGATTGTCCTCTTTGGGTTTTGAAAACTCCAAGAATGAACCATTTCTTGTTTTTTTTGGGTTTTGTCTTCGTAGTGTCGAAGGTAGTGAGCGGAAGTGGCGGGAGGGGTTTTCTTTCTTGGTTTGCGGAGACGGCGTCGACGCATTAGGTTAGTTTCGTATGCGCTGTGAGAGGCCGTTGGTGTGCGAGGTGAGTGTTGATTTATGTGAGGGACATTGAGCGTACCGTGGAGAGGTTGTTAACTGGATATAGACTGAAGGTCAGAGAGTAGGATTGAAAGAGAGCAAATGCATTAGGAAGAAATTTGAAGAGCGCCTAGGTTTAGGAGCCAAGAGTGAACGACGCTGCGGTTGACGGTGGCGTCAACACGAACGACCACGACGTACGGGTGCACCGATTCGGCAAGTGAAGAGGTATGTAAAGTCTCAAAAATGGCTTTCAGTGAAATTTCAATTGAATTTGCACAGGACTTCTTAGAATCGTCACTAGAGCAGGTGTAGGATTCGGTAAGCTTCATTAGGGTTTGAGAGAGTCGAATAGTACTGATGTTGTTAATCGTTTGAGCGTAATAGAAGGGTTTAGGGTTTAGGGTTCTGGTGTTCTGTGCATTCAGTTTCGAAGGGCCGTAATTGAGCAATTTGTGCAGTGTTGAAATATATTCCGCCGAATTCTTGTTAGTTAGAACTGGACCTTACATTCTAGGGCATTTGAGAAATTGTATAGTTTGTCGTTCTGAGTTGTTGAATGCTGATGTATTGCAGAGCTGTGTATACGCTTTAATCCAGAGCAGTTACTGGAAGAGATTGGGAAATGGTGACTACAGCAGGAACGTCGAGTGAGACTACGTGGGATGGAAACCGGTAAGTCTACATAATTGAACTGTTTATGCTCTGTCCGAGCGACCGGGTGGGGTTCTTTTTTTTGAGTAAGTTTCGAATTAGTTCTATTATTACAGAGTGGACAAACACTTGAATGATTAAGAAAAACCTCAGAAATTGCGTACTAGAATTCAGATGTCTGTTTGGCTATAGTTGATTGGTTTTTTGTTGTCCCGTGAACATAATTGTATATCTATTCATGAATATGCAAATGATTTTGGAATTCCAAGAATGTTTGAATGTGTTTGTCCTCACTGAGTCTGTTGAGTCTGCTTTGATTCAATGAATATAGTGTAATCCATGTAGAGTCGTCAAATTTGGCGTTCCATCGTAACAATAGCGGATTATTCTTCTTGTGTGTAAGGTTGAGTTATAACAGAATTGTGTGAGCTTTTTTGATACATATATTTATGTTCTCAATTATGTAACTTGTTATTTAAGTATGTCAAACTTCAAGAGTTATACGTCAAACCTCTCTATAAATGAATGTAAATATTCGAGTGATGATATGATCCGATTAGTGCTATGAAGAGCCGTACGTGCTTCAGCCGGAGATCTCCGACTGTATCCCAAAATGAATACGGAGTTCTAGTAATCAGCCGGAGATCTCCGGATGATGTAGCGATCAGATGAATATGTAAACCCTATACAGGCGTTAGTTATTCTCGAAAGGAGCCGAAGATCTCCGGACGTATCGAAATAGTGGAGGTTCGCGTTGATGGACATTTGAATATCGAGAACCTCCACTTAGGGGTCATTAACCGGAGATCTCCGGTGTCCTGATGGAAATTCTTCCATCATGTACATACAAATATTAGTCTTTATATGTGTGGATTTTAATAAGTAAGGAGTTGGGGTAAAAGGGGTTGGTCGTGGTAAGAACCACGGTTTGAGGATTTGGGCAGGTGTTAGCATATAGGAGCTGCACTGTTCTTGTCACTGCTCAGGGGGGTAGGTAGCGGGTTGACTGGTATTTTTCCTGCCTCACTAGCGAGCCAAGCCGTGGGCCGCCGAACCACTCGACGGGCTCGATTGGGTTCGAACCCAGACCGGCGGCAGCCACTGACCACGACATTTCCAGCCAACCAAGTCCACGACTTGGCGATCAGGTTGTGCAAATCAACACCTTTATACGTCCGTACCATCAGCTATCTTAGGATAAGTTTTATTTTTATTTTTATTTAGTTATTTTTTTATTTTACTTATCTTGTTGGTTGGAAGGTCTAAGTTTTTAGTCTTCCAATAAATAAAAGACTAGGAGATTTTATGTGGTTGAAAGTGGAAAGGATAAGAAAGTAATGAAGTACCTTGTGGGGTACTTTAGGTAGGGTGACATGGGCTGGAGTGCCCACGTCCACTTGAGGTGGAAAAGTTGGAAAAGAGATTCCTTAGTAAGTGAGTGTGTGTGCGGGTGAGAGAGCAAGGTTTTGGAGCAGAACTTTGACTGTGTGTAACTCGTTGAGCTTTATTGATAGGGAATTGAAAATTTGTGATCTTGTTCCTTGTTTCAAGAGCTTTCCATACTCGTTTTAAATTTTGAATTCGGAGTTGTAGAGAAAAAGTTATTGAGGTTTTAATTCTGTGAAAACCCGAGGCCATCCATTGAGGGGCAGAGGTTTCGAGGAGCCACAACTTTTTCTGTAGTTCTTAATTTGATTTGAGATTTTGAGGGACTGTGCATCTCTATCTTAGCTTTCTAGAAAGATATTACAAATGAGATTTGGAGTTGTGAGAAAGAAGTTATAGAGATTTGAATGAATAGGGGTAGGCAGAACTTTGATTGTCCATAACTTTTGGACAGTAGTTTAGAATTGTTTGAGAATTATAAGGTGCGTAAACTATGGTCATAGCTCTTCAAAAAAATATTACAATTGAGATTTGGAGTTTTAGAGAAGAAGTTATGAGCGATTGAATATCTGGAGAGGCAGAACTTTGAACTCGTATAACTTTCGGACAGTAGTTTACATTGACTTGAAATTTGGAGAAGTGTTAGTTGTCTGAATTAACTTTCTAGAGAGCTATTACATTTAGTATTTGAAGTTTTGAGTCATCGGTGTCACTTGTTTGAAGGTTACCGCCTTGGTGAAACTTTTCCATTGTGTTTTTGTACACTTCTTTTGAGTTTCTTAGTGTTTTTGAACACTTGAAGACTTTGGAGTTGAAGGATGGAAGAATTGAAGACTTGAGGCTTGAAGAGAAGAGAAGATAGAGACAAGTGTGTTGTGGCTTCTGGTCCGATTTCTTTTTTTGTGATTCCAAGCCAGTTTTGGAGGCTAGTTGTATTTCAATTCTGTTCTTGTAAACTTTGTTGCGACGAAGTGGGGTTAATTGCCCATACGGTCGTGTTTATGTCGTTCCCACCGGTGAGGCACGCTTGCTGGTCACCGTGGGTTTGAATTTTAGGAGCCAATCTTTTGGACAGTTTCAGCTTGTGGTCTGGCCGTCCCGTTTTACCCGTCCGAGGCCGTGGTTTCTTATCACCCACCTTTACCCTTAACCCTTTAGAGCCACCACAGGATAGGCCAACGGGGAGGAGTTTGAAGACTGAAGACTGAAGACCGAAGAGCACAAGATTTGACAGAACTCCGTAGCAGACTCTACGAAGTCGCAGCCAGATACCTCGCGTATTCTCAAAGCGCACTCCTCTCTACACCACACCGGTTCAGGTCAGAAATGGATCCGTCAGAGCAGCCAAGATTCGTTCCTTGTTGGATGCACTCGACTTCACCAAATCAGTCGGAGATCTCCGGGTACTGTCCCCTATTGGCACTGTAATACAGATTTAGAAGCACAATTCATGGATTCAACATCTAGGAATATGTCAGGTGCTTTAGTTTCGGATTCCCGTTATTGACCAGACAATTGCAGTGATTCTAAACTACCTGCGTGTTCTTTCAAAATCATCTTGCAGGGATTCGTGGACATCCACACTTCCGACTGAATGTCGACCCGGGAAACCTCGGGCATTTGTAGAGTATTGGCTCCCTGAGTTTGTCTACAGAGGGATACACAATGTTGGCTACGTATACAATTGCCGAAAGAGCATATCCGAGTGGGGCATCAAGCTCATTAAAACCCTTGACGGTGGCTGGGAATTCGTCCCTCAGCTTCGGATTGGCAAACGGGGTCACCCCGACTTTGGTCTCTAGGTTCTCGAGTTGTAGGGTCTTGATGACGAGGTCAGTCTCGTTATCGTCCAGGAGAATGTGGACTCCTCCACCAAGCCACACATATACGGTTTGATCCTAGAATCATCTAAGATTTCGGATGCGATGGTGGAGACCTACCAGAATGAGAACTTTATATTTGCCCCTCCAACGGGTGATACGTGGTTTCCGGAGTACATGAATGAGCAGTGGAAGTGGATGGCTGAAGCACAAGAGAAGTCCCGAATGCCCGTTCCTGACGCAACTCCCAATCTGTCTCTCACACCAGCATCGGCCTTGGCAAGAAAACGCAAAACCACCTTGAAGACTTCGTGTCGTACCCCAAATTTAAATTTTTTTTTAATTAGTTGTTTAGGAAGGGTATCACCGTACCACCTTATTAAGTTTAGAAGTTAGTAGCCACCTAGTAGTGGCTCTTAGGGAGAATTAAGATAGGAAAGGAATAGGATCCTAGGGAGGTACAAAAAGGGACAAGTTGTGGATTAACACCGGATCCTAACACCCTTGTCAAACGGGTGGATCGAGAGCTCGGGGGGGGGGCTTACCCCAAGAAAGCTCCAACGGCACCGACAAGGATGCTCAACCGGCACCGGCAAGGAAGCCCCACCGGCAACGGCAAACAAACCCCCCACGGCCCTAGTATGAGGAACCGGTCATGGGAGAGCTCTATACCACACAAAGCAAGCGGCTTAGGTTGCTCCGAGCTGGACTAGAGAGGTAGCTCCGAGCTGGACTAGGCGACGATCAACACCAGCGATATCCCACGAGGAGCAAGGCCAGCAGTCGGGGAGGAGCATCACGATTAACAACACGAGGAGCAAGGCCAGCGCCAGTGGAGGAGCATCACGATCAAGGCCAGCCGTGGAGGAGCATCACGATCAACAAGACGAGGAGCAAGGCCAGCAGCCGGGGAGGAGCATCACGATCAAGGCCAGCGAATTGGAGGAGCATCACGACCAAGGCCAACAGTGTAAGCATACTCACACCCCACGGGTAGGCCCGAGTACACACAGCCGAGGGAGGAGGTCCACACCAACATTGGAGGATCCCACGAGGAGCAAGGCTAGCAGTCGGGGAGGAGCATCACGATCAAGGCCAACGCCAGTGGAGGAGCATCACGATCAACAAGACGAGGAGCAAGAGCAGTCGTGGGGGAGCATCACGATCAATAAGACGAGGAGCAACGCCAGCAGGGTGAGCACACTCACACCCCACGGGCAGCTCCGAGCTGGACTAGAGAGGTAGCTCCGAGCTGGACTAGGCGACGATCAACACCAGCAGTATCTCACGAGGAGCAAGACCAGCCGTGGAGGAGCATCATGATTAATAACACGAGGAGCAAGGCCAACAGCCGGGGAGGAGCATCACGATCAAGGCCAGCGAAGTGGAGGAGCATCATGACCAAGGCCAGCAGTGTAAGCATACTCACACCCCACGGGTAGGTCCGAGCACACTCACACCCCACGGGTAGGCCCGAGCACACTCACACCCCACGGGTAGGTCCAAGCACACTCACACCCCACGGGTAGGCCCGAGTACATACAGCCGAGGGAGGAGGTCTACACCAGCATTGGAGGATCCCACGAGGAGCAAGGCCAGCAGTCGGGGAGGAGCATCACGATCAAGGCCAGCGCTAGTGGAAGAGCATCACAATCAAGGCCAGCCGTGGAGGAGCATCACGATTAACAATACGAGGAGCAAGGCCAGCAGGGTAAGCATACTCACATCCCACGGGTAGGTCCGAGCACACTCACACCCCACGGGTAGGCCCGAGCACCCACCGCCGAGGGAGGAGGTCCACGCGAGATTCACCATGGTCTCCACCACAAGAGACATCTCACCCGGCGTCCTTCCAAGGGATCCACTTGAACTCACGGAGTTAATGGAGGATCTTCTTCGGATGGGTTGTCTCTCGCTCCTCGACTTCTGTTGGAGTTTTTGTGTGGATTCCACGGTACTGGAGCTACGACAAGACCCGCTACCAGAGCCCGAGGGGAGTAGCATACGAGCTTGCCCGGACCGTTGGACCATGGAAAGATGGCAAGAGGTGTACGGTTTTCCGCGACAGGGGGCGGGTTTCACGAATTTGAAGAAGGAGGAGTACGCGAAGGGACTCTTTGGTACCAAGGATGCCAAGAATGGCTATGTAGTGCAAGATTGCCAAGACCCTCGGGCGAAGAGAGTGTTCGCGTTCCTCGTATCCATCTTGCACCCGGAGAAGCCCACCCGAGTCACGATCACTATGGCTAACACCTTGTATGGTGCTTATTTGGGAGAGCAAATGGGGAATTGGGCTCTTATTATGAAGGAGGTAGTGATGAGGTTGACGAAGAGCGTCAATAGCACAAGGCGTTCTCCCATTTGCCCTTACCTCATCCACCTCTATCACCACTTCAAGGAGACCACTCCAGAGGAGGCCATGGCGTACGGCACACAACTGATGATGAAGAAGTTCGAGGGGACGGAGTCGGAGTCCGAACCCGGATCAGAAGGAGGGAGTAGCTCGTCGCAGTCACAGGGCGAAGCACCCCCACCTCCCAAGCGCCAACAACCGAGTCGTGGAGGAGCACCTCCCACCCGAACTCGAGCTGTTGCCCGGGCAACCGCTACGAGATTAGCTCAACTCGGAGGGAAGTCTTACCGTGCCTCCGAGTTGGTGGAGGCTCTTCGAGTGTATGTGGATGATGTGGACAAGACCTTGGGTCAGTTGGGTAGTCTTCTCGGCAATACCTCTCACCAAGGACTGGTTGCAGCAGCCAAAGAGAAGATGGGAGGACTCGGTGACCTCCGCCTTATGGAACAGAAGGTGAACGGACTCACTTTGGAGGTGACCAAGATGAAGAGCCGAGCGTTGGAGGCCGAAAGGAGTTGCGAGGAGGCTCTCCTCCAAGCCAATGCCTCGACCTCGGCGTTATGACAAGTGGAGGAGGCGTTAAACGTCCCGGCTGAGGCGGTGATGAAGGCGAAGATGTTTGATGCGAGATTGGAGAGGGACGGCCACATTTCCAGCAAGAAGGTGATTGCCTTCATGATGGAGCAAACCGTAAAGATCGAGGAGGCTTATGCCAACATGAGGTTGTTAGTAAGCAACCTCACCCATATCCTACCCAAGTTTGTGGAAAATTCGGACAAGGATGGTGACTCGGGTTCTGAAGAGGATTCGGAGAAGCAAGATTCGGGTGACCAAAGAACCCCGAAAGGGACGGGAGTGATTGATCTCGATAGTCCTGTCCCGCCTTCTCGAATTCCCCCTTTCGGAGTTCTTGCTTGTCCTTCCCCTTCAGATCTCACCACGCAAGTATAGAGTGGAAGGAAGGATAGCTTGGATGCCATGATGGAGCCTCTGCGCACGACCCTCCTTCGCCAATTTTCCCTTGGAGACCCCGTCCGCGCTACACCGACGGTTACTCCTTTGCCGGGTATGTCTCCTTTTGGGAAGACCACGAGTGAGAGTTCGGCCTACTTCCACCTTCTAGTATAGCCGGAGGTCTTCACTGGGACTCCGAGTCTCACACCGACCCTTCCGCCCCGAATCAAGCCCCACCGAAGCACGACTTCCGCGCTACTCGCTCCGGGTGGTCCGGATGCCTCCGTGACTTCGATGGAGGCCTTGCCTCGGGCATCCATGGCCGGATCGGCACCCTCTTCATCTGCGGATCTGTTATCACCACTTGTGACACTTGCGAAGGCTGCGGCGCACCCGACTTCTAGCAAGAGTTCGAAGAAGCGGAAGAGGAGGGAAGAGAAGAGAAGACTTGAGAAGTTGACCCGGAAGTAGGGTCAGAATCTTAGTGGATAGGTCACTATTCATTCGCGGACTTGGCCCCGCGTTGACTTTGGGTTTTGACTTGGTTTTGCCTTGGGTTTTGTGTAATAAGTGACCTCTGACGATGCACGTCATGTGGAGTCGTAGCCACCGCCGCCAAGAGTAGTTAATGCGCCGCCTTTTAGTTAGAGGGTATCGTTTGAGTTTGGACTCTTGTTTGAGTCCGTGGCAGTATAAGAGAGGAGTCTCGTGGTTTCCCTCTTCACTACTTGATGTGTGTATTTGCTTTCAATTGAATTCTAAACCTACGCTCTGAGAAGACCTTGGATGGTTGGAGAGCTCGGATTGCATACATGACTGTGAGTGCCATTTCAAGTAGTCCACTCCTCGAGTCTATACTAACTATCTAATCACTGTTTCCTTGTTCCATCAAAGTAGATTAGTCCGGGTGGGTGGGAATAACAGGTGAGGTGAGAAGATAGCTAGTACGGGCGTGACTCCAACTCTAACCGTTACAGTCGTTTCCTTGTTCCATCAAGTAGATTAGTTGGGTGGATGGGAATAACATGTGAGATTGTACGTGTCTAGGGAAGGATGAGGGGGGAGTGACGGATGTATGAGGGTCATAAGTGAGTCTTGAGTGACCTTCCGGCGTACCGGTTGGTGTCGGTTGTGAAGACTCATGTCATTCCCTGAAACATCCCACTTCCAGCTGCATCGGAGGTGGAGGGAGACTGGGAGGAGGACGGATAGTGGGCGGGTAGGCCCCTTGCTCACTTACATTACGCCGCTCGCAGCCTCGGAAACACGGGTCTAACACCCCTTCGGGGGATCTCAGCAACACCATAACCATCCAAGTGAGTGAGTAGAGTTAGAAGGAGAGAATGGGAGGTAGAGTAGCTGTTACTTGTGTCAACCACTAAAATCTCTACGAGTCCACGGATTACCATCCGTGGTGATCTAATCTGTATCCGGGTACTCATGTACCCCGAATGTCTATAGTGTGTATAGCTGTAAAGATAACCCCCCCCCTTCCTTAACCGAGACCAAGTCGAGGTAGGTCCCTACCCGAAGGTCCCACCTTCCGACGAGGTAGGTCCTTACCCGAAGGTCCCTACCTTCCGACGAGGTAGGTCCTTACCCGAAGGTCCCTACCTTCCGACGAGGTAGGTCCTTATCCGAAGGTCCCTACCTTCCGACGAGGGTCGAGGTAGGTCCTTACCCGAAGGTCCCCACCTTTCGACGAGGTAGGTCCTTACCCGAAGGTCCCTACCTTCCGACAAGGTAGGTCCTTACCAGAAGGTCCCTACCATAGGGCGAGGTAGGTCCCTACCCGGGGAAAGCCCTCGTACGGAGAGCGGGATGGTGGCTGTAGATAACGCTCAGGCGGTGTAATCTAACCCTTTTTCTTCCTTTCCTTTGATGTAATTATTGTGATATAGTTAACATGGTGTACATATAGATGAGTTGTTAGTCGTTGTAGTTCTCCGTGATTCTCTGTGGGAACGATTACCTTAAGGGTATCTTTGTGTTAAGATGTGAATAGTTGCCAACACGTACTACGACACTTCGACCCGAGGTTCCTCATCGCGGGCAGAGAAGGGGAAGAAAACGAAGGCCGATGAGCCTGGCCTCGTGATCGAAAGGTGCCTGAACTTCGCACAGGCTGACCTCACCAAAATGAAGCGGACAGAAGTGGAAGCAATTGGCAAGGTACTTGACGACGCGTTCAAAAATGTTTATATACACAATAATAAGCCTTTGACAGTAGAAGACCCTGACACAAAGAAGGATGTCGTGAAGCTCGTTCATTTCGATAAGCTGCACCGGGCCCCCCCTGGAGTATTAGTATACAGGGGCATCCAGGAAGAACGGCTTGAAGGAATTATCAACGCACTTTGCGCGTCTTCGAAGGCCACGGCACCTGAGATTCACATTCGAGTCCTGCCACTGAAGAAGAAACTTGAAGGAAGTAAGGTGGAGTTTTTCACGACCAAGCCGACAAAGGAGGACTGCCTGAGGGACTCGACACACTTTTACATTATCGGAGGCCAGCATACTGAAGAGGCGCACAAGGTTATGTCACACGAATTGCCAGCAACGTGGACGCTCGAAGAGATCTCCCACTTTTCTATCATCCCGGTTTGGACAAAACCGGACCCCAAAGACATGACCCTGCTACAACTCTCGCGCGCTCTTAACCAAGATCTGACGGGTCTGCGGAAGGAGCAGAGTTTCACTGAGCAGCTGCAGACGTGCAGAGTGAAGTGGTTTGAGTTCGGAAAACCAGCCCCCCAACTGTATGGTCGTCCTCAATCTGACGCATTCTCGGTAAGCATACATTCTCAACCTGAATAGATTTTAATTCCGTGTATGTGCTCTATCTTCACAGCAACCAAACCAATCATCCGGAGATCTCTGGCTGCTTACACCCTGTTATTGTTCTCATTGCAGACGTTCTAACGGCAAGTGTTGCCAACAGTTTTCACACACCTCGGTAAAATAGACCCCAAAGACGCGAAGGTCCCACTTCTATTCAAGATGGATGATGCGGTGGTCCAGAAGTGGATCCGAATCGATAGGCTGTTCGTCGCTGGACTCTTACCAGACTCTAACAGGAAGACGGGGGACCCAGCTAAGCTGAAGCGGAAACCTCTGGTGCAGAACGGCTTCAAGCCTCTTTACAAAATGCGCGCTGAAGACCTAGACTACCTCGCGGACTTAGTGCTCGAGATGAAGGTCTGTGTAAAGTCCTCCAAAGTGGCAAATCAAGGTACTATGAAAGGGCAGGCGGAGACTCTCGAAAACGCAGCGAACAGAGAGAAGAGAGTCCGTGCAATGAAGAATGAACTGATGCTTAAATACAAGTTGCACCCCCTTCCCTCAAAGTCTGCTGACTTCGTCCCATACACGAAAGAGCAGTGGGACGCATTTGCCGAAGAGAGGAATATTGGAAGGGTCCAGCTCGAGTCCTGGGTCGATGCCGCTAATCACTCTGCCAAGGGTAAAGCTTGGCTTGAGGGTCGACTGAAGGCGATTAACAAGGATACCGACTCCACTCCAGACTTCCTCGTGTCCATTTGGAGTCAACACATCATTGAAGATGCTGCCGAGGCCACACCCACGGATGATACGTCCCTATTTAACTCCAAGTACACCTGCAGGGTTATGCCTGACAGAGGGGGCGAGATCGCCGAAGTACTTATCATGTCGGACATTCAGCAGTGGCGTAACGTCACTGACCCTCACTTTTACTTCTTTTTCCTTTACCGCGTTAAAGACGACATATGCCGTGCACAGGTGCTGGATGTGTTTGGCTTCAGAACCATTTTCGACCATCTCGAAGTGGACACGAAGGACGGGCGGACGAGGGTCAGATCACCGTCGGTTCTTATCACTGACGTTGTAGGATTCGTTGAATTAAAGAGGTACATCACTCTTCGGCAGAGAGAGTCCAGAGGCAAGGTAAAATTGTGGGCAACGCATGTCGTCTACTACTTCCCCCACCCTGGTGATGGGTTTCCAGTTCCAGTAATTGGGGTCGAGGAGACTGTATATTGCATATTCCTATATGAATACGATTCAAGCGAGACGCCTGCTCAGTCATTCACGAGGCTCTTTAAAGGCCACCCCGAAAAAATGCCTCCTTCTCAGCCGCTCAACATAAAGAAACCATCCAGCGCTGGAAGCAAACCGGTGTCCCACAGTTGAGGATCTCGGTCCTCGACTCGGTGTTCACGGGCTACATCAGAGAGGGTATGGTGGTCGTCAATGTTCATGGAGGGCCACATATAACATACCTCGGCTTGGTAAGCAGGACATCCTTCCCAAGCAATCCAATGTCTAAGATTTCCGGTCCACATACAGTTATATGAATTGGATAACGCCGTCCTAAGTTTTTTTTTTGTTTGCAGACTCATGACGCACGGGTCCTCGAGATTGTGAACAGCAAAGATGCCAAAGTCAATGCCGAATCCTGCGCAGAACAAATATTCAAATTCCACTTGAATATCTTAGCTGACGTTACCGACGCCGATCTCGAGGAGGCAGTGGAGACTGACATCACTGGGTCGACCCCAAGCGCTGGGATTCAAACCCGGGCTATGTCGAGGATGAATTACACCGGGGAGGTATAACGCCTACGGATACTACCTTACCCGGAGATCTCCGGCTGTTCATTCGATTCGGATGCCCTCCATTCTTCAGGACTCGTCTTTATCATTGCCATGTTCATTTTTAGTTCCCCTGGTAGACACGGACAACTTTGAATCGGAGATCTCCGGGTGTATGATATCGTTAACTTTTGTATTGCGTCTTAATGTTTTCCACACTGACTTTGTCAATGTGACGCAGACGACTGATACCACGATGCTTGATGTTGATGTGCGGAATGAACCAAGCTCATCAGCGGTTCCCAATTTAAGACTCGAGTCCTTGGCCACAGCCGCGCGGATCATCGGTGAGGGCACCCCAATCAACCCCTTGCAGGAAAACGATGATGAACCACCTCTTCCTGTCAGGCGTGCCTCGCCTAGTTCGACAAGCGACTCTACTCTGGACGGTAGACGGCGTCCCTTTCAAATGGAAACTAGTTCGCATTTTGATAGGCAACGTTCTCCTCCGCCAGATCTAGACGATGACACGGCAATGTCCGATCGCCTGGAGTTCGACCACACCCACAGAGCACCCGGAGATCTCCCGTTGGACAACCCTTTGACGACGCGTCCTGAAGTAGAGGTTGTGTCCAAGACTGCCGAGGACCTGACTTTGCGTGACACTGATCACATGATGGATGAGGCATCGGCGCAACAAACATTGCGTAAATTACATATTATGAGCCCTCCGCACAGCCCTCCGTGGAGCCACGGGCAGCTGGCTCAAAAAGAGAAGAAGAAGGCAATCGCGAAGAATCCTGTGCCGAAAGTTCCTCCTCCTCCGCCTACAGTTCGGACAAGGGCCGAGAAAGATAAGGTGAACAGTTACTTGTCCATCAAACCTTCTTGATTGTTCTCAGGATAGTTCACTCTATGCAGACCGTGTTCCTACCACTCCATTACTGGTATTCAGGTGTTGGCAGGATCAACACAGTCGAAGGATGTCGGTGGCAGAAACCTCGCACAGACTGCTGAAGTCGCTGGTGTAGCTCAGACTTCTAGGGATACTACACCTACTGTCCCAGGTGCCTAATATGGACATTCATACTTACGTGCCATCATCTATATAGTGCTCATTCTTCCATCGAGCATTTCTCGATTGTGAGTGCGGAACACTTTTATATGTATCTTTGCAATTTTTCTAAGCTGTACAAGTTCCTCATCTCAGCCGACGTACTCGTATTTTGGGTTCAGGTCCGAAGAAGTTTACGACGATCATCCGAGAGCCTCCAATCGAGGATCAGGTAACACAACAACGGGTTTATCATGTCGTGTTCGACTTAAATGGAGTTCTTGTGCACAGGGGGGAATTTAAACAAGGACAACCGAGAGACATCAAAGTAAGGCCTGGTTCCACTGAAATCCTGAACTTCCTGGGAGAGAAGGCTACTGTCTCATTCTAGAGCAGTGTAGTGGAAAAGAATATTGTGGATATCATCAAAGAGTTGCGCAAGAAAGGTGCTACCATTCCGGAAAGCGCCAGAATCCTGACGCAGGCCGATTGCACAAAAACATCATATATGCTTCCATCTCATCCAAAGAAGCCAATTTTCCTAAAGGACCTGACAGTTTATAATAGCAAAGCGTCGCCCACATCTCCTAAGGATGTCTTGCTTGTGGACGATACCCCACTAAAGAACGCCCTTAACGATCCCTTCAGCGCAATTCATCCGCCATCATGGACTGGGAATTCGGGTGAAGCCTGGTTGACCACCATGTTTCTCCCATGGCTCTCCGGACTGCTAGCGTCAAATGAGGATGTTCCCGACTTTGTTGGACGGAATCAATTGAAGTTTGTCTGTGATCCAGTAGACAAAAATTCCACTCAAGCCCGCTCCGTCGTGAAGGGCATAATTTTGGCGCCTTAGAACAATGAAATATTTTGGATAGTATTAACTCTATGCTTTGTAAATGTTACGTCATGAATGTCTGTCGGATTTTGACCTTTTAATTTTGAAGACAAATGTTCTTGTCAGAAACGTTATTTGTTGAGGTCCTTCTTTTTATTTGTTATTGTTGGTGTCTTGCCCCCGAACTTCACCCTTAATATTTGTGAACACTATTGAGTATTCTCCTGACCATTTCGACTGCAGAACGTTGGTCTGGGAGGGGCACCCTGAGATCTCCGGTCCAGGATGTCACTTGAGTTCCTCCTACCATATATTCTCTTCTTTTTAATGTTCAATTTCTAATTCTATGGTCGTGCCATCTTTTTCACAGGTCATAATCATATCTCTCCGTGGTCCTCTCTACTCGGATGAGGTCCTTGACTCGGCCAAGTCCGGATCCGCACAGCTACCTTTCTTTGATGACACGGCAGATGTTATTCGAATACTACTGCGGTATTTCAATGTCGAGATCTGGTCTCCTATGCGTCCAGATAGGCTCATGGAGGCGGCCCAAGTGTTATAGCCCCCAGACATCTTATCAGATATTCTTTTTTGCTATGCCAACAAACAGACTCGAAGGCCTAGCTATGTTAGGTTTCTCCACATCTTTAAGAAGGCCTCATTTAATCCTAGAACAAGGCATTATTTGTGGCCTAAATTTGTTGTCGTTACAGATCTAGATCCATTCAAGAATCCTAGAAAGGCTATAGTTCATTATCTAACATATGGGAGACACCATACAGGACGGGTAGAGGGCATCTGTAAAGCACTAAAATTAGAATAGTTGATTCGATTCTCCATAGATTGCACGCGCCTCTTATCAACGACTACCCTTTATATTTTGTATGACACTTTCTTATAATGAAACAGTTTAGTACTAGAGTCTTACTCTAATTTCATCCGGAGATATCCGGTTGGATGTTCTATCAATTGCGAGTAATTTCTGTCCGCATCTCTGTCCCATTTTTCCCTACCACATGTTTCCCAACCACACATTTGTAATGTACTGTATGTCCATCAATTTCTGTTTTGAGGACTCGGTTCTTCTTCTGGTTTCCACTTTGATATTCACCCGGAGATATCCAGCTGCATGTTCCGGACTCACGTATTGTCTAAATTCAAATTTGGTCGCTCCAGCCATTTCTTCCTTCATAAGTGTCATTGGTGATGCATTTAATGCTTGAAAAGTACTCTAAACTCCTCGGCTTTGCCGCTTCACTATCTTTTATGAGGTACATCTCCGGATCTTTCTTTTAGTCCTTAGTCCAGAATTCACCTCATAGTCCAGAAATAGTTGAATTGGGCATGCTTGTTCATGGTTACCCAAGCCATTTTCATTGCCGGCATTTGTCCATCAAAATTCCGCAATGCCTTAGTACTGGTGCGTTTACAAAATCAAAGTTAGTGCACCGATGTCAGAAAATCTCGTCTAGGATAGTGGCCCTCACTTGCGATGCCTTTGCATGGGCACGATGCCCGTTCTGCCTATTGAAAAGAGAGGATACATAGGTTATCCATGCCGGATCTATCACAACCATCTCTAGGGCATTCTTTACTTCTAAAAGCCGATGGATCATTATGTAATTGCATGCAAACCTTGTTGCTGTAGGCCACAAGAGAGACAATTTTGGCAAAATCGTCGAAAAGAGCCATGGGCACATGGTGGTTCCGGATGTACAATGCAACCTCTTTTGCCTTCTAGACAAGGTCTGCATATATGTCTTCCTCCCCCCAGTCCTCAAGGAGGAGGTCCAAAATATGTGCCCAACATCCTTGTGTATATATGTGCGGGTACTTCTCGGTGACCTTCATTGCCCCCAACATGTTTGTTGCATTATCGGTGCACACTTAGACCACATTCAATGGTCCAACCTTTTTGACAAAACATTTCAATTGGTCCCCTATACATGCCTTAGTTTCTTCATACCCGTGGTGTCTATAGACCCCAAGTAGATATCACCCATTGGACATACCAGCATGATATTCATGAGAGGGCGAAGCGTAGCATTGTCCCACCCGTCTGAGCATATTGTTGCCCCATATTTGGCAATATCTACACCGGTCTTCTTGTCAACAAGGTCTTTCAAAAAAAATTTAAGGGGCTCTATGTATGTCGTCCTCATGGCATTGTACGATGGTGGTGTATAATCAAAACCCGTCTTTGACGTTGAGAGTGTAGCCTTAACGAAGGTCGGATGTCTAACCACGTTGGATGCAATTTTTGCTTCATTAAAAAATTGTGCCCATAATTCGTCCATCTCTTTTTGTTTTTCAAGTTGGTAAGCCTTCGGGAAGCTCCATTGCCGTACGGATCTTGGCGTCGATGATGGTGCTTGGCTTAGAAGATTTGTGGTTTGCGTGTTCTCCTCATTTGGAGTTTCCAAGGCACTACCTTATTGGATCAATTGGCTAAAAACAAGGTTCAATGAAACATGTTGTTAATGCGCTAGGAAGGCCAACGATCTCCGCCTTGGTCATCCTAGTAGGAATAATATTTCCACATCTTTTAAAATGGGCCTTAACAATTGTTGAGGCCTTAGTACACAAAGTCTTTGTCCATTGTGGACACCCATAGTGTGACATACACCTCCGACGTCTGTATGCAAAGGTACAATTGCATTAAACACATGTCACTTGATCCTTCTTGTTAGATGTGAACCATGGGGCCCACTCCTTTGTTTGAGCCCTTTGTTGGGACATCACCATAAAATCGGTAAAATATTGTGCTAAAAATAGTTCACCAAAAGTAATAGAATTATGTGTGTAAATAGAAAATGTAGACCCAGAGGTCACTCACAAACTTGTACATTTATGCAAGGAGCTCCAAGGGTGTGAGGGGGTCAAGCACATCCCCTATGGTTCTTATGTAGTGCTGGAGTAGGAGCGTGTGGGGCCGGGCGCGCACGCTGTGCGGCCGGGCACATATTCTATGTAGCCGTGCGCGTACCCTATGTGGCCGGGCGCAAACGCTTTAGGGCCAGGCGCACACGCTTTGGGGCCATGCACGCGCGGTTTAGATTCTTACAAACTACTTCAAGGTTTGCACTAGTTCGTTGATATATTGAAACATTGCAACAATTATAATTTTGATATATCAAAAATCTTATAAAATTCCACTAAATATACAAGGTTTTACTCAAATTTTGGAAGGCAGTTTTCTGTGATGCTACTTAATATACAAGGTTTCATTAAATATACAAAATTTTACTCAATATTTAGAGGCAGTTACAAATTTGCCGAAGGCTCTTGTTCCATAACGTTTCAACATTGCTCTATATACATTTCTAGTACTATTAAAGTTCTAAACGCCACTATGGCCAGTGAGAATTGCAAGAAGATGGTCCTTTACCGGAACTTCTTCTTTTAGTTCTTGAATTTCTTCATGGCATTCCAAAACTTCATTTTTTTTTCTTGAACTTTGTCTGCTAGATCCTCAATTATCTTCAAACTTTGCTCAAGTCGAGTAAGAACTCCAAGATAATCGTCACGGTTTAACAAGTCACCCTCCACAGATTTTTTGTTTGTATCCACGCCCTCGTCACGTATCGCATCCCTCTTCGAGGCATCCCCTTCTTTACCATCTTGTTCTGAAATTGATGGCTCTTTGTTCAAGCTTGATTTGAAGGATAACTCCTTTTGCCTACGCATGCAAGGATCACATCCAGTATCCAAGTCGTGAGTTGAAGTTTTTGACCACTCGTCTTTGTCATTCGAAGGTTCAACTTTGTTTGTTCTCCCAAGACCTTCTCCCTGAAACTTCCGCACATATGGTACTGTCAATTCATTGACTAGCGCCATCTTGGAGTTCATTTGGATTTCCATTGTCCTCCAATCAACCGATACGCCGAGTACCACCTCCGCGTAAATCATTTGTAAAATAGATATATTTACCGAGTTGCGACGCACTTTAGCCTCGTCATAGATATATTGATACGCTTGGATGCAACGCTCCTTGAAAATTTCATTGGTGCAGTAGCCTAAGTTGGCCCTATTTGTACGCTGCATTAGTGAATGTCGCGAGTATGGCCACATGTGCCCCATATGAAACCATCCAATATTCCTTGCATATTGTGCAAATATCCACGGTTTTGGGACAACCTCCCAATTAGAAAATGCCTTTAGCTCTTCATCAATCAATACGTGAAGGCGCTTCTTCTACTATTTGCGTGCATGTTGTTTATGACGTCGTTTTCTGGGTGTATTGCGAGTGGTAGATGGCTCTCAAGAATCCATGGTCTGAATTGGCGTGAAGAGGTGGAGGAAATACAAGGGTGTCAATAGACACTGTAAAACACTTCCTAAAAGTGCCAAGCAAGCAGCCGCCAAGTGGCAGTTGCAGATCGAAGCGCCTACAAAGCGGGGATCAAAATTAGGAAAGTGCATATTTATAGACAAACAAGCGACCTATGATGGGCGCATACGACCTAGGAGGGCGTGTACGCAAAGAAGCTGCGCGCGTACAGATTGCGGGTCGGGCGCGTGCGAGTGGGGTCGGGTGCGCACATTTCAGGGTCAAGCACGTATCTAGTGGGGAGAACATGGACATAAACTAAATTCAAAAATTCCATTTCCATCAAGTAGAAATGCCAATGTCAATAGCAATCAAGTTTACATGACGGGTCATCAAAAAATTAGAACTAATTTGTAGTATCTATGAATCCTATAAAAGTTCACATAGCATGAAGTCGATAAATTGGGTTTGTATATGGCAATTTCATTTCTATTACAATATATTATAAAAAAATTGGCACTATTACAATTTAGTGAATTTATTTGGTTGGCTCAAATGATTTGACTTTTATCTTCCAGAAATTTATGAGCATATAGTGAGAAATTGATTTACATACAAAAAATCATAAACAATCCAATATTTTTGAAATGTTCAAGGAAAGTAGTCAAACACCACAATGTTTTAAAAAAATCTTCTAAAAATATTATAAACACAATACTTATACTTTCTTATTGATTTTTTTTTAGAGTTAGTACCTTCAATTAGCATGAAAATTTATTTGTATGATAAACTTATACTCATTTTTAGATATAAGATGGATAATTTGTATGGTAGAATGCCATCACTTATCATTTTGGAAGGCCGTAGCAATGAATTACATATAATATAACATTCAACCAAGAATAATAATGTTGCATTAATATTAGGGAATTGGATACATCACAAATCATTTATTAAGCAAGTAAATAACATGATTTTTATTGTTTAGTCTTCAATGATTAATTATCTTTACAATGAAACGTACAAATCATACGTGTTTGAGACAAAATTGAAGTTTTATTCTTCAATACATGATATAAATTCCACTATAAATAAATTCTTGATGAATACTACTTTATTTATATTATTTATATTCTAGTGTAGTGGGTTTTCAAATATTACTTAAGATCTCATATTATGACAATACTGAATTGAATAAATAATAATAGACAAAAGTGACTTTAATTTATTGATTGAAAAAGATGAAGTTGTACAATCATGGAAGATCAATGTAGTCACAATTTATATAATTTAGTCGTACACAAGATTTTACACGGCATTCACTTTATCACATGTTACAAATTCCAAAACATGCTAAACCATAAAAACTTGATTAACATCATAGATAAACAACATTGTAAAAAACTCAAGCCATTTTCAAATGAAGTGCAAATTACAAAATTCTCAACGTCTATGATTTTAAAATGTTACAAAATTGCCCATTTATCAGTTACGGCACTACTTCCATTGCTATCAAATTCTACAACTTTAAAACAAACACCAACTTAGCATATTCTTGAAGTTGATCGTTCTTTCTTGGAGTTGTGCGCGTAATTTTTGAAGTTCTTCTTTGATGTAGAAAACTTCTTCTACTAGATTCTTATTTTTCTCTAAACTCTGCTTATATTTAGCAAAGAGTTAAAGATAAACCTTGCGGCCAATTGGAACATCATCCGAAGACTCTAGGTTTTTATTGATGTTCTGGTATGCAACCGCGTCCATCTCAATTGTATCTTCTTCCTTGCCGGAATCATTTCCAATTGTTGGTGTTTCTTGGAGACTTGCGGAATTGAGCCACTAGCATTCAATAAAGTCTTCAATCTACTTGTAAATAGATGGGTCGCATCCAGTGTCCGAGTCATCATTCGAAGTATCAGACCACACGACTTCCTTGTTTGGAACTTCAACCTCCTTCGCCTTTTTCCCTAGAGCTTTGCCCGGAAACTTGCGCTCTGTCGGTAGTGTCGTCGTGGATACTGGTGTCATCTTGGAGTTTGGCTATATATCCATCGTCCTCCAATCGACTACTATTCCAAAAAATTATGCATACACCATACGTAAAATAGATAGATTCACCTTGTTGCGGTGAACCTTCGCCATGTAGGAGATGTGTTAATATGCTTGGATGCACCGTTCTTTGAATACTTCATTGGTACAGTAATTTAAGTTATCCTTGTCGTACCGCCGAAGTTGCGAATACCGCAAATGAAGCCACATTCGTCCCAAATGACACCACGCAATCAGGGTTGTCATAACGGACGGGTTGACGTAATCCGACGGGACAACCCGACGGGCGGTCCAGACCGCACGGACGAACGGTTCGGACGGATTGCCCGAAGTGCGCCCAGTAATTTTTTGCAAGTAAGAAAGTTTTATTGTGATCGCCACATTACATTTGGACGTGTCACGCCACCGTGGCACTAGGGCGGGGACGTCTCCACCCCTAAATGGTAAGGGCGGAGACGTCACCGCCTCTCCACGCCCAATTTTGGAATCAGGATCTTTGAACGGCCATATCTCACTCAAAAATAGTTCAAATTAAGCGTGTGATATGTTTTTTGGCATCTACGGAAAATTTAGATGTCAAATCATACCTCAAACGCTTGATTTGGGCTATTGTTTAGTAAGTTATGCCCATTCAAACATTCTAACTCCAAATTTAGGCAGGGAAGGGGCGGGGACGTTAGGGGCGGGGACGTCTCCGCCCCAAAAATGGTAGGGGCGGAGACGTCCCCGCCCCTACATGGCAGGGGCGGAGACGTCACCGCCCCTCCCCCCCAATTTTGGAACCAGGATCTTTGAGAGGCCATATCTCACTCAGAAATAGTCCAAATTAAGCATATGAGATGTTTTTTGACATCTACAAAAAATTTAGATGTCAAATCACACCTCAAACGCTTGATTTGGACTATTTGTGATTGAGTTATGCCCATTCAAACATTTTGACTCCAAATTTAGGCGGGGAAGGGGCGGGGACGTTAGGGGTGGAGACGTGAGGGCGAGGACTCAACCCTTTGAAGGTTGTAGAGGAACAAAGTTGGGCAAACTCCATTCTTGCCTTGGCAAAGGCCTTCCTCCTTCCCATGCGTTAGAGAAACGATATTTTTAATGTAAATTTAGTTTTCCTTCCAACTTCTAGGGAATGACATGATTGCCGTGATGATTGAAGAATGCAAAGATCTTGTCGGAACCAAATATAGCGGCTTTTTGCTCTAAATGATTCTATTGGACTTGAATTAGGAGAAGAAGAAGAACTACGGTTTTATAATGGGACCGGCGTGAATGTAGTGTTTGTTCATTCTCTTCACTAAGCATATGGCCACGGGAGATAGGCTAGTGTATAAAGAACTACTTCCCCTTCTCGAGGCCCTCTCGAGGGTAAACACTTTTCCACACTAAGTGCTTCCCTACACTAATTGCATTAAAGATAACCGACATGACATCTCCCCCAAAGGCTTTGTGGGTCCCCATACAACGAGGCCGTGGGATCTCCCACCATAATTGGACGGACTATGGTGGTATTTGAATTAGAATGTTGATTTATGCTATAAACAACAAATTCTTTTTGACATTTTCAAAGAAGGTAATATTCTTTGCACAAGTGAAACCTCCTTTATTATCGACGGACAAATATCATTGAGCAATGTAGTTTTAATGTAAAGATGTGTTCTTAAATGACTCATCTTGAGGTCATATTCAAATTTATGAAGCATAATGTCGAATCATCCAATGTGTAACAACCCCTTTGGAACAATCCACGAATTACTCTTTGTAACCGTAGGGTCGATGTAATATCTATCTTTAAATTGTTGGGGTTATGATTATTTATCACTTTATTCAATCATAAAGAAAGATGATGCAAATAAAAGCATTCTCTAAAGGCCACAATGTTCCAAAGTCGAAGTGGTTCTCTCACAACACTTCTTACCAAATGGTGTCAATTTAATTTTAAATTGATTAAACCTTGCAAAGGTTAGATGAAACTCCAAAAGGCTTTGCTTCTAAGGGTGACACCTTCAAAAGGTCACATTAAACATGTCTATTGTAAAAGCTATGGATGTAGGGGAGAGACACACGACCAAATGTTTTTTAGTATAAATATAGATGTACAATAGGGTGACATTCAAATTGGCCGTTTAGTAGTTCCAGGGATAGTGTCCTACATTGCTGCCAACTTTGACACCCTCCCCAAAGCTGAGAAATTGTTATTTTACCATGAAAATTTGGAGACAGCATCATCTTTATGTTGAATACATGCATATTAAATTTCAAGTCCAGGAGAATTATACAAAAAAACCTATGCAAGATCTACCAACATGGGATAGTTGTGAGAAAAGTGTCACAGCTTCCAACTTTGACACCCTCCAAAGAATTGAGGAAATTGTTTTTGCCCATGAAATTTTTGGAGCAAAAACATTTTTATGTTGTTTGCATGTGTGAAAAATTTCAAGTCCAAAAGACCCATACAAAAAATAATATTCCAAATCTACCAACATGTGTAGTTTTGAGAAACAAAGGGGAAAACCATTTTACTACTTCCAACTTTGACGCCCTCCTTAGGATTGAGTTTTTGTTGATACATAATGAAATTTTTGGCACAAGATCATCTCTACGCTAGTAACGTGTGGGATAAATTTCAAAGCCAAAAGACATCTATAAAAAAAGTTATGCCATATCTATCAACATGTGGAACTATGATAAGCAATTTGAAGGTCATATTGAAAATGTCAAAATATCATTGACACGTCATGCTTTTTCATTGAACTCAATCATGTGAGTAAGCCACCAAACATAAATGCTTCTCAAAAAGATCAATAACATCTAAATGAAGAAGTGAAGAGGTGCTCCATGCAGAAGAATCGACTTGGCCATAAAGTGTGCATTAGACACATGACAAATTTTTTCTTCTAAATATCTATTGAACACTATGTAAAGGGAATGGTGTGTGTGATATGTGATAGACTGAATGTTGAGATAATCCTCAAAACAGAGAGTGTTGTATTGTGGGATGCATGAGTGTTGATTCACATTGGGCATACATGATGAGTGATTAGGAGCAAAACGATTTTTCATGTATGCATATGGGCTTGTGTTTTGGCAACCCTTCTCTCTCCTCTCTGCTCCAGCGCCGTGGCTCCCTTCTCTCCCCCTTGCTCTGCTCCAGCCCTGTTCTCCTTCCTCTACCAATTGTCACGTGTCAATCCAGCAACCCCCTTTGCTCTGCTCTAGCCCCTTGGCCCCCTTCTCTCCTCCTTGCTCTGCTCTAACCCCTACTCTACTGCTGTAGCTAGCATCACGCACTCTATAATTTTATGATGGCAATTTCAGATGAAATTTGTGCTCGGATCATAGGTTTGAGTGAGGGAGGATTTACAGGAGTTCAAATTGCAGCTACTATTGTAGTTCCTATTAGAACAGTCACAAGGTTAGTAAAAACATTTAGAGAAGATGGAACCTACAAGCGCACACCTTGTGGTAGAAGTCACGCTAAAAAGCTTAGTGATAGAGATGTTCGTAGTATTGTGCATTACTCAAAAATTCATCGTTGCTCTTCACTCTTAGAGATTACCAATGCATGTCCTACTCAAGTGTGTAGACGTACTATTCAAAGGGTCTTACATAAAGATGGCATTTTTAGTCGAATTGCAGTCAAAAAACCTTTTTTGACACCTCGTCACATGTCTCAACGATTAGCTTTTGCTCAGAAGTACCGTGGATGGAGTGCAAAAGAGTGGGAGCGTGTAGTTTGGATAGATGAATCTACTTTTGAAATTGGAAAAAATTCTCGGCAAATTCATGTTTGGAGAAGTGCATACGAGCGTTATTCATCAAGTTGTCTAGCTCCTACTCTTAAAAGTGGAAGGACTTCTTTAACGATTTGGGGCACATTTTGTCGTAGTCTAGTGGTTCATAATTCTCAAAATTAACTAAAATTAACCTTAAGCAAGCCCACCTTACCAGATCGTTTCCAGGGATTTTTATCGTGCATCAAATTCTTTAAATTTTAACCACAAATCACACATAATACCTCGGCACATCCCAGAGGATGGCTTCCCTGGTACCTAAGTAACCGGTAACAAGTAACCACATGTGTTTGAGTTAAACTCTGTTGAGCGTCAGAGTAGATTTCCGGTAAGTTTTTACAGTGCCCGGAAAGTCACTGCCCTCGTTCTCGCAGTCCAGAGGCCACAATATCCACAATCTAACCCTACACCTTGAAAGAGTTATAAAGGTCGCGGCCGGTTTACCGATCTTCACAATCTACCGGGAACTTGTCCCGGTAAACCGGTCACGCAAGCCCGGGTTCCAACTACAACCACACCCAATGAATCAAAGCAAGAAGATACAAGACTCACAACAAGTTAGTACTAAGCAAATCATATGAGCAAAACAACCTTCCACGGGGATCGTCAGAACTCATCCACTGCAAGGGTAATAATCCCGGAATTCACCGGACTCAAGCTTAGCCGGGATGTCTCCCGGTGTACCGAGAGAAGGGGGATGTCACCCCCTACTCCCCACCAATCCGAACACTTCCCACTTAAGGGAGGCTATCATAAATAGCCGTGGGCTTCTCGGATCCCATCCGATAAAGCAACTCTTCCTGGTCCCATCGGTGAAAAGTCTAGAGCACAAGTCCCGGACCTCACTCTACCTATCTAACCCGGATATCCTAGCCCCTCAGGATGTCTCTACTCACACTCAATCACTTAACACACAACAAGTCACAACCTTGCACACCTAGCAAAGACACACTAGGAGGACTCAACTCTCTCCCGGTCCACTCACACAAGCTCAACAAAGACTCTAGACATAAGCAATGAAGGCAAGACACGAGAAGATCAACAAAGAGAAGAATACATAACACAAGGGCCTAAGGCCCTTAAGTACACAAAGGCCACTAGCTACCCTCCAAAACTAGATCCCCAAAAGGTGGAAATGGCATCTAAAGAGTGCACTAAAGTCAATAGCTACGCTCCAAAACTTGACCGCAAAAGGACAAAACGGCATCTAGGAGGTGCACTAAAGTCAATAGCTACCCTCCAAAAGTAGCTCCACTAAAAGACAAAACGACATTTAGATCCTAAAATCAAGGGTAGCCTAATCACCGGCGGATTACCGGTAGACCGGTAAACTGGAAGACTCCCGGTCCGGCGGTCTCGGGACCGGTGAACCTTTTCCTAACAAAAATAAGTAGCCGGAGAAACCACTCAAGTGGTAGTGACCGGGTGTGCAATGGGGCCCCATCGACATCACTACTCTCACCCTAATGTGTAATTCTAGCAACTTAAAACGACATCTCACCAACCGGTGAGGTAAATAAACACATAACATGTAACAAAGACTCAACCGGAAGACTCTTCCGGTTGAGACGTATAGAGATTGTCACCACGTCTGGAAGTACCAACATGGTTAAGAGAATCCCCTGGGAGGTCGGATGTCTCAACCGGGAGGTCTACCGGTGGATTGGGAATATCCGCCGGGCGGTCTACCGGTGGAGTGGCGGTATCCACCGGAAGGTTGGGTGTATCTATAGATACATGCGGAGTCTCTTTAAACTCGATTAGTATAGCCACAGAGGTCTCCACCAACGACTCCGGGGTTGAGGAAGGGAGGTCTACCGGTTCCTTCCCGGTAGAAGTTACCGAGAGGCTTCTTTTTCTCAATAGATCTTCAAGCCCCACTCCTTGGAAGATGGAGAATCCACCCGACTCACCGGAGAGCCATGTTGTCTGGGGTAGTCGAAATTCTTGAAATGTCTGTACTTCCACCAATCTCCTTATTAACTTGTCACAAACTCTGGTCCGGCCCGGAAACACAAGTCTACCGGTCAGCCGGTAGACAACTCCGGAACACCTTGCTAGAGTATGTGGATATGGGTGTCTCACACATCTAGCAACATACTAACAACACAAGGTCACATATAATGATAACGAGAAGAAGACTTTGGAGACAAGGACTTAGAAAGAGGTTTTTCGCAGTTGACCGGGAAGACCGGGAAAAAGATAGGAATTGTGGGCAAGATCTAAAATGATAGGAGGAAAGAGACAATTTAAAATAACAATTTGCCACAGGGCTAGGACAATTGACAACAACTACACATGTAAACAATGAGGTCTAGATGAAGTTCCCCGGGGGACTTTTTCTCTAGACCGGGGAGGATATTACCGGGGAGTCACCCTGGTAGACAAGAGAGGAAAAGACTCACAAACAAGAAATTCTCACAAACAAAAGAAACCCAACATGGACAAGAGTCACCTTGGTTGTTGCACCCGCAACCTCCTTCCTTTGTCTCTTTTATCTTCTCGCTTCGGCCACAAATCTCCTCCACTTCCGCAAACCCTAGAAATCTCCACCAAACCCTAGCTCGCGCACCTCTTCCACCAAATCCTAGCGCGCGCTACGTCCTCTTCAAACCTCTTGTGCTACCTCCTCTTGAAACCTCCTCTTCTTGAAACCCTAGTTGCATCTCCTTCTTTACACTTCTTCAACTACTTCTTTAAACCCCAACTCCAAATAAAGACTAAATAGGGAGAGAGGGAGAACCTATGAGAGAGAGAGAACTAGAGAGGGAGATAGAGGAGAAAATTTGAGGGGGGGGGCGATTTTAGAGAAAGAGGGGGAGAGAGAAGTGTTCTAGAGAGAAGGAAGAAAAGTTTCTGGAAGAAGAAAATTTCGGGGAGAGGGGGTCGGCCAAGATGGCTGGAGATATCGGGGCTGCTGCCCGAGTGATACCCGGGTACCCGGGTATCAGCCCATACCCGGGTTCGTACCCGGGCTAGTTCATACCCGAGTTGATACCCAGGTATGTATTTTTTTTTTTTTTTTTTTTTTTATTTTTTTTTTATTTTATTTTGAATTTTCTTTTTCTTTTATTTTTTTTTTTTTTTTGTCTTTTCTTTTCTTTTCTCTACCACTACTACTAATTCAAACAAGAATTAGCATCTAGAAGAACTCAACTACTTTTAACTACCTCCCAAACTTAAATAGTTAATTTAGATTTAAGTGGTGATTTTAGACTTACGTCCCGGGATCTCTCCCGGGACTCTTTTGATATTGTTTCCCGGGACTTAAATTAGTGATTTTAAGACCCGATTATATCACCACTGTAAACCTAATTAACTACTTAAGCATTTCTCTATTTTCTCTATTGGCTATCTAATCTAATTTCACACAATATTAACTACTTTTCTAATTAACTAATACTAAAAACCCTATTTTAACTAGTTTTTTTGGTAGGGGCCACGAAGTGGGAGTTTTAGACTTCCACACATTTGCCGGAGGACAAAAGTCAGAACTTGTCTTTATGCGTAAAGGTCAACGTTCTACTAAGGATTTTATAGAAGTGGTTTATGATGCCAAATTGGTTCATTTCATGGGTCAAATTCCACAAGGAGTGCTTATAGAAGATGGGGCACCCGTCCATTGGAGCAAAATATGTGAAGAATGGAGACAACGCCACCTTCTCGAAAAGCTCAACTGGCCTGCAAACTCTCCCGATCTCAATCCAATCGAGAACGTTTGGAGGATGTTAAAAGATGTTGTGCAACATGGCAAGCAATGCCTTAGAAGCTTAGATGTGTTGAAGGTAGTTCTTGAAAGGGAGTGGAAGTTAGTCAATAGTACAAAGCTCCTTCAACTATGTCATTCTATGCCCTCTAGGTTACTAGCAGTGATTGACGCTAATGGAGGACATACACGTTGGTAGATATGGAATAACTTTTTTGTATACATCTTTTGGCTTTGAAATTTATCTCACATGTTACCAGCGTAGAGGTGATCTTGTGCCAAAAATTTTACTACGTGTCAACAAAAATTCAATCCTCAGGAGGGCATCAAAGTTGGAAGTAGTAAAATGGTTTTCCCCTTTGTTTCTCAAAACTACACATGTTGGTAGATTTGGAATATTATTTTTTGTATGGGTCTTTTGGACTTGAAATTTTCCACACATGCAAACAACATAAAAATGTTCTTGCTCCAAAAATTTCATGGGCAAAAAAAATTTCCTCAATTCTTGGGAGGGTGTCAAAGTTGGCAGCTGTGACACTTTTCTCACAGCTATCCCATGTTGGTAGATATTGCATTAGTTTTTTTGTATCAGTCTCATGGACTTGAAATTTGGTATGCATGTTTTCAACGTAAAGATGATGCTGTCCCCAAATTTTCATGGTAAAATAACAATTTCTCAGCTTTGAGGAGGGTGTCAAAGTTGGCAGCAATGTAGGACACTATCCCTGGAACTACTAAACGGCCAATTTGAATGTCACCCATTTGTACAAAAAATATAAATGTCAATAGAAGCTCTAGTAAAATTTCTAGCAGTATGAGACATAACTATTAACTTCTTTCTTGAACTCATGTCTATATACAATAACGGTAGAACTTTGTATGGTTTGCATGAAATTCTTTTCCTAAATAAATATAATTTTGACATTGTTTTGTACTATGCATATGCTGTATTTATAAATTGGGAATGTCAATTTCTTCATATTCAAATGGAAACTATTACATTTGATTTTTAATATTTGTTGCTCTTTATATATGTATTCTACTTGGAACATAAAGAATTTATTTTTACATCGATGTTAAATGGTTTCACTTTTAGTTCTCTAACACGTGCAAATTTTTTGATCCCAGAATTAGGCGGGGAAGGGACGGGGACGTTAAGGGTCGAGACATGAGGGTGGGGACTCAACCCTTTGAAGGTTGTAGAGGAACAAAGTTGGGCAAACCCCATTCTCGCCTTGGCAAAGGCCTTCCTTCTTCCTTTGCGTAATAGAACTATATTATAAATTTAATTTTTCTTCCAATTTCTATGGAACGACATAATTGCCGTGATGACTGAGGAATGCAAAGATCTTGTCGGAACCAAATAAAGCGGCTCTTTGCTTTAAATGGTGCCATTGGACTTGCGAAGATGAAGAAGAAGAAAAACTTTGGTCTTATAATGGGACCGGCATGATTGTAGTGTTCGTTCATTCTCTTCACTAAGCATATGGCCACGGGACGTAAGCTAGTGTGTATAGAACTACTTCCCCCTCTCGAGGATAAACACTTTTCTACTCTAAGTGCTTCCCTACAATAATTGCATTAGTGACAACCGACATTTGATCTCCCGCAAGGACTTTGTGGGTTCCCATACAACGGAGCCGTGGGACCCTCTACCATAATTGGGTGGACTATGGTGGTACTTGAATTAGAATGTTGTATTACTCTATAAACAACAAATTCTTTTTGACATTTTCATAGAAAATAATATTCTTTGCACAAGTGAAACCTCCTTTATTATCGACGGACAAATACCATTGAGCAATGTAGTTTTAATGTAAAGATGTGTTCTTAAATGACTCATCTTGAGGTCATATTCAAATTTATGAAGCATAATGTTGAATCATCCAATGTCCATATATCCCTTGTGTAACAATCCTTTAACCTTATTTCACAAAGGAATTTCGGAACTTAACTTTACAAATGATTTATTTAAACATGCAATGAGAGGGAAATATACATATCCTCAAACATAAGGGGTCGTGTAAACTTCTAACTACAAAGGAAATGTACAAGTTACCCAACAATAAAATGTTCCATGAGTGCCCCACAATAAATACCCTCTTTTCATCCATTGAGAAATAGTGTGAACCTAAATCAGTATAATCTACCATTCAAATTTTGTACCTATTTTTTCCATGATATTTTGTATGTATCAATTACATAGTTCTTTGACATTATATCTAATTGTATATTACTTATAACCATATTTCACACTTCTAAAGCATTGTATGTTTCATGTACTTTCTTTATAAAATTTATCCTAAGTGAATATATTTGCCCCTATTTCTTTATCGTACGTCGTTTCTACAATTTATGCCAGTGGCCCCTTCGAGATTACTTTTTTTCCAACTTCCCCAAAAAGTGTAAACGTTCTCTACTTGGGTTAAAATGTATTTTAACAACAAAGAAAATACTTTGTTTTTGGAATCTTAGAAGAAGGTAATACTATTTATATATAAGTATTCTACAATTGAATCCAATGTTAAGAAGGGGCATGAAAAGATAAACAAAAAAGTTAAGAAACATATAAATAGTTTGCACATGTTAGAGGAAATGTAATAGTTTCCATTTGAACATAAAGAAATTGACATTCCCAATTTATAAATACGGCATATGTATAGTACAAAACAATGTCAAAATTATAATTATTTAGGAAAAGAATTTCATGCAAACCATACAAAGTTCTATCGTTATTGTATATAGACATGAGTTCAAGAAAGAAGTTAATAGTTTTGTCCTATATTGCTAGAAATTTTACTAGAGCTTCTATTGACATTTATATTTTCTGTACATCTATATGTATACTAAAAAACATTTGGTCGTGTGTCTCTCCCCTACATCCATAGCTTTTACAATAGACACGTTTAATGTGACTTTTTGAAGGTGTCACCCTTAGAAGCAAAGCCTTTTGGAGTTTCATCTAACCTTTGCAAGGTTTAATCAATTTAAAATTAAATTGACACCATTTAGTAAGAAGTGTTGTGAAAGAACCACTTTGACTTTGGAACATTGTGGCCTTTAGAGAATGCTTTTATTTGCATCATCTTTCTTTATGATTGAATAAAGTGATAAATAATCATAACCCCAACAATTTAAAGATAGATATTACATCAACCCTACGGTTACAAAGAGTAATTCGTGGATTGTTCCAAAGGGGTTGTTACACATTGGATGATTCGACATTATGCTTCATAAATTTGAATATGACCTCAAGATGAGTCATTTAAGAACACATCTTTACATTAAAACTACATTGCTCAATGATATTTGTCCGTCGATAATAAAGGAGGTTTCACTTGTGCAAAGAATATTACCTTCTTTGAAAATGTCAAAAAGAATTTGTTGTTTATAGCATAAATCAACATTCTAATTCAAATACCACCATAGTCCGTCCAATTATGGTGGGAGATCCCACGGCCTCGTTGTATGGGGACCCACAAAGCCTTTGGGGGAGATGTCATGTCGGTTATCTTTAATGCAATTAGTGTAGGGAAGCACTTAGTGTGGAAAAGTGTTTACCCTCGAGAGGGCCTCGAGAAGGGGAAGTAGTTCTTTATACACTAGCCTATCTCCCGTGGCCATATGCTTAGTGAAGAGAATGAACAAACACTACATTCACGCCGGTCCCATTATAAAACCGTAGTTCTTCTTCTTCTCCTAATTCAAGTCCAATAGAATCATTTAGAGCAAAAAGCCGCTATATTTGGTTCCGACAAGATCTTTGCATTCTTCAATCATCACGGCAATCATGTCATTCCCTAGAAGTTGGAAGGAAAACTAAATTTACATTAAAAATATCGTTTCTCTAACGCATGGGAAGGAGGAAGGCCTTTGCCAAGGCAAGAATGGAGTTTGCCCAACTTTGTTCCTCTACAACCTTCAAAGGGTTGAGTCCTCGCCCTCACGTCTCCACCCCTAACGTCCCCGCCCCTTCCCCGCCTAAATTTGGAGTCAAAATGTTTGAATGGGCATAACTCAATCACAAATAGTCCAAATCAAGCGTTTGAGGTGTGATTTGACATCTAAATTTTTTGTAGATGTCAAAAAACATCTCATATGCTTAATTTGGACTATTTCTGAGTGAGATATGGCCTCTCAAAGATCCTGGTTCCAAAATTGGGGGGGGAGGGGCGGTGACGTCTCCGCCCCTGCCATGTAGGGGCGGGGACGTCTCCGCCCCTACCATTCAGGGGCGGATACGTCTTTGCGGCTATTATATTATTTTATGTAATCAACTATTCATTTTTTTAGTTTAAATCCTGCGTGGCAGCACTTTAGTTCATATGTGGCTGCCACGTCGCCTGTTTTTTTACCTTGCAAGTTAGTCAACCCTATGTTGACTGTATCGGACGGGCGAGAGCTCTACCGGACGGGGAATCGGACGGACGGGCGAAGTGGACGTATGTCCAGTATGACAACCTTGCACGCAATGTACTTGCACACTCTGTAATTGTCCATGGACTTGGTACATTTCCCAAGCCTCGAAATGCTTTTAGCTTATTATTATTGAATATGTGAAGGCATTTCTTCTGCTTGTGATTGCGTACCCGACCCGCATTACACAGTTGTTTCTTCTTTTTCTTTCTAGTATTCCTCATCTCAGAAAAGCCACTTAAATCCATACTTACAACTGACGTGAAGAGGTGCCGGGACTAAAAGGATATTAATAGACACCGTAAAATACTTCCCAATAGAACCAAACAAGCAGCCGCCACCTAACAGTAGTATGCCAAAGCGCCTGGGAAGTAGGCCCATTGTGGTTTGAATCATGAACTCAAAGTGAGACGTGCATGCAAACCTAAACCGGGCACATACATTCCTGACCGGGCGCATACATTCATTGTCACCAGGCGCATACAAATCAGGGTTGGGCGTGTACGAGCAGGATCAGGAGTGTAAATATATATGGGCCAAGTGCGTACGAGCAAGGGCCAGACGCGTACGAATATGGGTCGCGCGCGTGCCCACATTGATCGGGCACGTGCATTAAGGGTCGCGTGCGCAATAGGTAGGGTTGAGTGCGCACCTATGCGTGCAACCTAGAGTTGGGTGCGTACGTATGCGCGCGCCCCTGAGTTGGGGCGTCATCTCCATGCAAAGTAGTTCTCTTGAAAATTGAGGGAATTGAATGTTACAAAATCATTTTGGTGTTTCAAAGTCACCTACCGGAAATGGATTCAAGCTTTAAAGATATCCTTATATTGCCTTTGACAATGCCGCAACATACAAAATGTTTATAAATGCTACGCCTTCATCTTGCATTTAATTTGCCTATGCATGCCGTGCCCCACTTCGTTCCCCACTCGCACCACCTTCCCACCCTTTAGCTCCACTTCCTTCGGCTCCACCGATTTGAGTTGTACCCGGATCACCACTTGTACTTGTTCTAGCCCCATCACCAAGCAATCTACAAGCCGCTTGCGTCTTTCGGTGAGGCCAATCTGAGTTTATCACAGCACATAACATTTTAGATTCCGGAAGTGCTTTGAGTGTCTTCATAGTATCCGAACTATGTTCCTCAAGAAGCAAGTCAATTGCTTCCTCCTTCCAAGCCTCCTTCCACTGCAATTTTTTCCATTACAAGGCATTGCAAAGGTCAAGATCAGTGGCCAAACAAATCATACAAGCGCTCATGAAATGGTGCTCTACACTTTGCGCAAAATCTACGTGTCAAAAGACCAACTAGGAGGCACATTGGATGGTAAAAACACCGGCACGTGCCAAAGGCATATGCACCTTCCGGCCTGAAAGGATTTAAGCAAATTGAGCAATCATCTCCGATTTGCGTGAAGCTTGGTGGTGTTGGCCATAACTTGTGTGCTTCCATGTCTCTGCTTGGTCGAAGGGCATGAGAAGACAAAGCCTCCGCATGGTTCTATTCCAACTTTGCCCAATCAATAGATCTACCATCACGCATTGGCAATTTAGTTGGAAACATTTCATCAATGTGTGCCCAAGATGTGAGTCCAAAGTCACTGCGCGTATTCATTGTCAATCTTCTTGAACTCTATTGCCATTCGTCTCGCAGGGTCAACATTCAAGATGCATGCCACCTTCCATTGGTAGTATTGCTCGCTCATTGATTTAATCCTCTTACAAAGGATTTTGTTTGCACTGCGAAGTTGAACTAGTTCCATGCTTCGATTGGGCAAGGAAGATGGCAGAGAATCCTTAGTGCCGATGAGATCTACAAATGGTTGCGCTATTACTGTCACCGGTAGTAGAAAAATAGATGGACGGCTGGCAAAGCATTGACGTTGTGGTCTCGGCGGGGTCTCTAGCAAGCAGCTAGAAATGTTGCCAACCAGACTGTCGAGAATTGTGTTGTTCAAACTTTGAGCAACACCGCCGATATTTGCGAGGCTCGCAACAACTTGAGAATAGCCACGAATATGTGGAGCTCCATCTAAGTTTTGCTCACAAAATGTGTGGTCATTGCGATGACGTAGCTCTTCTATCACGGCTGCTTGCTTTGTGATAATATCACCGTTTTCACTGGATTGCAGCTAGAGGTTTTGAATCTCTTCTTGAAGATGTTGAATTATTTCATCCTTCAAGCTAATAGTGTCCAATAATTCTCGGTGAGCATCGACGGCCGTACTTCCGGACCCTGATGCTATATGCTTGAATTTGGAAGTGATGACTACAACATCAAACATTGGCATTTCATCCATATCATGCATGTGTTTTTCATCTCCAACACCTCCAAGGTGGGCTATGGGTTCATCATCGCCAACAGGAATTACAATAGGTAAATCTTCTTCGCCACTTGCTTGAACCATTGCAAGTGTTGTTTGATGGAGCTTTACTTGTTGCCGCTTTTTTTGTGAAGCACGCGCCATTGGAATCATCGATGAACGCCGACCTAGCTTTCTATTTGAGTCCAAATCAGGTGATGACTATGAATTTGACTCAACTAGAGGTACTTCTGGGCCATCCGCTTTCTGTGGACCTAGTGCCGCAAACGGAAACCTTGGATGTTGCTCTCTAGGCATATCGGAATGCATCCACACCCTCGGCATTTTTGGAGTTTTCCGCACAGTCTTCCAATCCACTCGCTTATTGAGAATGACCTCAGCATATACCATGCAAGTAAGATAGAGGGGACTGTCATTGCCGGGCATGAATTCAAGCTTGTCTAAGTATTGGTGCGCTTGGAGGGCACGAGTTCGGAACTGCTCGTTGGAATAATACTTCAAATTTGCCTTGTTTGTGCGACGATTTATCAAATGGCGATGTGGAGCAAACAATTTTGACAAGTGGCACCACTCGATGTAATCTTTGTAAGTGAAGAGAGACCATGGGGATGGCTCATCTTTCCAACCCTAGAATGCAACTTTCGTTGGATTGTTGAACACGTGCATCCGCTTCTTTTGGAGCTTCCCGTGCCTTGGCCTATCCTTGTCTTTCTCCCTCTTCCTCTGCGCGCTGGACATCGGTGGCTGCTGGTGGGCTTCTGGCTCATTGTTACTTTCCGTAGTGGGAAAATTAAAAAAATCTACCAAAATGTCCGTTAACTACCCTAAGCTCTAGCTCAAAAGAAACAAAATAAAATTACCTCGTTGGATTTCAAAATAATCCAAGATAGTGATATTAATTGATACAAATCCTAAACCAAGGTGATGCAATATGTTGTTAGTGTGCAATTCTGGAGCTCCAAGCAAAGATCATGCAATCAGCCACCTTAAAAAGATAGTTGAAGGCCACAATTTCCAAATGGAGTTTAGTGAAATGGGCTGGGCGCAACCTACTAATTATACCTACGGGCGCGTGCGCACGCGGCATGGACATTGGGCACATGCCATTTGGGGATCGGGCACATTTTCTCGAGGCCGTGCGCATACAACTTGCGCTCGCGCGCTTACGATTCGGGGTCAGGCGCGTGGAATCTCGGGCCGCGCACGCACACAAGCGGGCTCGCGGATAAGGGTGGATTTGCATGGCATGGAGCTAGGTGTGTACTTAGCTTGGGCGGGCGCATGCCGATCCGAGCCGGAGGACGAGGCTATTTTGCGAGCGTAGAGTTGCGAGCAGAGAGCGGTGAGCCTTGGTTCGTGAGCCTAAAGAACAAAAAGTAGGGAGTTTTGAGAAAAATAAAAGTTTCTTAAATTATTTTGGGGGGAATACTAAATTTAGTACATCACTACCCTATTACCGTGGAATAGGTGGCTAAAACATTAGACAAGCCAAAATAGTTTTGGACAATAAAGAGACTTCAAGAGGAAAATATTGCAAGCCATCAAGAGAAAGGCCTATGACCGTGGTGATAAGGTTATCAAATGATGAAAAGATTTGATTTCTAAGGCGAAGAAGATAGAGGAGAAGTCAAGATAAACGTGTAGAAAGTGAGATAGTAGACTAAAAGCTGATAGAAGGAACACAATTAAGGTGGAAAAAAGAAAATGACTGTAAAAAGCACTGTCATGGATAGACAATAACTGATATGGATAAGAGAGTTTATATGGGGAATTGGTGAGAAACAAGGAGAATGAGAGGGTTATGGTTCAGAGATGGAAAGGGTGAGTTCAAGATAGAGATATTGTTTAGGGGAAGTTTGATAGAGATTGAGCTAGGACATGATGTTTGTGAGAGGGACAACGAGGCTCGGAGGGGTGCAAAGAGGAGTAGGGAGACTGAAAATCAATTCTAGAAGTGTGAAATACATGTGCACTAAACATCCATCCCATCATTTTCATGTGCTATACAAGAAACTTGTCATGAATAAAATGTTGAGGTGGTTTTTTTAGTTTGACCGCAATTTGTGTAGAAGTGAAGGATAATAGTACCCTATAGAGTCCTGAAGTTTATTTGTACACCATAGTGTATTAGAAGCAAAATCTGAAGGACTTGTTTAATTTCATTCCACGTAAAACTAGGAGCATACATAAAATTCATATTTAGGTCCTGGTCAAATCTACATACTATGGTAAAAATGTAGTAGATGTGCTTGTAGTATGTCCACGCACCACTCCAGTTACGTGACTTGTTTGAGATCTCCGTGAATTATGGACAGCTACAAGATGTGAACATGTCTATCGTCAACATATAGCGTGAAACCTTTGAAATGCTATTAGACTATAAAGTACTAATGCAACCAAGAGCTAGAGGCGGTACCACAAGGATGTCGGAGATCTTTGTAGCTATTGATAGTGTAAAGACACAATTGTTATGGTTTTTAGAAGTAAGAGCTTTAAAATTCATGCGGAATCCGATGTTCTTTCCAAATGTCATGGTGGAGTAGTCTAAAGGATTGGGAGGAGGAAGGTAGTCCGTGAGGTTCATTGAAATGGCTTTGTTGAATAGCTCTTAAAGATACATCTCCACATGCTTGGCAAGTTTGAAGCGGCCCCACCCGAGAGAAAGTATCTTGGACCTGCTAAGGTTTGTGCCCTTCTTCACCAACCAGACGTGTAGAGATGGGGTTTTAAACCACTCACGGTTATCGAGGGCTATGAACGCAATAATAATTATTGTCTCTGTAGGAGAAAAACTACATCTTCTCTAGTCTGGTCTTCTTATAATTTTCCATGAGGCCAATATAAGTTGGAGTAGCCACAGGTCGCCTATTCTACAGAATCCTTGCTACACATTTCTTTATGCCCTATATGACAAAGCAAGTTTTTGTTGAGGTCTTAGAAAGTCTTGCAATGTGCCATTGCTCCTCGTCACAATGAGTCTCGTGAATAGATTTCACATTTTGCACAAAAGGCAAAGAAGCCGGAGTCTTGGACAAATCAACCTTGGTTGAAAGAGGTCTGCTTTTGGAAGGCGTGTCAAAGTCATTAATTTTGAGATCAACAAATCTTAGATTATTATGCCATCTCCTAAGCCATGGACGGAAGAAACAAATCTTGTTTGGGTGATAGGAGTCGAACTGAGAACATGGAGGGAGTTTTGTTTTTTGTTTCACCAAAAAAAAATTCTTCTTCATCTTCTAGATAAGGATCTTGTGGGCAAAAAAAATCCGCACAAGGAATTGTGGTGAGAGCCGCACAAAGAACGTTTGCATTCTCGGTGTGCTGAGCAGTACGATAGGCAATACAAAGTTGCAGTTCTTTTTTGTCAGGACGAGTTCCCGGCTTCTCACCCTTAAGAAACTGGTAGTAGGCAACCACTTGCATGAACGTGCGGACCATGTCATCAACATCGGCGACATACAAATCGTTCCCTCTTTTGCCGGACAATTGTAGCCATTTTCTGTGAGCCGTCTATGTCAAATTACATGTTGGTATTTCGGCCATCTTAACATCGGACATATCCTTCCATGAGGAATTTTCATTAGCAATGACATGGCAAGTGAAGTTGAAAGTGCACACAAAGATTCAAAGTGACTATAGTAGTGCAGGAGAAGACGTAATAGAGCGTGGTCGATGTCAACAACACTTAGAGATTGGAACAAAACATAATCATTTGACGCCATCATCGATGAATGCTATATTTTGTTGGGCTCTTACAGGCAGCCGACGTCCGCATTGCAACAAGCTCACATAGAAATATTATACTACCCAATAAATGCTAAGGACTACACTCTTGAAAGCATTGATACTTGTATAGGATGTAAGGGAGAGCGTGGATAAGAATGTTGTCGATGCCAGTTACATTCAATTGGCAGAAAAAACAACATCTGCAGTGATACTATGAAGAGGCAGCCAATATCGGCGGCCTATGATTGGGGTAGGAGAAAAACCAAAGGAGTAGAAATTCTCAAAAAATCATGGAAAAAATTAGAAAAAAATAATTAAAAAATGCATTGCCGATGTTGGCAATGTGTCATTGTAGAATCAAAAGGGAGAATTGGTAATAAAGTAGATTGCATTACCAATGTTGGCGAGCACATAATTTTGACCTTACTTGATGGCAGACTTCCCCAATGCTGGAAGAAATTTCTAGAAGAAGTCTCCGACATTGACACTTTTCTTAAGGGCCTTTCATATATTTAGAAAATGAACTTTCAAAGGGGTGTTGATATCAACATTCCTCTAGGAGGCATTTCCAATGTTTAAAAATGAAACCTTCAAAGTGGGTGGCGACATGGGTAACCCTAAAGAGGGCCATGACACTGTTTAAAAAGGGAATTCCATAAAGGATGCTAACATTGGCACCGCTTTAGAGGGCCTTTCCAATATTCAAAATGGAACCTCTAAAAGAGACACCAACATTAGAACCTCTTTTTATGATCTTTAGTGTTTATTACTAAAACTTTAGAAAGGCATACTGAAGCACGACATTGGCATCTCTCTAGGAGGCCCTTTCAACATTTGGAAAGGGAACCTCCCAAAGAGGTGCCGACATTAGTACCCCTTAAGAGAATTTTTCCAATGTGTAGAAAGAATATCTCCAAAAGGGGTACCAACAACAAAATCATACTGCAGGGCCCTTCCAATGTTTATTAAGGGAACTTCCAAAATGGATGCCGACATCGGCACTCCTCCAAAAGGCCCCCCCAATGTTTGAAGCAAACCTCTAGAAGGGCTGGAAACCTTGGCATGTGTTTAGGTGGGTCCCTTCAATTTTTTATAAAAAACCTCCAAAAGAAGAGCCGACATCCGCGCCCCTCAAGAGGACCCCATAAATGTATATTAAAGGAACCTCCAAAAGGGCAGCCAACATCGGCTACCTCTAGACTATGCAATCATGCTCTAGATAATTTGAAGAGAATTCCGAAATGATATTACACTTTATCATCGGATGTTGTATGTATGAGTTATTTGTGGATGAAGTTATGACTTTCAAAACTTCATCCGTCGATAACTCATCCGTAAAGTCTTGGATGATAAAATGTGATACCATTTCGGAATTCTTTTCAAATTTTCCACAGCGCGGTTGCACACTCTAGAGGTAGCCAATGTCGGTTGTCCTTTGGGAGGTTTCCTTAATATACATATAAGGAGTTGTCTTGAGGGGTGCTGATATTGGCTCTCCTTTTGGAAGTTCCCTGATATACATTGAAGGGGTCCTCTAGAAAGATGCCAATGTTGGAGGCCCTTTTGGAGGTTCTCCTAATATACATTTGAGAGGTCCTCTTGAAGGGCGCCGATATCGGCTGCCCTTTTGGAGGTTCCCTTTATGAAAATTGCAAGGGCCGTCTAGAGAGGTGCCAATGTCTGCAGTTTTTTTGGAGGTTTCCTTTTTAAACATTGAAGCTATCCTCTCCATGGGTGTAGATGTTGGCATATGCTTTGAAGTTCTATAAAATAAAAGGATTATTTGGAATGGTATCAATGTCTCCATGGGTTGCTGAAGTAGCGGACTTGTAAGGGGACATTCAAATTCAGCCTTCGCTTTGTAGGTAGCTAATATAAGCAATTGCTAGTTTAGGTCAATCGAAGTCTTAGAAATTCTCACAGCTAAGCGGCTGCCGTCAAGCAGAGGCCGTATAGCATGTTTCAAGTCCCGGCTTGGGAGCCGCCGATATCGGCTGCCTCCGCATTGTGACGTGCCATTGCCGTGTTTCAGAACATTAGTATATTTTTTCTCATCCTTCATTGCTTCCTTTGCTGATGCAATTTTACTTCGTCAATTTAGAAACAATTTGGTAATATCGTTCCCATGCAACTCAAATGTTTCAAGAGCAACTTTTTGATAAGTCAATTGAGTGGACAACGGAGAAATTGCACGAGGCGATTAACAAAGTTGTGATGATTATGAAGAAAGAGAGGGCATCTATATTGAGGAAGTTGCTGCCAATTGCGGACCCTAAGTATACTCCACAGTTTGTTGAATAAGTCAAGCCACATAACTAGAGTCACGAAAATAAGCCAAAGATGTCTTCAAAAAAGTTGGGATACCTCTCAACCTTTGCAATGGACGTGGCCACAAAGGTCAAGTGGCTAGAGCGGTGGAAGAAGCCGGCTTTTTTGTACGTTTTGGTGAAATTCCCTAAAGGAAAATTTGCAGACCATTCCTTTTTTGTCTAGCTAATGAAGCAACTTGGTTGGCACATGTTTGTTTCTATACCCCTAACAATTTTGATTCTAAATTACTTCATATGACCTCAGTAGAGATGCTTCTGTAGCTTTCAATTGAAATAAAGGCCTTGTTTGATTTTACATTATGTGAACTTGGAGTGACAATTGACTTTCATCATTTAGGCTTTTAGAGAAAGTTTGATTTCATCAATTAAGAATTACGAGGAGCAGATGCGCGTTCAGCTATAGGACTTGGCATTTATGGATAAGTTGGGTGTAAAGGGGGTATACGAGAATCGCATTGCAGAGTTGTAGTTCAGACTCTCATGGGCCGTGACCCGGGTCTTATACAGATACTTCTTCTACATCATGTATACAAGGAAGGGGGCGTTAACGACGCCTGCGTATTTTGAAAGTTATCTAGATTGCAGTGGTGATAATTCCATCATAACCAAAAACATCCCAAAGAAGTAGGCCCACTCGCACTAGCATAAATGCGGGTGATACTTCGACTATCCAGTGACCAAGCCCTTATTGTTGACATCAAACTCTTAAATGGCATCTAGTCCGATGAAGTTGGCACTAAGGTTGTGGTTCCTCCGCCAGATACTGCGGCGTCTGTGAGGCAGACGAGAGAAAAAAGAAGAAGGCGGCTGAAGCTGACAAGGCTAAGATAGAGAAAGCAGCGGTGGAGGCAAAAATAGCCACAGAGGCTGAAGCTGCTATGAAGTTGAAGGTTGTGGTTGCCGAGGCCAAAGCGAGCATGAAGCTCCTTTCTCAAGTTGTTATTGCTGACATGACAACAAAGTATGCCGCTGACAATGAGGCCCTCGCAGCAATGGAATTGAGTGTCGACATATATATCTTTGATCTAGTCCACATTACCTTGTCTGTTGCGGTCACTGCCCGGAGCCATCACTTTGCCCACCATTGTTGATATAGGATGGATGAAGTCCCTTCTTCTTTGTTATATAAAAATTGAAGAGGAAGGTGGCGTCCGGTAGATTTGCTTCCCGCTTCATTTTACCACATCCTACTTCAATCTTTATCGAGCCCACGAGTTTAAGGAAGATAATGGAAGTGTTGTCTAGTGTTCACGATTGTCTACCAAATCTGAACAACTTTGTCCTTCAAATTGAATTCATTTTTTCACTTTTTGCTCTTATGTCAATTTACTCATTTCTTTGTCTTCGTTCCTGAAATCCATGTCGGAGTTGCTAATGACCGCAACACCTTTGTAGAGAGTGTGGCAACATCGGTACTGGTTCCACAGGGATGCTGCAATGCGCAACAACACTTCAATAAAGAGAGTGCCGACATTGACATTGATTGAAGAACATAATGACTTTGGGTTGCAACTCCATTTCTAACTTGATGTCGCCGTTATGATCAAATTGCATCACTGCATTGTTTCAAAGTCCTCAATTTTGAGTTCTTTTCTTCATCCGATTCAAACTCAATAATAGTTCTACTCAAACTCTACAAAGGATAGAATTCTCCAACTATGGAAAATATAAACACTACTCTCGCACTACTCAACACGCTCTTCTCCTCCGAGTAACCTTCAAAATCACTCTAAATTAGTTCAAGTGGATCTTTCCTATAGCAATACAATTTGTAATCCCTTACTTTGTCCATTGAAGCTGTAATCCTAAACCTGAGTTCTTCTCAAGCAAATGAATTAATTATCAATATTGATTCCACATGTATGGTTGGAATCCCTCAGTCCATAGAACTCACAATTAAAATTTCCACTTAATTCAAATTCACAGTCTCACTCTTTAAATCCCACTTACTTGTTGGATAGTTATAAGTCTTGATGAATATCTAGTTGAGATTCTATTTGGAATCCAACTTTGTTCTCTTCATTTCGTGCAAAGAACCATTTTCATCAAAGCCCAATTCATCCACGGTCATAGGGTAGTAATACCCATTTGATCAGTCATTCTCTATTCTAATTTCACTTCTAGTGACTACTAAGTACATCTTGACAACACTTCAATCTCCAAATCTTGTCCAATTTCCACCGCTATAGGATCCTATTCTAAACCTTCACTTTTACTTTTCCTTCAACTTTTACTTTAAAGTTTCCCAGACTTTTATTTTTTACCCTTAAACTCTCTACTTTTTGCGCTCTAGGCTCGCAAACAAAGGCTCGCCGCTCCTCGCTGGTGACTCTACGCTCGCAAAATAGCTTTCCCCCCGAGCCGGACATGTAGGAGTTTGAAATCCTTCTTGGTTGCCCCTACCAAAAGAATTAGCTAAAATTGTGATTTTTAGTTTAGATAACCAGTACAGTAGTTAGTATTATGTGGAAGTAGGTTGTATAATAATTAGTGAAAGTAGGTGAATGCTCAACTAGTTAATTAGTGTTATACTGGTGATAAAATTGAGCCTTAAAACCACCAAGTTTATGCCCGGTAAAACCTAAAAAGAATGACCAAGAATGGTTTCTGGAAAAAAAGACTCCAATCACCACTTGGGCTAAATTAACTAGTCAAAGCTTTCCTTAGCTCGATAGATTGGTTGTAGTTTTTCTTCTTATTGTTAGGTCCCTTTTTCTTTTGGTTAGATATTGTTAGAAACTTAAATTCTTATTTGGAAAAGAGTTTAATATTATATAAATGAAAAAAAACAAAAATAGAAAAATAAATATTAAATAATTTTTTTTATACATATACGTTAGCTGATACCCGGGCATAACCCGGATATCAGCCGGGTACGGGTATCACCCGGGTACCGGCACTGCTTGGATATCGGGACGACAACAAATACCAAGAGTAGGCCACGAAGAGCGAGAGCACATCAGAAAGAGCAAGATGACGATCACGAACACTGAGAGTAGATCACGAAGAGCAAAACGACCACGAACACCGAGAGCATACCGTTAAGAAGAGGAGCACAATTACGCGAAAAATGAGAAGAAGAAGGAGGAGGAGGAAGAAGTCTAGGAGCAAGAGCAAGAGGAGGGTTGTTAAGTGCAACGACCTAGGGTTTGAATCTTTAAACCTAGGGTTTGTAAAAAGATTATGGTGGAGAAGGTTTTTGACACAATGGAGGTGGAGATTCTTAGGCGTGGAGGCGGTGCAAAGAGATTCACGGCCGTGGCAAAAAGATTGAGAGACTAAATCATGATTTCAAAGAGGTTGCGGATGCAACAAGGAGGTGTCAAGAAGTTTTGAAGAAGGTGATTCTTGCCAAGTTGATGGATTTTCTTGTCTGTACAACTTCCTTGTTTGTTAAACCTCTTCTCACTTTCTTGGCCGAATCGGAGGTTTTTTCTTGGCCGAATCGGAGGTTGTGATCAGCCCATCTCCATTGTGTTTTAACCGTTGGGCAGTGTTTTACGGGAGGTTGTAGTAACAATCTCGAAGTTACTCACAGTAAAGTTCAAACCCCCCTGCCGACGTGGCATTGTCACCTTTCTGAGGACGTTGTCTAAAACATGACTATGTTCACTAGGACGTCCCGCAAAACAAATACGTTTATGCTAACATCTCTGCGTTTTTCCGCCAATTTTTCCATGTTTGGTGCAACATCCACCAGAATCCGAGAGCCCAAGGCTCGGCCCGTTTGCAAAAACATGTTTTGAAAAACACACTCGATCACAGCTAATGTCACAAAAATCACCGGTTTCTTATAGTGCCTGTATGAGTATCACAATTGTCTGGAGCCGGAAGAGAAAAGAATGCGGAGATAAGGGATGGCGTTTCAGGATCATGCTCCCGGGGCCTTTTTTCAACATATTGAGCTATAGTTGGCGTTATTGACAATTCTACAGGAGGCCTCATCCTCTCAAGCACTCCCGAACAAGGGTAGGTCTTCAAAGTCTCATCAGGATAAACCACCACCACCACCTCGGCCATTGAAGAATCTGACAGTCGTTGAGAACATAGCCAAGTCCTCCCGGGATGTGACTCGGGATATCCAACAGATGAAGATGGAGCTTTGGAAGGCAAGGAGTCTTCAGAGGGCTCTTTGTAAGGTATTTGGAGTAGAAAACACCAGAGACATCTCGGCTGCAGCCCGGGAAGACCAGAAACAATTGACCAAGGTGATGAAAGATCTCCGGACATCCTAGAAGGAGCATCTTGTAGACTTGACAAGAAGAAGAACGCCGGTTCCCGAAGGGAACCGGCGTGAATAAAGTGTCTGTTCGTTCCATTGCTAAGACCATGCCCACCGGACAAGGAATTAGCGAACTGGAACTACTTCCCCCTTTCGAGAGTAGACACTATGTAACGAGTAGCCAGAAACCAACCAACAACGACCAACCACGACCAAACTAACTAAACAACAAAAAACAAAACCAAACAGGCAACCAATCAGGAAGAGACAAAGTGGCGAAGTTCCTAAGGGGGGTCTTGCCTATCAGGGAGGACTTGGTTGTTTTCGATTTTGCGTTTATGCAGTAAAATAGACATGGCATGTTGAATAGCGATGGTGTTGATATTTTTAAAGGTAGTTTTAATTGTATCAATGGGTATCTTGAAGGTATCTTCGAGAGTTTTCATAGATGGGATAAAGGTGGTGGCACGAGCGCCGGATGTGATAACAATAAGGGGGTCCACATTCCAACTGAGGGCAATGATGTCGTCTATGAGGGGTTGGTATTTATCTATTTTGTTTTGTATTGTTTCCGGGGAGAATCTATCGTTGCAATATGTAAATTCGATGAATTGAATGGTGTAGTCTTGGTTGATGTTCTCGGGTGGTGGGTCGTTGTATGGTAAACCTTTGACACAAAGAATGTCCGGTTTGAGCCTAGCGTTGCAATGACATCTTTGGGTCATACATGAGCATGGAAGTAGCCATGGGGGGACCGTGTTTTCTTGTGGATTGCTATTAAAAGTGCCGGCGTTCATAAGTATGAAACATCTCGATTTATTGTAGGAGGTGATTAGTTTTCGGACTTCCCATACCGCTTTGTTATGTCTTTTAACAATTAGGGAGTGTATGTGGTGGTTTTGGCATTTGAGTAGAACATGAAGCCATGTATCGGGGTCCGTTGAGGGGCATATGGGGCATGTTATGGATGGGAATCTTTCTATTCCAAAGAAGAGTTGTTTGCGAGCGTTTCCCATGTACTGACCCGTACGGAATTTGATGAGGCACATTATTTGTGAATCTGAGATGATGGGGTTTTTCCAAAAGTTTGGAGAGAGTTCATTGTCTATGTCGTTATTGTTAGTCCATTTTTCTATGTTAGGAATATTTTCTGAGATTGTATCCAGGTTGTTGTAGAGGTCTTGTTTTTTGAGATATTTGCCCAAAAATCTAATTGGGCCTTTGTCGGGGGTATCTTTTTTGGAGGGCCAATCTTCTTTTTGAAAGTAGTATGGGGTGGCATGAGCATGTTCCAACGACGCTAGTTTGTGAGCAATGAGCGGTGAGCAATGAGCGGTGAGCGGTGGTTTCATGAGCGGTGAGCAAAAAGTTACTAAAAATAAATAATTTTTACTAAAAATAAAATTATATTCAAATTTTTTTTCGAATATTTCTATTATTAATTTTTTTTTTCTGCCTATAACCGTGGGTTGTCGGATTTTGAGGCCTTCATTTGCAAAACATAAGAACTGTCAATTTGACCTATAGTAGTAAATATGCTTTTGGAATCCTCTACAGGAAACGATTGACTCCCTTGTCCATGACTTTCTTGATCTCGTTGAAGCTGAAAGTGGGGGCATGGACAAAATGGTCATCTTCGTGATCGAGATTGCACACCACACGGAAGATGTAGTAGAGGTGCTTGCAGTGGTACCAAGCGCCTCTCTTCTTGGTCCGTGCCAACATGTCCTTGAAATCTGCACAAGAACAATCGGGGAGAGGGCCGATTGTCAACCGATACTCGGCTGTAGTTTGCGCCTTTTTTGAGTGAAGTAAGATGATGCATCCATTAGCCGGATACGGAATTGGAATAATCTGCGAGATGTGAGCATCGAGAATACCAGCTGACTCCCAACGATTTCTCTGCTTCACCGAGACCTTGGCGTTCGGGAGACGGCGAATGTGGCGACAATCGCGGGTCGTTGGATGTGCATTGGGTTCAGAAGGTAGTGGAATAGCACTAGGATGTGCTGCTCGATTGGATGCGTCTCCAAACAGACGCCTTGGTGAAACTTCTCGGTGTTCTTCTAGCTGGAATCCAGCTTCCTCCAGTCTAAGAATCTCAGCCTTCGTGAGATTAGTGCCCTTCAGCACAGGCCATACTGTAGGGACAGGAGGTCGGTGGTTCACCCACTTCCTCTTCGTTCCCTTTACACAACGTTCGATGTCGTCCGCACAGTGGAAGAACTCCATGACCTGGTCCTTCAATGTCCTTCGAACGTGTAGAATTCCAGAATAGGTAGGAGCAGGAGTACTTTTACCCAGGCGCACAATCTTCTCCTTGCACGTCCTTCCTGTCCGGGCCTGCTTAGCAAAGCAACTCTTCCCTGAATTTTTAGGGAGTCGAGCAATGTGCCATTTCTTCAAATCGCACTCAGACTCATGGACGCTCATGACATGCGTAACCCTTAAAGACATGATAGGTGCTGACGCCGGTGGGGACATGATTTGGACGTTGTCTGAGGAAGTAGGAGAAGAAGGGAGAGATACATCAAGGGCTGAAGGCGCACTCTCCCGGCGTGCTCTAGTGGATCTGGTAGGGACTTTGGGATGGGAGAAGTTCATCTTGTCCGGGCGGTGGCTGTCAAACTCGGATCCAAGTGGAAGGTCAAGCTTCCGCTTGCTAGACCCAAAGACTTCCTCTCCTTCAAAATGAGGCGAACGGGTGCACCACTCCTTAGCTCCAGGCATGCAATGAAGAGCTTCAACAACTTTCTCGGGCTTTCCCATTCTCTGGGCATGGCGTAGTCGCAACTCTTGCTTGGAGGGTCCACTACCGGAGCGCCCTCCCTTCAAGAACTGAAAATAGTTAGTGCATTGCATGAATGCACGTACGAAGTCGTCCACTGTTGCATCGTACAAGTCGTTCCCCTTGTTTCCAGACTGTTGAAGCCAACGGTTATGAATTGACTCCGCCAAATTACAAGATGGCATTTCAGCCCGTTCTTCATCGGTGAGGTCCTGTGGAATACATGTCAACAAGAAGGATTTAGGTTGGTGGATCCAACAACCAATACGACTAAAATACTTCAGATTCTCAAAGGACTCTTACCATTTGCATGGAGGCACCCCATTGCCGGTAGCGGAAGTGCCAAAATGCGAGCCATTGTCCAAGCTGTTTAAGAGCTTCATCGTTTGAAGCTCCACAGGATTGCCACCATGCCCGAATTGCAAGGTATCGAACTTCGGATTCGGCTGAAGTCTTGGAATCCTTGTATTGTTTGCATAGGAGACGATGCTGATTCTGGAACTCATTCCTGATGTACTTGTCTGTGTGGCGATTCATGGAGGTAGTCCAATGAAGGAGGCAAGTGCGCTCACGATCGGCCATCACCTCTTGCGGATCACCAGAACCGTAGATCTTCCTCACAGCATTCCAGTTTGCACCAGCGCTATCTGCCATGAATCCTTTGAAGTTGATTGAATTGAGTCCATTTCTGGCCATTACTTCGTTGATTCCCTTCCACATGAGACATTGGGCCTCCGTATCTTCAGATTGCATGTCACACACGGCGATCGTCATCACTCTACAGTACTGGGAATCGTACACATGGCACGCCATAGTGGTCCACTGTTTTACGCGTTTGACATGATCAAACATGAGCCACGCATCTTGCAAGTCTCCGCCCGCTTGCATCCTTGTCACGAGATCAACGCTTGAGCCGGGTCCTATCTCACTCATTTTAAATACAAAGACTTTATCCTTGTCACCCCCTTGACCAGGAAACATATTTCGCTGGACAAAGGGCCATGTTGTACACCCCCTCATCTGACGGATGCCATCCATTGCTCCAGTGCGTCCAACCTGCTTGAATGATGAGATGGCATTCTTGACGTTTGGAGAGGCGAGGTTGGCGTACTTTTCCATGACGTCCTTCATATCTTCTATTGTCATGGTCTTCTCTGATTCTAGGGGACGAAGGAGATGTTCAGCAAGGAACTCCTTGCTTGCTGCCATCGCAATAGCTGAATTTGTAGCTAATGGGTTTCGCTCCACGTGTTCACCCAATAACATGTTGATCTTTGCCTCGGACTCTCGACAGGTTCCAAACGCAACAGGGTGGTCATGGGTGCCAATATGCACACAAGCACGAGTCATCCATGCAGGTCCTTGGACGTAGTAGATAATGGCATTACATGTAGCAATAACGGTAGGCGGGGTTTTGCATACCTTACATACTAGAGTTGAACCTTTGGGAGCTTGAGCCCCAGGGCCAACTGGCATAGGGGTGTTCCCCACCCACTCCTTCTCGTTGAAAGGCTCTTCTCTGTTGGGGCACTTTAAATAATCGCATTCCATGTTATCGCAACAAAGATGTCTAGAACAAGAGGATCTCCTAAAAGTGAGACCCATTCCATTCGAAATGTTTGAAGTCTTTGTAAGGCACCAACAATGGCCGTCGTATTTTTTATCCATACCTTGCATGTTTTTAGCTTTGGAGGTGCTAGCGTCCATAGAAGTAGGAGGCAACTCGAAGATGACATCACCGTCGTACGTGGAGGGGAGGAAGTCCACTTTCCTGTGGGGCACTGTAGCATAGTTGACGGTCTTCAACGCGTTTTTCATCCCCGGCCTAGAGGCGAGACTCTTCAAACACGCCACAACACTAGTGCGTTCTAGGGTTTGGGGATGCAGAGGGGGCCGTGATGCGGAAGATGGAGTCGGATGAAATTGATGTTGGGAGTGCATGGACGCCAATGGCGGGCTGAGGGTTGAAGGAGTACGCGCTCCGATATCTTCTTCGGGGAAGTCATCTTCGCTGTCCGAGATATGAATGGGAGAAGCAGGAGTAAGATGTACGAAAGCCGAGGGTGAATCTGGTGCGCCCGTCCGTGGAGTGTTAAACACCGGGTTGACGTTGGAAGTGGTGGATTTCCCAGGCGTCAAGATCTCCGTAGATGCCTACATCTGCAAGTCAGTCAAACCGATCACTTTGTAAGTACCCTCCTTCAAAAACCAAGTCTTTTGGTCATCCACAAGTATACTGAGTTGAAGCATGGTGTAGCTGATATTTCCAGCATCATCTAAAACCTCTTCCTCTATATGGATAGTATCTACACGGTAGCCAAAACGAAGTGCAAGGAGCGATGAAGTAACCAAGGCAAGCCCATCAACTCCTAAAGGGATTCGGATTGGAATGAATTGATCATCAGTTCTAAGTGTTGCCATTGAATAGCCAAACTTTGAGAAGAGTCAAAAGGTGGGGAGGAAGCCTAAAGAGAGTGACGAGTGTTGTGGAGCAGTTCTATTTCTCGAAGACTTGAAGTTGAGAAAAGGGGCACATCATGGGACGGCGTGACGTTAGACGGGCAATAAACTGAGATTTAGTAGATAGTAATAGCACTATACGTTGTATCTACTATTAGATGATGCACGATGCAATGACGGCTGCTGACAGTTGTTCCTTCAAAAATGATTTTAGGTGGATCGGTTCAAAGAGTAATATAAGTCTCCATTATAGAGTTGGGATGAAGGTTAGAAGTCCCTAATTAGTCAAGAAGATTCAGGATTTGAAAATGATCTAATGAAAGAATGAGTAATGTAATGGAAAGTGCTATGATTTATTGTAATACTCCAGTATAGATTTTACTAGATATGTTAGAGTGTATGGTGTTTCTTTGTATGCAATAAATAGTTGGTTGCTAACAAAACGTGGTAGCTCTAAAACAGATCGCCGTATTAGCGACGCGATTTTTTTATTGGTCCACTGGTACATCTTATCCCGTGGTTGATGTTGTTCCAATTGTTGCTTTTTGTACATGATGGTGAATGAAATGGGAGAGTATATCATAGAAAATGGGGTTCTGGTTAGATCATTTCATTTCTAAGACAAATGCAAGAGTATCCATCTAGAGTGGGCGAACCCGGTCGAAAGAGAGGGAGGCGTCGGGCTGTTTTTTCCTCGCGGAGGGAGTTGAAGAGGTCTAGGATGAGGCTTGCAAGCAAGAGTTTTGAGGGTGTATCTGAAACAGTTCGAGCGATAGATTTTAATCAAGAAGTAGAGCCTTCACTTGTCGACTCTTTAGGATTGGAAGGAGTACAAGTTTCATTGGGGGGGAGAGGTCGTGGGAGAGGTAGACGTGGAACAAGTGGAAGAAATGGTGAAACATCGGACCTAGAAGACCCAGATGCTGGAAACACGAAGTCAACTAAAGCACAGGCAAGATTTGGTTTTCATATTTGCCTTTGAGTTGTTGATACATGAATTAGCATGTTGTATTTGCTAAAGTAGAAATTTCATTTCAAGTATTTCATTAATTTAATTTTGGGGCCTATACATTCAATTCCTGCATAACGTTTGGGGATAAAAACAATGAAGTATTTTGGACGAAAACGTTTGGATTTAGGATTAACACCTCTAGATTGAAGGTTCTTTCACCTTACATCTTTAATGAGGTGGTCATTTCAGTTTCAGTACCAGTTGTCATATCAAAATACGGCACCATACATGTTGAATATTATGACCCCCGGTGACAGTGAATGATATTTATAAGATAAAGATCCTTTTTAGAACTCATGCATTCATTTAAAATATCAAAACCATAAGATAATGATTTGGATGGTTGAGCAATAAATTTGTAGTCTAGACTAATAAGTTCGGTCGTAAATGTAGACTAATGACATTTTATGAAAATTTGAATTTGAAATAGTCATCGAGATCCAAGGTGCTATACCACTGAATGGATGCATGTTCTTGGGATTTTGTGGAGTCATGCACTTAGATTAAATGTGGAGGAACCCGAGGGTTGAGGAAATGGTACTTGCATGACCTCGTACTCCTGTTGACTTTTATCATCCATATCACCAGGAACAAATATTCCTCGGAATCTTGGGTTGAGCCGGTGCTCCTCATAGTCTGTCGCAGCTTGGTTGTCAAACTCCCCTGCATCTTCACAATTTCTATGCCGCCGTTTCAGAACGCCGTAAGCGTCTGCTTTTTGGAACTTAGGTCAGCTTTGTGGTGTACTTGTGTGACTTGTGGAGTGTAGAGTCTAATTTGTTGATAGACGTTGATGCAGGTGATCTTGAGCGGTGGCAGTTGTGGAGGTGAGGCTGGTGGAACCGCGGAAGAGCGAGGAGCCGTTTTGGTAAGCACCAAATCCAAATCTGTATTCTTCTTAGATGAAGTCCGAGAAATGATTTCTTAGGGTTCAAGTTTCTGGTTTGCTTGAAGATGATATTGCACTTAGGGTTCAATATGAGGATTGCTTGAATATTAAATTGCGAATGCCGATTTGCTTCTTCGTCTTCTTGATTTTCGACGCCGTACACCTGCAGATCACATGAAATCTGGAACTCTACAGCTGAAGTGTCTAGTACTTGACAAGTTCTTAGTGAGATAATATGTATCGAGAAGGAGTCCTATAGTCTTCAAATAGTGACAACTTACGTTGTCGGCTCCAACAGTGAGATCATTGAGTTGTTTTCTTTTTTTTGAATGAATCCTAGCTTGGTTGCGGCCTGGTTATTGAGTTTTGTCGACAGAGGTTGGGAGGGGTAAGGTGGGTCGTGTGATTTCCTTCTGACTGGACACGGTAATGATACTATCTTTGCCGATCTAGAGTTGTGTCGATATTAGAGTGTATCTATGCACTCAAGTGAGAATTATGTGCGGCAACTGCTAAGGTGCTCAGCGTCTGTGAGCCACGCAAGTAGCAACTTTGAGATCTAGTCATGCTTGATTGCAGCATACGAATCTACCTGCATCGGGAACAAAAAAAAACAGTGTTGCCATTGCGGATCGGTTTTAAAATTGATCTAAACTTGTGCATATACGTCGATGGTATATGCACGTCCAGTCTCTTCAACGCCCTGTGATATAATATACTAAGTACACTGAACCTAGAATGTAGTAGTTCGGAGCAGCACTACTCGCGTCTATGCCATTGGAGCCGTGTCTAATTTTTATTCGAAGTAATTTACACCTAAACTCAGGGTTCACTTTTAAATTTTCTTTAATCATCTTGTCCTCAGTGATGTGTACATTCAGGTTGTAGGATCCGATAACCGTGAAACTGTGAACTTGTGCATGGATTTTGTGTCGCTTAAAATGTTGATCTTGCTGGTGCGCGAGTAGTGCTGATCCGAACTCATGTGATACTTGACGTAGCATATACGAGTATTAGTGTTCACTAGAATACTCAACCTGGAATATCATTCGATCATTGAACCTGGAATATCATTAGAATACTGAACCTGGAGTGGGAATATCAAGAGATCATTGAACTTGGAATATCATAAGAATACACATCCTGGAGGTCAGTGTTCATTAGAACTCACGTGATTCTTGTCGTAGCTAAGTTACAATTCAGTCTACATGGTTCATGTCGAAATGGCTGAGTTACGACTGTATCATGTCGAAACTCATGTGATAATTGTCGATACTCATGGAGAAGTCGTAGCTGTCAGTGGACCAACGTGATTTCGGGAATTCTAAATTCAGGTTGTAGGATCCGACAACCACATCGTGGAGTCTTTGAATCCTGGAATTCATTGTGTCGATACAAGACTTGAGTCGCGTTGCAATGCATGTGAATGAGAAACTGGTGACGTGAAATTGCCTTTGTAGTTGAATGTCGTTCACTGATCTAATGATATTCCAACTCCAGGTTCAGTGATCTATTGTTTAGTGATTCATGATCATTGATTGTGTGATGTTCGTTGTGTGATGTTCAGTGATCGATGTTCATTGATCGTGTGATGTTTAGTGAACACTGCATTTCGGATCGTGTCAACACTGCATTTCAGATCATTGATTACTGACCACAACATTTTGGATCAATGTAATCTAATGTTCAGTGATCGATGTTCATTGATCAAGTTCATTGATCGTGTTTAGTGATTCATGTTTATTGATCCAGGTTCATGAATCACTGAACATGAATCATAGATTTCTAGGCACAACACTCATTGATCGCTAGGATCTTCGTAACATTTCAGTTTCAATAATGTAATTTGGATGCAAACCGAAATGCATGTGTAAGAGAACTCTGTGATAAAATGTGAAACTGTGTTTAAACTCATGTTGATTTTTGATAACTTTGATGAATCATTTTTTGAGTGTTCTAATTGATATCATAAACAATCATTTATGTTCATGCATAACTTGTGCTTTCAATGCGTAGTGTGAGTTGTCTGAACTCAATAAATACAAGAAAATCTGAAAGCTAGTCTAGGGTGCTAGAATTGGTCATTGCACAAGTACTTTGCCTTCATATGGTTTCAACATGATTCGGTGTGTGTAGATGGCTTCAGATGGAGAAGCCGAGCAACTGAGTGAAGCTTCAAATCCAACGAATGACATGGTGGATGCTGTGATGGACTCTCCGATTGGCAAGGACGCCGGAAATCTAAATGAAGAGGAGCCAGAGTCTTCAGGTGAGCTGTTAATTCGAAAACGTTCAAGACCTTTACTTCGAACCCATTTGGGGACCCCTCCTGAGACTGATACACCTACTAGCATCCATTCAAATGAAGGAGGAGCATTAGCAGGCGAAGAGCCTTCTTCAACCAACCCCCCCCATGGAGATCCAAAGGAGTCCCATGACGACAGAGGAACGTGCTCGCCGTCAAGTTGTGAATCTGCGAAATGCTGAACTTAAACTCCAGGAGGGTCTTATTCAAGGTAACTTATTCCAGGTGATTGAGAATATGCGCCGGATTCCAAGCTCGAAGTCTTTGATAAAGATTCCACTCTGTCGGCTGATCCCATTGCCTTTGGTAAGACCCACCCTACGATCTGACATTCTCAAACTAATGGGTGCATTTCGATTTGGCTATCAACCGCATGCAACAGCCATGTATGTATCAGAATACAATGAGAATGGCCAGAAGCGGGTGGTTACTATTGACGACATGAAGTCTTGGAGTGCTTTGTGGATTGAGGAAAATTCTGCATTTGAAAAAAGGCTCTTGGCAGACCCTGATTTGGAAGATTTATCAGGTAGCATGTTTTTTGTCTATGATGGCAATCACCGATTGCTTGCTTGGAAAGAAGTTCTTGATACATTGCATGCGGAGGATGTTAACTGGCATTCTAGGCATGGGAATCCGGATTGCGTTGTTTTGGACACTTCCGGAGGTCAAGGTGATATTCTAGAGGCCATGCACGACATAAACAAGTAAGCCATAATTCTTATTTTCATTGATTGTTCATATATTGAATCCTGGTGCAGAAAATCTAATCTATATATTTGAATGTGTAGGGCAAACCAGAATGCTCACGTCAAAACTACATTGGTGCACACGCTTCATCGTATTCAATTGTACGGAAGTCACAAGTTGGAGTATTATAAATCAATGCTAACAGAAGATCAATATAAAGCCTGTGTAACGAAGACCATCAAAACTTGGTATCCCTTAACCAAGAATCTCATGGTTAATTTTATTTTTCAAGTAAGTTAACTACATGTTCATTATCAATATTTATAATGGCGTCGTACTTATTAATTGGTTCTTACGGGATTATATTGGATCAGGATGAAATTGTCCAAGCCTCACAAGAGGCCGGACAAACATACTCTGAAGATGTTGAGGAAGCTGACCAAAGTGAAGAAGGATTTCACAAATACGTGGAGAAGGTGGTTACTAAAAAACGAGATGAACTTGCCAATCTATTCAACAAGTGCAGCTCCATTGCAAATCCGGCATACAAAGGATTATTAGAACAAGTAAGTTTCCTGGCAAAATTCTTAAGTTCAAGATTGTATTATTAATCTACTTGTGTACTCATGATAAATTTATTTGTGTCGTTTGAATGCTTGGCATCTTTATCCATGGTTGGATTCATTTGTTGTAGTACTTTGATCTCCTAGGCTTTAATGAAAGTAGGATTATCTTTGGACTTTTTTAGACTCTATATGATGTTGGATCCAACAACCTAGATCCTTGAGAGGAAAGTACGGTGCATTTCTTTAAGGTGAAATTTGTTTAGTTAAATTCAAAGTTTAAAGCACCTTGCAATATTTAAAGAATGAGTATTTGTCGGATCCGTTAGCTGGAGGGAACATTTACATACCAAACATCATATCCAAGATCTTGGACTTAGGGTTAACTAATCTAGAGTCGAACCATTGGGAAATATTGGTCTATGTTTGATGTTGGATCCAACAACCTAGATCTTTGTGATTTAAGTATGGTGCATTTCTTCATGGTGAAATTTGTTTAGTTAAATTCAAAGTTTGAGCACCATGCAATATTTTAAGAATGAGTAGTTGTCGGATCCGTCAGCTGGAGGGAACATTTACATACCAAGCATCGTATACAAGATCTTGGACATAGGGTTAACAAATTTAGAGTCGAACCATTGGGAAATATTGGACAATGTTTGATGTTGGATCCAACAACCTAGATCCTTGTGATTAAAGTATGGTGCATTTCTTCATGGTGAAATTTATTTAGTTAAATTCAAAGTTTGAGCACCATGCAATATTTTAAGAATGAGTAGTTGTCGGATCCGTCAGCTGGAGGGAACATTTACATACCAAGCATCATATACAAGATCTTGGACTTAGGGTTAACAAATTTAGAGTCGAACCATTGGGAAATATTGGACAATATTTGATGTTGGATCCAACAACCTAGATCCTTGTGATTAAAGTATGGTGCATTTCTTCATGGTGAAATTTGAGCACCATGCAATATTTAATGAATGAGTAGTTGTCGGTTCCGACAACAGGAGGAAACATTTACATACCAAGCATCATAAACAAGGCAGAGTGTATGTGATTTTGCTTATGGATAGATTTTGTGGAGATAATGAGGATATAATCTGTAATTAGTAGTAAAAATAGCTGGAATTGGTATAAAATAACTACTAATTTGATATTTCATGGTAGAATTTATAGCCACGCAGTATTTAAAGCCATGAAATTGCACATTAGATTTTATCATCCTGGATTAGAAGAGCAGTACTTGGAACTATTTAATAGAGTTGTCGAATCCAACAACTTGTTTTCAATTGATGACTCAGTGGTGACAATGTTAGAGTTCCCGAGTGCTAAATATCGACAAAATCATTATTTCAAGAAGGACTCTTTAGCCATGCAGTAATCAATGCCATATAATTGCACATTACATTTATCATCTTGGTTTAGAAGAGGAGTACTTGATAATTTTTATTAGAGTTGTTGGATCCGACAACCCGTTTCGAGTTGATGACTATGTGGTGACAATGTTAGAGTTCAAGAGTGCTAAGAATATATATTTGTCAGTTGTTGGATCCAACTATCGATTTTGAGATGATAAGTAGCCAATGAAATAGTTAGGATTCTTTGTGTTGAATCGGTGTTGTTCCTAGTTCTTAGATCCTACAACCAGTTCGGAGATGTTAAGCACGTCATGATTGTGATAGAGTTTTGAGAGCTTAATTTGTAAAATTCTCAGTTGCTGGATTTGACTACATGTTTAGAGATCATTAGTAGCTTGTGTCAATGGTATGAATTTTGAGTTGTCGGATCCAATAACCATTGATGAAAGTTAGAACAAGACATCAAAAATACTTTGGAATAATACGTAGTGGAATTGGTGGCTGGTAAGCATTTGCTTGTCTCAATAATTTAACCACATACTCATATGTTTAGACACATATATGTTGTGGACAAGTGTATGGCTCATAAGAATAATTATAGTCTATTTGATGATCCATTCAAAGTATAATTTTCCATTTAAATGATGATTGCTCTATTTCATGAGTTTTGGGCATGCTTGACTGATCTTGAAAGTAGTCACCCTTGTCTTTAGTTTTTGCCATGCTTGAATCAATATATTCTCTTATGTTTCGTAATACTTGAATGGCTATACTTTTCAAATATTGTTTCTTGGATGATGAGTCTTTGATGCTTCAATCAATGAATATTTAGATTGATATTATACGTTATCAAATTAACTTAGGGGAAGAAAGTGATTGCAGCGTTCACAAACTTTATGTCTTGATTTTGTAGGTTATATTCCACTACAGCGTCCATGTTGCATCCAAGGTTGAGATGACCCTGGAAAAATTGCAACTCATTGCAACCTCATCGGTTGAGCCACAGTATAAGATTCGCTGGCTCAAATGGTGGAATAGTTCATTAAGCGTCAGACAAGACCTTCGCTTTCCAAAGCCCCCTGCTAGCGAGGATCATTTAAAGAAGTTTCTTATTCGCGCGTCATTTTGGGCCGGTCTTGAAGAGATGGCCAAGAAAGAGCTTCTTCCATACTTAGATCTTTGTGGTGGGGTGGATAATTCAAAGGATTTCATGTCCTTTGAAGACTATGTTGAGACATGGCGGATTACACTTTGGGACAAAGCTTTCTTCGGGTATTTCACAGGGGACATGGTGCATCAAAAGGGAAAACCTTTTGAGAGTGTCAAGGATGCCGACAAAGTAGAGAAACGGCTTTGCCTCAGGTATTTCTACGTTACCCACACCATTGAGCTAGAGTTCAAATTCCATTGTATTCGCAAATTTGGCTTCTTTGAATTCTAACACCAATTTCCATGAGTTTTAAAGGTATATGAAGCGGGAACTCTTACGTGCTGGGGCTATCAAGAAGCTGCCACCAATGGTTCATAGTTGGTGCGACCCCGCCTCTTCAATGGAGACATTTATCTTCAATCCTCTACAGAAGAAGAACTATACTAGGGAGCATTTCCGCGAATGCTGCTGGTATCTGGAGTGTCCTAAGAACTTCTGTCCAGATGCAGAGGAGGAAGTAAAGTGTCTACTAACTCATTCTACAGAGGTATCAGACGACGATGAAGATCCAGGGTTGGTAAAAGAGACATTGCTTGAAGTCGACAAGTCCTCAGGAAAGAAGAATAAGGGCCCTGCTACGGGGGCATCTGTGACAGAGGTTACCACGAAGAAGGGCAATGCAAAAGGTGCAAAGCTGACTAAATCCTCAGCTGGGGCTTCGAAGGTGGCCTCCGTTGTGAATTCTGGAGCTGAAGAGGACACCACCATGACTGAAGCAACGAGCTCCCCGGTTACCCTCACCTCCGCCGTTTTGAAAAAACCAAATCCAATGCCCAAGATCACTATGTCGACTTTGGCTTGCCAAGTGCGTATTCTAAACACCTCTATTTTGAAACAGCGAGATTTCATTCATAATGCATGTCGGTTTGCTCTGGAGTGCAGTCCAAATCGGTCTTGCACACGTGGCGGGAAACCATGGATGAAAGGCGCTGCTGATCTTGTGATCACGGATGTCCCTGAAGGCTTCCCTGTCCCGAACGTGTCAGATCCTTCTTCAGATGTTCCACTCTGGAACATTCGTGATGAGCAATATTTCGATGAACTATTTGATTTTGCTGATGAGGTATTGCATGATGACGGAGCAATGCTTCTATTTTTTCCTTCTGATAATGGAGAATTGCTCGATGAAATATCTTCATTTTATGGGGCTTTTGGTTTTGAAGCACTGAAGGATTGGACGGGAGTTAATCACTTGCTTATTTCTTCGGCAAAGACTCAGTTCACTACGACCAACCTTTTCAAGGTCTTGCTTCTCAAACGGGTCCGTCGGCCCGCAGATTCCACCATCTGGAAGTCCAAGTTCTCTTTCCAGGACGTGCCAGAGCTTTTAGCCATGGGATACGATCTTAGTGTCAATGACACCATTATCAATTATTGCACAACTCCTTTGATGAACGGTGAACGCGCTTGGCGTGGTTCAAGGGAGAAGGATGAGTACTTCTTTTCCTCTCTCATATTGTCTCTGACACGCCCTGGCGATGTGGTGGTTGACGTTTCAGTTGCTACAGGTAATTCCAATACTATCTATTGTCTCTTCATTGTTTTAATGAATTTTCGATTTCTCTCTTTTCCATTACCGTGAATTTATTTTAATTACACTTTGAACTCTTTTTAGGTAATAGCATTCGTGCCTGCAACGCTACTGGTAGACACATCTTTTCTCTGGAAAGCGAGAAGGAGTTGTATGAAGCAGTCCTTTCTTCAATGCAGACCCAGGCATTACCTTTGGCAACTCTTCCAATTGCAAAAAAAACCTCGGCACCAACTACTTCCAAGACCATGCGTCCTCCAGCGGTGAAGAGGCCAAGACTTGAAGATACTGAGTAAGTGAGTACACTGACATTCCTCTTCACTACATTTCTTTCATCAAGAAGCTTCTACTAAGTCTGTGTTTGATGTATATTGATTCTTGCAGAGAGTATGTTTCCCCCTCGAAGACTTGGGCTCTTCCGTCGTATGCGGAAGATATTGCGAGGCTCCAAGCTTTACAGTTCTCGCCGCCTTCCCCGTCTATATCACGTCCTAAGTACAACTCCGATGTCTTTATGTATCTTGATGTTGAAGTTGAGGTAGATCTTGAATTCTCAGAAGCATCTACATCGTCATTTCAGTAGTGTTGTTATTCTCTGGTTGTACTCTCTACGTTTGTTGTGTTACGATTCTATTGTTTTAGTTAAAATGATCCTAACTATCTTAATATGCTTCGGTGACAATGCTTTGGTCTTGTGTGATTGTCAAATGTATTTAAATTTCAAACTTCCAATTCTTCTGACAGTCGTTGGATCCGACAACCTCAACCATCTACAAGAGTAGATGCAATCTTGGCATTGAACCAAGTTCTCCATGTAATTTCCACATCCTTGTTTAACGGTTCTCGATTACTCAACCTTCTATTAACGGTATTTGTTTTTTCCATTTTCGACTCATTTTTCTCCTACTGTTCACTTTCCTTCATTCTATTTTTTTTTAAAAATCTTTTTTCATTTGTAGCCTACTTATTCCCTCTTAAATTTTATTTTCTTTCTCTTTCCATCTTCCTCTTCTTTCTCCATTGTTTATATTTCTTCTCTTTCCTCCATGTACTTATTCTATTCCCTTCACTGTTCTACTCTTCTTCCCTCTAATTTTCAAAAAAACTTTCTCTCTCCACATTGATTTTTCTTCTTAACTTGGTTTCCTAAATCCTTAGTTTTTGATATTATCTTCTTTCTACTTCTCTCCTATTTTCTATACTTCTATTCTATATCCTCCGTCTAACATTTCATCCTCTTTGTAGATCAAATCCATTCTCTAACTAGAGCAAAACTCAATATTCTCCGTGGTTATAATGGTAATTGAATAAACATGATATAGTATAAAATTTCTCCAATTTCTACATATATATGTCTTAATCATTTTAGCAAATGCCATGAATTGGCAAAAAATATCGTACGGAAGTATATTGTGCACTACCTGAATTGGCATGACAAATCATTCGTTGGATCTTACAACCCAAATGAACAAAAAATTAAAGGGTGGCCACAGAGTCCCACCACGTCTTCAGCGTTCTACCCAAACCACCTCATTTTCGACTATTAGCATGTATTTATGTTTCACGAGCAACAAATGTTGATTAAAATTAACAGTTCAAACCCCGCCATTGTTGGGAGATTTTTTTGTCGATGTACATGAAAATTGGTGCCACCCAAAATTCATTTATCCAAAGCAAGGTACAAATTATAGTTCTTGACTTTGGAAATTCAATTTTGTAAAGGAAAAAATTGATGGTAATATAGCATCATTCATACATAAAATTGAAAGACCCTAAAGACCTTCATAGAAACTACAATTTCAACAGGTACTCTATAGCAATTATTTGCGAATTCCCGTTTAAATCCTAGAACAATATGGGACAACAATGGCAAGAAGAGTTTGAATTCTAGTTTTCACATGTTTCCTTGTTTGTAATGGTCCCACTTGCTTGAGGAAGTTAATTACAAACCTATCAATGTTTGAAATTAATTCATTGAAACAACTTGCACGTGGCATTCAGGTGGCAAATAATTGGTGTACAGTGGAATAAATCTTACATACAACTTAAAAACTAGCCCCTTCATAAAAACTAAACTTTCAACAATATAAAAGGAGATGCTCTCTCATGTCTCCAATTTTGAATCTAGTTTAAAATTTGTAAATATATCTTCAATCCTAATACAATTTACCATTAAGTATAAGCTAAACTCTAAATTATAAACAGCTAAAACACTTTGAGGTTTTTGAATGATGTTCATAATATATTGGGTGGTTCTTTGTTTAATCATTTTCTCCTCTAAACTTCTAAGGTTTGTAATCCTAAGGCTTAAACACTTCTCACGAGGCATTAATATATAGTAAACAAATTAATCATAGAATATAAACTACTTAAATTTTACGAAAATGTGATTTATGCAAAAATTCATTTCAGTAGAAAAATGAAATCTTTATGCATATTCAAAAACAAGAGAACATAATCCAGGTTTCAAATGTGGATATTGCAGGCTCTACTACTGCAAAAGTTCCACAGAAATAGGCAATACGACTCCAAATTTTCCACGGGTATTGGATACACTAGTGCCACATCTCCACGGTTAATCATCCAATTTCTACAAAATATCATCCTCAAATTTCCAACAATTCAATGCTCAAATTCCCACCGCTCACGTCCCACCGCTCAGTGAGCATTGCTCACCGCTCACAAACTAGCAATCCTGGAGCATGTTCGTGAGGGTCTTTGGCGTTTTTGTGTGTTTTTTCTCGGCCTTCTTTTGCAAGTTTGTCTGCTTGTTCGTTGCCATCAATGTTGGCATGGGCTCTGACTTTGTGAAAGGTTGTGATTTGTGTACGTTTTTGTAACATTTGTACCATTGATGTTAGTATGGTTTGGTCGGGGTGACTGTTGTGAAGGGTTGGATGTGTTATTTGAGTGTTTAGTAGGTAGAGTGCATTTATACAATCGGTGAATATATGTGCAGGTTCATTTTTGTATTTTGTTGTGATGATTTGTAGTGTTTTGTGAATGGCCATGAGTTCTGCTCTGAGGATATTTTGTAGTCCATGGAGTCTTTTGGCTAGTTTAATTTCTTTGGTAGAATTATATATGCCATAGCCAGCTTTTTCTCTTCGCCAAGAGCCCGGGCTAATTTGTTCCGGTGGTTTAAAGGAGCCGTCGGTGTAATAACTGTATGCGGGGTTAAATTTTGGTGTGGTATGAGTTGAGTAGTCTGGGAGAGGGGGAGGTATGACGGAGTAGTTTAATGTATTGTTGTCATAGTTTAATTTTGACCATTTTTTACTTTTGTTTACGGGGGTTTGTATGGGTGTTGGTGGGGCCGGTTTTGTGTATGGTCGTTGTATGTCTAGATTGTCTGTTATGGAGGTAAGTTCCGCAAGTTGTTCTAGGGAGCCCAGGTTTTGATTTTGATGATGGACGCATAGTATTTGTAATGTAGATGGCTCTATTCGGGCTTTTTTTAGCTCGGGTGGGATATTAGGTTCTTCGTATCGTATTGTGTCTGCTTCGAATAATGCAATGATGTGAGAATCTGGGAATGGGTTTGAATGTTGGTTGTTGTTTTGGTACCAATTGTTGTTCGGTGTGACGATGATTGTTTTTGTGTTATTTGGATCGTGTGTGGCGGCAAGTCTAGCCCAATGTATGGCTTGTTCCATGTCTTTCTCGTTGTGGGGGTGAGCTATTCCATTTCCGATCCATTTGTGTTCAAAGGCCTTGCCTAGGGATCCAAATATTTTGTCTCTTTCGTACGGTGAGTAGAATTTATTTAGTTTGGTAGGACATGTGATCGGGGAGGAAAAGTATGAGTGTTCGATGTTAAAGGATGATATTAGTGAGTCTAAAATGGGGGTGAGTATTGTGTATTGCGCATTTTTGAGGGGGTCAGTTTTTGGTATTCGATATTTATATCTTTGGTAGAGCCATATTAGTTCGGTTTCAAAGGGTTGGGTTGTTGGTTCAATGTTTGTAGGGGATTGTAATTTTGTATGATATTGGTTCCATAACCATTGGAGCCGGGTAATGGGTATGGTGTGTAAATGTCGGCCGTTTTCTTCGTATAGATGTGATTGATTGTTATCTATTTGAATTGTGTTTGAGGATGTAAGGATATCATTTTCGGGGTTGCATTCTGTTGTGTAGATGTTTAAGAGTGGGATAATTATGGGTGGCGTTACGGACCTTGAGTCTGAGGATTGTTCTTGTGGATGGTGGGCAAGGATGATATCTGAGTATATTTTGTTTTGGATCTTTTGGTAGTATTGTTTTAATTTTTCAGTGTTATATGTGGAGGTATTGGTGTCATGCTGTGGAAAAAGGTCTCTTTGGGGGAGCCATTTATTGTATGAATTATCATTGTGTTGCCATTGGCATAGATATTTTGTGTAGGTATTTTGTATGTTATTTGTGTCTGTGTGTTGGATATGTTTATGGTTTATGATATTATTAATGGGGTATGTAGTAGGGTTTTTGGGATGTATGTTGGGGGGCGGGGGTGGTATGTATGTGGAGGGTTAGGGGGATTGGTTGGTGTGGGAATATTTCTTGGGATGATGATATTGTTGAGGGTGATGAATGGATCTTTAAGTGTATGAGAGTATGGGTGTATGTTGCAAGGAGTATGACATATAGTGGGGCATGTTATGTGGCAAAATAGTTGTTTAGCAACACTTAGGGCACTCTTTATTAGTTTAGATGGGGAGAAGTGGTAGGTTTTGAAGTCCTCATTGTTCATGATGTGTGTACCGTTAGGTAAGGTAATTTGGTTTAGTTCAAAAATATTTTTTGAGAGGAGTTTTTGTAGAAACTTTTGGGAGAGTTGGGCATTGAGTGTGTTATGATTTAATGTTTCTTGGCGCCATAGTATTTCTAGTGTTGTAGGATTAGTGACGAAGTTTGGGAGCGTACTTTTAAGGTGGGCTTAAGCTATATGTTTTAATAAGAAGAATGTTCGTGTTATTGGTGATCTTATGCAGTCACTTTTTTTAATTCTCGGTATGTTTTCAGCGCCACCATATTGGGCAAGGACATAGTGAGTTAATCCATTATATATTTTCCCAAGTCTTCCTTTATCGTTTAGAGTATTTTGCAGTTGTTCGCCTATACATCGGAGGTATGCGTTTTTGAGGGAGAAAGCTTCAAGTCCAAATAGGTTATGTGGTAGTTGAGTTATTGCGTTTGACATACATTTTGGTAATCCACATATGGTTTTTTGTATGGCTATTATTTTTTTATCAAGTTTTTTGATTGCTAGCATAGAGTATGGTACACCGTAGAAACTGTATGCCACACCTGGGCGTAGCACGGTATCAACCATTTTTATTTTTTGTTTCATGGTGGTTGGGCATGTTGTTAGTTCTTTGCATTGTTTGATGAGCTTTGTGGTTGTAGTGTGGATTTGGATTTTCCATTTTAGTGAGGGAACAAGATTTGTACCTAGGTATATGTATGGTTCGTTTTGGTGTAGTATAGGGATTGGTTGGTTGCGGTAGTTGATGTTAGAGGTTTGCATTAGGGCTTTGAAAGTGGTAGGGTTCAGTTTAGATTTGTTTGGGCATCCGGTAGCGGCTCATTTTGGAACTCCCACATCCATGCCAGCCCATTTACAATATCTATCAATTTTATGGAGTTGTATTTGGATTGATTTGATTTTGTTAGTTATGGTGGCTAGGTCATCTGCGTATGCGGCGGAGTTTATTGTGACTTGTGATGTGCCGAAAGTATATCCATTATTGCCTCTTTCTAGCCATCTAAGTAGTGGTTCTAAAAATATAATAAATAGGTATGGGCTGAGGGTGTCCCCTTGTATAGTTCCTCTTTGGATGGGTATAGGTTTTGTTTTCCCAAAGTGTTCGCCGATATAGCAAGTAGATGATTGGGAATAGATGTTTCCAACAAGTGTAGTTGCCTCTTTTGGATAGCCAAGGTCTGACATTATTGCTAGAAGTCTGGCATGATCAATTGAGCCAAAGGCATTCTTGAAGTCCACGTATAGTATGTATATATCTTGGTTAGTAAATTTTGCGTCTTCTAATGCGGCTATTATAGTTTATATTTGCCTTGCGGTACTTCTCTCCGCTCTAAATCCTTCTTGACTATCATGTAGGATTTTGAATTTTTCGCCGTATGAAGATAGTATGTGGGTGAGTGTACTGGTAAAAAGCTTATATATTGTGTTAGCTAGTGCAATTGGTCTATGATTGGGTAGCATGGATGGATCGCCTTTTTGTATAATAGAATTGTTGCACTTGTTTTCCATGAATTTGGTATTTGTTTTTGATTATAGCAGTGAGAAAAGAATAGGAATAGTAGTTTATGAAATCTTGGAGGCATGTTTTTGAGTATTGAGTTTGGTATGCGGTCTGGGCCTGGGGCTTTATTATTTCCAAGATTTTGGAGGCATGTGTCGTATGTGGCTCTGTTGAGGTATTTATGTAGTGGAATTTCTGGTTCGCCCCGTTTGTCAAGGGTATATCCGTCCAGGTCGTGCCAAGGGTATTGGCGTATTGCACATGTGCATTCTATTGTATGTTGTGGCTGGTAATTACATGTTGGTACTGTTGGTCTATTGGTTTTTGTTTGTTGGTTGAATATTTCATTCGCAATGTCTTCGGGGCTAGTTAGAATATTATTATATTGATCTTTGATACAATCCATTGGTGGGGATTCAAGGTTTTTAAAGACTTTTTTGTTAATTTTTTTGGGGCTGATTTCGTATAGTTGCCTGTATTTTGAGATGGCTTTTTTAATGTTTTCTTTTGTGTATTTTGTGATTATTTTCCGGGCTTGTATGTTGGCATTTTTTGCAATTATCGCGATATCTTTTATCCATGTATCGTGGGGAAGGTCCGGAGGCGGCGGGGTAGGGATTTGGATGTGTTGTGTATTTAGTAGTTTGTTGTATATGGGGTGGTTACGCCATTGAGGGTTGTTTTTTACAATTCTAATGGTTTTACGTATGGTATGGTATGTGGTTAAGTGTTGTTTCCAAGTTTTAGAAAGTTTGCGGGGTAGATACCCGCCTTGTTGAGAGGTTCTGTTTGTCATTTGGGATATTGGGTGTGCTCTACAAGTTTGTTCTAGTGTATCAGAGATTTTATTGATGAGTTTGTCTAGAGAGTGGCATGCTTCTTGCCATTGTGCTTGTGTTAATTGACTATTGTTTTCAAGAGTGTTTATGAAGGAGTCTATTTGTACGGTGTTTTCTTCGAAGAATTTCGTGTTGAATTTTTCTATGTTGGTTTTTGGGATGGGGTTGAGTATGCATATAGTGTCTTTGTTTGGGATTGTAGGAGTTCTACTAATTAGTGTGTTATTTGGGATGTGCAGTTGTACGGGTGAGTGGTCCGAATTGAGAATAATATCTTTGTTTGTTGTGGAGGTGTATTGTGTGTTGTTGTTTGTATTTATATAGAAACCATCTATTAGACTCCAATCACTATAATTGTAGCCACCTTGTCTAGAGAATTGTGTATCGGTATTGATGTAAGTGAAGTTTAAGTTTTCTGTGAAGCGGCGCCATTGGTAATCAATGTTTTGAGGGGGGGTGTGATGGTTTCCATTTTGGCGGCCAATTAGCGCTATGTCTCTATTGAAGTCTCCACATAATAGGTATGTATGATTGGGATGATTATTAATATGGGTTGTAATAGTGTTTTATATATCTAAGAGAAATCTAGTATCTTCGGGATGGGATGGCATATACATGTGAAAGATTAACCACGATTGTAGTGGGTGATTAGTGATTTTAATTATTTGAATGTATGGTGATAGTGGTGTATTTTAAAGGCTTTGTTGTGTTATTAATGACTTGTTGGTTTGGGGGTAGGTGGATGTTTGTATTTTGTGTGTGAGTTGTGGGTTTATTTATTTTTATAGTAGGTGTAGTTGTTTTTTTCTTTAGTTTATTTTTTGTCCATGTGTTTTTTGTGGTTGTTTTTGTTTTAGTAGAGTATGGATGTATGTATGATTGGTTGTATTTTATCTTGGTTGTTTTTGTCCGTGTGCATATGTAACTATTATGTTTAAGATTATTTGTATGTGGGTTTATGTTGGTTTTTAAAGTGGCTTTTAAGTCCTTTTTTTCATATGCGGTGTTATTATATACTTTGTGGTTTGTACAATTGTTTGTTTTGGTGTTTGTATTAGTATTTGGTATGAAATATGTTTTGGTATACTTTTTGTGCGAAGCGGGGTGTCTTTTTAATATGTTCGGCATGGGTCTTGGGTTAGTCTCCATGTCTCCTCCAATTAATATTAGTGGTTTGTAGTAGATTGGTTTTTTGTTTTGTTTTAGAATTTTTTGTTTTTGAATGTGGCTTTGGTATTTGTGTTTTTTTTATTGTGTGTGTTTGTCTTTGTATGTGTGTATGTATATGTATGTGTTTCGTTGATGGTGTGTGGTTGTCTTTGTATGTGTGTATGTAGTTTTATGTGGTATTATATTAGTATTCTTTTGTATGTTTGTATTAGTGTATGTCACGGTTTTGTTTTGGTATTTGTATCAGTATCTTTGTTAGTATTTATGTTAGTATTCGTATGAGTACACGTACCACTATTTGTATTGGTATTTGCATTTGTATAAGTATAAGTATTTGTATTTATATACATACCAGTATGTGTATCAGTATACATACCAGTATTTGTATCAGTATATTTATAAGTATACTCATCGGTGTATGTATCAGTATATGTATCAGTATACGTATCAGTATATGTACACGTAGATTGGAAAAATGAGTTTTCTAAAAGATTTCTTTCTAAACATATTTTGTCTAAAACTATGATTTCTAAAAACAGATTGATATTTATTTCAATCAGATTCGTATATATTCTTACTTTTATTAGAATTTCTATTTTTATTAAGTCTATTTTTGGCTCCTTCGGCGCCCATCCGGCCGGCGAGACATGAATCCCACCTCCTATTTTAATAATTCTACATACACTCAACAAATTTCTACTATTTAATCGCAAACTCTCCCCAACTTTATATATAAATTTTTTAATATTACTATTAACTTTCCATTTATTCGTGTGGTTTATATTCCAATTTCTATTTTTAGCCTATACTCTTTTATTATTACTATCTTCTCTATTTATTTTTACTTTGACATTTTTGTTTCTCATTACAAGTTTGGTTAATTTTCCATCCGTTATTTTTGAATTTCTTAGGAAGCATAATCTATTTTTAGTACTGCTGTTTATAGCTATAGTCATCCTATTTGTATTCTTATTATTTTTTATTCCCATTACTAATTTGGTGCATTTTCCATCCCTTATTTTTGTATTTCTTAGGAAGCATATTCTATTTTTAGTACTTCTATTTATAGCTATAGTCATCCTATTTGTATTCTTATTATTTTTTATTCCCATTACTAATTTGGTGCATTTTCCATCCCTTATTTTTGTATTTCTTAGGAAGCATATTCTATTTTTAGTACTTCTATTTATAGCTATAGTCATCCTATTTGTATTCTTATTATTTTTTATTCCCATTACTAATTTGGTGCATTTTCCATCCCTTATTTTTGTATTTCTTAGGAAGCATATTCTATTTTTAGTACTTCTATTTATAGCTATAGTCTTCCTATTTGTATTCTTATTATTTTTTTTTCCATTACTAATTTGGTGCATTTTCCATCCCTTATTTTTGGATTTCTTAGGGAGCATATTCTATTTTTAGTACTGGTGTTTATAGCTATGTTCTTCATATTTGTATTCTTATTATAAATAATTCCCATTACTAATTTGGTGAATTTTCCATCCCTTATTTTTGAATTTTTTAGGGAGCATATTCTATTTTTAGTACTACTGTTTATTGTTATGTTCTTATTATTTCTTTTCTTATGATAATGGTTTTCTACTTTACCCTTTATTTTCTTCTTACATATCCTCTCCATTTTTGTTATTTTATTTTTAATATTACTTGCTCTAATTAATACTTTTGAAATTTTATAAATATCTATCTTCTTCCTATTTAATTTGTTATATCTCTTTTTACTCTCCTTGATTTTTCTATTTTTATCCATTTTAGTATTCCTTGTCTTTTGATGGTTTTTGGGTTTAGAATCCCTTCTACCCTTATGTATCTTTATTACAAAAAATTTATGATTGTTTTCATTTATATTGTTTCCTATTTTGTTATATGTAGTTATGATACTTATTTTCTTCTTCCTTCTATTATTTATTTTAATCCCATCTTTTCTCTTATTCCTTTTATTTTTTATTTTGGTTTTGATACTTTTCTTTTTGGAATTTTTACTTAGTTTGTGTGAGAAGTAGTATATTATTATTATCATTTTTTCTATTTTGTGTATTGATTTTTGCGGTGGTTGATAAGTTGTTGAGTATTTATACGTATATCTGCATCCGTGTCCATATCCTTACTTGTATTTGTATTTACATTAGTATTTTTTTCCGTATATGTGTTTATGCTTGTATTCGTATCTGTACTTGTAGATGTATTCGTCTCTGTATTCTTATCTGTATTTGTATATGTCTCCGTATATGTATCAGTATATGTTATAGTGTATTTGTCTTTAATCGTACGAGTATATATATCAGTGTACTTGCTGGTATACGTATTAGTATATTCCTTGGTGTACGTATCAGTATACGTATTACTGTTCATTGTAGTTATGATACTTATTTTCTTCTTCCTTCTATTATTTATTCCTATTTTTCCGTACATGTGTTTCTTGTATTTGTATTTATATTAGTAATTTTTCCTGTACATGTGTTTATGCCTGTATTCGTATCTGTACTTGTAGATGTATTCGTGTCTGTATTCTTATCTATATTTGTATATGTATCCATATATGTATCTGTCTCCGTACATGTATATGTAGCTGTATTTGTATACTTGATCGTATACGTACATATGTTCCAGTATGTATATACGTATGTTTTTTTGTATTTAGTCATGAGGGAAATACAATATGTGTAAGGAAATTCAGCTATGTAGTCTATACTAGTATTGTATGAAGAGTCTAGACTATATTGAGTAGTATAATATACTAGAGGGTATGTATGTATTACTATGTGGTCTTTGAAGGTCACATGTTTGGCTCGAGTCTTGGTTTGTTGACTTTGCCCGCAAAGGCTCTCATACCTTCAAGTGTGGCAAGCATGGACACTTGAATTTCTTCCATTTGTATCTTCAATTCATCGTGTAGTTTGTTGGTGTAGTCCCTATTTTCTTGCCTCATCTTCTTGTTGTTCTCTTCCAATAATTCCACCATGTCTCTTTTGGTGATGTTGTCACTCTTGTCTTGCATGTTGAAGGTGGATATAGTGTTAACAATTGCCGTGTTGATGTTGTCAAAGCCAAAAGCTTTCACTTCTTCATCGGTTGGTGGTTCGATTCCTTCCAAGCTTCTTCGGTGGGGTGAGAAGTCCACATAATTCCCACCAAGTACATGTGTTTTCTTCACAAAAGTTCTATAAACAATGGCATTAGAACATACGACGTTGGCACTACCATTGTGGTTAGTGCCGTTGTCCCGGTGGAACCAAATTGATCTTACATTAGCTCCACCCATGACTCTATAAATTTCATGGGTGGTGCTTTCCTCATTAAGTGAGATGGGGAGAGGTGAGAGGGTAAGAGTCAATGCATCTTTTTTAGCTTCAGTTTCGATAGTACCTTTGGGTCCTTTTGTGTCAAGGACTTGTCTTGCTTGCAAGACTTCTCCCCGCAAGGTGATATGATGCAATAGTATCTTCTTCACTTGTTGTGGGGTTGTGGCAATGATGAAGGCATGTGAATCATTGGTGGCCTTTTGTACCCCCGTGATTTCGAACTCATGTCCCCCTTGGAAACTATTTCCAAGAGCTTCTTTGAAGAGTGCTTGCGCAGAGACTCCCACCAAGGCATCGCTTTTGACCTTCATGGATAAATTAGAGCCCTTGGCAATTCCATGATAGGTTTTACATACTTTGCCCACTACACATTCTCCATCAATTGTCAGAATAAAGGGCCGAAGGCCCTTAAGTAGCATTAATCCATCAATTTCTGGTTTAAGAAGATGTAGTTTAATGCATCCCGCCCATACCCCTTTGGTTTTTCCGTTTTTTATGCTTAGGCATTGGATTGCAATAGGATCGATGAGTTCTATTCCAAGAATAATATTCATCTTTTTTAGCCTTGCCTTAACCATGTTCTTAACATCATCATGCATGAGAGGGGTTTGAGGGGTTTCAAAGAAGATAGCAACATGGAAATCAATGGATAGCCCGGAATTCTTACTTGTTTTGATGTCAAACGGTATTTGCGTGAGGTTGTAGTGTTGTCCTTCAACACCCATTCTTTCCATGGGGTAGAGCACTTGGGGGATGCGGGGGAAGGCCACTCTTGCTTTGGACGCCTCTATGGCTTCCTCTTCTTTGATTCCTCTCGTGACCATGTCCTCCGCCGTTTTCCCACTAAATAATTCTTCAGCCCCTTCTTCTACTGCCATAGCCTCCATAGCAGGGAACCCTAGCCAAAATTTGAATATTGTAAGTTCTGGCGTTTGGAGTGCCTTACATTTTTCAGCTGAGGAAGTTCTTTTCTTCTTGCTGCTGCTGGTTGGTGCGCCTTCCCTCCTTGTTGTTTTTGAACTGGGTGTCTTGTCGGGGCTCCTCTCTTGAAGTTCCATCTCCATGTCCGTGTCCGAGTACTCTATGTCTCTTCTGTGCATCATCACTGGGGCCTTACGTGGATTCTCCTGTCCTCGAGATGGAGGGTGCTGCGACTTGGAATGGGGCGCGTCTCTGTCTGGCCGTAGGTTGGGTTGGTCGGGAGAAATAGTTCTGTGCTACTTTACTCCAGTGAGCCGTTCCGCGATGTAGGGTCTTGGTTGTCGTTGGGGGCTCGTTATGTGCAGGCTACACTAGCATCTTCCTCCTCCTGATGCTTGGTGGTCTTGAACTGTGGTTGCAGTTGGGTGAGGTGGGGTTTGAGTTCTTTGGCCTTCGTTCTTCCTACTGCTCTTGTATGTTGGCTATGTCTTGGGGTTGTGTCTGCATTTTTTCTTCGCATGTGTTTGTTGTGTCCCTGTAGCAGGCTGGTCTGAAGCTCCGGTGCTACGATGCCGTGTTCTTGTGTGTCCTTTTGTTGATGCTTCGTATGTTCTGTAGTTTCGCGAGCCTGATGCTGTCGCTGTGTGTTTGCGTGGTATGTCTAGACAACTCGCTGCGGCTTCCTGTGGGCAAACTTTTGGCGACTTCGGTCGGTACTGCTTTGTTGGTGATCGGGGTTGGCGTCTTGTTGAGGCAGTCTGTTTGGTGAAGTTCCACCTTGACGCGCATGAGGGTGCGTTTATTTGTTCTTCGTCTGCTAGATAGATATGGTTAGTAATGATTTTTTTTTGGTTAGTACTATCCTTGCTGTGTATGTATGGGGTTAGTTGTGCACAAGAGAATGTGTAAAAAAGACTGAATATATAAGAACGCGGGATGTAGGTTAGAGGTCGGCCTGGTTCCAATTGAAATTTTCTTCGAGCAGTTGGAGGTCGATTTGTTGGTGGGGGTCCGTATGCCTTTAAGCGAGTGTTGTTCTTGTTTTCGTACGCTCCGTCTTGTTGTTCTTTGCTGCTTCGTTTTGGGGCGGTGTTCGAGTTGTTGTCAGTCCACTGCGGTCGAGTTGAGTCGGCGTGGGTCTTGTTGATTTTTTCTGTGTCTTGACGTTCCTGGCCTTCTGATCTGCGCAGGTGACAATGGTACTTTGTCCTGCACTCCAAGAAGCAGAGCTTCCGCGTGATGAGAGAACCAGCTCGTATTAAAGGTAAGGTTTTACTATTATCTTTATTTCTATCTGTGCTGATACTGTTAGTGTGTGTTGGATTTTTTAGGTCGTTGTCATTTGTGAGGGAAGGTTGTTTTATTTTTATGTGTTGCAAACAATCTATGACTCTATTGCAATAGAAGGAGGGGGGGAGAGAACTTACCTGAGATGCGTGTATGTCCTCCTTGTTGGATTGGTGCGATTTCGGAGCAGTTTGTTGCTTGTCTATTGCTTGCGGCTGAGTGAATCTGTCCGGCTTGTGGCTGATCTCTTCTTCTTTTTTCGTTGCAGTTGTTCAATATTTGCATCTGCTGCAGTCGTGTGTAGCCTTGATCTTCACTACGCTGGTACAACTTTTCGTTCGGTGTTCGCTTCTATTGCGGTTGCCACTGCAGACGTGTGCTGCCGCGATCCTGAGTATGCTGGTACAGCTTGTCCTCTTCTTTGACTGCGATTCTTTGCTGGATCTGGATCTGTGCTTGGTACGGCTTGTCCTCTTCTTCGACTGCGTTTCTTTGCTGGATCTGGATCTGTGCTTACTACTGACTAACTGGTTAGTAGGTGTGTGGAAAAACGTTTGTGCAGAAATGAAAGAGGTTAAAACATGAGATAGGTAGGGAGAGAGGCAAACGGGAGATTCAGCTAGAGTTGATGGCAATGCGTAGCTGCCTGGCGGCAGCTATGTCGAGTCCCTGTGCGCGATCTTGTCTTGAGCATCCGGTTTGGGGGGGCGGTGACTAGTGGAGAGAGGTTGCAGCTACGGCACTGACCCCGGCATCAGTGACTTTGACTTCTAGATCTGTGTTAGTAGTTGCTAACAAAGCATGCTTTTGCTATGATCTATGAGCCAACACACGTCCCAGTCGCTTGCAGCATAATCTCCTCACTCAACTTAACACAAGATACTTCATACACACTACTATTCCAGATCTAAAAGTCTATGAGCTCTTCCCAACACATTCTGCTTCCCAATCCTATCCCCAACTCAGATCTAACGCATAAGGGAGCTCTCAACAAGGTCAGCCCTCTCTTGTTGCCTTGGGCGTTCGAAAATGAGCCTAAGTCCCTCCTCCCCTCACCGGAATTCGTGGAGCTCACTCAGCCATATTTTCTCGCCCCACTCTCCACTCGAGCGGCATTCAGTGTATAATTTTGTCACTACACTAATTGCTGACTTTGCAATTAGTGTCCAGGTTCAAATTTTGTAGACTTGACACGAAGGGCAAGGCACAAGAAACCATGGTGGCACTAACCAAGTTACTTGCAAGACAGACAATTGCCACCATACCGAGTCAGTACCGGAGCCCAACCCAAAAGAAAAGAAGGTTTGTCTATGACAGTTCTCTTTCTACAAAAGATGATGATCCACCCGCTCAATGTCAAGTGAGTAGAGCGGATTCTTCATCGTTCCATGTATTGGAGCCTTCTCATGTATCGGTGGACACTTCCAATCCACCTGTAGACCTCCCGGTTGAGACTTCCAACCTTTCCGTAGATTTTCTTGACCATGTACCTGTAGATACTCCCAATCTTTTAGTCAATCCTCCTATGATTCAACCCGGAGATATTCCACTCAACCGGATGAATCTTCCGGTTGAGCCTATGTTATATACTACATGTCATTGTGGATTTATCCTATCGATTGATGGAATGATGTTAAGTTGCTAGATTAAAGCTAGGGTGAGAGTAGTGATAACAATGGGGCCCCAATGTGCACCTGGTCACTACGACTTGAGTGATTTCTTCGGCTACCTACCTTTTGTTAGAGAATGTTTTACCGGTCTCGGACTGGGAGTCTTTCGGTTTACCGCTCTAACCAGTAATCCGCCAGTGACTAGGCAACTCTAGGAGGTAGATGCCGTTTTCCACCTTTTGAGGATCTAGTTTTGGAGGGTAGCTAGTGACCTTTGTATACTTATGGAGCCTTGGGCTCTTAGTTTAAGTACTCTTCATTTTTTTTCTTTACTTGTGTCTTGCCTTCATTGCTTGTGTCTAGAGTTTTAGTTGAGCTTGTGTGAGTAGAGAGAAGAGAAGGTTGACTCCTACTCGATCTTTGCTAGGATGTGCAAGATTGTGGATTGTTGAATGTTATGTGGTTGAATTTCAATTAAGGCTTCCGAAGGAAGTAGGATATCCAAGCTAGATGGTGGCGTAAGATACAGGATCTATTCCAAACCCTTGATTGGTTGGACCAAGAAGAGTTGCTTAGCGGATGGGATCCGGGAATCCCACGGCTATTTATGATAGTCTCCCTTAAGTGGGAAGTGTTTGGATTGTTGGGGAGGAGGGGTGACATCCCCCCTCTTGGTACATTAGGAGAGATCCCAGCTAAGCCTGAGTCCGAAGTATTTTGGGGTTTCTACCCTTATAGTGGATGAGATCTCTTGATCTCTATGGAAGGTTGTTGTCATACCACAAATTTTCAATATTTTTAGTTAGATAGTTATGGGTGTTAAAGTTTAGGAAAATAGCTAAGTTTGGAGATTAGCCTAATCTGGGATTAACCTTTAGGAAAGATTAAGATAAGAGGAATAAGGGGCTATTATAAAAGCCTTAAGAGGAACAAGGAAGGACCTATGGCCCGAGCCAAGACATAAGCCTAGGATCCCTCCCTCGACCCCAAACCCACACGAAGGCAACGAGGTACTCCAAGCAAGGGGAATGAGCCATCAAGCTTTGAACCAGGAAGAAGATCAGCTACAAGCCCGGAAGGCGGAGCCCTGAACACGGAAGGCGCAACCCGGAGGACGGAAGCATGAACGTGGAAAATGAAGCCCGGAAGGAAGAGCCTTCAACACGGAAGGCATAGCCGGAGGGCAGAGCCTTGAACATGGAAGGCACAACTCGGAGGGCAGAGCCCTGAATGCGGAAGGCACAGCCTAGAGGGCGGAAGCATGAACGCGGAAAATGGAGCCCGGAAAGCGGAGCCTGAACCCGGAAAGTGGAGCCCGGAAGGCAGAACCTTGAACGCAAAAAGCAGCGCCAAAAGTCAGCAAAATGGATCCAAGAGGCGGTGCCCGAAAGTACAAGTAGGGCAGTGTTCAGTAGCTGAGAACGACCACCGTGCAAGCCCAGAGCTACAAAGGCGAGCTGCAGAGGATGGAAACGCAAGCCAGGAGGTGGCAGCGAGCCCGGAGGTAGCTGCGAGCAAGGTTGAAGCTGAGCGAGCCCGGAGCTGCGAAGGCGAGCTGCAGAGGACAAACACCAAGCCCGAAGCTACAAAGATGAGTTGCTTAGGACGAATACCGAGCCCACAACTGCAAAGGCGAGCTGTAGAGGACAAACACCGAGCCCGTAGCTACGAAGGTGAGTTGCACGGGACGAACACCGAGCCCGGAGCTGCAAAGGCGAGCTACAAAAGAAGGAACCGCAAGGCCGATGTTGTAGTTTGTAGAGACAGTATCCCTCCGGAATGCACCCAATTGTCACTAAGTGCTTTCCAAAGTAACCGCTCCGGTTTCGTTCCCACAGAGACCTAATGTTTTTTTTTCCAATACTCTGGATTACTAAACTTATTACAGCAAGTCGTTTATAAGTTAGCTATAATCTTTACTTACGTAGGATAGATCCGAATCCTTCCGGAGTCCAGATTATGTACAATGGTTTCCGGAAAGTAGTTTCTAGAAGTCTGGAGGGTAGTTTGATTTGACTCTGTTCCTCCTCAGAGAGTCTCTTGGAGTTTTTAAGCGAGTGGCCGGAGTCCACTGACCTTGTTTTGTATAAGTGGCTGGATTTCCCACTGCCCTGTGACTTAAAGTGGCTAGGCACTCACTGTCCGGAACTTATAGTGACCAAATATCACTCTCCCAACACTGCTAACTGGTGATTTGATTGCTGCTGCTAGACTTAGACTCTCACGACACCCAGAAGGCCTTCTGGATGCGGTCACACAGAGACAAGTCCGGACTACAACGACATTCCGGTGAGTACGGTTGCAATTCTCCGGAACAGAGGCTCACCGTTTGCTATGGGTATTCTGTCTAGATCTTTGTATCAAGTTTTTTCCTATCTTAGGGGAGAACTCCGGCACTAACCGGAATCCAGTTTAACATGGATTCTTCCGTGAACTAGAGATTACCAAGAGCACCTCTGCAGTTCGTCTCTTCCCCTCCTGGCTATTTCCGGACCCTGGAGACTACCAAGAACACCTCTGCAATAGCTCTCTCCAGCTCTCCTAGGCGATCTCCTGACACTGACCTAGATAGGTTCTCCCTCCGGCAAAACAATTGAGCTACACTATTCCGGAAGAACCACTCACACAACCACACACAAGAATGGATCCATCGCTCTCAAGTTCCACACATCACATCACAAGCACAAGATAGCAAGTCTAGTACAAAAGGATAACGTATATTTCTAGGTGAGAAGAACAAGATGAAAAGTTTTTTCCCAAAACCTCTCTACTAAGTACTAACTAAGTCCCTACTAAACTTAGCCTTCCTCCTAGCTATCCTACGGGAAATCCGCTAGATCTTATCTAAAAGATCTGAGAAATCCGGAAGAGTTGTAGATCGGATCTCAGATCCTAAAATCACGGAACAGGTCCGTCTCCGGTATTCCAACTCTAACTACACAACTGATGGTCGATTTCGGCACCAGCCGGGTGCACTTGGGGGCCCATAGTTAATTGTTGTTGATCCGGAATCTGAACCGCAAAAAAAAATACAAAACCTAACTAACCTAAGTCGGAGCACCTGGGCCCCAATTTCTTCCACTCCTGCGGGACGGAGAGATCTCCACCGGAGCGCGCTGCTTGCCCTTTGCCTTCTTCGACGTTGCAGGCGAAAGATTGGTCTTCCGGGTCGATGGTCTGGTCGCTGGTGTAACACCAGCCACCGGAGTCCTGGCGTCCGGCGGTGGGGGTTGTTCTGGTGATCCTTCTGGAACCGGAGGTGCTGGTAGTTCCGTCGCGGAAGCTGACCAAGTCTCTTGGACCAAATCTCAGCAGCTTCCGGACGGACTTCTTGGCCCGTGCGCCAATCTCCGGGACACGGACTTTGGTGGAGCCGGGAGGTCGCTTTCCGCCGGAGGATCTGGGCAACGCATGTTGGGTGGCAACAGAAGATCCGAAGTTTCATCAGGATCTCACTCATACTCGGATTGGGAGGTAAGATACCCTCCGTTGGTGTCCGAGGTGACGGAGTGTTGATCATCTCGATCATCAAGGTTCCCCTGTCTACGACGATCTTCCTTCAGAGTGCTCCGAGGAAAGTGCAGGCCCACTTCCCTACCACTTGTCTCGGCTTTTCGGGATGGAAGATAGGGTTTAAAAACCCTAGCTTGAGCTGGGCATCTAGGTGCCGAAGGTTCTGCAGGTTGTAGCCATCCTTCAGGTCCACTGGTCCGACGAATTCTACAGCCAAAAACTCGTCCTGCCGTTCCACCACCTTGGTGCGGCCAGCTTGGAAGTCGTATGCCTCAGACCATTCTGGAACTCCCCAGAGTTCCGGGTGGGCTCTCATCAGCCCCTTGTATTTCTCGTCCGGCGTCCCTATAAGCTCCCGGACGTAGACCTCCTCCCGGATGCCCCACGCAACTTCGAGCAAACCCTCACAACCCATAAACTTCAGGCTCTCCTTCAGCATGATGAACTCGTTCTCGTCTACTAGGATTTCCGGAAGAGCGCGGGTTAAGGGAGAGAGCGCAACTGCCGGCTCTTCGTCTCTCTGGCCGCGCCCATCCCTATCCGTCCTCTTCTTCGTTGCCATCGGCACAGACTTCATGAGACTTGCCTATCACCTCACAGTCTCTCAAGGTTGTCCCTGCACGCACCAACCTCACAAAAACTCTCCCTAACGGTTGCATGTCCGTTCTAATTGTCTAAGCTTCAAACCCTAACGACAAGCGGTTCGAATAATTGTAAGAGTGAGAGGAGAAGAGAGAGAGAGTGCTGGAGCAAAAACCTCGACATGCGAAGACGAAGTGAAAAGAAAGAGTCTCCCACCGAACCCCAGCCTTAAGTAGTCTGGCCGTTAGTACGGCTCATAATGACAGTTGATGGTGACATCTCTGGCTGACGGTTCCGGATAAGTGACTGACCCGAAATTTCGGTAACTACTCTAGCTGCAAGTGTGGGATTCCGTTCCCACATGGTGCCGGAAGTTAACCTTAAGTTCCGGCCAAAATACAAAAACTTATTAATTAATAATTATAGATTGAGCCAGAATACAACCCATAGTCTTCAGGTAGGAATAAAGTCGGATCAACTTGACTGCCAACCCTAATTAAGCCTAAAGATGTTAAAAGAGGAATCGAAGCAGTTACCGGAATTCCAGGGCAGTCAGTTATCCGGAACTGTTAGCCGGAAGTGTCCCCATCAACCGCCATCATGATGCCGTACTAACGGCCAGACTACTCAAGGTTGGGGTTTGGTGGGATACTCTTTCTTCTCACTTCGTCTTCTCGTGTCTAAGATTTCTCTCTTTCTCTCGCTCTCGTTTCCTCTCTCACGCTTACGATTTTCGGAACATCTTGCCGTTAGGGTTTTGAACGTAGACGGTTAGAACGGACGTGCATCCGTTAGGGAGGGTTTTTGTGAGGTTGGTGCGTGCAGGGTCAACCTCGAGAGATTGTGATGGGATAGGCAAGGCTCATGAAGTCTCTGCCGATGGCGAAGAAAAAGAGGTCGGACAGAGATGGGCGCGGCCGAAGAGACAAAGAGCCGGCAGTTGCACTGCCGCCATTAACCCGTGTTCTTCCAAAGATACCAGAAGACCCGGACGAAGCCAGCATGCTGAAGACCAATCAAAAGTACATGGGCTGTGACGGATTGCTCGAGGTTCCTTGGGGCATCCAGGAAGAAGTCTACGTCCGAGAACTTGTCGGGGCTCCGGACGAGAAGTACAAGGGGTTGGTGAGAGCCCATCCGGAGGTCTGGGGAGTCCTGGAGTGGTCTCAAGCTTACGACTTCCGAGCCGGCCGTACCAAGGTGGTGGAACGGCGGGACGAGTTCCTGGCAGAGGAATTCGGAGGACCAACAGACCTGAAGGATGGCTACAACCTCCAAGACCTTCAACACCTGGATGCCCAACTTGTACTAGGGTTTTTAAACCCTATCTTCCATCCGGAAAAGCCGAAGCGGGTGGTAGCGAAGAGGGCTTGCACTTTCCTCGAAGCACTCCGGGGGAAGATCGTCGTCGACTAGGGAACGTTGATGACCGACCTGATCAACCGGCTCCTGGCCAATCTTGAGAAGGTGAAGAAATCAACAACACCTCTGGCCTCGTATGTGGTGCATCTTTATGCTCACCACCAGCAGCTGACCCAGACGGAAATCCGGCAGTACAATAAAGTCCTCAACTTCCAGAAGTATGGAGGGGACGAGTCGGAGGAAGAGGAGTCCGGAGGGAAGGAGATGGTGCCGAAAGCAGCAACCACAAGAACTCCGGAGGGCCGGAAGGCTCCCAAGAGACCTCGAGGGAAGGAGCCCGAGGCGGAGAGTCCGGAATTACGCAGCTCCTCGGCATCATCCGGAGAAGACGAGTCCGGATCGTCGGAGGGGACCAACCGGAAGAGGAGGAAGGTCCATGAGAGCGATTCCAAGGGCGAGCTCAAACTGATGGACGAGCTCACTCGAGATATTGGCTGGAGAATTGGGCTCCTTAAGGAGACCAACTACATCATCACCACCAGCGTGGAGCAAATGTTCCGAAGCCTGGACGTCGACCGGTTGGAGGACGCTATCACTAGGGTGGAGGAGCTCTGGAACGGGGAGACGGATGCGAAGGCGCTGCATACCCAACTCTCCTCCGTGTACAAGGCCAGTATGGACATGGAGAAGAAAATGAAGCGTTACCTCGCCAAAGCAGCCCTGGCGGTGACGGCCTAAAAGGAAGCCGAGGCGAAAGCCCTTTCTTCCGCAGCAGCCCTAACGGAGGTCCGGGCAGCCTTGCAAATTCCGGTCGACGTGGTCAACCGGAGCCGGCTCTTCACCGAACTAGTGGAGAAGGAGAAGGTCACTAGGGCCAACATCATCCGGTTTCTCGTAGACCAAGCAGAGAAGATGGGTCGGACCTAGGACCAGATGAAGATGTTGGTGGACAACGTCACCGTGGAGCCTCCGGAAGGCCCAGCAGCACCTGGACCGGACAGCACCACGACACCAGTACGGACCACAACCTCTCCGGGACCTCCGGCCAACTCCACTGGAGCTCTGGGCACGTCGGCAAATCCGGAGTTGCTGGACACCGCGTCACCCCAGACGCCAGCGGAGGGCATCGTACTTCCCAACCCAAGTACGAGTGAGATCCTGAAGACCCTGCCGGATCTCCTGTCGCCACCCAACATGCGCCTGCCGGATCCTCCGGCGGAAGGCGGCGTTCCTGTACCACCAAGGTCCGTCTCGCGGAGGTTGGCGTCTAGACCGAGGAGTCCTTTCGGAAGCTACATGGACCTGGTCGAAGAGACCAAGTCAGCTTCCGCAACGGAAACACCAGCACCTCCGGTCCCGGAAGGATCACCGGAACATCCCCTCCACCGTCGGACTCTAGTACTCCGGTGGTGGCTACCCCTCCAACAGTAGGACCATCAAACTGGAAGACCAAACTTTCACCTGCAACGTCGAAGAAGGCAAAGGGCAAGTCGCGCGTTCCGGTGGAGATTTCCCCCTTCCGCCGGAGTGGGAGAAATTGGGGTCCCGGTGCTCCCACTTAGGGTTAATTAGGTTGTAAATTTCTTTTCTTCTGTTTTTTTCTCAGGGTTAGAGTCCGGATTAGCAGCGACTAACGATGGGGCCCCAAGTGCACCGGGCTGCTACCGGAATCAATAGCCAAGTTTTGTTAGATAAGGAATTCCGGAGGCCGAAACTGTTCCGAGATTTTAGGATCTGAGATCCGATCTGGGACTTTTCCGGATTTTTCGGATCTTTTAGATAAGATCTAGCGGATTTCTCGTGGGCATAGGTTGAAGGAAATCTGAATTTAGAGAATTCAGAGAGTACTTAGTAGTGAGGTTCTGGGAAAAACCTTTATCTTGTTCTTCTCACTCGGAAATATACGTTATCATTTGCACTAGATTTGCTACCATGTGTTAGTATGTGGCGTATGGAACCTGTGAGTGACGGATCCATTCCTGAGGGTAGGGTTGTGTGAGTAATTTTTCCGGAGTAGGGTAAGTCCACTGTTTTGCCGGAGGGGGAAGCTATCAAGGTAGGTATCACGAGATCGCCTGGGAGAGCTGGAGAGAACTATTGTAGAGGTCTTCCTGGTAGTCCCCAGGGTCCGGAAGTAGCCAGAAGGGAAGGAGATGAACTACAGAGGTGTTCCTAGTAATCTCTAATTCACGGAAGTAACCGTGCTAAACAGGATTCCGGTCACGGCCGGGGTTCTTCCCTAAGATAGGAAAAAAGCCTGATACCCATATCTAGATGGAATAACCATAGTGAGCAGTGACTCTCTGTACCGGAAAATTGCAACCATACCCGCCGGAATGTCGTTGTAGTCCGGATTAGCCTCTGTGTGACCGCATCCGGAAGGCCTTCCAGATGTCGTGAGAGCAGTTGTCCGGCAGCAGCAATCAAACTTCGAGTTAGCAGAGTAGAGAGAGTGGTGTCAGTCACTATAAGTTCCGGACAGTGGGTGCCTAGCCACTTGAAGTCACCAGGCAGTGGGAAACCCAGCCACTTACACAAAACAGGGTCAGTGGACTCCGGCCACTCGTTTAAAAACTCCAGGAGACTCTCTGAAGAGGAACAGAGATAAATCAAACTACCTTCTAAACTTCCAGAGACTACTTGCCGAAAATCACTGTACATAATCCGGAATCCGGAAGGATCCGGGTCTACCCTACGAAAGTAATGACTATAGCTAACTCATAAACAGATTGCTGGGGATATAGTTTAGTAATCCGGAATATTGGGGAAAGAACATTAGGTCTCTGTGGGAACGATACCGGAGCGGTTACTCTGGAAAGCATCTAGTGACGATTGGGTGCATTCCGGAGGGATACTGTCTCTACGAACTGCAACACAAGCCCAAAGGTGGATGCGAGCCTACAGGTGGCTACAACCCTTGAGCTGCAAAGGCGAGGTGCTGAGGACAAACACCGAGCTCGGAGAAAGCTGCGCGAGCCCGGAGGTGGCCGCAAGCTTGCAGCTATGAAGGTGAGCTGTTGGCAGGAAATGAGAAGCCCGAAGACGAGGTAAGCCCCGAACCCGAATAAGAGGAATAAGAGAAGGCCAGATATCCCCACACCGACCAAATGGCAATGGGCCCATCTTTGAAACAAACCGCCCCTATGAGAAAGGATATTGCGCCGGTCATTTCGAAAGACCTTCTTGAGCTCACCGAATTCAAGGAGGATCTTCTACGGATGGGTTGTCTCTCTCTTACTGATTTCAGTTAGAGCTTTTGTGTGGAGTCCAGCGTACAAGAGATGCGGCAAGACCCAGTATCGGAACCAGAAGGAGATAGCATCCGGGCTTGCCCAGATAGGTAGATGTAGAGTGATTTTTCACCACTCTAAGAAAACACCCAAGTGTACCCACACCTCGTAGGATTCATTACGGGGATGATCATACGCCTAGTTTTAAGTAATTGAAGCTTAATTGTGTAGTTTAAAGCTATCTTCTTGATTAATTCTTAAGGTTATCTATCTATTTTTAGGAAATTAGGGTTGTTAGCATCACTCTTAAAGGATGCACAAACAAAGTCTAACCCTGAAGGATCTCTCGTGCCTTAAGAAGGAACATTAATCCTTTTAAGATTGTGCTTATGCCACTAATTCTTAAACATATGCCACACTAGGCTAATGGAAGTTTCCATTAAGTCTCATTGCATTGGTTACTTAATTACAGCCTTTAAGAATTCAAAGTCTTACCTCATGCAAATTGCTCCACTTTCACATCCATCCACTCGTTCCACGTGATCACGTTCTAAAGACAAAACACCATATTCGTTATATTGGGAAATTTCCATGACTATGGAGAAATATGGTTGTTGAAGTATCAATAAATATAAACATTTGTAGTGCAAAGCATAAAAACAATGTATCAAGAATACTGTATTTTTTACCATGGATGGACCAAAATAGCTTATCGTCCAAAAAAGTGGTAACGATAAAGAAAGCATATACTATTAATCCAAGCTTTATTCAAAACTCCATGAAAAAAGTCACACACAACACTCATTTACCTCGACGCAAACCACAATCGCCCTATTACTAATCAAACATTCTAGGAAGTCCCTCCATAAGCCTCTATACGCGTCTTCAGAAAAGCCCTCTGACGTTGCCGAGTCCATGTTGCGCCATTCTCTTGCATTAATGGACTCTCAAGAAGACGCTGCAAACCCCGCCTTCGCACCTCGTCCGTGTTTGATTTGGGCAGCGAGTGACGGCGGGTGGGAGCAGAAGGAGAGCATGTGATTCCAGCAGCATTTCTTCAGAGAATACGGGGGCGAAGACATTTACCAGATGGTTCCTGCACAATAGGCGCCACAAACAATCCAAACAAATACACTTTAGGTCGAATACACCTACACGACAACACCAAAAAACTGTATCATCAAGATCCATCCTAGTGCACTTTAGCTCAAATGGAGCTAAAATGCAGAAGGTGAAATTCACAGAGCACATTTAATATCCAATGCACAAAAACAAGCTCAAATGAAGCAAAACTACAAGAGTGCAAGGTACCTCAACAACAAACCAAGACTCTCTAGGCAAGAACGACTCAATAGTGCAATAACTTGGAGGTCAGCATAACACGCACCGTGAGCGAGTGTTGGTGAGTGGCATCCCTTAAACCGTCATAGAGAATACGCTTTGCCGGAATACAATTATCCAAGTTTAGGGGCGGAGACCCCGGAACTAAACGAGGCCACTGCGGCGAAGGTGAATTGTTCCTTTCATGAATTGGCTCCCGCGCAATAGGGCTTTCAACAACTCCGTCGTCCACTGCCATGGTCGAATAATCCATGGTTGATTGCGCGGTTGCAGCAGAGTGCAACAAAAGCCCTTTACTCCGAAGGGAAAGGGCGAACTCATGTGGACCCAACAAGGAATCCACGGACGCCCGACAATCACAGCCCTGTAGAAATTTCAACAAAAGTGACACTCACATACCTCAGAACAATAGATAAAATTCCAAACAATAAAAAAAAGACGACATTCCACCAGCAGTAGGTATCCAATCCGCACAATAAATTCGGTGGAGAAACATCACCATTTGTATTATCAAAAAATATATACAAAACACGGCCCAACAAAATTTACAAAATGGAGCTGCAGTCAAACGAAACACTTTAGCTCCATTCGACCTAAAGTGTATTAAGGATCTAAGCGCTTCCAACCACATTAGGAACGGAGATTCTGATAGGCTTGAATTGCGTTACAAATACTCGCAGCCTGACCACACGTCTTCTGATCATTATAGAACATCTCCCGACCCGAGGGATGTTCAGCACGATACTGCGCTAGGCCACCCGAAAATTGATGAAGGTCAGAGAGATATGGTAGCAATTCCTCCAGCAGTACAGAATCATGTCTCGCGCCACCGTGGTTGTGCGACCATGACGGAAGAAGAAGGACGTTCTCCGGCAAATTAAGGACATGCTTAATCGGGCTATCGTCAATGACAAGTGTATTTGACGGAGTATACTCACGGCCCAACCTATTAAAGAGATGGTTCAATAACGTCTTCAAGAAGATGTCCTTCTGAGTGCCAAATTCCTTCATGTAGATTGTTCTGTTACCGACCCTACCCTCGGGAACCCTATCGCAACTCTCCTGACCAAAGATCCTGAGAGGATACGCAGAACTATGCTGAAAAAGATATTGACATATCTCACGTGTTGTAGATTCCATCATTGAACTCCAGATCGTGATGGTGGCAATCTTAGACAACTTCGTAAGGAATTCAGCACAACCAGGGCGCACCCGAACAAGCTTAGGGCCTACTTCGGCCGGCAGCGAGGCCGAGTGAATGGACGGGATAGAGCCCCTGGACCCCCTGGCCTGCCACGATGGCTTACAAGTGCATAGAATCCCATTTAGGTCCAGCACAACATTCAACCATCTGCCCTCGGAATTTGAATAGACTCTAGGTATTTCTTCTAAATTACTGGCACCACTTATTGATGCCTCGCAGACCTGGTTCGGAAACGCCAGGAGAACGAACAATATTACTAAAGATTCATTAACAACGACAAGTCAACATAATGTAGAACGAAGAGAGCAAACGGGGGGGAAGCAACATGGGGAAGCGCAGAGTGTGGATAGTGTTAGAGGAGCACCTCGAGAACTTCATCGTCTTGAAGCAATTCGTTTCGGACCCCCATCGATTCCAATGAAAGTTGGACGGTGTCAAGGGCCCTCGAATGCTCCAGAACCATTTGGGGGCACGGTTCCGGGACAAGAAGAGCGGGCTCCTGGACAGGAGAATCACGATTGATCTCGTCTACGAGCACGGCTGAAGATTGGACGACATCCTCTACGACCGGGACTGCAGTTTGGACGACCTCATCTACGACTGGTTGAGCAATCGCGTCATCACCAAAACTAAGATCTGAAAAATTCAACAACTTCAACCCATCAGCTCATGCGCACATTGGACACTGATACAATGTCAGAGTCGTCACATGTCAAGCAGTTTAGCTCGAGTCGAGCTAAAGTGATCACTGAGCACTGTAATATTAACAAAAATACTGGAGTACAAAATTGGACATTTACAAAATGTTCTGGCTCTATACATTCGCAACTATGTTACACTAACCTGACGATGAGCTGGGGACATCAACGACAGAATCATCCCGAGCGGGCGACGGGGGATCAGGCAGCGATTGAGCTCCCGTGGAGACGGGGGAGGAACCTGCCGGAGACGGCATAAGCGAACCGCGAGGCAGACTCCTAGTCTCATCGTCACCTGAGATTGGAGGCTGAGGGATCGTAGAATTCACTACGGTTTGTGTCGTGGCGACAGGAGGCATAGTAGCCGTCATGAATCTCTGCATCATCAGCATCATGTCGTTATGCCTCTGGTCCTGGTCCCTCTTCATCTCTTCGTCACGCCTCCGCTGCATATCCCTGAGCTCCTCGTCACGCTCCGCCAGCCGCTGCTCCATCAACCTCATCCGGGTGGCCTCCTCTTCGAGCTTCTTCTCGAGGGCGATAAACCTGATGTCATCCTGAGCACTGCTCGCAATTGCCAACGGTGAGCGGCCGGTCGCGCTGGCAACTTTCCTCTTCTTGGCTGCGGGGCGAGCGGATGACCCACCCAAGGTCGGAGCTGAATGAGGCCTCTCGGAGATATCAAGCGATTCGAACTCCACGAAATCGAGCCGCTGCCGCGAGGTACCCATTGTCTCTCCCGCTTCAGACTGAGAGCCACTATGAAGCTCCGCCGGAGTGTTGGTATCGAAGTCATCATGGGAATCGGCATCAGGTGTGACCGTACTGGTGCTCGGGCACACACCAATGGAGCTCGGGACCACATCCTCCTCCTCCTCATCGACGAGATCGATAATCACTTTCCCCTTCCCCTTGGCAACAGCCTCTCCAAGCTCGGGGAAGATCTCCGCGCTGATGTGATATGAACCAATAACGAAATCGGCCCGATCCAACGTCAACGCTACATCCTGGGCGTCGTCCAGGTCCTGCTCATCGGTGTCGTGGGATATGCAGAATGCCTCCAGATCCAACATCTGCACACCAATGGATTAAAAAAGTTACACTTTAGATCGATTCGAGTTAAAGTGAGCACAAAAGAACACTGATATGAAAACGCAGCCATTAAAACATGGAAGAATATGACGCGATTGAGGAATGCTAAAAAAAAACCATATAAGTATAAGCCGGCACTTTACCTCGACTCGAGCTAAAGTGCCACGCTACAAAGCATGAGAGACGACCTCTCTGAAACAATACATTCACAGTCAGAGAGAGGGATCAACAGTTTAGCTCGAGTCGAGCTAAACTGCAAGGATACTCACCACACTCGCAGTCAGTAATTTCGTCCCGCAAAAGAGCTGGACAGTAGAATCCCCTTTCTTGCAGAACAGCTCCAGAACCTTGATGAAGAACTCCATTCTCAGCTCGTTCATGTTCATGGAGTACGCCAGCTCGTTGTACTTGCGTAGCTTGGTGTGCAACACATGCTCCGGAGCTGCGTAGATCTTCTTCACGGCCGGGATCTGCGTAAGCTCTTTCTTGAAGAGAAAGAGGAGGCAAACCGGGTCGAGAGCGTTGTTGGTCTTCGGCGCGAATCCCCCCAAGCGCTCGTTGTCGGAGGGAAGATACTTCGACTGCAGGACGTCGTACGCATGGCACAACGACGGGCCCTCAGCAAACGCTGTCACTTGAAGGTGTGACTGCTCGTCGCCGCAAATGAAGAGCCACGCTGGAAGACCGGTGAGAGAAGGCTGCCCTTTCGATGCGAACATTGTCATGAACTCGTCGAAGAAGGGCTTCTCCAATGATGACGTCGCCTTCCCTGCAAACCCAGGGATATTACGGAAGTCGATGATGCCGAGCTTCACGTTGCAGCCCAAGTTACGCCACGCATCCGAGGGCCATCCACCGAGCGAGTTGGTTGCCGCCTTGTATGGACGAAAGTGCAAGGCCCCCACAGGTGCAACGAACCGCGCCCGCACATCGAGGAAGACTCTGAAGAACTCCTTCGCATACGGAGAGAGATCTTCACATTTGCAGTTGCGAAACTGCGTCTGCCTTGAGTTTGCGTAGTACGAATCCGGTGGACCCCAATCCAAGAGGGCACGCTTCGAGGCCTTGCTGACGTTGTAGTCCTTCTTGAACTTTTGCCAGTTGGAACGACTGTACGCCCTAGTGCTGTTGAAGAAGGCGAGCTCCGGCCTGATCAACTGAAGCTCCATCCGAGCGACCTCCTTCCTCTTCCTTCGATCGACCCAGTCCCGGGCGCTGTAGCAATCCTCCAGCACTGATTGCGGCTGCTTTACAACCACCTTTGGATAAGGTAGTTTTCGCGATGGCCCTGATCGATTAAGAATATGCTTACACAGCGTTGCGTGATCAGCCTCGGTCATATTGCCGAAAAATTTGAAGAACTCGCGCGTCAATACCCCATCTTTCTCAGGCACCCAGGACTTGGCGTCCTTAAACTTTGACAAGGGCGACGTTGTTGAATCCACGTTGATGAGGTCGCCTTGTGCCGCCGAAGAGATGACTTCCGACCACAGCTTGAAGGTCTCATCGGACGAGGTGATAATCTTCACCTCGTTCGTAATCGAGAGCTCCTTCACCTTTCCGGCTTTCTTGAGCGCTGCCTGGCTTTTGGCGACGTCAATCATTGCGAAGCGCTCACGAACCGCGTTTAGAAATGGCTGCGCAGAACATTGGCAGTGTTGATTTAGCGTACAACCACAGAGGGAAAAAAACAAAACCAGCAGGAACCAAAAATGCAGGTTAACTCGAGTCGAGCTAACTTGGAACCGGAGAGTGTACACTCTAAGTGCTCGAATCTGTATACAGAACATTACTAAGAAGGACAAGCACAGAAGTTACCTCGAGTCGAGCTAAAGTGCATGACCGTGGTTAAGAGTAATTACCTCAAACTTCTTGTCATTGGCAATCTCCACTGCCGTTCTCCGACCTGATCTATGGGACCCGTGAATGCCTGCGGCGGAGTGCTTCGGCATCGGTCTTCCAGCTTGGATCCACAACGCGCGAGAGCCAAGGATATTTGTTGCCCACGTCGGCTTGAATTGGACCAAGTGATTTACGCGATTATAATACGCGGAAATCTTCCTCAGCTTCTCAGGGTCCTCCGTCCAGACAATGTAACACTGCCATGTCCGGAAGTGCCTTCTCATAACCTCCGGCACGGTACCGTTTATCATCGACTTTGATGCAGCAACGCTGTGCTGGCCGTTGATGATATAGAAGTCGCAGTCGCTGAGCTCCTCAACCTTCGTTGGCATATGATCGAGCTTCGGCATGACGCAGAGAGTCTGCTTCTGAGTCTTGTCCGGCATTTCGAGGTAGTAATGCTTCAACTCCTCCATACCGCGAGGTTCGAATGCACGGATCGTCCACTCCGGCGGTGCATTATGCAGCCTCATCACATCAAGCTCGATCTTCATCTCTCTGTCTCCTTGGAAAAAACAGCTCTGACACTCCGTCCAGAATTTCTGATATATCTGTTGGACGTTGGTGTAGTCTGTCACCTCTCCGAACCCGAGCGCCGAAGGGAGTTCCAACAGTGCAGAGGCCATCGAATTGGCCAACTCTTCCTCTGAAACGAGTTTCGTCTTCTTCCTGGAAGAAGTCTCCGGCTTCTTGGCAGTTGAGCGCTTCTTGACAGGAGACGCTGACAGCGTGTTGCACAGGGTGCTTCGACTTGCTCTTGCACCTGGAGTTCTTACCGGTACCGATGCTTGACTTATATTCTGGCTACCTGTTACGGCACCAGAAACTACCGAAAGTTCTATTGGACGCCTAGACGCGATTAATTTCGCCTTCTCAAGAGCGGCAAAAGTACTCATTCTGGAAAGAATGACGCGGAGTTTGTTCGCGACAGCCTTTGCTTTCAGCGGCTGACCACTACTAGTCTCCCATTTCTTTTGGGAGATTTCCTGGTCGACCTGAGCCACTATGTCATCAAACTGTGACCCCCTAAGAGAACTGACTAAGTCGAAGATACAGAAGGGAGACGAAGTATTGTTCACTACAATAGTGAACATATAAGGATCGACAGACTCAGTGGTTGTCTCACACGACAACTTCACTATATCGTTATCTTCGTGGACTACATCAATGATTTTGGTCTTGAAGTCGATGTGCTGGGGTTCATGGATATCACCAGCGAAGGTCTGACCAAACACTAGATTCTCAGTGTAGGGGGCCCACAGCAGCGTCCACTTCAGTGTCATCGAAGGATCCTTGAGCTCCCAGCAATCTAAGTGGTTGTTGTCATCTCCATCGTCATCGTCAATGTCGACAGGCTTTGGCTGGAAGAAGTGCTGCAGTTGAGACACCATCCTGTCCCTCTCAGATCTGTACAAACACGAAACGGAGCACAAACATTAGATTGTTTTAATAATCATCCGATTAGGATGGCGAGGTCAAACATTAGCTCGACTCGAGCTAATGTGTAACTGAATACAAGTATGTAAATAATGCTCTGCAAGAAAATCTAGTCAATTTGACCGTTCGCTTAGACGCTTACAATCAACTCATGCCTGCTTCTCGTTCAACTCTCAGAACTGTGAAAGAGCTTCAGGTCACACTCAAATCACTCACGAACCTCACTCTTTGAGGTTCTCAAGTGGTTGGAGCGGGACTGAAGCTCTTGCACGATTTATGAGAGGTGAACGAAAAGTAGACGTGAGTTGAGTTAGGAGACTGCAATGACACCAATGTATCAATGTTGTATTCAAGTTTTAGCTTCATCTTTAGCTCGACTCGAGCTAAAGTGCTCATGCATGGATTGCATAGCTGAACAGTTCTGACACTTACAATATTCATTCAAACGAAATTCCTATACATCTATTTTCAAATCATGGCTACTTATCGTTTAACTCTCAGAACTGCGAAAGAGCTTAAGTTCACCCTTAAATCACTCACGAACCTCACTCTTTGAGGTCCTCAAGTGGTTGAAGCGTGACTAAAGCTCTTGCTTACATGTGAGAATTTGACGATAAGTGGACATGAGTTGGGTCGTCGATATCATTGGTTTACTATACCTTTGGAGTGTTTAAAGTTTGAGTGTAGTTGTGTTTGAGTTGTTTAAGTTTATTGTCATACACTTTAGCTCGATTCGAGGTAAAGAGTGTTGGCTTTACTGGAAGGCCATGACATTTTTCACACCGAGAGTTTGAAAGAAGTCATTATGATTACTGTTCCTGTAACCGGCCTCGGCGCAACCATAGACGTATAAAGTCGAACATTTATGTTCGACTCAAGCTTTAGAGGGCCTCCATTGTGCACTATTGATCACACTTTAGCTCGAGTCGAGCTAAAGTGCCCTCTCCAGTGTGCTTTATTGGCCATAGTTTACCTAGAGTCGAGTTTAAATAAAGCCTAAGGAGCACTGGAGAGCGCACTTTATCTCGAGTCGAGGTTAATGCAGCCACAAGAGCACACGGGGGATCTCACTTTGGCTCGACTCGAGCTAAAGTGTGGGCCATATTGCTCAGTGGTGGCCCCACTTTAGCTCGAGTCGAGCTAAAGTGTGACCCATTTTGCACAGTGGAAGCCCACTTTAGCCCGAGTCGAGCTAAAGTGTGGACAATAGTGCAATATCGATGTCCCAGTTTAGCTCGACTCGAGCTAAACTGTGTTCATTGAAGAGCTTATTTATTGCAGTTTGTCAGATCCGTCTTTCATTATATGATATTGAAGGCGTAGGGTTTAGGGCTCCTAGATGAGAAGCATGGATTTTACCTTTCAGCCATTGATTATGAACCTGAATCCCAGACAATTTCTGGTGGAACTAGAAGTCCAGCAACAATGATAACAAACCCACACACACAAAATCAAACAAAGTAGCACATGGAAACCAACACATTGAAATCATTCACAATGAAATCAGCACTTTCAAATGAGCACATTGAAATTAACACATTGAATTCAGCACATTGAATTTAGCAATTGAAACCACGACATTGAATTCAATGTGCACATCTAAACTAGCACAAACCAGCACATTTAAACTAGCACAAACCACGACAAATAACCACAAACCACCACAAACCACCACATTCAAACTACCACATTCAAACCACCACATTGAATACACAATCTCATCTACCTTCTCACACATACATCAAAAGCAATGCTATCATACTGTTTCAATACATCATATCTAAAGCAAAACTACACAAATATCAAAAGAAATGCAAGACTGAATGAGTGCAGTTACCTTTAAAACTATGAAATCCGACTGAAAAAGCTGCATGTCTTGTTCCTTCTTCACGTCAATCCTCCGAGCACCGCCGTTTCAGACTGTACGTGCTCACAGAAACTCGCAGAAACTCACACACTCACAGAAATTCCTAGAAACTCACACACTCACAGAAACTCCTAGAAACTCACACAAACTCACAGAAACTCACAGAAACCCTCACAATCTCACACAAACAGCCCTAAACTCCAGCGCTGCAGTGGACACGAACTCACACAATTAAGAATCACACGTCCTACAAACCCTATCTGCAGGAAACCCTAACGTCCACGAAAGCCTAAACGCACGAAAGCCTAAACGCAGCAGTACAATATACACAAACTTAACAGACCCTGAACATTACGAAACCAACACAAACCGCAAACTCGCCTCAGAAATCAACAACGCCTAGACAAACACACACAAAACCACGACGAACCGACGCATAAACGCACAACCCTCACAAAACAAGAGCGTACACGGACACACACAAAACTCACAGCAACGGAAAGGAAGAGAAAATGAGAGCGCCAGGAGTTTCTAGGGTACCTTCGGGGGCACCTAAAGCCGTGAGGGTCGAAACCCTGTGGCCGTGTGGTGCTCCCGAGATACCCTCGGGATACCCTTCGTGATATTCGGGTGAGACCCTCGGATATTTTAGATGGATGCACCACAAATTATTCACCTTCATTATTGATACCCGGAGTTTCAAGAATCCATTTTAATCTTTCTAATGTAAGTTCTAGATATTACGCGCGTGTTGTATTTCTGTACTCGTAAATTTCCTACGCAATTTTTCTTGGCCATTATCACTACAATTTTGCATATTCTGGGGCAACGAACAGATAGCAAAAGAAATGTGATTATTTCCAATTTCATTCGTATGATCTCAATTAAAACTTCTAAATTGGCATTTTCTCAATAATACACAAACTTGGATTGGACGGAAGTGAACGATTATAGTCTTTACTGTTACAAATAGGATTATAGTGTTTAGTTTTCTGTCATGCTTTCAGTGGATCAACTGGCTTTCACTTGACTGGATTTCAATTTCTGCATTACAGAAGGAGTACATTCATTACCATCGATGTATATAAGTTCCTCCTACACCAATTATTAGGTGAAGCACACTTAAGAGAGTTTTAAAGCTACGATTTTAAGATTCTATTACTTTGAATTCACGTTTTGATTATTTATGAGTTTGATATTATATACTTTGAGAATCGAACTGACATTAAGTATGTTAAGACCACATCTTGCAATTGTTTAATTATAAAATAAATGTCGGTGCACACTTTAGCTCTATTGGAGCTAAAGTGTGCATATTTTCTTTTTAGTTTCCTACATTTCCTGATGGTGCACACTTTAGCTCTAATAGAGCTTAAGTGTGATTTTTTCTTTACTTTTCACTTCATTTTGCTTTCACTTTAACGGTACAAATCCAGTAGTTAGAGCATCTCCACCCCTGACGGGGAATTTTCCACGCCAGCGGGAAGGTGCCCAAGTTTGAGATGAAGGGAGGGGGGTTTATCCTTTTCCCCCCGCACCGTCACCGAATTGGCCACTGTGAGGGAACGCCAGCGCCCAACACTTACGCCATAGTAGGCTAATTTGTTTTGGGGTTTTTATTGATTTTTTTTAATTCCCTCGTGTAATTACATGATTGAACACATGCTCCCGGGGAATTTTAGTCTCCCCTGTACTTTCTGTAAATTTATTGTTTAGAAGAACCGGCGCCGCCACTCCTGTGGGCCGATACACCGGCCTAGGCCTCACGGAGTGGGCTTTACCGTGTTTATTCTCGCATCCCGGTCCCTCGGCCGCGGTGGAGATTCTCTATTTCTAGTACACTACTAGCAATTGGCGCTTGCGTTGCAACGCATTAGTTCAACCATTTTCATGTAGTTTTTAAATCACAAAATATTAAAAAAGAAAGGTAACAACAATCTACATAAAATAAAAATATATCTTTGAAACCTATGCATGAATTTTAATAATGTAATAGAATAGAATAGAAAAAAATTAATTACGTTTTAGATTTTTTTGCATTTTAACATGGAATTTCAAAAAGGTTATGAACGTCAAATTTGTAATTAAGAGTTTCAAATTTATTTTGGGTAAGCACAAATTGCAACACACAAATGCAAATTTCACACACCCACAAACTCAACTTGCAATTACAATCTCAATTTTATACACTCACAAACTCAATTTGCAATTACAATCTCAAAACTTGCAATCTCACCTCAAAACTTGTAATTTCAATCTCCACAACTCGAATATGCAATTTTGTACCTCCAACTTTGTATGCCAACCTCCAAGATCACAACTCCAACTTCATTGCGTGGTTTTATATTACAAACTATATTAAAGAAAAGATAACATGATTCACTGTGCGGTTGGCTGCACCGTTCCTAGCAATTGGCGCTTGCTTTGCAACGCATATGTCCAACCATTATAATGACGTTTTTATAATACAAACTATAAATAATAAAAAGGTAACATGGTTCACTGCACGGTTGACTACGCAATTAACTGCGCGTTTGACTGCACTGTTTATGTAGTTCACCGCACGGTTGACTACGTGGTTCACTGCGTGGATTATGATTTTAGTAGTATGATTAGTCAACAAGTTGGCAACTAGTATTAGCCACCATTGTCATGAATATTATCCCTCATTTGTTCACCTACTACAGTTCATTTTGTAATAGCCCTCTATCAAAACTCTTCCCTAGCACACAATTTTGATACTTGATAAATTGTATAAGCTCAATATGTTATACCTACCGAACGCCATGCATTTATTCTTCGTCTCATCTTCAACCTCAATTTCTTATCGTCTTATCCACAACTATTCTCATTCCCATCTCTTGCATTTTTTTAATATTTTTTAATATTATCCAAATGAATATTTAATGTGTAATCATAAAATTAGCCAATAACTAATGACTTTGTAATGATTTTTTATAGGATACTTCATGTATATTTGTATATCTAAAACTTCTATGCACAATTAAAGAATATTTAAATTTTACTTAATGAATGTTTGAAGTTTTAAAAGTATATTTTAGGATAGTTTAATTAATATTTGTATATTTATTGATTATTTATAGAGTATTTAATGCACTGTTAATGAATAGATAATGAATAGTGCATAAATTTCTAATGTAAAATTAATGTGTAGTTGAATATTCAATAAGTATTTAATGAATATTTACTGAATATGTAATGCACATTGAATGCATATTAATATGTGATGGATATCTAATGAGTATTTTACTTGTATTTCTATATTTATTGTATGTTTAAGTTTTTTCCTTTTCCAATATTCCTTTCTTTTCTCATTTTCGTTTCCAGAAGAATGTTCTTATATTTCCAATCTTCTACTTGCAGTTTCATTTACCCTCCATATTTTACATTCTACTTTGTCCAATTTTTGATATTTTTCGTTTGCTCCATACCTACGTCCGATTATTCCCAAGCTCTTTCTTGCAAATTCTTGCTTTTCTACATGCACTCAACCCTTCCTTACTATGATGCTCAAGATGTAATCAAACCATGATTATGGTTTCCTAAACTAATTGTCCACAAGTAAAAAACTTTATGTTCCACTATTTACTAGGATTGACATTTAAAGTAGTAGTTGACATTGGGTGATGTATAGTTTTGACACTACACTTATTGTTCATTTTACAATTACTGTATGGATTCCTAATTAGTGTCCACTTCTCTAGAAGCCATCTTCTGTATACTGGAGCTACATAGTGCATTTTTGCTTTCTAATCTACTCCATTTAGTGATGGTGCACAATTTAGCGCTATTAGAGCTAAACTGTGCATATTTTCTTTTTAGTTCATTGCACCCAGTGATGAGGCACACGTTAGCGCTACTGGAGCTAAAGTGTGTGCACACACTCCTTTTGGTTCATTGCACAAAGTGATGGTGAACACCTTTGCTAAAAATTGAGCTGATGTATGTGCAATGTGTATATCCACTTCTACAAACAATCATTTTGAACTCCGTACTTCTCTTTATGGTTAAGTATTTCATAAGTGAAATCGTAATCTTTTGAATTTTAAAAGGGTTTTCAAAATATGTGGATCTAAATCTCCAATAGTAATATTAAAAAGCAAAAAAATATGACGATCCCCTAGTCTTTAGTGGATATGAAGTCTAAGTATTCTTGGTACCCTAAATCAATAATATGTGACAATGTGTGAAAATGTATGAATTGGGATGTAATCTTATTTTTCACTAGAAGAATAACATGTTTATCCACAATATCATTCGTTCTAATATTACTTCTATGTATTCAAAATATCACATTCCATACTGAGTCATAGCAAAACATTTTTCAGGTTGCTCGACGTGCCGGCAATCGAGAAGTTTCTCTTTTGGCTCGCATAACTTTTATTGAAGACGTTCATTGAGAAAATATAATTATGCCTCATGACTTTTATCATCCTTCTACAAAATTTTGAGAATGTCAAAAATAATTTGCAACCACTAGAACGTGCTCAAAAACTAATTATTCCGTTTTTGCTTGTATCAATAAATTCAAAATTACTTACATTACGAACATTAAATTATGCCTGATGCACTAAGTGATACACTTTGTATTAGTTATATTTTATATTTTGATTATCCTTTTTTTGTCATGAGGAGGTCTCTCCGTTCCTTGTTGAAATCTTTTAATATTGTTCCACTCTCTATGTGTTACAAATGACAAAGTCTTTAATTTCACGTCAAAACATGAAATAAATTGTGTATGGTCAAGAATTCTTCCATCATTCAAGTCATGCTTAGACTGCCACACCCTAAACTCATGATAATGCAATGCGAACTCAAATATAAGATATTTTAATTCAAAATATTAGTAACCAATTTCAATTCCAAATCCAGACCATGGAGACACTTGGGATTCTTGCCAAAGAATGCACATTCTAGATTGATGACAAAATAGTAACATGATGCACATTTTTAAAACCCCAAAGAAATGATGTCCAAAGCATGTTTGAATACATAAATTTTTGCTAAAAATACACGTGCACATAAAATATGTTTTTTAAAAAAAAGCTACTTGTTTGTTAAGGTCTTTGATTTCAACATAATAGATAAGTCCTATTTGGATTGTAATACAAATTATTTCTAATCATCTCAATATCTTCTCGACATTTCCCTATACCTTAGTTGAATTGTCAATATCTTGAATGTTCAAAGTATTATTATATTGAAATGAAATGACATCAGAAGATAACACCTAAACCAAGGACCCTAAACCCTGAACCCTAAAACCTGAACTTAAATACCAAACCCTAAATCCTAAACCCCAAAATCCTAACCCTAAACCCTAAACCTAACCCTAACCCAAACCCTGAGCGTTACCCTAAAACCTTGTATATAACTCGCATGTGCGAGTATATTCGAGGTATATACTCTTCCTTATTTTAGTCAGCCAGGAAATAGTTGATTCTGTTTCCCGCTAAGATTTAGAATTTGCACCTTTTTAGGGGCTGTGGAAAAGCCCCCCCGCCAATTCTGAAGTTTCCTCCCGCCAATTCTGAAACGGTCGTGTGTCCGTGAGTGACCTCGCCGATCCTCGAAAACTTTCTTCATTTCTTTCCTTTCTCACTTTGGTTGCTGTGCAAGGTTGTTGTGGAGAGGCTTGGAGGGAGAAGAACTGTCGGAGGTTGAGGAGGGTAACATCTACAGGTTACGCACGGTTGAGCAGGGCGCTTGCGCGAGGCAACAACGCACCAGTTGTCTTCTTCATAAGGTACACAATGTGTACTTCTTGCATTCTCTGTGCACAGTCTCTAGCAATTAGGATGTGACAGTGTGTAGGGTTATTTGCGGTGGTTCCAGTTGCTACTGTGATTTTTAAGCATCACTGCGAGTTTCGTGACGACTAACGGGAAGATTTGGGTTGTAGTACACAGAGAGTCAGATTCATATGCTGAAGAGTTTTACCATATGAATCCCTAAAAAGAGGCCGAAAATCACGGAAGGACAGTTTAGCTTGAGTCGAGCTAAACTGTCTTAGCATCTTTCCAAGGACAGTTTAGCTCGAGTCGAGCTAAAGTGTCCTTGGAATGATGGTAAGACAGTTTAGCTCGACTCGAGCTAAACTATCTTACATTATTGTATTGACATTTTAGCTCGAGTCGAGCTAAAGTGTCCTTGGAATGATGGTAAGACAGTTTAGCTCGACTCGAGCTAAACTGTCTTACATTATTATATTGATATTTTAGCTCGAGTCGAGCTAAACTGTCATACCTTCTTTCCTAGTTCAATTCAGCTCGACTTTAGCTAAACTGTCGATAAATATTATTATCGATAGTTTAGCTCGAGTCGAGCTAAATTGTCTTACCTTCTTTTGAAGGAAAGTTTAGCTCGACTCGAGCTAAACTGACATACCTGATGTCCTATTTCTGTTTAACTCGACTCGAGTTAATATAACAATCAGTCTGGTAGTCATAAATTTAGGTCGGGTCGGGCTTAGTTGTCTTTGTCAAGGGTGAAATAATTTCATATTCGGCTTATAGCTAATTGCATGAAATTTTATACTTGTCATCTTATACCGCATGAGTTTACCTCGAGTCGAGCTAAATTTACATGGTCTGCCATGTCAGCTCACTTGAATCATACCTTTTTTTTTTCAAGCGCCAGACCTTACCTCGATTCGAGATCAATTACCCTCCTCCTATGCTGCTTCATAAATGTCTATTCCTTCAAGGGGTTACCCATTTTTATTTGTCAGGGTTTTTTATTATGTATCTCATTGGAATGCAGGATGTCGTCTTCGGAGGGTGACGATGTTCATGTTGACGCTCCCGTGAATCCAGACCTGCCTGAGTTTGATGTTATTCCTCGCCGTCTCTGGGTCGGGCTGACTGTTTCGCTTCACAATCGTTCGGGTGTTCGCGTTGCAGAGGGGTTGGTTCGCAATGTCCGGTCCAGTGCACTTCTGGGTTCCTCTGGTCCTCTTGGGGATTCGAATGTTGTAGTACAGGTGTCCAGTACTTTTGTTTTAGACGAAGCTCCCGATGAGTGGAGGTACTCGTTTAAGACCTGGCCTATTCAACAAGTCTTCTTAAACGGTGTGAGTCTCTTCCATCATTGCCTTCGGGACATTTACAATGTCTGGTTGGTTGAGCGTAACAGACCTCTAGGTGGGAGCTCCCGTTCATACGACAATTCCTCAAGGAATACACGTCCAACAGTGTCCAGGAATGCTGAATTTCTCATGACCTTTCTTTCCATTAACGTTGTTGCGAGCAATAGTTGTTGCAGTCAAAACTGTGTTCAACACTACCCTAGAGATAAAATAAGAGTCCTTCGGACGCGCTTGTACAGTGAGACCATCGTGCAGTTCAGAAATCATATCAAACTCGACGTTCACAGGCAGTTTCATAGAGACGCTGCGGGTAGGAAGGTTGTGACCCTAGAGGGTGTGGACGTTTGTGCCCATGCTTGGATGAAAATCATGGGTGTAAGTTCGAGTACTTTCTATCGGAATGCGAAGGACGCTGCCGCTGGTCATGCCGCTCAACACCACGGGAATACCGGTTTGCATAAGCCTAGAGGTCATACGGTTGTGGCTACTGCCGCTCTTGGAGCCATTCTCGATAGACATGCGGACCACATGCCTCACAAGTCTGGTGTTCTCCCATCTGGGGAGAAGGCTGTGGCAAAGGTCCTCCCTGCAAGTTTTAAGTGGAAGGATCAGATACCGCTTCTTGATGATCATCTCGCTGATTGCGGATTGCCGCCAATCTCAACCTCAAGCTTGAGTAAGATTCGGCGTGTGAGCTTCCCTGAGTACTATGCCAAGAAAGGTGGAGACAACTTTGCCCGTTGTTCTACTTGTGACAAATACCAGGATCAGAAGAAGCTTACTCAACCTGGAACACAAGCATCACTGCTATGGCAAAAGAAGATGGAGGTTCACATTGATTCTGCTTTCCCACATCGGGACTTGTACTACCTGAACCGATTTCGATCAAAGTCGTCGCCTCAGGAGGTTCTTACCATCATGCATGATAAGATGGATCACTCAAAGACCGCCTCCCCGGTTTTTTCACATAAAACAAAGCACCTAGATGGGCTTATGAAGTTGCCTCTTGCAATCACAGGTATGCTTGCCCATGGTCATGTGGACCAGCGTTACGCCCATTACGGCCTTGATTTATACTCCCATGATGCCAATTACACGGTCGGGTCGTTCGCAAAACTATTGCGTGACCTGGAGGCGCCTCCGAAGTCATCGTCCCGGCAACTCTTCCCAGAATCTAGTTCTCATCCATTGTATGCGGCGGTATTACGGGGTGCGGAGATGTGTTTGGATCCATTAGGGCCGATTCCAGATATCCTAGTTCCAGGGAGGCCTTTGCCACCAATACTGAATGTTCAAATGGACAATGCTGTTGGTGATAACAAAAATATATTTGTTTTCTGTTTTTGGTCTCTCCTTGTTGCAAAACGCATCTTTCGCGAGGTGTATGTTAATTTTATGCTAGTTGGGCATACACATGATGATATAGATGCATTATTTGGACGTTGGAGTATGACACTGAGGAAGGAGAGTTTTCCAACTATTCCTTTGCTCATGAGGTCGTTTATGAAAAATGAGAGCGTTCCCACAATCCCGCATCTCATCCAAGAGGTTCCTGACTTTAAGAAGTTCATTGGGGGTATGATTGCGGACGGTGATGAAGCTTTGGAGGGTCATACAAAGGCTCATCAGTTCAAGTTTTATGTGGATTCAAGTGGTTGTCCGGTAATGAAGTATAAAATCCTTTGTCATGATGAGGATTGGCTTCCTAAGGGAGGAGAAGGTAGTGGCATCAAATTGTGGAAGGAGGATTGTGAAGGAAGATCTTTATGGCCTCGCGGAGAACCTGATGCATTGAAGCCTTCTATGATGCGGCATCTCCATGAGGTGGTGAAGGGACTTTCAGGATTCATCGATCACTGGGAGCAATCATCTCGGGAGTCTGTTGAAGCCCGATCGCGTTTTGAGCCACTTTCGTATTATTGGCGTGATGTTAGAGCTGCTCTGATTATTCCAATGGATACGCCGATATCATTGGTAGACGGCTTTTGGCCGACGACGCGAATTGCCCATGCCATTGAAGATGAGTTCTCAGCGGAGGGTGAGGTTCGTGAGGAGTACCGTGAAGATGAGCATTTTGTTGGCCAAAGGCGCGATCGTCCACCTCCTTCTTTTAGAGTTGGTCGTGATCTTTTTGCTGGCTATTTTGTTGCATTGCGTCCTTGTGATGGGGACGAGCCCCCATTTTGGATTGCTCAAGCAGTTTCAGATCCTAATTCTAACCCGGATATGCCAAACACCGTGCGTATCCAATTCTTCCGCCCTATATCGCGCGATCGGGATGTTATGAAGTTCTATAAAGATTGGGACACAGATTGCAACCTTCGTTGGACAATTGAAAAGGGGATAGCCATAACGTGGGAGAGTACCGATTCAATCTTGACAGCATGGAAACCTAGGTCTTCAAAGAGGGATGGAGGTCATGTGCAAGATTCAACTACAAAAATTCCGAAGGGACAAGTAGCAATTATCAAGGCTTCTTTGGAAGCACTTGCCAGGTCCGAATTGTAATAGACTTAGATAAATGGAGTTTCCTTTTCCTAGATTTTAGATTCTGATGCGTAATACTTCATGTAGTATGGTTAGATCCATTGGTGCTGGGATTATAGATATTTGTATTTCATTAATTTACACTCTGTATGACTATGATATGTGATGCCAATGATTGCTATGAAATATTCTCTCCATTCTTTTTGTGTATCGGTGATAATTTGCAGTATGTTTTATTTTCTTTTTATAATAACAATGTGGTAAATTGCTTCTAGTCTTGAAACCAATAATACCAGTAATTGCCTTTATGGTGAATGATAGAAAGTAAATGTTGGGTCGCACTTTAGCTCTAGTGGAGCTAAAGTGTGAGCAAATCTTCTTATTGACACTTTAGCTCTCCATTCTTTTTAGTTCAGTGTACTTAGTAATGGTGCGCACTTTAGGTCAAGTGGAGCTAAAGTGTGGAGTTTCCTTTTTGAGTTCATTGCACCTCTAAGTGATGGGGACACTTTAGTTCGAAAAGAGGTAGTGTGTGCAATTTTTTTCCCAGTTCTGAGCACCATCATTTGAAACTCGTTATATATTTTTTTGGCCAATGTGAATTCCAGAAGGAGAATTGAAATTCTTTTAAATCAAAAAGGGCTCATCAAAATGTGTTAAGCTAATTCTCTTACAAGTGGATATTTGTCCGTCATTTAGCTCACTTTTAGCTAAATTGGAGCATGGTATTAATCCGGGTTAGTAGGATCGAGGGTGAATATTTAGCTATTCATATTCAATGAACACATGTGGTATAAAAGAAGTGTCAACTAATGTGTTCTTCTTTTCAATATTATAGTTAGATTCGTAATGTAATGTTATCCGTAGTACTTATTTTTCTACGGGTTTTTGTAGAAAACATTACCTCCCAATTTAATGGAAACTCATATCCCTCCATATTGTAGAGTTTAGATGTGCACTTTAGCTCTTATTATCTACATGTGTTAATTTGGGAGTCACTAAATCTCCCAATATAACGAATACGGTGTTACAAGGGTTAGTCTCAAAAAATCACACATACAAGTTAACTTAAGTCTTAAGGAGTTCATTTCTTAAGTCTCCACTTAAGTTCACTTATCCACAATTAACCCTTTTAAGACTATGGTGTTCTACACTTACTCCTACCACTTAGTCTTTAAGATCTCTGACTATTTTTTAAGATTTCATTCTTGATCGATTCCTTGTCCTTAAGAACACAGTTTCTGGTCCTTAGTTCTTAAGCACTCATACACTTACTTAGGACTGATCCTTAAGAACCTGCACAGTCTAGACCAATTCAGCCTATAGTGTTCTCAAGTTTCCGTCTTAAGACTAACAAATCAGGGAGTGCATCTCGCTGAATGCAAATGATGTCCCATGTTCCCACCCATACATACCTTTAAGTCAAAGTCCTTAAACTTAAGGGTCTATTGGTACTTAAGGTCTTAACCTTCATAAGCTTATGTTATCCAAACTTGGACTTAAGATTTTTAAGTTTCTATGTTCTCTTCTTAAGTCTTTCTTTGGGATTTGTTCCTTACTTACTCTCTTATGATAGATTCTTTAAATACTCACAATTTTGCCTACCTTAAAGAATCCCTTCTTTTAAGGCTAGACTTAATGCTAATTAATTGTATGCATAATATGACACTCTTTGCCATACATCAAGATATGCCACTCTTGATGATTATTGCATAAATTGCATTCACATGAATAAGAACTCCACTCTTATTCTTATGATACTCAAGTTATGCTCACTCACACTTGAGATCTTATTAAGTACTTATGCACCACACACCTTGTGCATTAAGTGACTTAATTTCACATTATCTCCATTAATCTTCACACTTATGTTAATGCTCCAACACATACAAGGTCACACACACGACCTTAATAGTTAGGGTATTTCCCTAACTTATTCCATGAAGAATAAATATACAATGCATTCATGCATAGGAATTTTATCCACAATTAATACCTAATGCATGCACTTGCATTTACAAATAACAATGTCAAATTTAGTCAATAAAGCTCACATATTATTGCAATTACACATATGACTCAAGTCACACACAAGACTCTACATATGCAAATTCAATAGTAATTATATATTCATATAACAAATTAAATACTCTTACAACATTAAGAGTCATCAACTAGCTATTTCACCTAAAGCTAGGGCTCACTCCAATCTTCCTCCAAGGAATTTCTATGGTAATGGCCAACAATGCTAAAAATTCAAGCTAGTCATTCTACTCAACATCCAATAGGTAAACCTCTTGGCAAGAGGTTTTCTCTAGTATTAACCATTAAGATTAATTCCACTAAATCTTCATATCTCTTCATATCTATTCATGAAAAGGTACACCCTACCCAAAGGGTGCGAATTCAACCCTTTTTCCATTATTTCCTAATTCTTGGATATGAATAGGTACTTTCCAATTAATTAACTATTTAGTGTAAACTTAATAATTAATTATTTAATTCTCTATATATCTACAACCCTTTTTACACTTAATTTTTGGAAAAAAGCTATTTTTGTCATTTTGGCTCTATAGTAGATCAAGGGAAGATGGCAAGAAGTGTATGGCTTTTCACGGCAAGGGGCGAGATGGACAAGTTTGAAGAAGGAGGAGTATTCCAAAGGACGATTTTGCATCAAAGATGCCAAGAATGGTTATGCGGTATAGGATTGTCTGGACCCCCGTGCAAGGCGGGTCTTCTCATTTCTCGTGCCAATCTTACACCCCGAGAAACCCACCCAAGTCACGGTCACTCTTGCTAACACCATATATAGTTCATATCTTTGGAAAAGGGTGGTGAATTGGGCCATCATTGTGAAGGACGTGGTGATCTGATTGATGAGGAGTGTCCACAATGTCAAGCGCTCATGTAGAGCCAAAATTATAAAAATAGTTTTTTTCTGAAAATGAAGTGTAAAAAGGGTTGTAGAAATATAGAGAATTAAATAATTAATGATTAAGTTTACACTAAATAGTTAATTAATTGGAAAGTACCTATTCATATCCAAGAATTAGGAAATAATGGAAAAATGGTTGAACTTGCACCCTTTGGGAAGGGTGTATCTTTTCATGAATAGATATGAAGAGATGTGAAGATTTAGTGGAATTAATCTTAATGGTTAATACTAGGGAAACCTCTTGCCAGGAGGTGTACCTCTTGGATGTTGAGTAGAATGACTAGCTTGAATTTTTAGTATTCTTGGCCATTACCATATCAATTCCTTGGAGGAAGATTGGAGTGAGCCCTAGCTTTAGGTGAAATAGCTAGTTGATGACTCTTAATGTTGTAAGAGTTATTTATTTTATTTATATAATCAATATGGAATTTGCATATGTGGAGTCTTGTGTGTGACTTGAGTCATACGTATAATTGCACTAATATGTGATCTTCATTGAATAAATTTGACATTGTTATTTGTAAATGCAAGTGCATGCGTTAGGTATTAATTGTAGATAAAATTCCTATGCATGAATGCATTACATATTTATTCTTCATGGAATAAATTAGGGAAATACTCTAACTACTAAGGTTGTGTGTATGACCGTGTGTGTGTTGGACTTAATGCATAAAGAGTGTGGTGCATAAGTACTTAATAACATCCCAAGTATGAGTGAGCATAACTTGAGAATCTTAAGAATAGGAGTGGAGTTCTTATTCATGTAAATGTAATTTATGCAAGAATCATCAAGAGTGGCATACCTTCATGCATGGCAAAGAGTGCCAAATGCATACATATAATTAGCATTAAATCTAACCTTAACGGATGGGATTTCTTAATGGGTAGAGGTCAGCTAGAGTTACTCACTTTTGGGCAAAAAAAATATACCCCAAGTATATTTTTTTGGCCAAAAAAACTTAATTTTGCCCAATTTAATGGAAAAAAAAGGTTTTTCTTCAAAAAAAATTATGTTTCAAGATGGATCTATGCATGATGTATTTGATTGGATAAGAAATCAAAGAAAAAATCAACATTGAGTCCTATTTAAGGAGCCTTGAAGAAATATCTCGTTTTTTAGCAATAAAAGTGAGAATTAGTTTCTCATCTAGAATTTTCAATTATAAGATATGAACACACTATGGCGTAAATGTGTCCCAAAACTTTTGGAGTGTTTAACTTCCTAGAACTCTCAAAATAAGTATATTTGGCAAATGCCATATACTTGTGACAAGTATATACTGATGAAAGATATACCTATATTGGCCAAATCGTAAATCAAAACTCAACATTTTTGAGGTTCCTAGACTTTAAATCAAGGCAATAATCACATTCCATCAATAGAATTCCAAGATCGATCCCACATTCGCACTATGCAGCAAAAGAAGGTTCGTGACTCTTTCCAAAACCATTTGTGACACTATAAATATACCACCTTAGTGGGCTTTCACCCTAATGTAGACTAATTTATGGTTATTCAAAGAATTTATCATAAGAAAGTAAGTAAGGTACAAGTCTGCGAGCCGCAAAAACGGCCCACGATGAAGAATGGACCACGTACCATTCGTATTAAGGCTAAAAAGTAGTAGAAATGGGTTATCCCATTGGATTAGCTCATGGTTTTTGATCAAGATGGCTAAATAGCCTCTTTGTCCGCTAATTCTTAAAATAGGAGCCACATTGTGGCAACCAAGGATTTTATGAAGTTAACCAAAAAATAAATAGAAAGGAAAAAATAAGAAAAAATTTAGGAAAGCAAAAAACAATAGAAAAGAAGTAGAAATGGAAGTGGTGGAGAAGAATTTACCTCCTACCGAGTCGGGGACCGCAATTAGCCACGATGAGGAAACCACGGAAAAAATTAGAAGAAGAAGAATGATGGTGAGGAGGAAGAAAAAAGATGAGGCTTTGAAAAGCCATGAAAAAAATGAGTAAGGAGGGGTCCAAAAGAAGTGGAAAAAGTTAAAACCCCTCACCATCACTTGGTGAATTAGTCTTAAACCCCAAGCAAGGGAAATTCAAGCTAGGTGGAGTAATAGATTTTTTGCATCCTTGAAATTAGCTAAAATAGCTCACTTATTGGTGATCATGCACACACCATGTGGCATAAGTTAAAGTAGGAGATTTAGATATTCCTTGGTTAGTGGGACACCCACTTTTGTTAATGCAAGGGTGGCACGGAATTAGTTAGTCATAGGTTAATAGTTTTTTATTAAGAAGGTCATTAATGGAAGAAGGCACAGGCGGCAGGGAACTACTTGGGAACGCAAGGGGAGCAAAGAACTTGGAGGTTACCCCCTGGAGAGACTCTCATTTATGCAAGGACTGTGTAGGAGAGGAGTGAGAGGGGGATTGCTATTTTGCGTGCTTAGAGCGGTGGGCGGTGAGCGGTGAACCGTGAGCCGAGAGCTGAAAAATAGAATGTAGGAGTATGGACTAGAGAGGAGCCGGAAGCCCTGGCTGTTGAATAGAATTTTGTTTAGGTAGACAGTAGCGAATTCGAGAGAGATAGGGTTAGCCAAGAGGAGGAAGACACGATCACAGGACAAGAGGAGGAAGACACGATCACAGCACAAGAGGAGGAAGACGCGAGCACGGCACAGCACAAGGACGGACACAAACGAGGCAGAGGGTGAATTGAACGGGATCAGGGAGCCTCCTTCCTCTCCCAATTGATTCATTATCCTCTTGATTGCATGTGGAGAAGGAACCCTAAATTTTCTAGTTACAACAATCGCGCGGAAGCGCTGCCCAAATTCCAATAGAATTAGGGTTTCCTATCAACACAACAACACAACCAATTTTAATATAAAATAGTAGGTAAACGCAGCTAGAGGTACATGTATGGTATGATGGTCGGATAGGGCTCCTTGTGTGAATGTATGTGATATGCACGTGATGTATGGTATGTGGTTTTGAATAAACAAAAAGCTGAGTCTTGCACTGCTGATTGTTGGGCTGTAAGTCCAGGGTTAAGTCGGATGGGTAATTGGATGTTGCCATTGCGTTAAGCACGAAAAACACTAAGGATGCAAAAAGAAAACACGAGAAACGGAGTTATAACCAAAAAGATAATGGAAATATAAGTTCTGGATAAGAAAAGGAAGCATGTCTGCTGTCTGCTGCTGTCAGGGTCGCACCTTGGTCTGGAAGTGGTCTTAGAGGGTCTAATCAAGTCCATGAGGTCGAGCTAAACCCATCTAAGCGTTGAAATATTGAAAATGGGGTCCTAGGGCAAAACTTAGATGTGCTTGAAGTTTGGAATCAACTTAAGGCTGAATTCAGCCATCACCACCCATTGGTCCACTAAGATCTCAAGTAACCACAATCTAACCACTATGATCTGAATGAAGCATGTATGGTTAGTTCCAATGGTGATTGTGCACGGGGTTGTATCCCGATTTTAGGATCTTGTGTTCAAGGTAGGCCACCCGTTAGGGGCGGTTTATTTGGCTCACAAAGTCCTTAAGGAAGATTTAAGCAAGAACTTAAGAATCTTAAATCCAAGATTTGATAACATAAGTTTATGAAGATTTAGACCTTTAGTACCAAGTGATCCTTAAGTTTAAGGGCTAGGACTTAAAGGTTGTATGGGAAAGAGTATGGGATAACATTTGCATTAAGTAAGATGCACACCCTGCGTTGGTAGTCTTAAGTCAGAAACTTAAGAACATGATAAGGCTGATTTGGTCTAAACTGTGAGTGTTCTTATAGAATCAATCCTAAGTAAGAGTGTGATTGCTTAAGAACCTAAAGACCAGAGGCTGTGTCCTTAAGAATATGGAGTCGACCATGAGTGAATATTTAAGTAACAGTTAGATATCTTAAAGACTAATTGGTACGGTTCATAAAAGATAAGAGTAAGTGTAGAATATCGTTCGTCTTAAAGGGTTAATTGTGGATGAGTGAACTTAAGTGAAGACTTAAGAGGTGAATTCCTTAAGACTTGAGTTAACTTGTGTGTGTGATTTTTGAAACTAACCTTTGTCGTGATCACGTGGATCAAGTGGACAAACGTGAGAAGTAGAACAATTTGCATGAGGTAAGACTTTGAATTATTAAAGGACTTAATTAAGGAACCAATGCAATGAGAACTAATGGAATCTTCCATTAGCCGAGTGTGGCATATGTAATGGAGTTAGTGGCACAAGCACAATCTTAAAAGGACTAATGTTCCTTCTTAAGGCACGAGAGATCCTCTGGGGTTATACTTTGTGGATGGATCCCTTAAGAGTGATGCTAACAACCCTATTTTCCTAAAATCTAAATAGATAACCTTAAGAATTAACCAAGAGGATAGCTTTAACTACTCAATTAAGCTTCAATTACTTAAAACTAGGCGTATGATCATCCCGCAACGAATCCTATGAGGTGTGGGTATACTTGGGTGTTTTATTAGAGTGGTGAAATATCACTCTACAACTTACCCCTCTGCTCATTTTTGATCCACCTATATCACTACTTCAAGGAGACTACTCCTGAGGAGGACATGGCGTATGAAACGCAACTCATTATGAAGAAGTTCGAGGGGACGGAATGCTATGATGGAAGCCGTCGTATCCAGGAGGAGACCAATGATCAAGTAGATGGTGAAATGAGAGAGGGGACCCAAGTTGAACCTGAGGGGAGGGAATTGACAAGAAACTCAGGTACTGGAGAGGATTGGCTGCATTCTCTTTAGGCACGTGTACTTTTGTGAATGACATGTGATTTAGTTAGGGTGTGAATTGATAACTTGTTTAAAGGTGAGCTGTAGGAAGAATTTGTTTGCAATGAGAGTGCAACTGTGATTGTTTGAACTGAAATTCTAAGTAGTGACGTCGCGTCTAACTTCGTACTCAGTCCTTACATGAAGCGGACGTCTTAGAGATCATGTCGGTTCTGTGGGTGCACATTGGCCTTTGCGCGTGAGGGGTATGTAACACGCTGACCTATTTTCTGAAATGCGTTGATGGACTACGATCTTTGAGTCAACCCACAGAATACGAAGTAGACTAAGTGCACTTATGGTTTGCAGGCAGCCGTGACGATCGCGAGGGCGATTGTGTGAAGCGAGAGAGCGATCGTGAACGTCCTGCGGGAGAGTTGGAAGAGCGCTCGGGAGTCTGTGAGGAGCTTGCTTGCGGTGGACCGTCGAAGATGGACGGTGGCGAAGCAAGTTCGGCACGTCGCTCTACAAGTGTGTTCGCTGATCTGGGTTCCAAATTGTTGGGGTTTCGTGAGCCTTGCTTTCCGGGGTTGAGGTGGCGTGAGTCCGATGTGTTTGATTTTGATATAGTGTAAAACCTAGGTTGCTTTGGGTTCTTTTCAGTTTGGGTTCTTTTCATATTAGGTTTTCTATATTTTAGGTGTTTGGGGTTCACTTCGTGGTTTACAATTTTGGAATCGTGAAGGGGTTTTCCGCCGATGGAACTCCGTAATATTCTGTCAATATTGACAGGGTTTTTAAGGAGGGTGTGCCGGTGGCGGCACACTGGGAGCCGCAAAAACGGCTCACAGTGATGAATGGACCTCACGTCGGGTCCATTAAGGCTAATGAGTGGTGAAAATGGGTTATCCCATGGACTAGCTCGTGGTTTTTTGATTAAAATGGCCAAGTGGCCTTTCCCCTCACTAAAAGAGGAGCCATTTATGGACAATCGCGGAATTTATGTAGTTAGCCAAAAAGGAAGAAAAAAAAAAGGGGAATAAACCAGAAAAGAAAAGCAAAGAGAGAAGGGAAAAAAGACAACAGAAAATTAGAAAAGTATTAAAATGAGTAGTGGTGGAGAAGAATTTACCTCCTATCGAGTTGTAGACCATATTCGGTCACGATGAAGAAATCACGAAACCAAAAAAATGGGAGAAGAAGAAGGAGGATGGTGAGGAGAAAAGAAAAAAGAATGGGGCGTTAAAAGCCCTTAAAAAAATAGTCTAAAGGGTCCAAAAGAAGTGGAAAAGAATCCTCATCAATCACTAAGTAAATTAGGAATTACCCCAAGCAAGGGGAATTCAATTTAGGTAGGTTAAATTAGATTTTTGCACCTTTGAAAATTAGCTAATAGCTCACTTATTGAGATCATGCACACACATGTGGCATGGAGTCAAAGTTTAGATTTAGATATTCCTTGGTTAGTGGGACACCCACTTGTGTTAAATGCAAGGGTGGCTAGTGAATTATTGCTTTTTAGTTACTAGTTGTTTAGTGTGACCATTAATGTGCCCACCCAAATTGGCGGCTGTGAACGACGAAGGGAACGACCTTGGGAACAAAGAAGGGAGCAAGGGCCTTGGGGTCACCCCCTTGGAGGGCGCTCATTCGAAGTGTGGGAGGTAGGAGTTAGAGAGGTGTGTGGAAGGAGAGAGAGAGGTAGGGTTCAGATTTCCCCCTCCTGTGGGCTGGAATGTGATTCAATCGTTGCAAAAATTTGAGAGTAGATAGATTAGAAAGTTGGCTTTCCAACAAGCTCAAGAACACGCGGATCGGAGCTGTGACGACGAAGATACGGGCGGCGGAGTGAGGACGACTAGCTGGAGGATCGGTGGCGGATCTCATACGGCCTCAGGTTTTCCCTTGTCTGTAGCGGAGTTCTTGTCCAATCCGGCTAAGATTTTAGGAGTAGATAGATTAAAACGTTGGCTTTCCAACAAGCTCAAGAACACGCAGATCGGAGCTGTGACGACGAAGATACAGGCGGCGGAGTGAGGACGACCAGCTGGAGGATCGGTGGCGGATCTCATACGGCCTCAGGTTTTCCCTCGTCAGTAGCGGAGTTCTTGTCCAATCGGGCTAAGATTTCAGGAGTAGATAGATTAGAACGTTGGCTTTCCAACAAGCTCAAGAACACGCAGATCGATGCTGTGACAACGAAGATACAGGCGGCGGAGTGAGGACGACCAGCTGGAGGATCGGTGGCGGATCTCATACGGCCTCAGGTTTTCCCTTGTCTGTAGCGGAGTTCTTGTCCAATCGGGTTAAGATCTTAGGAATAGATAGATTTGAACGTTGGCTTTTCAACAAGCTCAAGAACGCGCGGATCGGAGCTGTGACGACGAAGATACGGGCTGAGGAGTGAAGAGCACCAACAAGAGGAGCAAGATCACGAGCTGAACAAGAGGAGCAAGATCACGAGCTGAACAAGAGGAGCAAGATCACGAGCTGAACAAGAGGAGCAAGATCACGAGGTGACCAAGCAAGTCGAAGGCTAAGGATGGAGGGTGAACCGAATTAACTCAGGGAGCCCCTTTTCTTTTCTCCATCGAACCTCTTCAATTCCATGTGTATGACTTGAACCCTAATTTTCTAAATACAAAAACCACGCGGAAGCGCTGCCAATTTTTCGGTAGAATTAGGGTTTGCTATATATTCAACTAAATAACCGATTAGAGCGCCATTAGTAAGTGAACACAGCAGGAGGCTCACTCTTAGTAAGGCTGGGGTGGATTCTTGTGTGAATGAATGTGATACATGCGTAGGAATGTGGTGCATGATCTTGAATAAAGTCATATGTTGAAGGTGCACTGCTGGTCGCTGGCTGGGAGGTCCAGGGTCGAGTCAAATGATCAATTGAAGGCTGCCATCGTGTTAAGCAAGAAAAACTAATAAGAATTCAAAAAACAAACGTAAAAAACGGAGTCATAATCACGAAGATAATCAAGAATTAAACTTTTAACATAAAAAGAGGAGCCTGTCTGCTGGTTGCTGCTGTTAGGGTCGCACTTGGGCCTGGAATTGGTGGTTAAGGTGCTAATCAAGTTCACAAGGCAAAATTGAACCTAATGGAGCTTTAAAACATTGGAAACAAAGCTTTGAGGCGGAATTTACGCTTGTCTAAAGGTTGGATTCAACCTAAGGCTCAATTCATCCATCACATCACTAATTATTAACGAACCCTCTTAAGTGACCGCGCCTTGGGTCATCATGCTTGTATGAATGGTTAAAGTATGTTTGCACAAGGGGCTGCATCCCATATGTAGGATCTTGTGTTCAAGATAAGCCACCCCATTAGGGGGCGGTTTATTTGGCTCACAAAATGTGGAGGTCCACTTGTGAAGGTCGTGAACAAATCACACCTTGTACTCTTTGCATCGGTTGCCCGATGTTCGCGTGGAGAAATCCTCGCCGTTCAGGGTTTGAAGTTGAACGGAGTTGTTGGGGAAGACCTCCTTCACGAGATAGGGTCCCAACCACAAAGCATCGAACTTCCCTGGAAAATCCAATCTCCTCGCGTCTTGAAGGAGGACTAGCATTCCCGGTCTCAATGACCGGACCTTGTTCCGTTTGTCGAAGGCAATCTTCCTCCTTCGTTGGATGGCTTCCATGTTTTGGGCGCTCCACCGGCGCATCTCGTCGAGTTCCTCTAATCGTTCTAACCGATCGTCTAAGGACATGGCCATGGACCATCGTTCGGTCACGGCCACTCGCAGAGAGGGGATCTCGAACTCGATGGGTAAAATGGCTTCAATGCCATACACCAATGAGAAGGGAGTAGCATGGGTGGTCACTTTGAACGTGGTTCGGTAAGCCCATAACGCGGCGGGGAGTTTCGTGTCCCAATCCCTCTTGGAATCGGTGACCGTTTTCCTCAAGATGTTTACGATGGTTTGGTTGACCCGTTCGGTGTGCCCATTGGTTTGAGGGTGATAAAGGGTGGTCTTGTGATAGTCCTCTGGGGCAATGGAGATTTGATTGTAGCCCGAGTAGCCATCCATAAACGTATAAAGATCATGACCACCTACCTCCTCCAAGATGGTGTTGATAAATGGCAAGGGGAAGTGGTCTTTTTGGGTGTGATGGTTGAGTTTCCTATAGTCAATGCACACCCGTAGCTTCCCGTTTTTCTTTTTAACCAACACCATGGGGGATACCCAATCGGATATCTCTACGGGTTTAATGAACCCCGCTTGGAGGAGCTTCTCCAATTCGGCCTTGACAATGAGCTGTAGTTTAGGATTCATACGCCGCTCCTTTTGTCTAATGGGAGTAGTGCCTGGGAGAAGGGGGATGTGATGTTGTGTTACCACTAGGGGAATGCCCTTGAGGTCTTTGTACGACCACGCAAAAATGTCCCAAACTCGACCACTAGTGCTTTGTATTTCACCATCTCCTCCTCGGTCAACCCAACGCCTACCTTAATACTTTGGACCTCATCCTGCTCATGAGAAACCACCATCAACTTCCAATCATCATGATGAACGTGTGGTTGTTGGGTAGGTCCCTTGTACCAATCATTCGGAACTTGGGGGTATGTTGCCCCCGAACCACTAGCTAGGATACCGGTGGATGTCCTGCGGAAGTGGAGAGATGGGTTGAGAGGGCCTTCGTCTCCCAAAACCTCCAATTCGTCCCCTTGCGTGCCCTCCACATCCATTCCAAACACCGCCGAGGGTTCTAGGTCATCGAGGAGGGGAACTAGGCTAAGTTCCAACCCGGTTTCCCTTCCAATGAGCTCACTCTCCATGAAATGCACGGACATGGCTTCATCCGCGCTCGAGGTAGGGTGCTCCCTCAACCAGTCTACAAATTCCCCGGTGGGAACCCACTCATAAAGGCCCGATCCCATGCTTTTAAATGGCATTACGTGGGCCTTCGAGGGTTGGGCTCGATCCACCGCCTTGTGGGGCGCAAACCTCACCCGTTTGGGAGGCTCCTTTGATAGTACCTCTTGTGATTCATCCTCCGACGAGCCCATGCAACCACGGCATATTCCTAGCCTACTTGGTTGGATATGGACTGTAGTAGGGTTCTCCGGTGGACCATAGGTGATGTTTGGTTTTGGCCCCCCCCATTCTACCGTGGCATTGGCAATCCGCAACCAAGGCCTACCTAGTAGCAAGGGGTATGCCTCCTTGTTGGAGTGCATTCGGATGACTTGGAAGGTGAGGGAATACTCTACCCCCCCCCGTGGTCACTTTACAACCACTAATTTGGCCTAACGGGGCCTCCGAGCTTTGATTAGCCATATTGATGATGTACGGTGAAGGTTCTGTGATGTCAAGGCCTAGTTTCTCCATGGTTGAGAGGGGCATGATGTTCAACCCACTACCACCGTCTACTAGTTCATTAGGTACGATCTTGTCCACAATCGAAACCTCGATTTGTACCGCCTTGACCTCGATATTGGGGTGTGCGGATTTAACCCGAGCCGCCGGCCTGACCCTTGCCCTAGGCCTTCGCTTCACCGGGGTACCCGACCTAAGGGACTTCCTCATGGGTGGTGACACCTCTAATAGTTGGGCTATGGTGATGTCCGCTTTGAGGCGACTCAAGTCCGCCCATAAATCGTAAGGCCCCTCTCCCCTCTGCTTCTTGACACGCGGAAACGTGTTTACCTCGGGACTAGGGATTGGTGGACCTTCCCATGGCTCTTGGGGGGTGGACAAGGGTGTTCGAGACCTAGGTATCCCACGGAGGGACTCGAAGTTGGCTCGTTTAGTGCCTTCTACCGCCTCCTTGGTGGTATCGTTTAGGTCAGAGAAGTGAGGTGAATCCTCTTCTGAGGTCTCACCTTCCTCTGGTATAGGTGGAGGGGGGCTTGAGTACCTAGGCTCCCGTCGGCTAGACCGAGTCTGGACTGCCAATGCCGGTAACTCACAAGTTTTTGCTTCCTTGGTTGTGCTGACCTCGTGGAAAACTACATTGAGCTCAGTGAGGGAGGGGCTGTGGGTGGACACGATCTCACTTGACATGGTGGCATAGCGCACATCTTGTGGGCCTTGGTTTTGTTGGCCCCCGTGGTTCTGCCCTAGGTTTTGTTGGCCCCCGTGGTTCTGCCCTTGGTTAATAGGGATGTACCCGGCCTTGGTATTCACCCCCATTGGAGGAGTCTGATTTTGGCGATGATTGTTGTAGTCGTAGTAGAGACTAGGAGGCCTAAGGGTATTATCGGAGGTGGGATTACGCGCACCTCTCAAATGATCTTGGGCTTGTTGAGGATAGTTCTCTGGTGGGAAAGGCATGGGAATTATCTTGTCCGGTCTACGACATACTTGGGTAGGGTGATTACCCCCGCAGTTACCGCATACCACCCCACTTTCGACCCAACATTGCCCTGGTGCGTGTCTCTTGCCACACGGTTGATGGATTTCATACCGTGGTCTCGGAGGTCCCCCATAACCTTGGCTTGGAGATGCATAGCCTTGAGGCACGTAGCTAGTTACTGTCGGTGGTTGGTTCCTATGGGGAGGCACATACGGAGGTTGAGAAGCTTGGTGCTGGGGTGCTGCCACCGGAGTGGTACAAAAAGGGCTGGTGTGGCCTGGTTGACCACATTGAGTGCACCATAAGCCCGAAGCATGTCTACTGGATTCTATGGGTGGAGCCGTGGGGTTAGGGACTTGGTTCTTAATCAACAAGGCCATTTGGTCTTGCATGGCCTTGATTTGTTGAGCTAATTGATCCTGGAAGCCCTGTTGGCCTTGAAGGATTTCGTTCTTCATTTCCTCCTTCCATGTGCCCCGCTCCTCATGATAGGTGAGCTCAGGAAGGGCTACTGGTGGCCTAACGTTCAAGGGTGGGGCGTAGTAGTTCCACGTAGGAACTTGTGCGCCTGTGGATCCTTGGTTACGTTCTAAGACTGGTCCCTTACCCTTGGCATGGATGGGTATGAAACTAGGAATATGGTGATCCTCCTTCCTCCACATGCGCTCTTGGTCTCGATCCACCTGTTCTATTAGCCTAGCTTGTGCCTTGGCCTCATCTAACGATGCGGGGCGGACCTTCAAAATCTCCCTAATGGTTCCCTCATTGTTGAACCCTTGGATAAAGAACTGGGTTAAGGTGTCATTGGTGAGGAGGTTTCCCACGAACCTTGTAACCACCAGGTCGAATCTCCTAATGTATGTCGTGATATCCTCCCCTGGACCTTGGCGTAGCGCGGCTAGGGCTGTGAGGGCATTACTTTGACCTACTTCGGGTCTAAAGTGCTCCAAAAAGGCCCTCATGAGGCTATCCCAGTCTTGGAAGGTGTTGGGGGGGTGGTTCCTATACCACTCGTAAGCGGCATCCTTTAAGGTACACGAAAACCACACTAGGAAATACCCGGTGTTGGTGATGAGACTAGTAGTGAGGAGCTCTATAAACCGTTCCACATGTGCGGAGGGGTCTTCATCCCTAGTTCCTCTAAACGTGGGTAAATTGGGTGGCATAGGCGCCGTTTGTAAGCCCTCCGGTACTACAATTGGTAAACCCCTTGGCTGAACCAAGGGCTTGATGGGAGGCCGAACCGGGGGTGGCCCTCCAGAGGCCATGGTAGGGGCTGAGGTGTTGCCTCGTGGGCTAGTGGTGTTGGTGGTGTTCACTGGATCAAATGTAGGGATAAGGAAAGATGGGGGAAAAAGAAGGGGAGGAGCTGGGATAACCTCTAGCTGAACCTCCAAGAATCCTTCCGCCGTGTCCTCAGTGAGTTCCCTAGACCTACTTCTTTCACTCGCCGGTTCCCACGGTGGTGTGAGGGAAGGTTTTTGGGACCTTGTGGCACGGGACATCTACTCTAAAGTCTAAGAGTAAGATCTTGTTGTGTGTTGATGATGGTCATATTCCCCCGAAAGATTTTCCATCCAAGGTTTAAGGGTCGTGGGTGAAACTACACGAAGCACGGCCTAATTCGATCGGTGAGTGGATGTTTCCAACACTCCTACTCCCGATTCTATCACGAGGATGGACTCACCCAAGACCAAGACCCAATTTTTAGTGGTGGAGTTTTAGCTCGATGAAGCCGCCGAAGAATCCTATTAAGGACTACCCTCCAAGGGCAAACGACAAAAAGCTAACCGAATTGAGGGATGTCTCCACGAGCATCACCCCGTTGGAAAGCTGTCCCCCAACTGGCGCCACACGGTACAGATCCTTACTGTGGGGCTGACCTAGACCTCAATTTGATAAAAGGTGGGGTTCCTCGGTATCTTTGGTATCCCCCCTTCCACCTTTTACCACCTTGAACTAGGCATTACCCACTAGGAGGAAAACGACTCAATCACGGGACGGCATGCAACAAGGTGTGTATACAATGTTATCACTGTGAAGAAGACATACCTCGATGCATCTCCAGCCACCCTGTCACCATTAGTTGAAGTCGACCGTGGACCTAATCGCACTCTATCGATGCTAAGGCCAACCAATAAGTCACATACAATGTTATAGAGGGGGATAACTTACCTTGAAGCAACTCCAGCCAATCCACTTGTTAGCAACAGATTTGTTGCATGCAATTTCGTGGTTGGCCAAACCTAGCGGTTCTAAGGCAAGTGTTCCACACGGCTCAAGTGGGAAATCAGGGTTTTCTAACCCTAGTGTGGTCACCACATCCAAGTTGGTCCTATTTACTACTCGTGGTCCTACAAAGAGGGTGTAGTGCACATACCGTACGCAGCGCTCCTTCCAAACAGCACCCCTACGTCTTGGATGCGTCCACGACTCCAACTCCCCTCCAAGTGGCTCATTCACACATACATAGCGTTAACTTGCAACTTTTGATTCAACCATTCCAGTTACACCAAATTGTTCTTACCTTGGTGGTTAGTCAAGCGCGGGGGGAAGGAAGGGGCGCCCTTGTCCCATACCCGGGCACTTGCACCCTTCCCCTTCGACCTAGGGGCTCACTGGAAATCCTCGTGGATTTCCGTGGGAGGGCCTCAACCTTTCACCCCTAGGCCCCTTACTCAACTCAAGCCACAAGCCTAGAAGGGGATCCCCCCAACACAAGGTGTTTTGTGGTTGGAGGGTCGGGATCTCCACACTCCCTTCTAGACCCCCACCTTTAAACACAACTTGGCATCCATGCACTCACCATACTTTCAAACATTCACAAGTCATTCACCATCCAACAATAACTTAACCATTCATGAGTAAATTGGGCACTTACCTCAAGTTGCCCTATGCTGCTCCATATGCCATAAGGCTAATTGCTTTTGTACCTAACATCCAACGATAGAACAATTAGCACAATCAAACCATGAACACGCCTCCTCCCGGTGGACGCACCAAAATGTGAGCCAAATAAACCGCCTCCTAATGGGGTGGCTTATCTTGAACACAAGATCCTACATATGGGATGCAGCCCCTTGTGCAAACATACTTTAACCATTCATACAAGCATGATGACCCAAGGCGCGGTCACTTAAGAGGGTTCGTTAATAATTAGTGATGTGATGGCTGAATTGAGCCTTAGGTTGAATCCAACCTTTAGACAAGCGTAAATTCCGCCTCAAAGCTTTGTTTCCAATGTTTTAAAGCTCCATTAGGTTCAATTTTGCCTTGTGAACTTGATTAGCACCTTAACCACCAATTCCAGGCCCAAGTGCGACCCTAACAGCAGCAACCAGCAGACAGGCTCCTCTTTTTATGTTAAAAGTTTAATTCTTGATTATCTTCGTGATTATGACTCCGTTTTTTACGTTTGTTTTTTGAATTCTTATTAGTTTTTCTTGCTTAACACGATGGCAGCCTTCAATTGATCATTTGACTCGACCCTGGACCTCCCAGCCAGCGACCAGCAGTGCACCTTCAACATATGACTTTATTCAAGATCATGCACCACATTCCTATGCATGTATCACATTCATTCACACAAGAATCCACCCAAGCCTTACTAAGAGTGAGCCTCCTGCTGTGTTCACTTACTAATGGCGCTCTAATCGGTTATTTAGTTGAATATATAGCAAACCCTAATTCTACCGAAAAATTGGCAGCGCTTCCGCGTGGTTTTTGTATTTAGAAAATTAGGGTTCAAGTCATACACATGGAATTGAAGAGGTTCGAGGGAGAAAAGAAAAAGGGCTCCCTCAGTTAATTCGGTTCACCCTCCATCCTTAGCCTTCGACTTGCTTGGTCACCTCGTGATCTTGCTCCTCTTGTTCAGCTCGTGATCTTGCTCCTCTTGTTGGTGCTCTTCACTCCTCAGCCCGTATCTTCGTCGTCACAGCTCCGATCCGCGCGTTCTTGAGCTTGTTGAAAAGCCAACGTTCAAATCTATCTATTCCTAAGATCTTAGCCCGATTGGACAAGAACTCCGCTACAGACAAGGGAAAACCTGAGGCCGTATGAGATCCGCCACCGATCCTCCAGCTGGTCGTCCTCACTCCGCCGCCCGTATCTTCGTCGTCACAGCTCCGATCTGCGTGTTCTTGAGCTTGTTGGAAAGCCAACGTTTTAATCTATTTACTCCTAAAATCTTAGCCCGATTGGACAAGAACTCCGTTACTGACAAGGGAAAACCTGAGGCCGTATGAGATCCGCCACCGATCCTCCAGCTGGTCGTCCTCACTCCGCCGCCTGTATCTTCGTTGTCACAGCTCCGATCTGCGTGTTCTTGAGCTTGTTGGAAAGCCAACGTTCTAATCTATCTACTCCTAAAATCTTAGCCCGATTGGACAAGAACTCCGCTACTGACGAGGAAAAACCTGAGGCCGTATGAGATCCGCCACCGATCCTCCAGCTGGTCGTCCTCACTCTGCCGCCCGTATCTTCGTCGTCACAGCTCCGATCTGCACGTGTTTAAGCTTGTTGGAAAGCCAACGTTCTAATCTATCTACTCCTAAAATCTTAGCCCGATTGGACAAGAACTCCGCTACTGACGAGGGAAAACCTGAGGCCGTATGAGATCCGCCACCGATCCTCCAGCTGGTCGTCCTCACTTTGCCGCCCGTATCTTCGTCGTCACAGCTCCGATCCGCGTGTTCTTAAGCTTGTTGAAAAGCCAACTTTCTAATCTATCTACTCTCATATTTTCGCAACGATTGAATCACATTCCAGCCCAGAGGAGGGAGAAATCTGAACCCTACCTCTCTCTCTCCTTCCACACACCTCTCTCGGTTTCTTAGCTCCTACCACACACCTCTCTAACTCCTACCTCCCACACTTCGAATGAGCGCCCGCCAAGGGGGTAACCCCAAGACCCTTGCTTCCTTTTTTGTTCCCAAGGTCGTTCCCTTCGTCGTTCACAGCCGCCAATTTGGGTGGGCACATTAATGGTCACACTAAACAACTAGTAACTAAAAAGCAATAATTCACTAGCCACCCTTGCATTTAACACAAGTGGGTGTCCCACTAACCAAGGAATATCTAAATCTAAACTTTGACTCCATGCCACATGTGTGTGCATGATCTCAATAAGTGAGCTACTAGCTAATTTTCAAAGGTGCAAAAATCTAATTTAACCTACCTAAATTGAATTCCCCTTGCTTGGGGTAATTTCTAATTTACTTAGTGATTGATGAGGATTCTTTTCCACTTCTTTTGGACCCTTTCGACTATTTTCTTAAGGGCTTTTAACGCCCCATTCTTTTTTCTTTTCTCCTCACCATCCTCCTTCTTCTTCTCCCATTTTTTTGGTTTCGTGATTTCTTCATCGTGACCGAATATGGTCTACAACTCGATAGGAGGTAAATTCTTCTCCACCACTACTCATTTTAATTCTTTTCTAATTTTCTTTTGTCTTTTTTCCCTTCTCTCTTTGCTTTTCTTTTCTGGATTATTCCCCCTTTTTTTTTTCTTCCTTTTTGGCTTACTACATAAATTCCGCGATTGCCCATAAATGGCTCCTCTTTTAGTGAGGGGAAAGGCCACTTGGCCATTTTAATCAAAAAACCACGAGCTAGTCCATGGAATAACCCATTTTCACCACTCATTAGCCTTAATGGACCCGACGTGAGGTCCATTCATCACCGTGAGCCGTTTTTGCGGCTCACACAGACCTTCCGTGATGTTACTCTCAAACGATCACGGACTGAGTTTTATAAGGTTCATTGCGGCATAGTCTGCGAAGCCTCTATCAATGTGGACAGAGACTTCGTAGACAGGTCGAAGGTTATGCCAACCTCGTCAACATCGCTAGCTCGAGAAAGTAAATTTTTTACGCTCTTCTACCACTTCCTCTTACTCTGCAGTCCGATTTGGTAGGTCTAAAACAACCCTAAGAACTGAGGCACTGGCGCTAGTTTTAATCAACCTCTTGCAGGACCCAGAACTAGGGAAGCGTTTGATTAGAGGTCGGTATGTGGAGCAACATGTGAATCTTTTTATTAAAATTTTGCAACAACCCAACCTTTTTCTTGCACGTCATTGTCTTTGTTATAAACCCCGTAATGTCCCATGTTAAGTTTTGCTTAATGACCCTCTGATCTCGCAGTCCATTCTACTGAGTTTTATAGTGAAGAATTCAGATGCAGTTGGTCGATATGGTTTTGAAAATAAATTCCATTTCCACGATTTGCTACCATACCTTTACTTTGTTCTAATATATGAATCTCATCTGTCATTGCAGAAATGGAGAGCCAGTCTGAGGTTTCAGTTCGAGCAGACGAAGCTGACACTGAAATGGAGACTCAGAACTCCTTAAATTCTGAATTGCAGCCATTAGGTAAATTGTTGAATTCCAGTCAAGTTTTTGTTGGCATGTGATATAAACACTAACAATTAAATATTGACAGCGTGTGCACTTGATGAAAATTTGAACGATGAGGGAGCAAAAAGTGAGGATGTGGTCGAAGTTTCCAGACCTGAACGGACTTCTACGGAGCCACTGTCTGCTACGGATTTGGTGAAGCAGATGGATGAGCTTGTTCTGAAGGAGACAGTCAATACGACCGCTCTTCTGGATGGATTACGATTTCAGCCTAAGGAGAAGTCGAAGCCTAACATCCCGATATGCAAGATGATTGGACTACCAATTGTTTGACCACACTTGAAGAACGACGTCATGGGGCTCGAATCACACTTTCTCAAAAACGGTTACATGGAGGGCTCTAAAGTGTTCTATATTGCTGCTGAGAATCACGTGGGTAAGACAGTTGATGTTTCTGACGACGTTATCAAGGGTTGGAGTCCGGCGTGGATTGCTGCTAACGAAGCATTCGAGTTGAGGCTGATTGCCGATCCGGACTTGAGGGTCTTCTCAGGGAAAATGTTCCATGTCTAGGATGGCAATCATCGGCTTCAGACTTGGCTGCCAATAATTAACCGGGACCACGGTGGAGACCCCTGTTGGCATTATTCGGTGGAGTCTATACTGCTGAACGTGAATGGATATGTTCCAGTGCTTCTCACCGCACTGCATCAAGTAAACTGGTAAGAATTCTTGATATTCTAGCCTTTCATTTTACTTCAACATGTAGACTGTCCTAATGGAACTCTTTAACTATTTTGAGGCAAAACCACAAGTCATTCGTGACGACAAATCTGGTTCACAAGCTTTATCGAATTCAAAGAATGGCGGGGCAGCCTCTCAACTATTTTAAGAAACTCGTTTCAAAAGCGGAAATCAATGCAGCTGAAGCGAAGCAGAACTCCGTCAAGCGGACGTGGTACACGTTGACCTTGAAGTCCTTGAACTCAGTTCTATATCAGGTTAGTCTTCGGCCCATCAACTAATTCTGAATTCTTACGGCATTGGAGGGTGTGCCGCTGCCGGCACTCCCCCAGCACACACACCTGAGCCTCTTGTATGTTCCTGAGTAGATGCATTTTGTCTTAGAGCCTTGGCTAGAAAAACTGAGCTTTCGTATGCCGGCGGCGACACTGCTTCATTGGACAATGCTGCTACATCTTCTCATGTCGCTGGGGACGTATGCTAGTGGCTGCTTTCCCTTACTGTAATTATTGTTGCCAAGGTTCGTTAATTGTATGGATAGTTCTTGTTTTGGTTCGTTGGATCACTTGTGTGCTCAAGGGGTGTACTTGCAGCGGCATACCTTCACAGAGCATAGCTAGAACACCTAAGCATGGCTTATTGGAGGTGTGCCGGTGCCGGCACACCCCTTGAGCACACGTTAACCGTGGATCGGTTTCGTAGAGGCTTACATCTGCTTTCGAGCGTTGGCTCCACCGATTGAGCGGGGGGGTGTGCCGGCAGCGGCACACCTCCACAGCGCCATCATCACATCTGAGGCATGGTTTGATTGGGGTGTGCCGTTGCCGGCACACCCACTGCGCACTCACCTTCACAGTGCTTCTGTACCGGATATGTTGTCTTTACCTTCCAAGCGTTGGCTCCGGAGAGTGCGCAGGGGGTGTGCCGGCAGCGGCACACCTCCATTGTGCCATGCTGCTTCATCTTAGCATGGCATAGTGGAGGTGTGCCGCTGCTGGCACACCTCTTGCGCACTCACCTATTGATTGCTTCAGCTCCGGAAGTGATGCCTTCACCTTCCGAGCGTTGGCTCCGGTTAGAGCGCGAGGGGTGTGCCGGTAGCGGCACACCTCCACTGCGCCATGCTATTACGTTTTAGCATGGCGCTCTGGGGGTATGCCACTACCGGCACACCCAGCGCGTACTTCCAAGAAACTTTAGTCTATCTACTCACTGTCTCGATGCTTCTCTCTGATCCGACCCGATCCCTGACTCTCCATCTAACGGTTGCGACTGTCTCGAGACCATTCTGTCCCTACTTCATACTCTCCCTCTCTACTGTTCCGACCCCTTACTGTCCCGCTGTGACCCCTTTACTGTTCCCACCCGACCTTTTACTGTCCCGACTCAATACTCTTGGACAACTATCCCGACGTCTTACTGACCCCTTTCTAAACTGACTCCCCACTCTTCCTCCCCCTATTGTCCCGACTCCATACTCTCCCTTACACTTACTCTCCCTCTCGATTTCATTTACTCTCGCTTAGTCTCCCTCTCCCTTACTATCCCGATTCCTAACTCTCCCTCAATTTCTGTCCCTGTTCAACCTCTTCCTCTCCTGACTGTCCCTTACTCTCCCTTTTTTCTGTCCCTTACTTTTCTTCCCTTTCTTTGCCTCTCATTCTTTCTCCCCCTCGCCATCCTTCCCTTAGATTGCCCCTGATTTCAATAATAACAAATTCAACAAATTGTTTTCAACTCTAAAAACATTTCCCACTTTCCAATTCTTACTCTCCCTCTTCCTTACGGTCACCGTGCGTATGAAACAGCGATTGTGCAGGGGGTGTGCCGGCAGCAGCACACCCCCATAGCGCCGTGATAGGTTTAGGGTATCTGTCATTAACTGTGCTTAACAAATTTGTTGTTATTTTTACAACAAGAGATTGGAGAGGCGGCTTCGGTGGCGCAAAGGAAATTTGCAGAGAGATTTCCGGATCCAAAGCAGTGGAGAAGATGAAGTTATCAACCCTTTCAAAGCTACGGAAGCAGCTTCCAGCTGCCGATCCGAAGCACATACCAAGATTTCTCACACAAGTGAAACTGCATTACGAAGCTCATGGAGACGACGCCGAGATGACTCAAGAAAAGCTATGTATGCTCGCGACATCCGCCATGGACCCTGTTATGAAAGTCAAATAGTTGCAGCGTTGGAACAGAGATGGAAATCTTTGAGAATCACTCAGGTTTCCAAAGTCAAAGTTTCCCGACAGTGAGTTCCTTGAATGACTTCATCGAGCTACTTGGTGGGCTCAGGTAGGGACTATTCATTTTGTTTGACTTCTTTAAAATTCCAATCAACACTGTCAATCTAATTATATACATTCATTCTGCAGCTCTCTAGCGAAGCAAAGCAACTCTTGGAAGGCTCATTGCTCGATATTTCTGTTGACGTCAATTACGACCCAGATATTGGTGAGCCAATCTCTAGAATTTTGGACTATATTGAGGAACAACGGATTCAGCTGTGGGATACAACGTTTTATCAGGAGTTCAACGTGGACAGGGGCATTCACAAGAACTATGATCCGGCACATCAATGCGGATTTCCATCGGCATTGCGGCGTACCTTGTACCATTACTTTAAGTTCATTTTGATGCCGGCATGGGCCGTGACACGCAATCCTCCGTTCTTTGCGTCTTACCTGGATCCGAAGAGCCCGTCGACAATGATCTCTGAGGGACTTCGGAAAGATTGGGATCCGCAGCACTGGGAGCGGTGCGGCTGGTATCTAGACTGCCTAGTTCAGAGTCCACCGCATTTCGACATTGCACTGCGAGATAGCATTCAGCCAGAGCTCATTGGGGTGGAGACCAATGCCCAAGCGGCTGCCACAGCAACGAAATCGAAGGGTAAGGGCAAAGCTGCTTCAAAGAAGTCCCGAGGATCTTCATCGATGGACCCTGTAGTTGAGGTACTCATTCCCTCTCCTGTTGCCACGGAAGAGTCTGCTCCAACTGTTGAGGAGAGCTTTCCAGAAGTTGAAGAGTCTCTAGAAATTCCGGGCTCTCCTAAACATCAGCCATCGGTTGTATAAAGGAAAGCTTTTCATGACGCCTTCTCTCCACCGAGTGTGTCAGCTTCCAAGATGGATATTAGAGTAGAGCTTTCATCTCTCCAGGATTTGATGAATGGAGGAAAAGACCACATGTGCATGCTTCAGCTCAACGAGTTCATGCTAAAGGTAAATGCTGGAACCAAGTCTATTACTTCAATCTGATTAGCTACTCGTTGACTACTGCCTATTTATTAATATTGTTTGGATATTGGTGAAGTGCTTTTGGTGGCACTGTAATTCCGCTGTTTCAGTTTAATTTTGCTTCAGCCTTAGAATGCATTCAATACTATTGTTCACTGGAATTCTATGGGAAACTGGTGCACTTAGTATTTCCTCACCTGAAATCCAGGTTGAAGAGTAGTATTTGCGGCATGCATTTTTTGCCTTCCTCTTCACTCATTCTAATATAAATCAGCTCTGTTCTTGCAAGTGTGTCCTTCTACTTCGAACCCGGCCGGCAGCGCAACATGTCCTCATCGAGGATTCGATCTCATTCTTGGGGACATCCCTAAAGGCCTTTGCGTTCCATCTATTTCGCGGGATGCAAAAGACATTTCATCTTGGAACGTTTATGTTGAGCCGATTGTTGAGGCCCTCTTTGAATTTGCTGACTCGTTCCTTCATGAACAAGGATGCATAATGGTAATTATTCCCGAGTCTGTGCAGATCCGCACCGACGTCCGGTCATACGCTGCAACCTACGAGTTCAAGTTACTCCGCGAGTGGTGGGGTGTTATCGAATTACCGTTGGCGTTGCCCACTGATCCATCAAAGAAGGTAAGTATTCATTTTTTAAAAAGAGATTCTTCTTATTTATATTCTCGTTTCACCTAATTTTTTTCTTTTGCCTTGTCTTTGGTTTTACAGACCCACAGATTTTGGATCCTTCTCTACGTCAGGAACGCGTTACCCTTGGAGTCCTTCTCGTACATTGTGAATGCGCAGCTGTCAAAGACTGGTTGGGGAGTGGAAGAAACCGATGTCCTACTCAATCACAACGACCTCACAACCCAGAGTATGCGGGGTAACGTTCCATGGAGGGCTGGACGGGAGAAGGGCGTCATTTTTGACCAAATGCTATTCGAGGCCTTTACCAAACCTGGCGCTGTGATCTTCGATGCATTCGCTTCTACAGGTATCACTTCACCTTCTCCTATACTTTCACACTATAGTATTTTTCTCCTTTATTCATTGTGTCAATTGATCCAACATTTTCTAGTCATTTAGGAAATTCTCTTCGTGCGTGTCGCGCCGCTGGTCGGCATTTTGTTGGCTTCGAATCCGACAAGGCTGTTTTTGAGGCGGTGTTGAAGCCACTTTTTATGTCGAAGCCTCCGCAATCCAGTTCGGTTCTACCCACCTCCATGGACCTCAACATTGATGAAGATCCTCCAATCCGCAAGATCTCAAAGAGAAATCGATTGAGGTAGTAAGTTTGAATTTTAAGTTTTACTTCTGTAGTTTCTTCATTCACTCAGACTAATTTGTGTCGTGTCCTTGCTTTCTGCTTTCAGTTTGATGGCGTTGGCCGCTTCACCGGATCGAGATTTCTTGCTCCCTTCGTATGCGGGCCAAGCTGCACACCAGATGGCAGACGTAGTCTCCCCTTTATCTACTTCCACTTCGTCTAGTTCTGGTTTTGCTTTTAATGACTTCCTTGATATTGAGGCTTTAGAAGAGTCCGACATTTTCCTATCATCGTCGGATAGTTTTTGTAACTCTTCTTCCTAGATACTTATCGTGCGTTGCGTATATCTTGGCAACAAGTTTCTTTGTGACCTTCCATCTCAAAGCATTTTTCCTCATTTGATTTCTTTGTTCCATGCATTCTTTAGTTTCTCTTCCATTGTTCCGGTTAATGCCTATACTAGCACAATATTCTCCCCACAACACTATTCCTTATGTCTCTTAGAACTAATTGCCTCACGTTCGAACACTTTACCATCTATGCACCGTTGCTAACACTCCGATATCCGCTTCTTGTAACACATATCTTACGTGTTTTGCCGGGTGTCACCGTATACTCTAATTCCAATTACATTTGTTGGGCTTCCCACAACAGACAACGTCTGCAGATATAGAGTTCCCTCTGACTTCTTCTTCTTGAGTCATATCTAAAAATTTATTCTATTTCTTCAGGTAACAGACTATTATAGAATTTGAGGTCCCTTTCAATTTACTATCAGTAACATTTTAGATGTAAATAAACTTCAAAGTCTTTACCCGTGACCGCTTACCGCTCACATCTCACCGCTCACCGCTCACGGCTCGCAAGATAGCATTCCCAGCGCCAGAGGCAGTGACAGGGAGGAGCATCCTCCACCTGGATCCGCATAGCTGTCCGTGCCGCAACCATCGGACCCGCGCAACTCCAAGGAAAGACTTACCTGGCCTCCGAACTAATAGAGGCTCTTCGTATGTATGTGGAAGATGTAGATAGGACTTTGGGACAAATGAGCAGCTTCGTGGGCAATCCTCCGCGTGAATGACTGATTACTGCGATCAAAGAAAAGATTGGAGGAGCTGGTGATCTCCGCATCATGGAGCAGAAGGTCAACCAACTCATGCTAGATATGACGAAGATGAGGAGCCCGGCATTGGAGGTGGAGAGGAGTTGCAAGAAGGCTCTTCTCCAAGCCAACGCCTCGGCGGCAGCATTAGAGCAAGTAGAGGAGGCATTGCACTTACCCGCAAATGTGGTATTAAAGGCCAAGATGTTTGATGCCAGATTGGAGAGGGATGACCACATTTTTAGCAAAAGGGTAATTGCCTTCATGATGGAACAAACAGTGCAGGTTGAGGCGAGTTATGCCAACATGAGATTGTTGGTGAGCAATCTCATTCACATCCTACTCAAGTTTGTGGAAGACTCCGACAGCTCCAATAAATATGGAGATTTGTGCTCGGAGACCAATCTTGAGGAGCGTGGCTCAGATGACCACGGCCTATAGAAAGAGAAGGAAATAGTGAATCTGCCTTCTCAGCTCCCGAGCTTGAGGATTTCTGAAGACCATCTCCTTCAGAGGTCACCACACAGACGCAGAGCGGTTGGAAAAAAAGCCCGGGTGTTGTGATGGAGCCTCCACTCTCAGTCCATCCTTGCCAACTGCCACTCAATGACCCCGCTCGCACTACACTGGCTGTAGCCCCTTTGCAGAGCGTGCTTCATCTTGGGAAGACCGCAAGTGAGAGTTCCGCTTATTTATACATTCTAGGACGGACATCCATACAAGATGTCATCATGGAAACTCCGAGTCAGCTACTGGTGCTTTTGACATGGTCCGCGCTTCATCCGAGCATGACTTTAGTACCACTGACTCCGGATGGCCCGGATACCTCCTTGCCTTTGAGGAAAACCTTGCTTAGGACAATTGTTGCTCAATCAGAGCCTTCTGCGGATGTATGAGCGCCTTTGGTAGCGCTTGCGACGGCCGCGCCCACCCCGACTTTGAGCCGGAGCTCCAAGAAGCGCAGGAGGAGAGAAGAGAGGAAGAGACTCCAGGAGTTGGCCCGGAAGTAAGGTCAGGATCTTGGTTCATAGGTCATTGTTCATTCCGGGATTTGGCCCCCGGTTTTACTTTGGTTTTGACTTGGTTTGCCTTGGGATTTGTGTAATAAGATACCTTTTGACTGGGCATGTGAAGTTAGTGGGCAGTGGCAGCCACTGCCGCTAAGGGTAGTTAATGCTGCCGTTTTTAGTTAGGTATCGTTTGCTTTTTACGTTTGTGTGAGTTCTTAGGAGTATAAATGAGGAGCCTCTTGGCACCTCTCTTCAGTGCTTGATGTGTATATTTGCTTTCAGCTTAATTCTAAACCTACGCTCCCAAAGCCTTCCATGGTTGGAGAGCTGAGATTCTATACATGATTGTGAGTGCCATTTCAAGTAGTCGGCTCCTCAGTTTGTTCTAACCTTCTCGTTGTTGTTTCCTTGCTCCATCAATTAGAATAGTTAGATAGGGTGGGAATAACAGGTGAGATTACTGGAAGATTGGAGAAGCGTGAATATGAAGTTGAATATTTGTTGTTGTTTCCTTGTGCCATCACATAGAACTAATTAAGGTACAGTGGGAATAATAGGTGAGACAACAAATGTTTAAAGAAGGAAGAGGGGGGAGTGACGGGTGAGGAAGGAGTCTTAGTGCGCCTTGCGTGACCTATATGTGGCGGATATAGCCGATTGTGAAGGTGTGAGCCAAATAAACCCCCCCTAGTGGGAAGCTTATCTTGAACACAAGATCCTACTTTGAGGGATTCAGCCCCTTGTTCAATCAACAATCAAGACATACATGCATACCTCCCATTTAGATCGCAGCGGTTCATGATGTGTTTAACGCAATGTTTTATCTATCATGAGTGCATTAGGGATGAATTATATCTTTGACTTATTGCCGGACTTTGAACCTCTTTATCTTTTGCCTTATGGCTCCGTTTTCTATGTTTTTTTTTGTATTCTTATTAGTTTTTCTTGCTTAACACGATGGCAGCCTTCAATTAACCATTTGATTCAATCCTAGACCCACAGCCAACGACCAGCAGTGTTCACTTAACATATGCATTCATTTAATATCATGCACTACACATTCACATGCATTCACACAAGTAATCCCATTCCAACCTTACTAATGACAATTAAACCACCAATTGGTTGAATTTATAACAAAACCCTAATCCTAGTGAAAATTTGGCAGCGCTTCCGCGTAGTGTTTTTAACTAGACAATTTAGGGTTCCTTCTCCACATGCAATCAAGAGAATAATGAATCAATTGGGAAAGGAAGAAGGCTCCCTGATCCCGCTCAATTCACCCTCTGCCGTGTTTGTGTTCGTTCTTGTGATTGTGGTCGTCTTCCTCTTCTTGGTGCTCTTCACTCTGCAGCCGATATCTTCGTCGTCACAACTCCGATCCGCACGTTCTTGATCTTGTTGGAAAGCCAACTTCCTAATCTATCTATTCCTAAAATCTTAGCTTAATACAACTAGAACTCCGTGACTGACGAGGGAAAAACTGAGGCCGCGTGGGATCCGCCGCCGGTTGCTCCAGCTGGTCGTCCTTGCTCCGCGGCTCGTATCTTCGTCTTCGCAGCTCCAAACCGCACGCTCTTGGGCTTGTTGGAAAGCCAACGCTCTGATCTCTCTCCACCCGAAAAATCAACTTGATTGGAGCAATACTCCGTGACTGACGAGGGAAAGACCGAGGACCTATGGGATCCGCCGCCGATCTTCCAGCTGGTCGCCCTCGCTCCACGGCTTGTATCTTCGTCGTCGCAGTCCCAAATCGCACGTTCTTGATCTTGTTGGAAAGCCAACGCTCTAATCTATCTACACCTTAAAGCTCAACTCGATTGGAGCAAAACTCCGTGACTGACAAGGAAAAAACCGAGGCCGTTTGAGATCCGCTGGTTGCCCTTGCTCCGCGGCTTGTATCTTCGTCTTTGCAGCTCCAAACCGCACGCTCTTGGGCTTGTTGGAAAGCCAACGCTTCGATCTATCTACACCTAAAAGACCAACTCGATTGGACCGGAACTCCGTGACTGACGAGGGAAAACCCGAGGCCGTGTGTGGTGCGCCGCTGATCCTCCAGCTGGTCGCCTTCACTCCATAGCTCGTATCTTCGTCGTCACAGCTCCAAACCGCGTGCTCTTGAGCTTGTTAGAAAGCCAACGCGCTGATCTATCTACGCCTAAAATCTAAGCTTCATCGGACAAGAACTGTGCGACTGACAAGGGGAAATCTGAGGACAAGTGAGATCCGCCGCTGATCCTCCAGCTGGTCGTCCTCACTCCGCAGCTCGTATCTTCGTCGTCACAGCTCCAAACCGCGCGCTCTTGAGCTTGTTGGGAAGCCCACGCTCTGATCTATCTACTCGCTAATTTTCGTAACGATTGAGTTAAATTCCAGCCCACAAGAGGGGGAAATCTGGACCCTACCTCTCTCTCTCTCTCTACACACACGCCTCTCTAACTCCTATCTCACACACCTTCGAATGAGCGCCTCCAAGGGGGGTAACCCCAAAGCCCTTGCTCCCTTCTTGTTCCCAAGGTCGTTCCCTTTGTCGTTCACAGCCGCCAATTTTGGGTGGGCACATTAATGGTCACACTAAACAACTAGTAACTAAAAAGCAATAATTCACTAGCCACCCTTGCATTTAACACAAGTGGGTGTCCCACTAACCAAGGAATATCTAAATCTAAACTTTGACTCCATGCCACATGTGTGTGCATGATCTCAATAAGTGAGCTACTAGCTAATTTTCAAAGGTGCAAAAATCTAATTTAACCTACCTAAATTGAATTCCCCTTGCTTGGGGTAATTTCTAATTTACTTAGTGATTGATGAGGATTCTTTTCCACTTCTTTTGGACCCTTTCGACTATTTTCTTAAGGGCTTTTAACGCCCCATTCTTTTTTCTTTTCTCCTCACCATCCTCCTTCTTCTTCTCCCATTTTTTTGGTTTCGTGATTTCTTCATCGTGACCGAATATGGTCTACAACTCGATAGGAGGTAAATTCTTCTCCACCACTACTCATTTTAATTCTTTTCTAATTTTCTTTTGTCTTTTTTCCCTTCTCTCTTTGCTTTTCTTTTCTGGTTTATTCCCCTTTTTTTTTTTCTTCCTTTTTGGCTAACTACATAAATTCCGCGATTGCCCATAAATGACTCCTCTTTTAGTGAGGGGAAAGGCCACTTGGCCATTTTAATCCAAAAACCACGAGCTAGTCCATGGGATAACCCATTTTCACCACTCATTAGCCTTAATGGACCCGACGTGAGGTCCATTCATCACCGTGAGCCGTTTTTGCGGCTCACACATGGCGGCCATCTGGGACAACTCGAAGAGGCAGAGAACCCACTCTTGTTCATGGGCACACGGTCAATATCTACCTTTTTTGTGTTCGAATGACCCATGGCAGTACCAAAATGTGGAGGTCCACTTGTGAAGGTCGTGAACAAATCACACCTCGTACTCTTTGCATCGGTTGCCCGATGTTCGCGTGGGGAAATCCTCGCCATTTAGGGTTTGAAGTTGAACGGAGTTGTTGGGGAAGACCTCCTTCACGAGATAGGGTCCCAACCACAAAGCATCGAACTTCCCTGGAAAATCCAATCTCCTCGCGTCTTGAAGGAGGACTAGCATTCCCGGTCTCAATGACCGGACCTTGTTCCGTTTGTCGAAGGCAATCTTCCTCCTTCGTTGAATGGCTTCCATGTTTTGGGCGCTCCACCGGCGCATCTCGTCGAGCTCCTCCAATCGTTCTAACCGGTCGGCTAAGGACGTGGCCATGGACCATCGTTCGGTCACGGCCACTCGCAGAGAGGGGATCTCGAACTCGATGGGTAAAATGGCTTCAATGCCATACACCAATGAGAAGGGAGTAGCATGGGTGGTCACTTTGAACGTGGTTCGGTAAGCCCATAACGCGGCGGGGAGTTTCGTGTCCCAATCCCTCTTGGAATCGGTGACCGTTTTCCTCAAGATGTTTACGAGGGTTTGGTTGACCCGTTCGGTGTGCCCATTGGTTTGAGGGTGATAAGGGGTGGTCTTACGATGATTGATCTTGAACCGGTTGGTCATGGCTTCGATCACCTCGTTCAAGAAATGCTTCCCCCTATCACTAATGAGGATTTTGGGACATCCGAACCGGGTAATGATTTGCTCGAACAAGAATTTGGCCGCATGATTAGCATCATTCGTTTTCACGGCTCGAGCCTCTGCCCACTTGGTGAGATACTCGGTTGCCACCACAATGTGCTTCATCCCACTAGAAGAGCTCGGGTGCACTTCCCCCACATAATCAATACCCCACTTCTCGAATGGGACCAAGGGCAAGGATACTTGTAGTGGCATGCTCATTCGAAGGTCATTTCGGGCATACCGTTGACAAGCGTCGCATCGCTTGGTGTACTCATGGGCGTCTTGAAATAACGTGGGCCAATAATAACCCGCACGAAGGACTTTTTGGGCCGTCAAGGTCCCAGAGAAGTGTCCTCCACACGCACTGTCATGGCAGGCTGAGAGGATCGTGGGAATTTCCACGGACGTCACACATCGACGTAGCAAGCCGTCCACCCCCCGACGGTACAGTTTGCCCCCTACTATGGTATAGTGGCGGCTATGGAGGCGAACCTTTCGACGCTCGTTTTTGGACAATGAGTCCGGTAGAAGGTGGGTGGTTAGAAATTCGGCCACCAGATTGTACCATGAAGGAATGGAGGATACTTTGAACAAGTCCTCATCTATCAAGGCCTCATCAATGGGGACAATACCGGGTTCCTCTGAGAGGCGTGAGAGGTGATCCGCTTGAAGGTGCATCCGCCCCGGGCGGTATTCCACCGTGTAGTCAAACTCCTCTAAAAGTAAGACCCACCTCGCTAAACGACCACTCAAGTCCGCCTTGTTGACAAGGTATTTGATGGCCATGTGATCCACGTAGAATACTACGGGGTTGAGTAACAAGTAGTGGCGAAACTTCTTGACCGAAAAGACCATTGCCAAGCACTCACGTTCGGTGGTGGTATAGTTCTTTTCGGCGGGGTTCAATTGCCTACTTGCAAAAGCAATGGGGTGGTCTTTGCCATTAAGGCCCACCGGTTGGCACAATGTGCTTCCCACAGCCACCGCCGAGGCATCACAAAAGACGTGGAAGGGCAATTCCCAATTCGGGGGCCTCAAAACCGGGTAGGTGGTTAATTCCCCCCTTCAAGACGTCGAAGGCCTCTTGGCAATGGGGAGTCCACTCGAACCTTACGTTCTTTTGGATAAGCCTAGTGATGGGCATGGCCTTCGTGGCATAGTCATGGATAACCTCCCGGTACCACCCTATGTGTCCTAGGATTTTTTGTATCTCCTTGACATTCGTGGGGGGTGTAACTCCACGATAACCTTCACTTTATCGGGATCCGGCTCTCGACCATCCTTGGATACCACGAACCCTAGCAAGACTCCCCGTTCTACGGCAAGGAAGATTTTCTCGGGATTGAGGGCAATACCGGTGCGCCTACACCGTTCAAAACTTTGTCTCACGCACGTGAGGTGGTTGTCCTTCGTGGACTGGGTGCTAAAGTCATCAATGAAGACGGTCATGGATTTATGCAAGAGATCTGAGAAGGCATAAGTCATGGCCCTCTGAAATGCGGAAGGGGCATTACAAAGCCCAAAAGGCATGACCAAATAGATGAACGTGCCCCATGGGGTAGTGAAGGCGGTCTTGTGATAGTCCTCGGGGGCTATGGAGATTTGATTGTAGCCCGAGTAACCATCCATAAACGTATAAAGCTCATGACCGCCTACCTCCTCTAAGATGGTGTTGATAAACGGCAAGGGGAAGTGGTCTTTTTGGGTGTGATGGTTGAGTTTCCTATAGTCAATGCACACCCGTAGCTTCCCATTTTTCTTTTTAACCAACACCATGGGGGAGACCCAATCGGATATCTCTACGGGTTTAATGAACCCCGCTTGAAGGAGCTTCTCCAATTCGGCCTTGACAATGAGCTGAAGGTTCGGATTCATGCGCCGCTCCTTTTGTCTAATGGGAATAGTGCCCGGGAGAAGGGGAATGTGATGTTGTGTTACCGCTGGAGGAATGCCCTTGAGGTCTTTGTATGACCACGCAAAAATGTCCCCAAATTCAACCACTAGTGATTTGTATTTCACCATCTCCTCCTCGGTCAGCCCAACGCCCACCTTGATACTACGGACTTCATCATGCTCATGAGAGACCACCATCAATTTCCAATCATCATGATGTACATGTGGTTGTTGGGTAGGTCCTTTGTACCAATCATTTGGAACTTGGGGGTATGTTGCCCCCGAACCACTAGCTAGTATACCGGTGGATGTACGTCGGAAGTGGAGAGATGGGTTGAGAGGGCCTTCGTCTCCCAAAACCTCCAATTCGTCCCCTTGTGTGCCATCCACGTCCATTCCAAATACCGCCGCGGGTTCTAGGTCATCGAGGAGGGGAACTAGGCTAAGTCCTAACCCGGGTTCCATTTCAATGAGCTCACTCTGCATGAAATGCACAGATATGGCTTCGTCCGCGCTCGAGGTGGGGTGCTCCTTCAACCATTCTACAAATTCCCCGGTGGGAACCCACTCATAAAGACCCGGTCCCATGCTCTTGAATGGCATCTCGTTGGCCCTCGAGGGTTGAGCTCTATCCACCGCCTTGTGTGGTGCGAACCTCACTCTCTTGGGGGGTTGTTTTGTCAATACTTCTTGTGACTCATCCTCCGAAGAGCTTATGCAACCATGGCATAGCCCTAGCCTACTTGGTTGGATGTGGACCGTAGTAGGATTCTCGGGGGGCCCATAGGTGATGTTTGGTTGTGGTCCTCCCCATTCCACCGTGGCATTGGCAATTCGCAACCAAGGTCGTCCTAGTAGCAAGGGGTATGCCTCCTTGTTGGAGTGCATTCGGATGACTTGGAAGGTGAGGGAATACTCTACACTCCCCGTGGTAACCTTACAACCACTAATTTGGCCTAATGAGGCTTCCGAGCTCTGATTGGCCATGTTGATGATGTATGGTGATGGTTCAGTGATGTCTAGACCCAATTTTTCCATAGTTGAGAGGGGCATGATGTTCAAGCCACTCCCACCGTCGACAAGTACGTTGGGTACCACCTTATCCACAATTGAGACCTCAATTTGAACCGCCTTGACTTCGATGTTGGGATGTGCAGATTTTACACGAGCCGCCAACCTCACCTTTGCCTTAGGCCTCCGCTTCACCGGGGTGCCCGACCTAAGGACTTTCCTCATGGGTGGGGATACCTCCAACAGTTGGGCTATGGTGATGTCCGCCTTGAGACGACTCAAATCTGCCCATAAATTGTAAGGTCCTTCTCCCACGTGTCCCTCGACACGTGGGAATGTATTCACTTCGGGCCTAGGAACCGGTGGACCTTCCCATGGCTCTTGGGAAGTGGACAATGGTGTTTGTGACCTAGGTGTCCCATGGGAGGACCTTAAGTTGGCCTGTTTAGTGCCTTCCACCGCCTCCTTGGTTGTATCGTTTAGGTCAGAAAAGTGAGGTGAATCTTCCTCCGAGGTCTCATCTTCTTCTGGTATGGGTGGAGGGGGGCTCGAGTACCTAGGCTCCCGTCGGTTAGACCGAGTTTGGACTGCCAAGGCGGGTAACTCACAAGTCTTTGCTTCCTTGGTTGTGCTAACCTCGTGAAACACTACATTGAGCTCTGTGAGGGAAGGACCTTGTGTGGATATGATGTCACTTGACATGGTGGCATAGCGCACATCCTGTGGACCTTGGTTTTGTTGGCCCCCGTGGTTTTGTTGGCCCCCGTGGTTTTGTTGGCCACCGTGGTTTTGTTGGCCACCGTGGTTTTGTTGGCCACCGTGGTTTTGTTGGCCACCGTGGTTTTGTTGGCCACCATGGTTTTGCCCTTGGTTTATAGGGATGTAACCGTCCTTGGTATTAACCCCCATTGGGGAAGTTTGACTTTGGCGGTTATTGTTGTAGTCATAGTAGAGGCTAGGTGGCCTAAGGGTGTTATCGGTGGTGGGGTTACGTGCACCTCTAAAGTGGTCTTGGGCTTGTTGAGGATAGTTCCCCGGTGGGGAAGGCATGGGAATTACCTTGTCCGGCCTTCGACATACTTGGGTGGGGTGATTACCCCCACAGTTACCACATACTACTCCACTTTCAACCCAACACTGCCCAGGTGCGTGTCTCTTGCCACAAGTGTGGTGGATTTCATACCGTGGTCGTGGAGGTCCCCCATAACCTTGGTTTGGTGGTGTATAGCCTTGAGGGCCATAGTTAGTTGCCACCGGTGGTTGATTCCTATGGGGCGGCACATACGGGGTTTGAGTGGCCTGGTACTGCGGTGCCGCCGCAGGGGTGGTGCAGAAGGGGCTAGTGTGCCCTGGTTGGCCACATTGAGTGCACCATAGGCCCGAGGCATGTCTACCAGACTCTATGGGTGGAGGTGTGGGGTTAGGGACTTGATTTTTAATCAACAAGGCCATTTGGTCTTGCATGGCCTTGATTTGTTGAGCTAATTGGTCCTGAAAGCCTTGTTGGCCTTGGAGGATTTCGTTCTTCATCTCCTCCTTCCAGGTGCCTCGCTCTTCGTGATAGGTGAGCTCGGGGAGAGCTACGGGTGGTCTAACGTTCAAGGGTGGAGCATAGTAGTTCCAGATGGGAACTTGTGCACCCGGGTTTCCTGGGTTAGGTTCCAGGGCCGGCCCCTTACCCTTGGCATGGATAGGTATAAAACTAGGGATGTGGTGCTCTTCCTTCCTCCACATACGCTCTTGGTCTCGATCGACTTGCTCTATTAGCCTAGCTTGTGCCTTGGCTGCGTCTAACGATGTGGGGCGGACCTTCAGAATCTCCCTAATGGTTCCCTCACTGTTGAACCCTTGGATAAAGAATTGGGTTAAGGTGTCATTGGTGAGGAGATTGCCCACGAATCTTGTAACCACCAACTCGAATCTCCTGATGTAGGTCGTGATATCCTCCCCTGGACCTTGACGTAGCGCGGCTAGGGCTGTGAGGGCATTACTCTGACCTACCTCGGGTCTAAAATGTTCCAAGAAGGCCCTCATGAGACTATCCCAATCCTCAAAGGTTCCGGGGGGGTGATTCCTATACCACTCGTAGGCGACGTCCTTCAAGGTACACGAGAACCACACTAGGAAATAACCGGTGTTGGTGATGAGGCACGTCGTGAGGAGCTCCAGAAAACGTTCTACGTGTGCGGAGGGGTCTTCATCCTTGGTCCCCCTAAAGGTGGGCAAATTGGGTGGCATAGGCGCCGCTTGCAAGCCCTCGGGTACTAAGATGGGTAAACCTCTTGGCTGAACCAAGGGATTAATGGGAGGCCGCACCGGGGGTGGTCCCCCAGAGGCCATGGTAGGGGCTGAGAGGGTACCTTGTGGGCTAGTGGTGGTGGTGGTGTTCACCGGATTGAATGAAGTTGAAGGAAAAGATGGAGGGAAGGGGAGGAAGGGAGTTGGTAAGGCCTCTAGTTGTACCTCCAAGAACCCCTCTGCCGTGTCCTCCGTGAGTTCCCTAGACCTACTCCTCCTTTCACTCGCCGGTTCCCACTGTGGTGTGAGGGAAGGTCGTTGAGACCTTGTGGCTCGGGACATCTACTCTAGGATCCAAGAGTACGGTCTAATGGTTTGTTGATGGTATTCATGTCCTCCAAAAGGTTTCCCGTCCAAGTTCCGAGGTCGTGGGTGGGTCTACACGAAGCACGGCCTAATTCGATCGGTGAGTGGGTGTTTCCAACACTCCTACTCCCGATTCTATCACGAGGATGGACTGACTCAAGACCAAGACCCAAAAATTTCTTAGTGGTGGAGTTTTAGCTCGATGAAGCCGCCGAAGAATCCTATTAAGGACTACCCTTCAAGGGTAACGACAAAAAGCTAACCGAATTGAGGGATGTCTCCACGAGCATCACCCCGTTGGAAAGCTGTCCCTCAACTGGCGCCACACGGTACAAATCCTTACTGTGGGGCTGACCTAGGCCTCAATTTGATAAAAGGTGGGGTTCCCTGGTATCCTGGTGTGCCTCTTCCACCTTTTACCTCCTTGAACTAGGCATTACCCACTAGGAGGAAAACGACACAATCACGGGACGGCATGCAACAATGTGTGTATACAATGTTATCACTGTGAAGAAGACATACCTTGATGCATCTCCAGCCACCCTGTCACTGTTAGTTGAAGTCGACCGTGGACCTAATCGCACTCTATCGGTGCTAAGGCCAACCAATAAGTCACATACAATGTTATAGAGGGGGATAACTTACCTTGAAGCAACTCCAGCCAATCCACTTGTTAGCACAAGATTCGTTGCATGCAATTTCGTGGTTGGCCAACCTAGTGGTTCTAAGGCAAGTGTTCCACACGGCTCAAGTGGGAAATCAGGGTTTCCTAACCCAAGTGAGGTCACCACCTCCAAGTTGGTCCTATTTACTACTCGTGGTCCTAAAAAGAGGGTGTAGTGCACATACCGTACGCAGCGCTCCTTCCAATCAGCACCCCTACGTCTTGGATGCGTCCACGACTCCAACTCCCCACCAAGTGGCTCATTCACATACACATACGTTAACTTGCAACAATTAACTCAACTATTCCAGTTACACCAAGTTGTTCTTACCTTGGTGGTTAGTCAAGCGCGGGGGGAAGGAAGGGGCGCCCTTGTCCCATACCCGGGCACTTGCACCCTTCCCCTTCGACCTAGAGGCTCACTGGAAATCCTTGTGGATTTCCGTGGGAGGGCCTCAACCTTTCACCCCTAGGCCCCTTGCTCGACTCAAGCCACAAGCCTAGAAGGGGATCCCCCCAACACAAGGTGTTTTGTGGTTGGAGAGTCGGGAAATCCACACTCCCTTCTAGACCCCCACCTCTAAACACAACTTGGCACCTTCCTTCATTCACAAGACTTCCAAACATACACACAATTGACACTCAATCAACCATCCACGAGCAAGGTTGGGCACTTACCTCTAAGCTACCTCATGCTGCTCCATATGCCATAAGGCTAATTGCGTTTATAACCCTACATCCAACGATAGAACGATTAGCACAATCAAACCATGAACACGCCTCCTCCCGGCAGACGCACCAAAATGTGAGCCAAATAAACCCCCCCTAGTGGGAAGCTTATCTTGAACACAAGATCCTACTTTGAGGGATTCAGCCCCTTGTTCAATCAACAATCAAGACATACATGCATACCTCCCATTTAGATCGCAGCGGTTCATGATGTGTTTAACGCAATGTTTTATCTATCATGAGTGCATTAGGGATGAATTATATCTTTGACTTATTGCCGGACTTTGAACCTCTTTATCTTTTGCCTTATGGCTCCGTTTTCTATGTTTTTTTTTGAATTCTTATTAGTTTTTCTTGCTTAACACGATGGCAGCCTTCAATTAACCATTTGATTCAATCCTAGACCCACAGCCAACGACCAGCAGTGTTCACTTAACATATGCATTCATTTAATATCATGCACTACACATTCACATGCATTCACACAAGTAATCCCATTCCAACCTTACTAATGACAATTAAACCACCAATTGGTTGAATTTATAACAAAACCCTAATCCTAGTGAAAATTTGGCAGCGCTTCCGCGTAGTGTTTTTAACTAGACAATTTAGGGTTCCTTCTCCACATGCAATCAAGAGAATAATGAATCAATTGGGAAAGGAAGAAGGCTCCCTGATCCCGCTCAATTCACCCTCTGCCGTGTTTGTGTTCGTTCTTGTGATTGTGGTCGTCTTCCTCTTCTTGGTGCTCTTCACTCTGCAGCCGATATCTTCGTCGTCACAACTCCGATCCGCACGTTCTTGATCTTGTTGGAAAGCCAACTTCCTAATCTATCTATTCCTAAAATCTTAGCTTAATACAACTAGAACTCCGTGACTGACGAGGGAAAAACTGAGGCCGCGTGGGATCCGCCGCCGGTTGCTCCAGCTGGTCGTCCTTGCTCCGCGGCTCGTATCTTCGTCTTCGCAGCTCCAAACCGCACGCTCTTGGGCTTGTTGGAAAGCCAACGCTCTGATCTCTCTCCACCCGAAAAATCAACTTGATTGGAGCAATACTCCGTGACTGACGAGGGAAAGACCGAGGACCTATGGGATCCGCCGCCGATCTTCCAGCTGGTCGCCCTCGCTCCACGGCTTGTATCTTCGTCGTCGCAGTCCCAAATCGCACGTTCTTGATCTTGTTGGAAAGCCAACGCTCTAATCTATCTACACCTTAAAGCTCAACTCGATTGGAGCAAAACTCCGTGACTGACAAGGAAAAAACCGAGGCCGTTTGAGATCCGCTGGTTGCCCTTGCTCCGCGGCTTGTATCTTCGTCTTTGCAGCTCCAAACCGCACGCTCTTGGGCTTGTTGGAAAGCCAACGCTTCGATCTATCTACACCTAAAAGACCAACTCGATTGGACCGGAACTCCGTGACTGACGAGGGAAAACCCGAGGCCGTGTGTGGTGCGCCGCTGATCCTCCAGCTGGTCGCCTTCACTCCATAGCTCGTATCTTCGTCGTCACAGCTCCAAACCGCGTGCTCTTGAGCTTGTTAGAAAGCCAACGCGCTGATCTATCTACGCCTAAAATCTAAGCTTCATCGGACAAGAACTGTGCGACTGACAAGGGGAAATCTGAGGACAAGTGAGATCCGCCGCTGATCCTCCAGCTGGTCGTCCTCACTCCGCAGCTCGTATCTTCGTCGTCACAGCTCCAAACCGCGCGCTCTTGAGCTTGTTGGGAAGCCCACGCTCTGATCTATCTACTCGCTAATTTTCGTAACGATTGAGTTAAATTCCAGCCCACAAGAGGGGGAAATCTGGACCCTACCTCTCTCTCTCTCTCTACACACACGCCTCTCTAACTCCTATCTCACACACCTTCGAATGAGCGCCTCCAAGGGGGGTAACCCCAAAGCCCTTGCTCCCTTCTTGTTCCCAAGGTCGTTCCCTTTGTCGTTCACAGCCGCCAATTTTGGGTGGGCACATTAATGGTCACACTAAACAACTAGTAACTAAAAAGCAATAATTCACTAGCCACCCTTGCATTTAACACAAGTGGGTGTCCCACTAACCAAGGAATATCTAAATCTAAACTTTGACTCCATGCCACATGTGTGTGCATGATCTCAATAAGTGAGCTACTAGCTAATTTTCAAAGGTGCAAAAATCTAATTTAACCTACCTAAATTGAATTCCCCTTGCTTGGGGTAATTTCTAATTTACTTAGTGATTGATGAGGATTCTTTTCCACTTCTTTTGGACCCTTTCGACTATTTTCTTAAGGGCTTTTAACGCCCCATTCTTTTTTCTTTTCTCCTCACCATCCTCCTTCTTCTTCTCCCATTTTTTTGGTTTCGTGATTTCTTCATCGTGACCGAATATGGTCTACAACTCGATAGGAGGTAAATTCTTCTCCACCACTACTCATTTTAATTCTTTTCTAATTTTCTTTTGTCTTTTTTCCCTTCTCTCTTTGCTTTTCTTTTCTGGTTTATTCCCCTTTTTTTTTTTCTTCCTTTTTGGCTAACTACATAAATTCCGCGATTGCCCATAAATGACTCCTCTTTTAGTGAGGGGAAAGGCCACTTGGCCATTTTAATCCAAAAACCACGAGCTAGTCCATGGGATAACCCATTTTCACCACTCATTAGCCTTAATGGACCCGACGTGAGGTCCATTCATCACCGTGAGCCGTTTTTGCGGCTCACAGAAGGCGTGGTTCAGATTTTGGATACACTGCCTTTTGGTCGGACGGTTGATTTGTAGGAGCATTACCTTACCTTAAGCATCAAATCTAAGTTTCAGTCTTTCCCTCTGTGCGGATGTCTATTGGCAAAGAACGAACCCAGACTATGTGTTAAGGACTAAGTAGGACGTGGTTTGATCCCTTGTGCGGATGTCTATATGGTTATAATCAGGAACTATTCTAATAGCTCGGGTTACCTTGAGAAAAGGAAAGAGATCTAATTAATTCCCTTTGTGCGGATGTCTATTAGAGGTACGAGAAGGACTTTGTTCTTTGAAGGAAAGGAGTAGCGTCGGTGGTCCCTTGTGCGGATGTCCATGCGGACCAGCTAGATAAATCTCTTTTAGCCGTCTCGAGGTAAAGGGAGGACTAAGAGCTTGGATGGTAGGTAGATAAACCACGTGCCTACCGCGAGGGTTACACTAGTCCTAAGGGCCAAGGGCTTTATCCTCCTTATGGGAGAAACACAGTAAAACCACAACCATCCCCAATGAGTGAGTAGTAGTAGTCGGGAAGAATGTGAGGAAGGATAGTCGTTACTTGTGTCAACACTAAAATCTCTGTGAGTCCACGGACCATTGGTCGTGGTGATATATCCTATCCGGGTGCTAACGTATGCCGGACGTCTATAGTGTACATATGTATAAAGCTATAAGATTAGACTAACTCAAACCCGGCCAAGTAGGATCCTACCCCAGGATCCTTCTCCCATCCAGGCCAAGTAGGATCCTTGTGAGCCCCAAAGTAGTCTCACGATGACAAAAGGGACAAACAACTCACACATTGATGATAGGAAGTAGTAAATTGGGTTAAGTGATTGAATTAACCCATGATTTTTTGCTAAAATGGCCAATTGGCCTCTTAATCTACCAATTCTCAATTTAGAAGCTATATTATGGCAATCAAGGCTTTTATATGGTTAATCAAAAAATAAATAGAGTAGAAAAAAAAGGTTAAAAATAAAATAAGAAGAATGATAAAAAATAAAAATAAAATGGAAAAAATAATGACCTACCAATTTAAAGACCACGAGTAACCCCGGTGTTTTTAACACAATTAGAAGGGGTGATATGAGAAGAAAACGAAGAATTATGGTGAGGAGAAAGAAAAAAGAATGAGGCTCAAAAGCCTAATAAAAATATATTAAAGAGAAGCTAAAAAGGCTTGAGGCAAAAGCCTCCACCAATCACTATTTAATTAAAGGTAGTCCCATGCAAGGGTGGTTCAAGGTCCCCGGTCACTACAGTCAATCTAGGTTCGCGGTGTCAGGGCCCGGTTTTAGCCCTGACACCGCGAAGAGCGGCCTTTCTTCCCAAGCGCCTTTTCGCCTTCTTCGCACGATAACGTCCACTTTTGCCCTCAATTTTTTCGCGCTGCCCGTATCCCTTATCGGCATTCTCGCCGATAGCCCCTTCTCCCCCCGCCTTCTTCGGATCACCGAAACCCCCTTCTCGCCACGCCACGTTTACTCTAGAATGACCCGCCCTTCTCGGCGGATGCGAAGTGCCATCCACATCATTTCGTATTCCGCCGTCTTTCGCACCATCATTGTGAAGAGAAGGGGAGTGCTTGTCTGCGCGTGAATGGAGTTTCTTGATCTCAATCTCCCCATACAGGTCAGGTCTGATGGAAAATCTAACGAGACGGCGCCACCAACCGTTGCGGACAACCGTTGCGACATATCTAGGATGTGCGTCAACGTTCGCTGCTTCAAAATTCCAGGATTTTCAAGGCTCTACGTCAACGATCGCCGACTCAACTTCTTGGTAAGTTCCCTGCCTTTCATGCTTTTCATTTCATTCCATTTCGGTAAGTTCTCTGTCATTCTTTCTTTCCATTTCTTTTCAGTGATGCACACGGTCCTTCTTCCATTCCATTTCAAATGTGGGGCGTTGGAAAGTAAGCTGTGTGAAGATGTAGGATATTTTGCAATCCGTCCAGGTTTTGGGGTTTCACGGTTTTAGGGTTCCCGATAATCATTTCGGGCGATAAGGTTTCATGTTCGGCAATGTCCTACCTTGCAGGATCGTAAAAATGCTGAAGCGGGCGGTGTGTTTTTGCAAGCCATTATTTGATGAGATCCCGGTGGAGAACAAGAAAGGGATTCCGCCCACCTACAACGAGGAAATGGGGAGGATCGAGCAGCTATTTGTCATTGAGAATGACCACATTTGGCGCGATAGTTGGGAGGTGATGGAGGCGAGGGACCTTATCCTGGAGCTACATCTTCCGGACTCGCCCATCGTACCGGCTGGACAAATCGGCCCCAAGCAGATACTGTGCATACATTGCAACACAACGCACCTGAAGCACAGGTTCAACCTCCACTGCAACCATGCATTGTGCGAAGGGAAGGGGAAGAAAGGCGTGAAGATGCCGTTGTATCCCAATTTGGGAGTCAAGGATGTCGCAAACTTTGTGGCACGACTTCGGGATTGCGGATCGGAGGAAGAAGACATTGAGGTTTTCTCCACCATAGAGCCGATAGCCACAAAGAGGAGGCCTCGGAAGGCTGCCGATAATGAGGAGGAGGAGAAGAGTCAAGTCCCAAATAAGCGCGGCAAGAGGGTTGCACAGGCGGCAGAGGAGAACCGGCCACAGAAGCGTATCGCGGCGCCTTCACGGAAAAGGCCTCTGCCCCAAAAAGCGGTTTCCAGTGACGATACTTCTTCGTCGGCAGAGTCGGGAGGAGATCTCAACACAGATCACGAGGCCGATAACGTAGGCACTCTAGCTGTTTACGGCAATAAGGACGTTCTTCGGTCCGGAGATGATGCCTCCAGGAGTTCTGCTGCCGATAACCCGGTATCGAGGGTCCGGAAGCCCGCACTCGCGTCTAAGAGAGAGAGCGATTCCTCCATCGTGCACCGGAAGTCTGAGCCTACGAAGCAGGCTGTACCGAAGAAGAAGGTTGCAAAAGCTAAAGAAGCCACGAAGAAGGCAAGATTTGAAGAGTCCACGAAGAAGACAAAAGCTCTCAATCGTCCAGCAGTGGCGAAAAGGCTGACGGGAATGTCTGTGGACGAGACCGCTGCGGCGATAAGGCCTCGTGCCCCGGAGGCTGCACAGAGGTTGATAGAGACCAGTATTGCCGAGAGACCTTCCGACTCTGACATTGGCTTGCCGATAAACTCGGCCCGGGTGGAATTTTGACAGCCGTTGACAATTCCCACGGTACTTTGGGCAGGCAAAAAGGAAGGTGCGAATCTCGATAAGCGCCTCAATCTACCAATCAAAGGTAGAAGGGAGCAAGATTTGGAGTTGGAGAGGGCCGAAATGATACGGTAGGCGCAGGAGGACGTTGAGCGCATTTTTCCGCTTTAGAGGGTCCTCTCCCCTGAAAGAAAGATACCGATAACGCCGTTGTACCTACTCCTCAAGCATGGTCTGCTTGATTGTCTCACGATGGACAGTTTTTCGAACGAAGATGACATGTTCAAATACGTCTTGGATATGGTGGAGTCTGGAGGCCACCAGGGCAGGTTCTACCAGACAATGATGGGAATGTGGGCATACATGACGCACGAGAAGGAGTGCGACGAGTATGTAGCTAGGCATACAGCCGAGGCGGAGACCACAAAGCGGTTAAGGGAGAAGTTAGTCTCCAACGAGATTCGGAAATTTGATGCCGAAAGGGCGGTGGAGAGAGAGGCTATTCGGTGGGACTTCAACAACCTCTTCGGGTATTGTGCAATGAACGAATTTCTTCGACCATTCCTGCACCTACTGCCGTGGACGCACAACATTGACGAGGCTCGAGAGGTCGTGCACCGTCTAGCGCGGATCGTAATCGATCGTTTCCCATCGCCGGCTCCAGCTATGCTATTGAAGTGTTACTTTGATTGCAACAGGCTCTCTCGGGTGTAAGTTTTCCCTTCTCGCCACAGACTTGTCCCCTATCATCTCTTATCGTCCCTTATCGTCCCTTATCGTCCCTTATCGTCTCTTATCGTCCCTTATCATCTCTTTCCGTCCTTTATCGGCTGACGTGACTCCGTTGTTTTTCAGGGGCCGGAATATGTGCAACCCTAGCGTTATCCCCAGGCCTGCCAGCATTGCAATGTATGTGGATGCTCCACAGACAAATTGGGATGGGCCGTCTCAAATGTACGAAGTCCTGAGTCTCTTCGTCTTCGGAAGGGACGCATCCGAACAGCACGTCCCGATAACGCAGGCGTTCTTGCGGCTCCGCGACAATAAGCACGGCGGGCGAGATTCTGTGATACGCTTCATCGCAATCGTCCACGCTCGCACTGTCGTGGACACGGCAAGGAGTCACCCAAAGGACTTCGTTTGACAGTGGTGTGTTGCCGATAAGGGTACCTACAAACATTGAGATACCCTGGATGAGAAGTGCTTGGCGAGGGAGGATATGGACTTCATGTATGCCGGCTTCGTTCCACGTAAGATTATCCGATAACCCCGTCATTCATCTTACTGTTTTCTTCCTCATTATAGGTTTTTCCTTTTTTTCACCGTGTCTAAACGACATTTCTTTTGCAGGCACTGTAGACCCTACCTGGGCACGCGAAAGAGAACTTGTAGAGGCAGATTGCAAAAACGATGTGTCGCGTCTGGTGAAGACAAAGTGGGATTGACGAGAAGGAAATCCAGTGACTTCACATGACAAAATTCAGTGGGAGACATCTACCCGAGAAAGGGACCACGAGGGTGCAACCACCTTTCTTCACATGGACGAGGGAACCTCAAATGAATTAATCGTTCAGAATCGGTACCCGAGGAGTAAGGATGACGAAGGATTCTCCGATAAGTCGCTGAATGAAGGATTCTCCGATAAGGGTCTGGACGAAGTTACGGAGGAAGCACAAGAGCACCCTAGGGATGAAATACTTCAGGGAGCTGTTCGCGATACACTCCAGAAAGAGCTCGCTACTGCAGCTGTGAAGCCACCGGAGAGTCCCGCCGATAAATCACCTCACACGGAGTTTTCGTGGACTCAAGCAATGTGTGAGCCAAATAAACCGCCCCTAAAGGGTGGCTTATCTTGAACACAAGATCCTAAACGAGGGCCTAGTTCCTTGTGTAACCAATCCTCAGCCCATTCATACACAACTTATACAAGCATGGTGACACATCTCATGTTCACTTAGGTCCCTTGTGGTTGATTAGTGAGGTGGTGACTTAATCCAGCCTTTTGATTGAACCCACCTTTGAACAAGTGTAACTTTTGCTCTAGGGCTCCGAATGCAACGTTTCCAACTCTTACGGGTTCAATTCAGCATTCCAAACTTGATTAGACCCTTAATGATCAGTTTCAGGCTTAGGTGTGACCCTGGAACCAGTTGGCAGCAGACAGGCTTCCCTATTTTCTACAAACTTATAATCCTAATTATCTCCTTGACTCTAACTCCGATTCTTATGTTTGTTTTTTTGATTCTTATTAGTTTTTTGTGCTTAGCATGAGGGCAGCATTCAATCAACCATGCGACTCAATCATGAACTCATAACCAACGACCAGTAGTGCACACTCAACATATAAGTTTATTCAAGATCGTGCACCACATTCCTACGCATACACCACATCCATTCACACAAGAATCCACTCCAGCCTTACTAAGAATGAGCCTCCAGCTGCGTTCACTTACTAATGGCGTTTTAATCGATTGTTTAGTTGAATATATAGCAAACCCTAATTCTACCAAAAAAGTGCCGGCGCTTCCGCGTGGTTTTTGTATTTTGAAAATTAGGGTTCACGTCATATACAAGGAATTTAAGAGGTCCGAGGGAGAAGAGGGGCTCCATGATTTAATTCGGTTCACCTTCCATCTTTAGCCTTCAAACTGCTCACTCCAGCTCTCGTGACCTTACTCCAACTCGTGTGATCTTCTTCCTCTTGTTCGTCCTGTGATCTTGGTCCAGCTTGTATTATCTTCTTCCTCTTGTTCGTCGTGTGATCTTGGTCCAGCTCGTGTGATCTTCTTTCTCTTGTTCGTCGTGCTTGCTCACTCCAGCTCTCGTGATCTTGCTCGAGCTCGTGTGATCTTCTTCCTCTTGTTCGTCGTGTGATCTTGCTTCAGCTCGTGTGATCTTCTTTCTCTTGTTCGTCGTGCTTGCTCACTCCAGCTCTCGTGATCTTGCTCGAGCTCGTCTGATCTTCTTCCTCTAGTTCGTCGTGTGATCTTGCTCCAGCTCGTGTGATCTTCTTCCTCCTGCTCGTCGTGCTTGCTCACTCCAGCTCGTGTGATCTTCTTCCTCTTGTTCGTCGTGTGATCTTTCTCCAGCTCGTGTGATCTTCTTCCTCTTGTTCGTCGTGCTTGCTCACTCCAGCTCTCGTGATCTTGCTCCAGCTCGTGTGATCTTCTTCCTCCTGCTCGTCGTGCTTGCTCACTCCAACTCTCGTGATCTTGCTCCTCCTGTTATCTAACCTAATCTCGTTCACCAGTTCGAGGCCGGGGCTTCCGGCTCTCTCCCCACACAAATTCAGTCTCTCCCCTCGTTCTCTCTCTTCCTACTCCTTGCAAACTAACCGAATGAGGCTTCTCCAGGGGGTAACCCCCCAACCTTTGCTCTCCTTGAGTTCCCAAAGAAGTTCCCTGCCGCCTTTGGCCTTCTCCCATAAATGGCTTCCTTCTTACAAAACCTACTAACCCTATGACTCTTAATTCCGTGCCATCCTTGCATTTAACAAGAGTGGGTGTCCCACTAACCAAGGAATATCTGAATCTAAACATTAACTCCATACCACATGGGTGTGCATGATCTCAATAAGTGAGCTACTAGCTAATTTCCAAGGAGGCTAAATCTAATTTAATCTACCTAAATTGAATCCCCTTTGCTTGGGGTAATTCCTAATTTTACTTAGCGAGTGATGAGGGGGTTGTCCAAGCCTTTTGGACCTTTCCCACTATTTTTTTAAGGGCTTTTAAGCCTCTTCTTTTCTTTTCTTCCCTTCACCATCATTTCTCTTCTTCTTCCATTTTTTTGGTTTCGTGATCTCTTTATCGTGACCAATTGCAATTTACGACTTGGTAGGAGGTAAATTCTTCTCCATCACTATTAATTTTAATTTTTTTCTATTGATTTTGTCTTTTCTGTCTTTTCTTCATTTTTTCCTTTCTACTTTTTTTTTTTGGCTAACTACCTAAATTCCGCAATTGCCAATAAGTGGTTCCTAGTTAAGGAATTAGCGCATGGAAGGCTATTTAGCTATTATGATCAAAAGACCACGAGCTAACCAATGGGATAACCCATTTTCACCACTTATTAGCCTTAATGGACCCGATGTGAGGTCCATTCATCACCGTGAGCCGTTTTTGCGGCTCACACAATGAATGACCATACCCTCGGCATTCCGGAGTCTTCACAAACACCGGTGGGGTTAACTCAATTCGACACCCCTCGTCTTGATGTTGTACACGGGGCTACGGGGGAGACGGTACATAACATGCAACCCCAGCGTCTATCATTCCCTCTGTCGAGTCAAGGTATTGAAAACCTGGACTTTACTGACAGACCCCTAGTGGTTCCCGAGGAGCCTTGCGTGACACTCTTGGAAAGTCATCCAATCCCAGAGAAGGCTCCCTCTCTGGACTCCGATTACGCTTCTCCGCCAGGGCCCGATAACCCTGCTCCTCCGCCAGAGCCCGAGAACCCTGCTAGCCCTCCAATTCCCAAGAACCCTGTTAGCCCGCCAATTCCCGAGAACCCTGCTAGCCTGCCAGAGCCCCACAACCATGCCAGTCCGCTAGAACCTGTTGAGCCTGCTTTAGCGCCAGATCCTGATAGCCATGTTCTAATATCTGAGCCCGATAAGCCTGCTCCTTCGCCGGAGCTCGATATGCCTGCTCCTCCGCCAGGACCCGTTCAGGTTGCTCCTCCGCCAGAGCCCGATAACCCTTCCCCAAAGGAGATGGACCTCGAGGAGATCAGACTGGCATTGCGCTTTATCAAAGAAGCACAAGAATCTGGGATGACCAGTATTTGGATTTTTCCTGGACTCAAAGAGCGTGTTCAGAACGGTTTTAGGGGTGAACAGAATGTGGCGTATACGTGTATGTTGGAGAAGAATCGCGGAGTATGTACTTCAAACGGTGTTTCCAAGGACAAAGAGCCCTCGCTCTGCTATGAAGCCGAGGAGCATGACGCATCCACGATAGAAAAGAACCTCGAAATTATTGTAGAGGTCCCAAAGCGAAGGTGAGTGTCGTCGTTTATGTTATCGTGTTCTCCGACACCTGTTGTTTATCGGCACCTATTGTCTAACATCCCCTTTCTTCTGAATTGCAGGCCTCGTTTTATTCACCTGAAGGACCTGACTGGAGGTATGAGGTTTTTCGGTCCAGACCTTCGGCAAGCCGTGGATGTCTCGCTTGCTCTACAGGACTGGCATTGCATGCTAAAGGACAAGTGGGAAATGGAAGGCATATTTCTAGATTTCCTCCTTAGGCATGTCGTCTACAGGGCGAAGGAGCATGTTCGAATCCAGTATCATCACACGCACAACTCGTTATTGGCAACCTTGCAATGCTATCTGGCGGATGAAGGGAAGGACTGGGATGACATCGTGAGCTTTCTCAGCCGCTCGTTCCGTAGCACCACCAAGATGCCGAATATCCTTATCGTCCCTTACCACAATAAGGGTCACTAGAGCGTATTCGTCGTGGAGCAAAGGCGAACGTATCACCTGGACCCAACGAAAGGCATGCACAAGGGTCGGGAAGTGAACAACTTCATTTTCTTTGTACACATGGGATGGGCAAACGCGAAGGGCGTGAGGATCGGATCTCGAAGTTGGACTGAATGGCAGAGTCGATCGCCGATAAGGTTGCCTCTGCCTAGTCAGAAAAAAAGCTAGGAGTGTGGTTTCATGGCAAGCTTGGGCTTCTGGCAGTACCTTATCGCACGTGGTGGGCGCAAAGAGGCGGAGGAGAAGACCGTGACGGAGACCAAATATCTGGACTGGGACGGGAAGAAGGCGTATCGATGGTTCATGCAAGCGCTGTATACGGAGATTGTTGCACCGCTTCCGTTCCACGATGCCCTTAATCTATGTGGACATGATACGCTGGAGTTCGGAAGCGGAAGTCCGGACGTAGTTTTCGTGGAAGCCGGTACAGAGACAACAAAGAAGAAGGAAGTCCCAGTTCTTGCTATTTCGGAGATAGTGGGGGATCGTGAACTTCAGTGCTTCAACATGCTCACAAACCCACCAGTTCATCTCAGAAGGCGGAAGAAGTCAACCGCGCCAAAAAGCCCGAAAAAACCGAGAAAATCAAAGGGCACCACCAAGACGAAGAAGTAGGCGATAAAGGGGGGGGTGTTGTACACAACCGATAAACTCCAGGAATTTGTACAGATTAATAGGATGCCGATGTTGTACATTTCATTCATTGTAAATGACAATTTTTTCGATAGCGTACATAAACGGATTTTAGGACCCCCTTGTAGAGGCTTGTAAGCGGAACTTAAAATCCAATCTTTGCCGATTATATTGAATGCTGAGTTTTAACTTTCAAACTAAAGAAATATCACTTCAGTGGAAATTTCAGCCGATGCATGGAACTTAATCTAAGAGCATTTTATCGGCAGTATTCCACCGATAAGATACCTAATGGTTATCGGCGCAGGTTTGCAATGAAATCCTCTGCCCTTTATACTCATCCACATCGGAGCTGATAACCTAAGTCGTTTCTTGAGTTAGTCTTTCGCTAGCTGGAACGGACCTCACCCGAAAACCTCTGGAATCCAGAAAGTCATGCAACCTTCGGAGCCTCATTCCAAGGCCGTCTTCATTTGTGGGGAGCGGTGCAGCTATATCCTGGAGTGGATGAAGCATTCCGGCTTCGATTTCAGCCTCCAACTTTGAGAGGGTGGCTTCGGTGTTGCGCAAAGCTGCATCCAAGTGCCTTGCTAGCAACGGTTGGCAATAAGCCTGCTCGAGTAGCTTCAGGACAAGCTGATGCATACGATCAAAGTCGCATACCCATGTCTCGCCTTATTCTCGAAGGTTGGAAGCCACTGGGATTACAACTCCGGTTTCGGTATCGGAGGGGACACCATTATCGGGGAAGCCCTCGGTATTCGGGTGTCGACCATTGTCTTAGCGGAGGAGATTCGTCATGCCACCTTGGTTTGTGCCGCGAAGGAAGCCCAGATATCTAGCAATTTTTCCCTCCGCCAGGTCAGGTCTTGTCATTTTCAGGACCTTAACCTGGTGCTTACAGATGTTACCTTTCTAGGAATGAACACATTGGCAGACGGCTTATTCGGTGCATGGATTGTATTCCGCATACGTAATGTGTCTCCTATTCAAAGATTTAACGTATGCAGGACCTCCCGACCACTCGGGCAAGGTGATCTTATTATCGAGAATTGTATTTGCTTGGTTGATTGCATTGACCATGATCAACCGCTGCCTCTTGTTCTTTATAAAACCGTTTAGCTTACACCAGTGACTGTAATCATACTTCTCGATGACATTTCCAGTGAGCTCATAAATAAGTCAGTCCATCCTTCGGCCGATAAACTTCCTTTTGGATTGCTGGAGCACTGCTTTCATGTTAGAATGGTATGATTCAATCGCTGCAGTGGTGTCCTAGCCAGTATCGGGGATTTTCCGGTCTCCCACAACCCACATTTTGATTTTTGGGAGCCATTCCTTGTCGAAGTACTTCCAGTATGCATCAGCGTCTGGCAAGAGAGCCTTAGCTTCGCCGTAAACGTGCCGCACCTACTCTACCAAATTCCACACCTTATCGCCGGGAGCTCTCGCCGAAGGGTCTTGGAAGTCACTAGGTGTCTCCGATACGTACATAAGTGAGCCGACAATTTGCAAGGCTCCGGCCCTCGTCTCCATGTCTTTCAACTTAGCACATGTATTCTTCTTCCACGCTCGACGAACATGCCAGAGACATAGAAATTGATCCATGTGCGGCCAAACCTCCCTGCGATAACCCGACAAGCCGATAAGTACAACTTGCTGAAGCCGGTCACCCGATAACGTAGAATGCTAAATCGCTTACCGAAGAGAGTTGATGTCATTATCGGCGTCGTCAAGTACAAAGGCAGTGGGTCTCCAGTCCGGCCTTATCTGCACCAACTTCTGCTTCAGAAGGCGCATCCAAGGCACGAGATCTGCTTGTTTGGATTTCGCAGTGTTCACGAAAGCCACTGGAACACCATTTCTCCACTCGTTGAATACCATCATCGTGAAGAGCGAATACTGGACACGCAAGCAAGGAATTAAGCGGTATGGGAGTGAGTGCTCCTAATTTTTATACGGACCCTTGTCGTAGCACGTCTTGGCAATTATTCATATCTTAACACAAAGATACCCTAAGGTATTCGTTCCCACAGAGAATCACCGTGCATTACAATGACTAACAACAAATCCTAAAGCTGTATAATACTAAACATACCACAATAGAAACATAATAAGAAAGAAAAGAAAGGTTAGACCATACAGTTTAGTCTTATCTACTACCACCCTTCCCCTCTACCGTAAGAGAAGGGCTTTCCTCCTTGGGCGGACACCCACGGCGGAAACCTACGGCGGAAACCTACGGCGGACCCCCACGGCGGACACCCACGGCGGACACCCACGGCGGACACCCACAGCGGACACCCACAGCGGATACCCACGGCGGACACCCACGGCGGATACCCACGACGGACACCCACGGCGGACACCCATGGCGGACACCCACGGCGGATACCCACGGCGGACACCCACGGCGGATACCCACGGCGGATACCCACGGCGGACACCCATGGCGGACACCCACTTAGTCCTTGTGGAGGAACAACTATACACCCATGTACACTATGGGGAATGCTATTTTGTGAGCAGTGAGCGGTGAGTGGTGAGGAGTGAGTAGAAATATCTCTCTTTGTGAGCAGAAAAAAGTGAGTTTAAAAACAAGTTTGTGTGCATAAGACATTTTTTTTAGATCACAAGAGGGCCTATGGCCGTGGATTATTTTACACTATAATGATAGTGTTGGATAAAAAAAAGATTACTTGCTCTAGTTTCAGAAAATACCCTATGGCCGTGGATGAAAGGCCTTGCATTCTTATTATTATAGAAATCTCAGATTTTGTGTGTTAGCATGATGTATAGTGTACTTGAACGTTGATTTAGAGACTTGGAATTTTGGATTTAGAGTTTAGGATTTACAAAATCAAGATTGTATCTACCCTACGCTATGGTCAGTTTCGTACATGATTAATTCAAAATGGGGACTTATCCAAAATTTTGGAAATTTCAAGAGGTTTGGCTAGGCGATATCTATGTAATACCAAGGTGACACCCGTGCAAGATCTAGGTGATACTCGTGCAATAACTATGTGATATCCATTGTGTCGAATCAATGTGACAAAAATAAATAAATGCTTTGGCACTTGCCTGCCGAAACTGATCGTAGCGTACGGTATATTGTTCATTTTTTACTTAGCCCTACAAAAACTACGTCTTCATCGTGGAGTATAGATAAATATATCTATGGATTTTCTATAGATTTTTAATATTGAAAAAGTCATGTATGTATTTGCTCATTATAAAACAACTCATATATTTGTTTTGAATGTATTTTTGTATGTACGATTTACGATACAAGCAATATAGTATATGTTGTTCAATGTACATTTTATAATCCAGCCTTGCCTTGTATATGCTGCTAAATTCAGATCCATTACTCAATGACAGACTAGTAGACTAATCAATCTGATAGTTTTGTACGAAGTTACAAATTGGAATATTAAGTTTAAAGTTGTGATTCATGTGGTACATTATTCCGTGTCCAAATAGCTAAGAGAGGGTAGCAAACTAAAGGGCATGTTCCAATTTAAATTTGAATGGGTACAATGAAAGCGTTTACAAGAAGAGCATCCATTTTGGGTTGGCTTTAGTTGGACTGGAAAATAAGATTTTACTCAATCAGAAATGAAAATGAGTACACAAAACAACTACTCTGTGTCATCTGAACTACCCTCGCTTTCATTACCAACCTCTGCCTCTACCTCCACATAACGGAGTACGTCTTTGCGATACCTCTGTCGCTGACATGTTGGTGGAGGAGATTTCATAATTGATTGTATCTCCACAGTTCTCTTAGCCCAGATAGGTAAAGAAAAGAAAGAATCTGGAGATGACAGTAGCGGCAGAGCTCTGCAAATAAACAAAGACACAATGAGGCTTAGGGTTGAAATTGATAACGTACAAAGATTTTAATAACAACGATGAAAAAAAAAATTGGGTTGAACTTACGTACAAGAAGGAATACGATTGTTTTTTTGCTTCTTCTGTGGTGGTTCTCCTTAAATACGTCGCAAGTTCTTCCTCCTCTCCACTACCAATTCCGTAGCTGACTTTGGAAATTAGCGGTGCGAGCAATGGCTGAAAAATATCTGTGTCTTCTTCGAAGGCCAATACATGTCTGCCCATTGATTGACACACCCGAATAGTTGGACCTAGATAATACATATCAATAGAAAAGATAAATCAGAAGTGAAAAAAATAAAGAAATAAAGTATTCAACATATATATAGGAATGTAAACCCGTAGAGGCATTCCTATCTAAGACAATATCTCCAACTTCTGTGAGGGATTCAAGAATGGTTTTCATGGGATCAGCCACTTTTTCACAAGCCCCTCGCCATGGTGAGTCGCCATGCATGAGCTGTGAAGCAACATTCACCGGATTGAACAAGATATCGAGCTCAACAAGTGGAGAGCAAACAAAGAATTTTGAGACGATGGGAGCGTCACGAACAAATAGCTGAACACGGAATCGCGTCCCCTGAGAAAGAAACAATATATACAATTATGGATTAGATACAGTATGGAGAAGCTTAAGACTGTAGCTAAAAATTATCAAAAAATTGTTTATAATACTTACTGTCGCAGAAGGATCTCGAGGCAAAGCTAGAAGAAGCTTGTTCAATGCCCACCAATCGATGAGTAGCTTGAAGTCGTATGTGGAAGCACATTCATCAATTTCAAGTTGTAGATCTCTATCATTCGGATGAAGGAGAAGCAAAACAGCGTTGTCCTGAAGATAATTGTCAGCGAACTCAAAAATAGTATCAATATAATTTTCTGGCGTGGAATTCCACAAAGGAATGGCATCAATGGATTGAGAGATCCCAGGCACTCGTTAATTCTCTAGAATGTCAGCCACAATAAGATCCAATCCAGTGTGCTTGCAATTGTCATTTGAAACTTTCCGCGTTCTACCTGCACCAACCTGGAAGCAAAGAATCCAATTGGTGTAAACAAATCCGGTTCAGTGTAATTTAGAGAATTCAAAATCAAATGAGGGTAACAAAGACTAACCTTTGAAATGAACTGATGTAGCTTCTCCTATAATTGCGGTGGGCCTCCTGTCTCCGAGAGAGACTGCATGATAGAAAAGAGTGGTATATTTTTGATGAAACACTCTGATGAGACAACTGGCAACGGAGCAACGGAGGACTCAGAAAATTGAAACTGGCGTTGCTTGCATTGTTGGACTTCCAACCTTGTAATTTCAACAAGGCTTGAACCAGCGGCTTGAGAGGATGTCACGACTGGAGGAGAGTTCCATGCCAAGACCTCGTTCCTAGTCATATTTGTTGGATCAGGCATCAAGGAAAAATTCAAGGTGTCTCTCTCAGCAAGGGCGGCTGCAACTGCTGCTTGAATCTCAGCCTTCTTCGCAGTCTCCACATCCCTGACAAGCTTTTCCTTGTCAGCTTTCGAAAGCCGTTTCTTCTTACCAGAGGTCTCCTCTTGAGCTAAAACTGGTGGGGACGACGACTGCTCTACAATTTCAACCTCCGGCTCCCCTAGTGGAGATGAAACAGGCAATACTGAAACCTCTGTTAGACCTTGGAAAAGGTCTTTCTCTGCATCTGGAACAAAATTGGCTGAGCATTCCAAATACCATCCACCACCATGTAAAACTTGAATGGAATACTTCTTCTTCTGAACCTCTGTAAAGACGCACAAGTCTGATGAAGGTTGAATCCACGTTGACATGAAAGAAGGGCATACGGATGATTGAAGAGCATTCTTGGGCAACAACTCTCTAATAATATACCTGCACACATCATTTTTAATTGGATTATAAACCCTGAAGATACAATAATCCTTTGAATGAAGACAAAATTGGAGATTAAATAGATAACACACCTGTATAAGAGCCGTTTAATGGCAAGATCACCACCCATCAACTCATTCAGCTTTGAATTCTTCTGAAAGAGCGGTTTTAAACCTGACTGAACAAAGACCATATATCCTTTCTCCCAGAGAATCATGCGCCATTTCTCAACATAATCAGACGGCTTTTCAATTCTAGGGGAACCCTTCCCAATTAACTGAGATTGTACTTTTTGTACAAATATCTTCAAAATCAGCAATGAATTTTGCCTCCAGCTGAAACCAATCAATATATGAAGTTAGATGACATTCTTAATCAATCTGATAATTACTACTACCAAAGATCAAGTAATGAGCAGGAAGTGAGATATATTACTTGTGCCTAGAATGTAGCGCGATTAAGAAACGAATCAAGAGCGCCATCTCTGAACAGGGAAGGTGGAAAGCGGAAAGGAGAACGAACAACTGAAGGCGAGTTCCAAAAATGAAGCCACCTTGCTTTGAAACGGGGCTCAACTGCAGCTGTTGCAATTTTTTGAAGCTTCTCAATTGTCATTTCAGTCTTCTTAAAATGACTGAAATGAAAATTGATCTGCAAAATATGAATCCAGAATTTAACTATTAGAAAATAGAGTTGTAATATTATTGGCTAAATATTGTAGTGAAACTAAGATTAATGAGAATAGAGTGCAAAGAATATACCTCATCAAAGAACTCGTCACCATTACTGGGATTTGCAACAGCAAGGTATTTTTGAAATTCCTTGCTTTTTATGGACTTCACAGTGCTAGTCGCAGCATCGCTCATGACCTTCCACACGCCTGTTGCACTTCTCTCCTCTTTAGGTGTCTTTTTTTCATAATCCATGGCAGCCTCATCTGAAGCGCAAGCAATGTCTTGCTGCAAGACAAATGAAATTAGAAATACGAAGTAAAAAAAATAAAAATAAAAAGACATAGTTCATAAAAATCTTGAACATAAAAGGAATTTGCATATCATACCCGATACAAGAACGAAATGAAAACATCAACTGTCAACGGAAACCAAGCAGCCCGTGACCGTCAAACTTTTGCGCATGTATTATAGTCTTCTGATGTCAAGAGGTCTTTGAAATATTCCAATTTCAAGCCACCATAATATCGTATGCGTTGTAGTTTTTCCGGTAAGCTAGTCTTCACAAAATCATTCTGTGTAGACCTACATGATCATACATAAAGAGATAGATTAATCCATAATTACTACACTTATAGAAAGAGTCATAGAAAAATAGGAAGAAAGATCAAAAGTTGAAATAATTACCAATTGACATCGTGCATACAATTAAGTAATACTGAAATCTGGCCTGTTGGATTTAGCACGATGCTCTGGACGGCATAATGCCAATCAGGGTCATCTGAATGTCGCTCAGAAATATAACGCCACCATGCATTGAACCTATGATTTCCGTCCCAGACAAAAAACATTTTGCCACTGAGGACGGCTAACTCTGGAGTCGCCTTTAAATACTCTTCAAACTTCTCATTTGCTGCTATCCAATGTGAGCTCCAAGAAGACATTATGTCAAGTGTAACCTCACGCGGCATCTCACGGTCATCAAAAATTGAAAGGTAGAATGCACGATCTCCATCAATATAGCCCCCTTCAAAACATTTCTGCAATGCACAAACGTCAACTTCTTGAATTGGCCGGACTCGAGGACGGGCAATCATCCTGCAAAGAGGCACATGAATGGGTCCCTTTGTAACACACATGCTTTCAAGAACGGTCACAAAATTAGACTTCTGATGAAGTCGTCTTGCTTTTTCACCCTCATGAAAACCAATCAGTCCTTCAGGGCATTTTGGTGACAAATCCTCGGAGTCTATTGAGGGCACATTCTACAAAATCCAACCATAAACATTAAGACAATAATAACATAGAGTGATAAATCCAAATAACTGATTGCAAGAATAGTTTGAGAGTTACAAACTTGAGTGTTGGGACTGTCATCAAGAGCCTCGTCATCCTGAGTGTTAACCTTGTCATCCTGAGTGTTAACATCTTTTTCCTAATAACAAACAAAAAATAAGGAATTTAGAACAAAATTTCATTTTGAAATACACATATATATACAAAATAAAACCTTCTACCTCTCGTACTTTCACCATTCAAGAATAACAATGTAGTGAACCAACATCTTTTAGTGCAAATAGGCAGTTAAATAATGAGAAAGAGTATAATATAAAAAACTAGCTTCCTGCAGGACCACCTCATCACTTGAAGCGCTTGCCATGGCTTGTGATTCCTCGATTGCGTTCTCCCGTATAGCTCCGCTTCCTTGGCCAAGTTCATCCTACCAAAAACACAAAATAAAGTGGGCAAATCATGCACACAATCATCATTAAAGATGGCCTCGTGTACGAGGCCTTAAAAATGTTCACCGATTGAACCAGGATTCAATCTAGGCGGTTTAGGGTAACACGCCTACGAGGCATGGTTGTTAAGCTGAATCAAAATTCCTGCAGGGGCCAACCTAAACAACACACTCATCCGAGGACTCATGTCCCACCACGTGGTGCCCCCATCATGTTCTCGCGACACACAATCGTTCCCACCTTAAGGATATAATAAATCACTCACTTTCCCGTTCAGTTGCTTCGAGAAGGATATATCCGGTTTCAGGTGTGTGCAATGTGATACTACACCGCTGGAGGAACCACATCCATGACTTTCACGGAAGTCAGCTGCTTCGAGTTTAGAGTTCATAAATGAGGCCTTGTATACGAGGTCTTATTTTTACTTATGAACAATCTTTCTACAGGGGCCCACCCGAACAACACATCCATCCGAGGACTCAAGACCCACCAGGTGGCTTCCCAATCATGTTCACACGACACACAACAGTTTCATCCTTTAGCCCCAAAAAACACTCACATTCCCGGTCAGCTGCTTCGAGGATGACATCACCAGTTTGAGGTGTGTGCAATGTGATACTACACCGCTGGAGGACCCACATCTAGGACTTTCACCAAAGTCAGCTGCTTCGAGTTTAGAGTTCATAAATGAGGCCTCGTATACGAGGTCTTACTATTACTTACAAACATTCTTCCTGCAGGGGCCAACCCGAACAACACATCCATCCGAGGACTCAAGACCCACCAGGTGACTTCCCAATCATGTTCACACGACAAACAACAGTTTCCTCTTTCAGCCTCAAAAAACACTCACATACCCGGTTAGTTGCTTCGAAGATGACATCACTGGTTTCAGGTGTGTGCAATGTGATATTACACCGCTAGAGGACCCACATCCAGGAATTTCACCGAAGTCAAAGCACCCATAGACACCGACACCCTGTTTTAGTGTCCCTCCATGACCTCACGTCACTCAACAGTACCCATCTTTAGCCCCAAGAAATTCAGACTTTCTTGATCAGCTGCTCCGAGATGCGTAAAGACCACATTCAAGTGTGTGCAATGTGATACTATTCTGCTGGAGGACCCACAGTGAAGGATTTACACCAGTACCATAGATTCGCTTAAGGAGTATATGAAGAAGGCCTCGTATACGAGGTCTTCTTTTTTCTCACGTCAACACATCCTGCAGGGGCCAACTTAAACACACTACCCCATCCGAGGACTCTTGTTCCACCACGTCGCGCCCCGTTCATGACCTCACGTCACTTAAGCATACCCACCTTTAGCCCCACAAATACTGACTTTCCCGGTCAATTGCTTCGAGGAGGAAATAAACCACATTCAGGTGTGTGCAATGTGATACTATTTTGCTGGAGGATCCACAGTGACGGATTTACACCAGTAGTACAATTAAGGTTACGGAGTATGTGAAGGAGGCCTCGTATTCGAGGTCTCCTTTTTACTCACTTCAACACATCCTGCACGGGCCAACATACCCTTCCAAGGACTCATATTCAACCACCTGATTGCACTGTCGTCGTTCATAAATGCGTAAAGATGTCACGTCATGGGTCACACGATTCTCATGCACCATTTGATTCATGTCGATATTGACCCAGGTCCTTCAAATATTGCTCATATGATCATGTGATTTCAGCTCCACTACCCCACTCGAACAAGTCCGTGAAGGAGACCTCGTATACGAGGTCTCTATTTCTCACGTCGACATCTACTCATAACGCCCAAAATTCAAGGTTCCTCCAGATGCTGCAAAGTACTCACCAACAATACCCGGCTCGTTAAGAATGAAGACGAGGTGCTCGAACGGATCATCGTCAAGGGATTTAGATTGTACTCAATCCAATTACCACACTTGTTCAAGCCTCGAGTTGTCCACAAAGCTGTCCACAGCACTGGACACGAAGGGTCGCAAAGCTGTCCACAAAGCTGTCCACAAAGCTGTCCACGAACTAACCAACTCGTTAAGAATGTAGACCAGGTGCTCGAACGGTTCATCGTCAAGGGATTTAGATTGTACTTAATCCAATTACCAGACTTGTTCAAGCCTCGAGTTGTCCACAAAGCTGTCCACAACACTGGACACAAAGGATCACAAAGCTGTCCACAAAGCTGTCCACAAAGGATCACAAAGCTGTCCACAAAGCTGTCCACAAAGATGTCCACGAACTAACCAACTGATTTTCCCGTCCAGCTGCCTCGAGGAGGATATAAACACTGATTTTTCCATCTAGCTCCCTCGAGGACGATATATATCGAGTGCATTGAAATACTACTCCGCTGGAATACCAAGGTGGATCACTAACACCAATGTCAGTGATCACGATGTTGGATTCACAATATGCCACCCATCTAAGATCATATCCACTAGCATGATCACGATGATGGAATCTGCATGATCCCTCGGCTTCGTCAACCACCCCTAGACATTTTCATAAGTGACGTGTATGTGATGTCATACACTAGCAGAGCCCCTACGGCTCATCAGTAACACGCACTCGTCAGTAATACGTCACCAGTCGATGATACGTCACAAGTCAATGAAGGAGGCCTTGTATACGAGGTCTCTACTCACTCCTGTCGATGTCGACATCTACAGACAGGTACGACCCTAAATTTGTTCCTCCAGTTGCCACGAAGTACTCTCTAGCCATCCGGCTTATGTCTCACCATTCAACCATTTACTGTGCTCGCCGACCTACAGAGAGGCTTACGGTGCTGGCGAGCACAACCTCTAAACACCGCATCCACGTCCCAGCACCAGGAACCAAGTGCCAGGAACCAAGTGCTCCATCTTTCAGTGGCAATTCAGCACCAAGTGACAACTGTTCTCAGTGAGGAAGTCCACGCTATCAGAACCGTCATAGAGGTTGTCCAAGCAATCGGCACCAAGTGCCAGTCCAACAAGTCGGTGAAGGAGGCCTCCTACACGAGGTCTTCTACTTACTCTCATCGAAACCAGACCACCACCACAACAATAGAGAGGTCGACTGAAGTCGATACAAGTATTCGACAAAAGTATTCCAGGTTACTCTCGTAGGCTACATGTGCTCGTATGTAAGATCCGTCTCCACATGGCCGTTAGATCCGGCTCCACAAGGCAACACCAGACCACCACCACAACAAGAGAGAGGTTTGATATCCATCACCACCACAAACAACCCTAATCAACATGACACTCATTCCACGGACCAAGAAGCTTACCGGAATGGTTGATGCGGGTGTCGATGAAGCCATTTGATCGCTCCCGCCTCCCGCACCCTGCCACACCACAAAGTTTTGTTAGATCTAATGAAGTGTAGTGCATTCACAAACCTTGGTTGTCTTGTGGCCTGCTCAGTGACTTGCAAGTACAGGTTCAGCTTCAGGGTTTGAATTCGAGGGTTTTGGTGGTGGCTAGACATGAGTCTGACCAACTCATTCCCAACCAAATTCATTTCCAGACCAACTCAATCGAAGAATCATTCGTACTAGAAGTCTAGCAAACATCATCCAGTACCGTTTTCATCCATGCCAATTGAACTCTCAACGACCTATGTTGTTCTCTTTAGTAATAAAATTTGAACAATTTCACATTAAACATAGAAATCATCGTATTTTTTATTTTATATTTTTTTTACAGCCTTATGATTTACATTTTGGAACATATGAATTTCAAATAAAATAAAATTATGAATTCATAAATTTTGGACCTCTACCTCAAAATTTAAGTGTACAAGGAACCAGTTTTAGCCTTAACAAAATGGAAATAAATTCAGACATGGTGAATTCAGACATTGTGTATTTGACACCGAGTGATGTCATACTCTGTTGATCCACAAAACCCCAGGGCAGAAAATCAACCTATTTTCTAATTCAAACACTATAATCGTACAATTCAAGTAGACACTGTTTATGAAATTATGTGAGTACAATATTTAGTAAGTCATTATTGAGATCCTATAATTTAAAGTAGAAAAATAAGTTTCTCGATTCTTCCTTACTCATAGCACAAGAACTTTAGGAGTTTATGTGTGATCAAAGTAGTTGTAGTACTTTCTGTGATTTGTTCACAAGTATCTATCTGCACACTCAACTAGCTTAGATATACTCGCTTTAATATGCTCTCACTAGACACAGTGTTAATGATTAACTGGTTCATTTTGTATGATAAAAACCCTACACCCTTGATGCAAAATTTAGCCCCACCAAAATTTTCATAGCTAAAATGACAAATTCCCGCTATAAATCTCACCTCTTCTCTTGTTTGTGAAGGTGGTGTAGTATCCGGTATGTTGTCACAATGTGCTCCGCTTCTTTCTCCAACTTTTGTCGGCCAGACACATATTGGACAAATTCAAATGAAAAGTATATAAGAACCGCGGTACTACAAAGTATGAAGGCACCGGCGTAAAATAAGTGGAAGACACATTGACTTAGACAATTACATGTAACCCGACCAAATATACAGATAACCATGAAAACTGCTCATACCAATATTACAGGAGATGATGATTCTTCTTCGTTCTCTTCAATGTTTTGAAGTTTGCAATCACTATCACGCTTGGAGGAGTTAAAGGACAACACCTTTTCCGTCTCTAAAATGTCTGAATGACTACCACATGCCTTTCGCTTGCCCATCCTAGACCTCTGCAATTGCCTTTGACTAGAAAACAAAATACCTCGCCTCCTCCGTTTCTTCTTTCTCTCACAAGAATAAACAAGGGGATCCTTACTACTCTTCCCAGTCATTAGAAAAATGCAAGTTCTACCCACCCATTCCTCTTATCAAAGGAGACAGAACGTATTTTGAAGATGCTAGACATTAGTAAGTTAGGAACTCCAATGATTCATCCTAATTCTTTTATTTAAATCACCCTGATTTTTATATTTAAAAGAGCATACATAGGCATGATTTATAATAGCTATGTAGCTGTCTTCTGCCGTCACTTACAATATATTACTAAATATTACCTTTTTGACCTGTAAAACCACTGTTAGATGCGCTAATTATATTGTGTACCCTCTCTCTTTTCAACACGTTTATTTTAAATTGCAAGCCAACGGAAACAACCTCAACTAACAAATGAAAATCCATGTGCACTAATGTATATTCTAATGTACGATTTATACATTATGTTTTATACTTAAAATACTTCACTTAATTTAATCCTACTTCTAGAATAATATATTTTGAGTTCAATTATTTTATGGACGTTGTTTTAATTAGCACGCAAGCGTTCCTCGCACAGTCAATGATTAATATAGGTTCTGTGACAATTCACATTTTAAATGCTGACTCTGACACGGACACTCCAATTACATGGCATCTAGATATACCACGCTCTACTCAATCTTTTGTCGATCTAGAATCTCCAGTATGTCAATCCTTTACAAGCCTGATATTATCTTAAGACAGGTGGTTCCCAAATATTACAACGAGACAGTCGATTGGATTCCACGTCGTGCTGAGCTATTATTGCTTCATATAATCTCAGATACATTCCAAACTGTATTATTGTGCATTTGCTTTAAACACAGACGCCGCCTTTCAATGAGGTCCCTTTTTTTACTCACTGGCTGTTCTTCATAATCCCTGTCCCTCTTCGTATTCCATCACTCTTGCAACTCAATCTTGATATCTCCATGGCTTTTTCTGTTCCATCTGCATTGTCTTCCATGGCCACATTACGTGCCGTTGGAACCGGCTGTCCTATTGCCTATCCTTTGAACAAGGAGGGTTTTGCTACTGTTACCAGTGCTGCGTTAAGTATTCAATTTTGTTTTCTTCAAGAGAGTATTTGTGTCGAGGAGGAGGTCTATGACGATGATTGTTTGTCTCTGCTCTACACCACACTAAGTCCGCCCATAGTGAAGGATATATTTGAGAAGGAATGGAAACTTGGCAAGGGTCGGTATAGAGTATATGGTCGCATAGATTCACAGATTAGTTTGTCATCGGTTGATCTTACCCCTCGTCAGTCCACAACGTGTAGTATGCAGACTCCTCAACTTTGATTGGAGGTCAAGATTGAGCCCGGCACTGTGTCAGTCGTTAATCTCTCTTCAGACGACAAGGACACTGCACCTCCTTTGTACCCCCCAAAGTTAAGTGTCCCTATGTCATGTCGTCGTTGTCCCGTTACGCCAACTTATCGACCACCCAAGTCTTGTCTTCCAAAAGAGCAAATGGTTTCTGGTATTGTCAGTGTTATTGCAGGTCTGAAGAGGCTGTCCACCCGTGCCGGCGGCAAGAATCCGGTGAAGACACTGAACTTCGACGCCATTCCACACCAGCAAGTGAGCTGTCTTCCCGCCGAGTTCAACCATGATGCGATATTCGAACTGCCGCCCGCCCCACTAACGGCGTCATCCACTCAAGCACGTAACATGTATGGGATGGACAAGCGGTATGATGGACACGTCTGGACGAAGACGATTACGACAAACATCATGAACGACGACGGCCTGCACTTTCGGACTTCGAAGTGTGTCGGTCATCTGCAATGCGACAACGTCGACTGCATGTACCTTGAGCGAGTTAATCGAATATCGGATGTGAACGAGAGAAAGTTTGAAGGAACGATTGCGATGACTTTAGAGGCCAGTCAGAGAGCCCCTAAAAACACGCTACTTTGCAAGATCTGTGGAGTTCCACCAACATGTATTGCCACGTGTGATGCTGTGGTGTACTACGTTTTTGGTAAGCGCAACTGCACCCATGCATGTATTCACTTAGGCGTACACGACCATCCCGTTGAAATAGGTGATTACCATGATATAAAGGAGAAGATCACTAGTCTAATTAGTGAGCAGGTAGAAAAAACTTCGCGTGCAACCAAAAGTGCCATCATATTGGAGGCGAGCAAGGAGCTCCTTGGACAGTTCTTGCTCCGCGAAGAAGGGGACCCCCGGAAGATCTTGACTGTGGAGGAGTTAGCTCCCTTCTTAGACAAATGCAAGGACATGGGTTCTCCAAACATCCAAAACAAGGTGGTTACATTCCGGTACCTAAAGAGGTACGGTGTCATGGACGCCATATTGAAACTTCGCTCGGTGAGTACCTGGGCGTTTGTACAGAACAGCAAATTCCCAAGTCAAGGTTCGGAACATGTTGTGGGAGAAGAATCCAAGGTCTTCATCTTCAAGATGTCAGAGGTCGGGCCAGGATCTGGCGTTGACTTTGTGAAGCGGATGCAACCGGGCACTGATCTGGATAATGCGTGGATGATGTTTGATCACATCAAGCGCCTGACGGACTGGACAACAATGGGATGTCACGTTTACGACGCTACGTACTGCAGGGTGATGACCATTGCTATCTGTGACTTGATGTCGGAGGATAAGGATGCTCAGATGCTTTTCTGGAATAACCTCAATGATGTCATGCGTTGACACGGAGTGGAGAAGCCGGACTTCAAGGGATTCATGGCGGACGGTGCTCAGGCCAATTGGAATGCGGTAAGAGCTGTCTACGGGGGTGGCGACGTCATGGCGGACAAGGAGCGTACATGCCTATTTCACTATATGCAGAGTATGATCAAGTACACAGAAAAATGGATTGTTGAGGAATTTCAAGAGCAGCACAAGAGCCTCTGTAAACAATATAGGGAAGCAACAACTATGGAGGACGCCGACCGATTGTACGACGCACTTCAGGCATCGTACAAGATATCAGGAGGTGTGTCTGAAAAGGGGCTTGAGGCCATGTCAAACTGGATTGCATGGTGGCACTTTAGGTACCGTCAATGGGGCGGGTTCATGACCTTGGTATGGCATGCGCACTCTTTCTCTCAATATTGATTACTCCTACTCCATTTCTTTCTTCGTCCTTGGTTTCTGACATTATCGTTCAATTTTTGCAGAACATTTCCATTAACAAACTAGCCGAGATGCCTTCTTGCAACCTAGCGGAGACCGTGCACAACAAGTGGAAGCAGACCTATACGTCGCCACTGTAGACGACTACATCCGCGGATTCTTGCAAGTTGTTAACTACCACCAATTCCTGAAAGGCGATGTTGGTGGGACCGGACCTAGCAAGGAAGAACTGAATCTTAGGGTGGCCGAGAGAAAAGCTCAAAGGACAGGCGACGCCAGCGTCTTGAAGGAGTCCATGTTGCAAATGCCCGGGGCAGAGGAATTCTGTACCCGCACAACAAACAAGGCTGGAGAAGAGGTGTTCGGTTCACGGAAGCGTAAGCCAAACATGCCAATCGGTGCCGATGATGAGTCACATCGACCGGAGAAGGTGAACTTTTCTCGCCCTCGACATTCTGTAGGACCCTTGGGAACTTCTTCAGATCCGCTGTCCATTATCAACGAAGACAGTGGCATTGGTGATGACGACGGTGTCTATGCCGACAACGACGTCCCCAAAAATGATGTCTATTATGTACGACCGACACATGTGTCACCAATGGCGACTCTGGCTCGGAGAACTGGTTTGCGGCGCGTCACAGCGGTGGAAGAGACTCATGCTGAATTGATGGAGTGGCATATCGCTCGCTTGTCAAAGAATTCCGCCAATAAATGTTTTGCGCAATGCACAAAAACAAGGACAAAATGTGAAGAGAGGATTGTGAGAGGTGGAAAGGCAACCCCAGCACCAACATACACAGGTTTTTACCATCACCCGAAGAAGAATGTCTTGGAAACCATGGATTTCTACTTCTGCAATGATGACATTAAAAGGTGTGTGAAGGGTACAAGGCGTGTGTGGGTGGTTCAATACAAGAAGGGCATCGATAGGCCTTCGATCTTGGACGTATGGCCTGTCATAGTGGCTACTAATCTGACCCGTGGGGAGATTGAGGATCTGGAAGCGGCTGGATTTCAACTTCTGCAAAAGCAACAAGTTTCTTCAAGATGTCTATTTACTAACGACAGGCCCCCAAGAGACCTGAGTTCCATCCCAGTGCCAGCGGATGCCAACAGAATTCCTGCAAAGAAAGATAGTAAGACGGTGAAGCGCACCTCCAAAGTACGCAATGACAAACAAAGGAAGTCCATGGTGTCTGTTGATTCCCTAAATGCTTCCATTAAAGCCGTGAGGATGTTTCCAGGTCCGAGCTTGGGGTGCCACATTTCTCTCATTTCATATGGTGATCCGCCCGAAGTTAATACCTACTCCGTCACGGTGAGTGCATTCCCTCATTGCACCTGCCTAGCTTTTACAAAGACTTGGAAGGCGTTCCGTGGAAAGAGCCAATACTCCCACTGTAACCATCTCTACTTCATCTTTCTCGCTATCTGTGGAATTGATCAAACTGTAGAATTCATCCATGCTTCTACCTTTAGTTGGAAAGAGGTCAAGCAGATTCTTGAACGCGGCATCCTGACACATCCTTGGACCTAGTCCGGGTCTTTAGCGTATATCAGTAGCGTATACCCTAAATCTACGTGTGAACCTAGGATTAGTTATAGGATAGGTGTTTGAAAAAAAAAATTATGATTTTGCTTGTCCAACACCTTTATATATATCAAGATATTTGTTGTATTAAAAAATATTAATAGTTTGACCTCACAATATGATTTCTTGGTGCTTAGTGGTTATACCCTAAACCATAAGGTACCTAGATAAATCAAATATTATTCTTTTGGTATCGAGACCCTAAACCATAACCTCTAGGTATCGAGAGGTTATACCAAAACCTCTTGGTACTGATCCATTATACTGTAACCTCTTGGTACCCAGAGGTTATACCATAATCTCTTGGGGCCCAGAGGATACCCTAAACCTCTTGTGACGTAGAAGTAATTGTATAAACATTGGTACGAAGAGGGTACGGTGTAACCTTTTGGTATCGAGAAGTTTTAAAGTTAGTACAAAATGTAGAATCTGTTTTTGAAAATAGATACCAATCACGGATTTTAATCATGTCTAAATTTAGCAAAGAATCCTAAATCCTGAAAATAGAACAAATATTCCTCGAATATTCATTAAATATCCGAATATTTGAGGAATATTTGAATATTTTCTGCTCTCCGTGGTTGAATTCCATGTTCACCGCTCTCTGCTCTCCGCTCTCCGCTCATGAATAAGACTCCCTCTGTATACTATGGACATCCGGAGATCATAAGCATCCGGAGAGAGGGGGGGATATATCACCACGGACGATTGCTCCGTGGACTCGTAGAGATTTTGGGGTTTGACACAAGTAACAACTCTCCTTCTTTCCTCCTTTTCTATCAACTCCTACTTCTAACTTGAGATGGTTGTGGTTTCACTGTATTCTCCCCCGTTAGAAGGGGGGGTTTAGGCTTTAGGCCTCTAAGACTTGGGTAATTCTCGTGGCGGCCATGTAGTTTTACCTATCTACCATCTGAATTAATAGTCCTTCCTTTACCTCAAAATGGCTAAAAGAGCTTTATCTAGGGGGTCCACATAGACATCCGCACAAGGGACCATAGACTCTACTCCTTTCCTTCAGGGAACGACGTCCTTCCTTCCTCACTTCCAATAGACATCTGCACAAAGGATGTTTAGTTAGCTTCCTTCATTCTCTCAAGGTAATCCGAGCTGTTAGAATAGGTTCCAGTCATAACCGCATAGACATCCGCACAAGGGATCAAACCACGTCCTATTCAGTCCTTAACACATGGTTTTTGGGTCAGCCCTTACCAATAGACATCCGCACAAAGGAGAAGACTGAAACTAGACTTTATGTTTTAAGGTAAGTTAATGCTCCTTACGACTCAACCATCCGACCAAAGGTTAGTGTAGCAGGAATCTGACTACGCCCTCACAACCGGCTACATCTGCCACCGATAGGTCACACAAGGCGCACCAAGACTCCTCCCTCACCGGTCACTCCCCCCTTGTCCTTCCCTGAACCCGTACAATCTCACCTATTATTCCCATCCACCCGGACTAACCCTATTTGATGGAACAAGGAAACAATCGCACGAGTTAGAGTTAGAGTCACGTCCGACTAACCCCCTGGCCATCTCACCTGTTATTCCCATCCACACGACTAACTCTACTTGATGGAACAAGGAAACGACAACTTCGGTGGTTAGTATAGACTTGAGGAGTGGACTACTTGAAATGGTACTCACAATCGCGTATGCAATCCGAGCTCTCCAACCGTGGAAGGTTTTCTGAGAGCGTAGGTTTAGAATTCAAATTGAAAGTAAATACACACAACAAGCAGTGAAGAGAGGGGCCAAGATGCTCCCCACTTAAACTGCAGCAAACACATACTAACGTCCAAAACAAGAGATGCCATTTAACTAAACATGGTGGCATTAACTACCATTGACGGCGCAGCCGTCATCCCACCAACTCAACGCGCCAAGTCAAAAGGAATCTAAACACAACTCCCAAGGCAAATCAAGTCAAACTCCAAAGTCAAACCGGGGCCTAGTCCGCGAATGAATAGTGACCTATAAACTAAGATACTGACCCTACTGCCGGGTCGACTCCTCAAGTCTTCTCTTCTCTTCCTTCCTCTTCCGCTTCTTGGCAGTTCGGCTCGAGGTCGACTTGGACGCGGCCTTCGCAAGAGTCACCAAGGGAAAGAGTAAATCTGCAGACAAAGAAGAAGCGGGTCCGGACACGGACGCACGAGGGAGGGTCTCCCTCGAAGTCAAGGAGCCCTCCGGTCCACCTGGAGTACACAACACGGAAGTAGTGCTCGGATGAAGCTCGGGTCGGGTCGGGAAGGCCGGTACCGGGCTTGGAGTCGTGGTGAAGACCTTCTCCGCAGTGAGGGGTCCGGACTTGTCCTTCGAGGATATCGGAAGGTGCAAGTACGCAGAGCTCTCACTCGTGGACCTCCTTTGGTGAGATACACTCGGCAAAGGCGCTACGAACGGCGCGTCGCGAACGGGGTCTCTAAGAGGGAGGGTGTGGGGACCAACCTTGGATGAAGGCTCCCCTGTGACACCCGTGTCCTCCTTCCAACCGCCCTGTGCCTGAGTGGTGATCTCCGAAGGAGAAAGGCAAGCAGCAACTCCCACCACTGGAGCTCGTGGTGGAAGGTCTGAGCTATCAAGATCAACCACCTCCTTTGACTTGTCTTGGCCACCCAAACCTTGCCCACCTAAGTTCGTATCGGACCCCAAATCTGCATCCTTGCCCGAACTGTCAAGATCCTCCCCAACCTTGGGGAGGATGTGGGTGAGGTTGCCCACCAACACCCTCATGTTAGCATAAGCCTCCTCCAACTTAACGGTCTGCTCTACCTTGAAAGCAATCACCCGTTTGCTGGAGATGTGGCCATCTCTCTCCAGCTTGGCATCGAACATCTTGGCCTTGGCAACCGCATCCGCTCGAAAGTGTAACGCGTCCTCCACCTGTTGTAACGCTGCCGCCGAGGCATTGGCTTGCCGGAGAGCCTCCTTGCAGGCCCCCTTTGCCTCCATCGCCCTACTCTTTATCTTTGTCACGTCCAAGGTGAGCTGGTGTATCCTCTCCTCCATGAGGCAAAGGTCCCCCGCCCCTCCAACTCTCTCCTTGACCGCAGCAATCAATCCCTCCCGTGAAGGGTTGCCCACCAAACCACTAACGTGCCCCAAAGTCCTATCTACGTCATCCACATACACTCGAAGGGCCTCGATCAACTCAGAGGCCGGGTAAGTCTTACCTCCAGTTGTGCTAGTCCAGTGGCTGCAGCACAGATGGCTGCACGGGTCCTGGTGGCAGGGGCTCCTCCATGTCTCTGCCTCTAGCGCTTGGGCGGTGGTAACGCCTCCTCCTCCGACTGCGATGCACTGCTACCTCCTTCAGATCCTGGCTCAGGCTCCGACTCGGTCCCCTCGAACTTCTTCAACATGAACTGGGTCCCATACGCGATGTCCTACTTAGGGGTGGTCTCCTTGAAGTGATGATAGAGATGGATCAAGAAGGGGCGATGGGAAGGGGTAGTGGGTTCCTCCTCGAGGTAGTGGATTCCTCCGCATCTCCTGTATGGTGGATTCAACACAAAAGCTCCAACAAAAATCGAGGGAAGGGCAACCCATGCGTGGTAGGTCCTCCTTAAGCTCCGTGAGCTTAAGGGGATCCTTGGGGATGGCCGAGCAAATAGCCATGTGTGAGGAGGAACCGGTTGCCATTTCTCTCTTCTTTTCTTGTTCAGTGGCTCCCTCCCGGGTTCCGCCTTTCGCCTGCCCGCCTATGATGGTAAGCTCTCGGGAGTTCTGCTCTCCTTTTGTGAGTGGCCAAAGTGGGCCCTCACTCTTTTTTCTTTGTTTTTTTCGAGTTTTTGATAGTATTGACCCAATTTTAGTTAAAGTAGTAGTCAATCCATCTACTAGAGTCAAATTCCTAGAGTAATAAACTTAGTGCCATGATGTCACACTACGGTTCGTAGTTTTCCTCTTCCCTACTAATATGCTTGAAAGTGTAGTGGAAGTGGAGTGGGAATGAAGAGAAAGATAAAAAAGGGAAAAAAAAAGGTCCTTGGAAAATGACTAAAAATTGAGAAATGGGACAAAAATTATGGAAAAAATTGAGAGAGTGTCTCCTAGCAGGTAGAAGTAGTGGTAAAATTTCTAGAAATTTCCGAGTTGAATTACTATTTAATTCTAGGGGTTGACTAGTTAGTCGACGGGTTGACCACTCGGAAAAAATACTTAATGAACTCCAAAAATGCTAGGAAAATTTGTGTAGACTAATTAGGGTGCTAGGAGTCCAGCTATGTGGTTAGTTTTTGAAGTTATAAGTAAATTGCAAATCATCAGTAGATAGTAGTAGATCTAGGGTAATGGTCGTTAAAAGATCAAAAGGAAAAGAAAAAAAGGGGAAGAAAAGAAAAGAAGGTGGTTGGGTGTGCTTCCCCATGCACATGCCACATGACAATTCTTGCCACCATGGAATTAATTTTAGGGAGGCTTGTCAGGAGCAAAGCGGCGAGTTAATGCTAGTAATAAACTAAAAACATGCAAAAACGGCTGTAAGTGGCCAATCCTGCACTTCTGTGAGAGGTCATGGGCTGCCTCATTTAAACTAAGCCAGTCTTGTCGGGGAAGAAAAACGAGAAAGACCAAAAGAAAAAGAAAAAAAAAGAAAAAAAAGGACAACCAGCCAGGCTGAGTCGCTGGCGAGAGAGCTGGGGTCACGGGATTTTCGGGGGGCCGTTTTTGGAGCGAGGAGGAGCTCCTGCGAGCAGGAGAGAGGGCTGGAGCTCTCGTTTTTCTTTGGGTTGGATTTGTTTTGTTTGGTGGTTGGTGGTGTGTGCGCCCTGGGCGCGAGGGAGAGCTGGCCTCTCTGTTTTTTTTTTCTTTCTTGGAAGAGCTCTGTGGGGAGAGGCGCGCTCTGAGCGCGTGAAGGAGGTCTCGTGTTCGGGGAGCTGGAGGAGGAGCTCCGGCGCGAGAGAAGAGCTGGACTCTTCTGTTGTTTTTCTTCTTCGTTTTTCCTGTGCGAGGCTCCTGTGCGAGGAGAGTCTCTCGTCTTTGTGGTGAGCGCACCGGCTGCGCGCGAGGAGGGTCTGCGCCTGCCTGCGCGAGGATGTCTCGTGTTCGGGGAGCTGGAGGGTGAGCTCCGGCGCGAGAGAAGAGCTGGACTCTTCTGTTTTTGTGTGTGTGCGCGGGGATCGGAGCTGGGGCTTGCACGAGCTGGGCTCTGTTCCGGAAGGCTGCTCGGCGAGGGGCGCACCTGTGCGCGCAAGGGTCCGTGATTGTGATCACGAGGTCTGGCTCTGAGCACGGGAGAGAGAGCCGTGTTTTCTTTTTTTTGTGGTTTTGAGAGAGCGCGCTGGAGTGCTCCTGCGGTGGGAGCTTCGGTGTGGAGGCGCTGTTGAAGGTCGGCGTTGGTGATCGTGGAGCCGTGTGTGCGCGCGGTGGTGTGAAGGTGCCGCGAGCTGAGAAGACTCGAGCTGGAGGGTCCAGGCGAGAAGAGGCTGCGGCGCTCGGACCAGGGAGTATTTCCTGGGTGAAGCTACCTTCCCTAATTCCTACCTGCATGCGGTCGTTGCGGTTTCCTTCTTGTGTTGATTGAATTTGTGGGATCTCTAAACTTGTGCGGAAGCGCTGGAGGATTTTTTTTGACATTAGGGTTCCAAAACTTGGTGATGATTGCTCGCTGGCCGATGCAAGAATGCTGATGCTTGTAAGTTGGTGCTTGCTGGAATCGTTGAGAATTTGGTGAATGGTGTTCCCAATTGAATGATGTGTGAGCTCATGAGGAAGCTGTGAATACTTGTTGTGGTTGTTGGGTCGCCGCTGTCCGTCTGTATGTGGCAGTCCTCAAGGTCTGGTTGGACATTCTGAGGAGTCCATCGTCAAGAGCACGAAAAACTAATAAGATTAGAAGTTGAAAACGCTCAATTCGGAGTTAATCCTAGGAAGTTAAGATGTTTTAAAAAAAAAAAAAAAAACAAAACCTGGGACTCACAGGGACTGTCTGCTGCGACTGCTGGTGGAGGCCGGTATCAATCTCAAATTAGGTATTTAGTGTTTTAACCAAGTTGGAATTGAGCTGGTGATCATTTTAAGAGGAAATTTTTTGGTATTCGGAGTCCCGAATCAATAGATAAAGGCTGCCGAAGTTGCTGCTCCAACCAGGGTCTGGATCAGGCCTGATCAGCTGACCTAAACTAAAAAAAAATAAAAAAATAATAATAATAATAATAAAACAACAAAAAATTAAAATAAATAAATAAATAAAGAATAAGTAATAATAATCATAATAACTAATAGCCATAATAATTAGATAACAATTAATTAATTAACTATTCATACCTATCTAATTTATCCAGAGTTAAGCCTTTAAATACCAAGGAGGGTTAATCGAGTTCACTTAACTGGATTAAGATAATAGTACTATTGATTTCTAAATATATAAATGGATATGCCAAGATCCAAATCCAGTAGAAATTAGGGTTTACAGTTAAGCATAAGGAATGGTAAGTGGTGTAACAATAGGACCTCGTAGGTTTAAAAATGGATTCTCTTAGGGGGTTTATTTTTGGGTTTACATTTGGTGCGTCCGCCGGGAGGAGCTTTTGTTTGGTTCAGTGCTTGGAAGGTGTTTGTCTTACTGCTGGATTGCTAAATTTAGGGTTTCTAGGGTTCTGAATGGTCTATTTCTGACCTAAACCGTGAATGGAGTGGTTTTTGCCACATATGGGGAGTGGAGTGCGCTATTGCTTGAGGTAAGTTGCTGAACTACTTTTGTGCATATATCCTTGTATGAAGTGTTTTGTCCAAGTTGTAATGGAGGTGGGGAGTTAGAAGGGTGTGTGGAATTCCCGACCTCCTAACACAAGCACATTGTGTTAGGCGGACCACCTTCTAACTCTTGTGCTTTGGTTGAGTTAGGGGGCTTAGGGGTGAAAGGTTGAGGCCCTCCCACGATTGCTTGAAAGTAATCAGTGAGCTTCTAAGCCAAAGAGGGAAGGTGCATGTGCCCGGGCATGGGACAAGGGCGCCCTTCCCTTCCCCCCCGAACTTGATCTACCACCAAGGTAAGAGCAACTTGCGTGCTATCAATAGCCTTGGTTGTTGAATGGGATGAATGTTGCATACATGGAATGATATGCATGTTGAAGGGGTCGTGAGGAAGGAGCACGGCATAAGGTGAGTACACGAACCTTCCTCACTACACCAAACCCTACACTAGGCACTTAGATTCGCTTAGGGATCGAACAGGGATGGTGAAATTGCAGCCAGGTACGTTCTCCCCTTCTTAATGAACAAATTGTGATGAACCAATGAAGGATTTTTCGTACATGTTGGTGTCGTTTCTCTTAAGTTGGTGATGCCATCCCTTGGAGAGAATTTGGGGATACTTTGATACCGAGGAGAAACCTCCAAGTAGGTGGTCAGCCCAACTTAGAGTCTGTATCGTATGGGGCATAGTGGGTGTACCTCGTCCGGAGGTTAGCCCCACATGTAACCTTCTGTTTTGTTTACTTCCCAGCATGGGGGAGTTTGGGAGAAACTTGGAATCATTGTAAGTCAATTATTGGTGTTTACGAAATGTCTTCACATAGGTCTAGAAAACTAAGAACGGCAACTTAATCGTTAGATGAGCCCTGTGACTCGATCTGGAAGATGTTATAGACCGCTTCCCCTTCCCCTAATTTCTACTACTCCAACTTCATTTCCCAATCCTGAGACATTAGAAGGAGGTCCTAGTACAAGAACCAACTCGGGAGGCCCAAAAGACCGTACAACCGTTGAGGAATCAAGCTTTAGGTCTTCCTCCTCTCCTCACTCTTCCCCTCTTCCTAGTCCTGGTGACATGGAAGATCCAATTGTCAACCCACCCCTAAACCCCTTGGTTCAACCAAGGGGTTTGCCTATTGTAGTTCCTGAAGGGCTTCAAGCTGCCCCTATGCCCCCAAATCTTCCTAGTTTCAAGGGAACTAGGGATGAGGATCCCTCGATGCATGTGGAGCGGTTTATAGAGTTATTGACTACGTGTTTGATAACCGACAACCGTTACTACTTGGTGTGGTTTCCAACCACACTCAAGGAATCGGCTTACGAATGGTACCGCAATCATGCGGCATCCACCTTCCGTGATTGGGATGGCCTCATGAGGTCATTCTTGGAACAATACAGACCCGAAGTAGGCCAGAGTGCAGCCTTGACAGCCTTGGCAAGCTTTAGACAAGGGAAGGATGAGGATATTTCATCCTACATCCGTAGGTTTGAACAAGTTGTCACCCGGTTCGTGGGTGATTTGCTCACGGATGATACCTTGAGACACTTTTTCCTTCAGGGGTTTTATCTAGAGAAAACGATACGGGAAATCCTCCAGACAAGGCCCACCACCTTAGAGGAAGCTAAGGAGGCAGCTAGGACCGTGGCAGCGGTGGCAACAGAACACGAGAAACTATGGAGGAAGGAGAATGAGAGCATTCCTAGCTTTATTCCCATCCATGCCCGGGAGAAGTCAGACTCAGTTGAACCTCCACCTGGCCCAACAGTGTATTCTCCACCTGTGGTGAATACTATTCCTCTTAATGTCAGGCCCCCCGTTCCTCTACCCGCTCTTACATATGGACCCACTTGGCGTCACGAGATGAAGAAGGAGATCCACGACGCTCAGCAAGGGTTCCAAGACCAACTCCAACAACAATTGAGGGCAATGACAGATCAGATGGCTCTTCTACTCAGGAACCAGAACCCTAATGCCCCACCTCCTCAGATAGAGTCAGGTAGGCATTCTTCTGGTATGTGGTGCACTTCATGCGGCGAGAATGGTCACACCATGCAGTTTTGTACCACCTTCCCACACCATTCAAACGTCTATCAACCCCCACACCGGAATCAACCACCTAACCGTGGTCAAGGTCTGAGGTCCCAGCCTCGTTGGGAGATCTGCCAATCCTGTGGAAGAAGACATCCACCTGGGAGTTGTTGGTTGGAAAATGGGGTAGTGTGTGGGAATTGCGGTGGTAATCATCCCACAATTAGATGTAGGGAGAAGGACAAAGTCATTCCTATGAGGCCAATGAGAGGGAATTTTGCCCAACAAGCCATGGATAACCAGAGAGGGGCTCGAAACTCTTCGAATGACAATAGTCTCCATCCTCCCAACATGTACTATGATTATAATAATCATCGTCAAAACCACCAACCTCCCCAAGGCTTACAAACCCAACACGGTTTTGTGCCTTTTGGCCAAAACCAGGCACCTAACCAAGATGCCCGATTTGCATCTCCTTCTTCTTCATCTTCCTCTACCACCGTCACATTGACAGAACTCGGGTCTCAAGGAGCTCCTCAGAGTTCTACCTCTTCTCAATCCCATTTTGTATCGCATGAACCTGTCATTCCACATCAAGTGGCTCACCTTTCACTTCCCGTAAATGCGGTATTGACACGAGCCCAAAAGGCCAACCAACCCTTCGTAGCTCAGGAATCAGATGCTAGCTTCGAGGATTCACCACACTTATCAGAACTTAATGATGTAGTTCATGAAGCCTTGAAGTCCACAAAGGAGGCCAACCAGAAGGTGCCTCCGGTAAATCCGTTGATGTTAGATTCCACCCCTTCTGAAGGAGGTGAAAAACCCCAGAATCCCCACACACCCGAGCCAACCTGGGAGGGTCCAACAATTCCCATTCAAGAAATGGGGATTAAAAACCCTTCATCCACCCCCACGTTTAGACCGTATGATCTTTGGGAGGACTTGAATAGGTTGAATGCCAACATTACCATTGCCCAACTCATCCACTTGGCTCCCTTGGTACGAAAGGAATTGAAGAAGAAGATTCCCCTAGCCAAAAGGGTAAAGGTCAAGGCCAATTTAGCTGCTAGAATGAGCTCTTCTAGGAAGCCTTCTAAAGAAGCATTTGAGGTTCGTGCGGTAGAAATTGAGGCCACTATAGTGGATAAGGTGTTGCCTAAAGTATTGGTGGATGGTGGTAGTGGTGTGAACATCATGCCTCTTCACACCATGGAACAATTAGGGCTAGAGATCACAGAGCCCTCACCTTATGTGATCAACATGGCCAACCAGATTCCAGAAGCACCAATAGGCCAAATTTCTGGGTGTAAGATGAACACAGGAGGGGAGGACTACACGATCACCTTCCAAGTGCTTCGAATGCACTCGAACAAAAATTCCTTTCCCTTGCTTCTAGGGAGACCGTGGTTGAGGGCAGCCAATGCTAAGGTAGATTGGAGTGGCGAAAAACCTCACATCACCTATGGTGTGGGGTCGAATCTAACCAAGGTTTATATTCAACCTAGCTTCCCTAAGACCTTAGGATCTTCTAGCTCATCATCGGAGGATGAAGACCACGTGCCCCGCGGTGCTAGGAAGACAATCAAGGGGGTCAAGTTCGCGCTTCCAAAAGTAACAAAAACCACCACTCCTCCCTCATTGAGTTGCTTGGGGCCTAGTCTATACGAATGGGAAGATGATGGAGAATTCTCTACTTGGTTGGCTGAGCACCCGCACACTGAGTCTGACCGATCCATGGATACGTTTTTCATGGAAGAACTTAGTGGTGATCCTCTCAAGGACATTGACTTAGCCATTCTCGTAGATGACCTACGTTACGAGGATGTTTGTGGTGTCACCTTAGATGGCACACAATTGTCCAATGTAGATCCTATCTTGGATGAAGAAGCCCTCATTTCTCCGTTGCACTTCAAATCCACTTCATCAGGAATACAAGTGGGAAGTGATCTACCCATCTATCCACCAATCCCCCATGACTGGTACAAGGTGACCACCCAAGCCACTCCGTTTTCATTAGTCTATGGTGTAGAGGCTGTACTCCCCATAGAGTTTGAAGTGCCATCACTTCGAATAGCGATAAACACTCGATTGACCACCAAGCAGTCCCTGATCCATCGATTGGAACGGTTGGAGAAATTGGATGAGGATCGTAGACTGAGCGCACAACACATTGAGGTTGTCCAGAGGCGCCGGAAAATTGCGTTTGATAAACGCCACAAGAAGCGGACATTGTCGCCAGGGATGTTGGTTTTGCTTCAAGATGCGAGAAGGCTAGAATTCCCTGGGAAGTTTGATGCGTTGTGGTTGGGCCCCTATCTCGTTACCAAGGTGTTTCCCAACAACTCGGTCCAACTCGAAACCCTGAATGGTGAATCATTTCCAACGCGCACGGCTGGGAGTCGTTGCAAGGAATACCGGACATGATAGAGTGGATTCACTATCACTAGCCCACCTCACTTCGTGACAATTGGCCTCACAACGGGGAGGACATGACTCTTCCGATTCAACTAAGTGCCTTTTGACCACTAGTTGCAGCCGGTCATCTCTTCTCCATGGGTCAACCATACTAGTTTCATCACTACACTAGAGACAAGTGTTTTCCTTCCTCCCAAATTTTTATCAAAAATATAGTTTTCTCTCCTTGCTTTCCTTATTTTCCAAAGAGATTGGAACTTCTATCTCTCTGTAGTCCAAGTTCACTCCGATGAAGGCGGAAGGCGGTTTTGAAATCTTTTTTGGCTGTAGATTCAACCTGGGTCCGTCCAGGGCGAATGGGTTTAACTCAAAAATTGGGACGTGCATCCACTCTGCTAATCTTTCAATTCTTTCTAGTCGAATGCCGTCTCTATTTTCCCTATTTTTCTCTCATTTTTTTCCCCTTCTCTATTGAAATTTCCTAGCTTTTCTTCAATCCCATCACTTTTGTCTAACTTCCTAGTTTTCTTCCAAATTCCATAATTGTCTTTCTACATCTCTTTATTTTTTCTCATTACCGTGTGCCGTAGTGAGCAAGAGGTCTAGGTCCACTCTCCTCTCACGAGTCGGCCCAGATGGTCGCCATGTGTGAGTGGCCAAAGTGGGCCCTCACTCTTTTTTCTTTGTTTTTTTCGAGTTTTTGATAGTATTGACCCAATTTTAGTTAAAGTAGTAGTCAATCCATCTACTAGAGTCAAATTCCTAGAGTAATAAACTTAGTGCCATGATGTCACACTACGGTTCGTATTTTTCCTCTTCCCTACTAATATGCTTGAAAGTGTAGTGGAAGTGGAGTGGGAATGAAGAGAAAGATAAAAAAGGGAAAAAAAAGGTCCTTGGAAAATGACTAAAAATTGAGAAATGGGACAAAAATTATGGAAAAAATTGAGAGAGTGTCTCCTAGCAGGTAGAAGTAGTGGTAAAATTTCTAGAAATTTCCGAGTTGAATTACTATTTAATTCTAGGGGTTGACTAGTTAGTCGACGGGTTGACCACTCGGAAAAAATACTTAATGAACTCCAAAAATGCTAGGAAAATTTGTGTAGACTAATTAGGGTGCTAGGAGTCCAGCTATGTGGTTAGTTTTTGAAGTTATAAGTAAATTGCAAATCATCAGTAGATAGTAGTAGATCTAGGGTAATGGTCGTTAAAAGATCAAAAGGAAAAGAAAAAAAGGGGAAGAAAAGAAAAGAAGGTGGTTGGGTGTGCTTCCCCATGCACATGCCACATGACAATTCTTGCCACCATGGAATTAATTTTAGGGAGGCTTGTCAGGAGCAAAGCGGCGAGTTAATGCTAGTAATAAACTAAAAACATGCAAAAACGGCTGTAAGTGGCCAATCCTGCACTTCTGTGAGAGGTCATGGGCTGCCTCATTTAAACTAAGCCAGTCTTGTCGGGGAAGAAAAACGAGAAAGACCAAAAGAAAAAGAAAAAAAAAGAAAAAAAAGGACAACCAGCCAGGCTGAGTCGCTGGCGAGAGAGCTGGGGTCACGGGATTTTCGGGGGGCCGTTTTTGGAGCGAGGAGGAGCTCCTGCGAGCAGGAGAGAGGGCTGGAGCTCTCGTTTTTCTTTGGGTTGGATTTGTTTTGTTTGGTGGTTGGTGGTGTGTGCGCCCTGGGCGCGAGGGAGAGCTGGCCTCTCTGTTTTTTTTTTCTTTCTTGGAAGAGCTCTGTGGGGAGAGGCGCGCTCTGAGCGCGTGAAGGAGGTCTCGTGTTCGGGGAGCTGGAGGAGGAGCTCCGGCGCGAGAGAAGAGCTGGACTCTTCTGTTTTTGTGTGTGTGCGCGGGGATCGGAGCTGGGGCTTGCACGAGCTGGGCTCTGTTCCGGAAGGCTGCTCGGCGAGGGGCGCACCTGTGCGCGCAAGGGTCCGTGATTGTGATCACGAGGTCTGGCTCTGAGCACGGGAGAGAGAGCCGTGTTTTCTTTTTTTTGTGGTTTTGAGAGAGCGCGCTGGAGTGCTCCTGCGGTGGGAGCTTCGGTGTGGAGGCGCTGTTGAAGGTCGGCGTTGGTGATCGTGGAGCCGTGTGTGCGCGCGGTGGTGTGAAGGTGCCGCGAGCTGAGAAGACTCGAGCTGGAGGGTCCAGGCGAGAAGAGGCTGCGGCGCTCGGACCAGGGAGTATTTCCTGGGTGAAGCTACCTTCCCTAATTCCTACCTGCATGCGGTCGTTGCGGTTTCCTTCTTGTGTTGATTGAATTTGTGGGATCTCTAAACTTGTGCGGAAGCGCTGGAGGATTTTTTTTGACATTAGGGTTCCAAAACTTGGTGATGATTGCTCGCTGGCCGATGCAAGAATGCTGATGCTTGTAAGTTGGTGCTTGCTGGAATCGTTGAGAATTTGGTGAATGGTGTTCCCAATTGAATGATGTGTGAGCTCATGAGGAAGCTGTGAATACTTGTTGTGGTTGTTGGGTCGCCGCTGTCCGTCTGTATGTGGCAGTCCTCAAGGTCTGGTTGGACATTCTGAGGAGTCCATCGTCAAGAGCACGAAAAACTAATAAGATTAGAAGTTGAAAACGCTCAATTCGGAGTTAATCCTAGGAAGTTAAGATGTTTTAAAAAAAAAAAAAAAACAAAACCTGGGACTCACAGGGACTGTCTGCTGCGACTGCTGGTGGAGGCCGGTATCAATCTCAAATTAGGTATTTAGTGTTTTAACCAAGTTGGAATTGAGCTGGTGATCATTTTAAGAGGAAATTTTTTGGTATTCGGAGTCCCGAATCAATAGATAAAGGCTGCCGAAGTTGCTGCTCCAACCAGGGTCTGGATCAGGCCTGATCAGCTGACCTAAACTAAAAAAAAAATAAAAAAAAAATAATAATAATAATAAAACAACAAAAAATTAAAATAAATAAATAAATAAAGAATAAGTAATAATAATCATAATAACTAATAGCCATAATAATTAGATAACAATTAATTAATTAACTATTCATACCTATCTAATTTATCCAGAGTTAAGCCTTTAAATACCAAGGAGGGTTAATCGAGTTCACTTAACTGGATTAAGATAATAGTACTATTGATTTCTAAATATATAAATGGATATGCCAAGATCCAAATCCAGTAGAAATTAGGGTTTACAGTTAAGCATAAGGAATGGTAAGTGGTGTAACAATAGGACCTCGTAGGTTTAAAAATGGATTCTCTTAGGGGGTTTATTTTTGGGCTTACACCTTTGCAGGTGCGCACTTGGAAGTTCCGCCTTTAGCCTGTCCGCCTAATGGTGCGTGTTCCCGAGTTTTGCCCTCCTATTGTCCACCGTGCTGGACGTGCGCTCCTCCGCCCTTGGGGACAGGGTTGTTCAGCCGTCCGTCCGTCCGGTAGTATCTGTCCGTCCGGATGTCCGTCTGGTAGAGGCTGTTGCCCCTACGATAAGGATCAACCCTAGTTTGACCATGACTCGAGGTAAATCAATTTACCCACTGCCACGAAAGCGACTACGTGGATGATACGTCGTCAACAAGGTGGCGCGCGTGAAGACAGGGGAGCGGGCGTGTGAAGGGGACGAACGCGTACAGAGATGGGCGGGCGCATACTAAAGAGGTCGGACGCGTGCGGATATGGGCTGAGCGCGCACTGAAGGGGCCAAGCGCATACAGGGGAGGACCGGGCGCGTAACGTGTTGAGCCGGGCGCGTACAGAGGTGGACCGGGCGCGTACTCTGAGGGGCTGGGCGCGTGCAAGGAGGACCACGCGCGTACCGCAAGTGTCCATGCGCGTGCGGTGAAGGGCCGGGCGCATACTTGGAGGGGCTGGCGCGTCCGGCCAAGGTCGCGTGCGTTTTTAGAGGGGCTGCGCACGTTTGTAGAGAGGCTGCGCGCGTTCATAGAGGGGCTGCGCGTGTTCGTGGGGGAGGACTGGGCGCGTTCGTGGAGGGGGCTGGGCCAGGTCCGTGCTCTTTGGGGTCACTGTAGAATGTAGAATAGTCTTTCTTTTTGAGTTAACCCTTTTTTGTAGTTAAAGTTAGTTAGTTACAGGTTTAGGAGCTTAAGTTCAGGGTTTCCAACGGACTTGAGATCGGAAGGGGTGTCGGTTGCGGTGAAAGGGTAGACAGTTGGGAGTTGCGGGTGTTTAAGTAGGAGTTTTTGGAACTGGCTCGAGGCCCAATTGTGTTGATCAGTTGTAGTGCCGAGATACGCGTGGTGCTATCTCTTTGTTTAAATTGTTGTATTGTTTTCCGGAATTGAATGTAATTGAATGTTGTGCATATTGAAGAATTGAGAAAGATTACGTTGTGAATGAAGTCAATTGACAGTAAATCAATGACACCGAGAAGGAGAAATGAGTGAATTGAGAGAAGGAAATCATAAGGAATTGATACGAAAATAAATCTGAAGACCGCGATTGCGGGTTAATTTAGGAGATAAATAATAGAGCGATCAAATAATGATCAGAATAAAAGTGTGTTATGAATTGAACATAATTCATAATCAGGTTATGAAGATGAAGTAATGCCAGGATT
>OZ020520.1:9180649-9234386 GCA_963971425.1 Bryoerythrophyllum caledonicum
AACGCGACCGGCCCTCCAGCGTACGCGCGCGGCCCGTAACCAAATAGAGCATGTTCCCCACGAATAGAGCATGTTTCCCCAAGAATAGAGCCTGTTCCCGCATGGATAGAGCCCGTTCCCACACGCGCCCAGTCCGTTCCCGTTCGCGGCCGGCCTGTTCCCGCACGCACCCGGCCCGTTCCCGCACGCACCCGGCCCGTTCCCGCATGCGCCCGGCCTGTTCCCGCACACGCTTGGCCCTAATGTCCACGCGCCCGACCGTGGATCCTATGCGCGAGGCCCCAAACCCTACGCCCGAGACCGCAAAACGTACGCGCGAGACCCCAGCGTATGCGCCCGATCCCCATACGGCATGCGCGCGTTCCCTATGCGGCGTGCGCGCCTGACCCACTAGTATAAATAGTCGCTCGCACCCAGCCCATCTCACAAACTCTAATTGGAAATTGTGGCCTTCAACTATCTTTTTAAGGTGGCTGATTGGGTGATCTTCGATTGGGGCTCCAGATTTGCACACATCCATACGACGTATTGCATCACCGCATCGATCACCGTTCTAATATTAACATCGCTACCTTGGATTACTTTGAAATCGAAGGTGGTAATTTTTGTTAGTATTTTTTTCCGATAGAGCTTAGCGTAGTTAACGAACATTTTGGTAGATTATTTTTATAGTGTTCGGCTATGGAGAGTGAGAGTGAGCCGGATGCCCATCAACAACCACCAATGTCCACCGCGCAGAGGAAGAGGGAGAAAGACAGAGATAGGGCGAGGCACGGGAAGCTCCAGAAGAAGCGGATGCACGTGTTCAACAATCCAACGAAGATTGCATTCGTGGGTTGGCAAGATGAGCCATCGCCGTGGCCGTCTGTCACTTGCGAGGATTACATCGAGTGGTGCCATTTGTCGAAGATGTTTCCTCCACATCGCCATTTAATAAATCGTCGCGCAAACAAGGCGAATTTGAAGTATTGCATCAATGAGGCGTTTCGAGCTCGTGCCCTCGAAGTTCACTAATACTTATACGAGCTCGAATTCATGCCCCGCAATGATTGTCCCCTCTATCTCGCTCGCATGGTATATGCGGAGGTTGTTCTCAATAAGCGAGTGGATTGAAGGACTGTGTGGAAAACTCCCAAAATGCCGAGGGTGTGGATGCATGCCGATGTGCCTAGAGAGCAACATCCAGTGTTTCCTTTTACCGCACTAGGGCCACAGAAAACGGATGGCCCAGAAGAAGTAGCTCGAGTAGGGTCAAATTCATCACCGGATTCGGACTCAGATGGACGAGTAGGTCGGCGTTCATCAACTTCCCTAGTGGCGTGTGCGTCACGGAAAAAGCGCCAACGAGTGAAGCTCCATCAAGCAGGACGTCTACTGGTTCAAGGAGGTGGCCAGGTAGATTTACCAATCGTAAATCTTGTTGGCGATGATGAACCCGCCGTTAGGCTTGAGGTTGTTGGAGATGAAGAACCCATCCATGTTGTGGATGAAATGCTAATGATGGATGTCGTACTCACCACTTCCAACACCAGGCATGTAGTATCAGGGTCCGCAAGTATGACCGTCGATGCTCACCAGGAGTTATTGGACACTATGAGCTTGAAGGATGAGATGAGTCTACGTCTCCAAGAAGAGATTGAAAACCTCATGTTGTAATCCAATGAAAAGGGTGATATTATCACCAAGCAAGCAGCCGAGATAGAAGAGTTGCGTCGAGAACGTGTTGCCAACTAGGCTGATATTGGCAAAGTTGCTCGAGGTGTGGACAAGATAATGATCGCCAATGTTATTGGCAACATTATTAGCTGCTAGTTAGAGACCCCGACAAGACCACCGCGTCACCGCTTCGCTAGTCGTCCGTTGGTTTTTCTACCGCCGCCGACTGTAGCAGCGCAGCCATTCGTAGATTCCATCAGCACCGAGGATTCTGTCATTTTCCCCAGCTAATCCAAGCACGGAACTTGTTCAGCTTCGCACTGCAAACGACAGCCTTTGAAAAAAGATTAGATCGGTGGGCGAGTGTGGGAGTCTAAAACTCCCACTTGGTCGCCCCTACCAAAAAAATTAGTTAAAATAGGGTTTTTAGTATTAGTTAACTAGAAAAATAGTTAGTATTGTGTGAAATTAGATTAGATAGCCAATAGAGAAAATAGAGAAATGCTTAAGTAGTTAATTAGGTTTATAGTGGTGATAAAACCGGGTCTTAAAATCACTAATTTAAGTCCCGGGAAACAATTTCAAAAGAGTCCCGGGAGATATCCTGGGACATAAGTCTAAAATCACCACTTAAATCTAAATTAACTAGTTGAGTTTAGAAGGTAGTTAGAAGTAGTTGAGTTCTTCTAGATGCTAATTCTTGTTTGAATTAGTAGTAGTGGTAGAGAAAAGAAATGGAAAGACAAAAAAGAAAAAGATAAAAGAAAAAGAAAAAGAAAAGAAAAAGATTCCAAAAATAAAAATTTTAAAAAATAAAAAAATACATACCCAGGTATCAACCCGGGTATGAACTAGCCCAGGTACCAACCCGGGTATGGGCTGATACCCTGGCACCCGGGCATCACCCGGGTAGCTCCAGCCGCCTCCAACAGTGGCCTTCTCGAAATTTCCCTTCCCGAAATTTCTCTCCCATAGAAGTTTTCCTCTCCTCTCCAAGGACTCTCCTCTCCTCCCCCTCCTTCTCTAAAAATCTTGACCCCCCTCAAATTTTGTCCTCTATCTCCCTATCAAGTTCTCTCTCTCTCATAGGTTTTCTCTCTCTCTCTCTATTTTGTCTTTTTGGAGTTGGGGTTTGAAGAAGTAGTGAAAGGAGTGAAGAAGAGGTGGTGCAACAAGGAGGAAGAAGAAAAAGGAGAGGAGGCTTTTCAAGTGTCTTGGAGGTGCGCGGACTAGGGTTTGGTGGAAGAGGTGCGCGAGCTAGGGTTTGGTGGAAGAGGTGCGCGAGCTACGGTTTGGTGGAAGAGGTGCGCGAGCTAGGGTTTGGTGGAAGAGGTGCGCGAGCTAGGGTTTGGTGGAAGAAGTGCGCGAGCTAGGGTTTGGTGGAGATTTTAGGGTTTTGTGGAAGTGGAGGAGATTTGTGGCCGAAGCGAGAAGATAAAAGAGACAAAGGAAGGAGGTTGCGGGTGCAACAACAAAGGTGACTCTTGCCCATGTTGGGTTTCTTTTGTTTGTGAGAATTTCTTGTTTGTGAGTCTTTTCCTCTCTTGTCTACCGGGGTGGCTCCCCGGTAATATCCTCCCCGGTCTACAGAAAAAGTCCTCCCCGGGGACTTCATCTAGACCTCATTGTGTTGTTTACATGTGTAGTTGTTGTCGATTGTCCTAGCCTTGTGGCAAGTTTTTATCTTGAGTTGTCTTCCTCCTCATATCATTTTAGGTCTTGCCCACAATTCCTATCTTTTTCCTGGTCTTCCCGGTCAACCGGGAAGAACCTTTTTCTAAGTCCTTGTCTCCAAAGTCTTCTCCTCGTTATCATTATATGTGACCTTGTGTTGTTAGTATGTTGCTAGATGTGTGAGACACCCATATCCACATACTCTAGCAAAGTGTTCCGGAGTTGTCTACCGGCTGACCGGTAGACTTGTGTTTCCGGGCCGGACCGTAGTTTGTGACAAGTTAATAGGGAGATTAGTGGAAGTACAGGCATTTTGAGGATTTTGTCTACCCGGGACAACATGGCTCTCCGGTGAGTTAGGTGGATTCTCCATCCTCTAAAGGTGGGGCTTGAAGGTCTATGAGAGAAAAAGAAGCCTCCCGGTAACTTCTATCGGGAAGGAACTGGTAGACCTCCCTTCCTCAACCTCAGAGTCTTTGATGGAGTCCTATGCGGCTATACTAATCGAGCTTAAAGAGACTCCGCATGTATCTATAGATACACCCAACCTTCCGATGGATACCGCCACTCCACCGGTAGACCTCCCGGTGGATATTCCCAATCCACCGGTAGACCTCCCGATTGAGACATCCGACCTCCCGGGGGATTCTCTTGACCCTGTTGGTACTTCCAGACATGGTGACAATCTCTATACGTCTCAACCGGAAGAGTCTTCCGGATGAGTCTTTGTTATATGTTATGTGTTGATTTACCTCACCGGTTGGTGAGAAGTCGTTTTAAGTTGCTAGAATTACACACTAGGGTGAGAGTAGTGATGTCGATGGGGCCCCATTGCGCACCCAGTCACTACCACTTGAGTGGTTTCTCCGGCTACTTATTTTTGTTAGGAAAAGGTTCATCGGTTCCGGGACCGCCGGACCGGGAGTCTTCCGGTCTACCGGTCTTCCAGTTTACCGGTCTACCGATAATCTGCCGGTGACTAGGCTACCCTTGATTTTAAGATCTAGATGCCGTTTTGTCTTTTAGTGGAGCTACTTTTGGAGGGTAGCTATTGACTTTAGTGCACCTCCTAGATGCTGTTTCGTCCTTTTGCGGTCTAGTTTTGGAGCGTAGCTATTGACTTTAGTGCACTCTTTAGATGCCATTTCCACCTTTTGGGGATCTAGTTTTGGAGGGTAGCTAGTGGCCTTTGTGTACTTAAGGGCCTTGGGCTCTTGTGTTATGTACTCTTCTCTTTGTTGATCTCCTTGTGTCTTGCCTTCATTGCTTGTGTCTAGAGTCTTTGTTGAGCTTGTGTGAGGAGACCGGGAGAGGGTTGAGTCCTCCTAGTGTATCTTTGCTAGGTGTGCAAGGTTGTGAGTTGTTGTGTGTTAAGTGATTGAGTGTGATGTTAAAGGGAAAATTCACCTCATGGTCGAATGAACAATTATCTCTATGCTCATTCAAACTACAGTGCAGGGCAATAAGACAAAAGTCCCGATCCGGACCTTTACTGAGTCTAAAACTCCAGAATTGATCTAGATCTGAATCTAGATCTGAGTCTAGAGTTAGTTAGAATTGCGTTTCTGCTGTTTTGCTTAAGTTTAACCCACAGATCTGAAGTTTCCACACTCACTTACAGCAAACCAGACTATACCCACAACAATTCGGGACTTGATTCTAACTCTTAGGTACAGAAATGATGTTGGGTTGAGTAAATCGGCCTAGATCTATATCAAATCTAGTGTTTTCAAGCCGAATCTCTAATACCCACAACCAAATGTAACTCCAAATGATCTTCTAACTACAAGATCCTACTCACACATTCACACCCTCACACAAAACACATCGTAGATAGTAGCAAAGTCTTGCTTTACTTCCTCAAACGTTCATAAACCTCTTCCATACTCCATACAACTCAAGATTCACACAATACGTCCACTTCCTAGCTCTCTAACTCCACTTCTACAATCTAGTCTAACACACACCAAGAGCTCCGCACACACATACACACCACGAGAAGAAAAGAGAGAGCCCATCCCCCCAAAGAGTGGCTCTCTAACCCCTCCAAATCCTAATCCTCCACAATGGATGAAAGCTGTCCGAATGGATGTTATCCAGGTCCGGACAGTTTCATCCAAAATCTGGACAGTTCATCCAAAGTCCCGACTGGACAGTTTCATCCACTGCCAGTCCGGACAGTCTCATCCACTGTCCAGATTCATCCACTGGTTTACTTCTAACCATAACTACTGAATAACTTCGAAAAATTACTACCTGGAGCTCATAAGAAGCCTAAATCCCCGGTTAACATTATCCCCCTTTTGAACAACATCTGCCCTCAGATGTTCAAGTGGTAAACCGGAGGAAAAACATAAGTCCAAAGATCTACTACTAGGTTAGAAGTCTAGACAAGTCACCTCTAAAGTTCCGCGGGACATCTCTAGCCACTAGAAGGAAGACACACTCTGCTTGGAACGTCTTCAACGCTGGACACACCAACTCCAGGCTCTGCACGGGTCTCAACGTGCACTGCAAGTCCAAAGTTGGACATTGGCATCCTCTCCGTGTTCAGGTCGGGTGCTGAACCCTGTGGAGTCACGATCACACGGGATGAATCCACCCTAGGAGGCGGCATAGACATCTCGATAGTCCCTGGAACAGTCGGAGGAGAAACCATGGGGGTGTGCTGTGGCAACTGTGGCGTAAACCCTCGAGTGACGAAACTCATGTCATAGGATCCAGCAATGCCACCATACGGGAGATGTCCCGGAGGTATGTAAGAAAAAGAGCCACCATGGTCCCCTGTTCGAAGATCCTGCTCTAGCGTTGCCACTTGAAATAAGGACAACCCCCTACCACTCTGGAGGTCTGGAGGTCTCAAAGGAATTGCTGCGGGACCTTGCACTGGTCCAGAACTGGAATCGCCTGGAAGATGATGTGTTGTACGCCAAAGTGGAGTGGTCGGGAGTTGTAAATCCGGAGCTGAGGTTACTTCCTGATTGGAAAGCTCTTCCACCCCTTCGTCGGAACAGTAGTTGAATTCCGGGTAAGCATCAATAAACCGAAGAAGATACTTGGTGAAACGATCGAGATCGGCCTGATAAGCACCTAACTCGCTCAAAATTTGGCGGCGTGAGGTCGTTAGTAAGGGCTGCACTATCCCCCGACAGGAGGTCCGTTGGCTTCCCTCAGCTATCACCAAACGTCGGCGAAGCAGGTGGTTGTCGACGACCATTTGGTCGAAAACTTTGAGGCGAGCACTCAGCTTGGTCTCTCGTTCAACCCTCTCAATCTGAGCTGTTGTTACTCGACTAGGATCCAATCGGGACATTGCCTGTCTAGAGACCTCCAATTCCTGCTGTTGAGCAGTCATCGTTTGGATCTGGAGTTGGAGCTCCTGGATTGTCCTGCAGAGTCAGGAGTTTTCTTGTAATGATTCAACCCGAGTCGGCCGTTCTTTATCCAGTTGTTCTTGCAAGGTTCGAGTTTTAGATAGAGCCTTGGAGCTAAGGTCCAGATAATAGGTCGCTTCCTGAAACTCCGACTCCACGGCTTGGGTTTGTTGCTGGATGTGGAGAATGGCCTGTTCTACTTCTAGATTTTGAACCATACTCCTCGGAGGCTCTCCAGTCCGGTTGTCAGTACTCGCCCTCTGGACCGGAGCGTCCAAGTCTAGAGATAAATTTTTCGGGACTGGTAGGGCTGCCCTTTCCGATGCCGTATCGTATGGTTCCTGCGGCAAAGTGGACGGTGCTGGTCGTGATTGTGGTGGTGACTCATCCGCCATCTCCAGATGTTTTTTCAACCTTCGAAAACTTCTGGTGATCCTCGGGAGTGGGCTGGATATTGCTACTCCTTCCTCAGTGGCAGCTGGTGACGATTTTCGTTGACTGGATGTCACGACACCCCGCTCCATCTCTCGGAGCTCTAGAGAGTCTAAGTCCTCAGTTGAGTCTGTGGCTAACGTCTGGGGAGTTGATGGCGAGTGAGTTGGTCGGATTTTTTTAGTTTTTTGGGGTCGTACTAGGCTCTGGAAAGAAGCCCGCTTTTGGGACTGCAGTCTAGATGACCTTCGGTTCGGATAAGGGGCAGGTAATAACTCCGGAGATAGGGAAATTGGAGCCTGTATGGTCTGGCCGGGAGCGGTCCCGGTGTGTAATTCCAAAGGTACTGCAGTAGGGGAGATCCTATGGTCCATCTGGACCTCATTGTCTGTATATTCTTCCTCATCTGGAAACCATCGTCGAAGTAGCGTATCAATTAGTTCTGCTCCTGGAATTTCGGTCATTCCACCAAGATGAACTCGAGTCAGCATCCTCCGGAGTCCAGATAACACCAATGGTGTCCAATCATGGTCATGGTCCTTGTTTTCCAGAGCCGTATATAGATGTGTCATGAGCTCATTACTGGCGTGTGAAGAGCGTTTCTTCACACAGAGAACTTCTACCAGGGCCTGAATGCGAACCTGATAGAACGCTGGAAATCCCACAAGGTGAACCCCATCTGAAGTGAAATGCTTAGCAGTTAGACCAAACCTCCGTTGATACAGCCCTCGTGTCTCCTTGGCACCTCTGGAAATCATATGTATTTGTTTGCCTTCAATACCCAAAGCCTCCTGGATAATTTCTAGAGAGATAGCCACCGGGACTCCCCGAACCACCGACTGGACTGGAGATTCTAGAGTCAAACTGTCGGGTTTTTCGTGGATGAATCCCTCCACAAAGTCCCGTACCAGTTCTTCTCGTGGTGACGGCCACGTATACTCATAAAATGATCCCAACCCCACGGAGGCAGCCCAAGCGTCGTCGTGGATGTCTTTCCAATTCTGCCAACATTTAAATGGAATGAACTGGAGATTCAGTTTTCGATTTACCTTGCTAGGAATTCGGAGCTGTTTGGGGGCCCTGGCATCTAGCTGCGTCTCCTTCCGGCGAATTGTGCTCCGTTCTTCCATTTTGTCGAGTCCAGACACTTCTGTAAGGTGTATTACTGCTGTAAAAGGTGCCACAGTGACTAGAAACGCTGGAGGAACTGGATCTTCGTCTGGACTTGTCGTGACTTCAAGAGGTGCTCCTCGGCCTGGAGGAGTCGTCTGGGGCGTCCTGGACTCCATTCGCAGTATTGGACCTGGGGTTGATAGTTCTGGACCACTTACTGTGAAGTTGGGGCTCATGTCCAGAACATCTGGACGTGGCTCGCTGTATTTCGGGAGTCCAGAAGTTGCTCCTGCCATCTTCCAGTTGTGTCTCCCGTCTTGATTCTGGATTACCTCCCCACTGTACTCTCCCGTTGGCGCGATGTTCTTGGTCTCTACCACCTTCGGGGGTTTCACGTCGGGATCTTCCTCATGTTCGTTACTGTAGTATTTCGGTGCTGCAACCTCGGTGATCTGCTTGTCCTTGACAATCTTCACCACTCCACCAGTACCTTCAGCAACTCGTGTTGTTGTCGGGAAGTCCTGCTTCTTGATACCAGGCGCCGTTGCTTCCGCAGTTTTGCCGCTGGTCTTGATCGCCCTCGCCTTGTTGTTGGTGGATGTCGCCCTCGTGGTGTTGCTGGTCTTGATCACCCTCTCGGTGGTGCGTTGGTGGTGACCGCTCTCTTGGTGTCGCTGGTGCTGGTCTAGATTATTCCCGGTGTTGTTGCTGGTCCTGATCTTCGTGGGTGTCTCCTCGGTTACCCTCTCCACCTCGTACTGCCAAGTATGCTTCCCGTTGTACCTTGGAACCCTAGTCTTGCTTCGACATTCCTTCACGTCTCCTTTGGCTTGCTCTCCCCCTCCTCGACTCCACGCTGCTGATGTTTCTCTCGCTGATTTCCCAACTGTTGGCGCTTGGACTCGTGGTGGCGTCTGGACCTTCAGTGATCGAGTCTGGTGGCACAAAGAATGTTGGGTCTGTTGCGGCGGTGGCGTTCGCTGGAGTTTCACCGCTCTTGCTATTCTCAAAACCCTAATATTTTTTCTCCCTCTTTCAGAACTTTCCGTGCCCTCAGCGCTCCTAACTCTCTCTTCTCTCGATTCCACCCTCTGCTCTCTCGACTTCGCCTTCAGTTCTCGCAACTCTTTCTGTTCGCAAAACAGAACTCCCTCGGCTTGTCTCTTTTCCCCCCAGCTGCTCGCTGGATTTCCATTCCTCATATCTGGATGCTTCTCATCCATTCTGGATGATACATTTTTCATCCCAATTTTTCCATCCATCATGAACAGAGTTTGTTTGTACTGGCCACTATTTTCTGTACTGGACGCCTTTGTTACGGGATGGTAGTTTTCATCCTGGTTGAATGAAAGCGGTTTCATCCAAAAAAAATTGTCTTTTCTGGAGAAATTATCCGTTGACACCCAGTTCCCCTCCAATCTGGATAAAACTAGATCTTGCTCACAAAGCTCCTCAGTACTATGGGTGTCCAGATGAAACGAAAATTCTCCAGAGTCGATTTCATCTGCTCCCGATACAGTTTGCTCTTTTTTACCACCCTCTTCTATTTGGAATGAAAAATCCATCTCACATAGGGGTTGTACCTTAGTGGTAGGCTGCATGCTGGGGCTGGGATTTTCCCTACTCCCTTGGCCAGTTTCTTTCTCCATTATGGCCACCATGTTGCATCCTAACATCAGCCCCCACCGTTTCTGCTCAATCTCCCGTCTCCATTCTTCCTCCTCCTGTTGTTGCTCGTTTCCTCTGGAGTTGTCTTCCTCCTTTTGTTGACTTTCTGGTGTTTGGATGTCCGGCCAGAGGTAGCTAGTGTTTAGTTGGTTGTGTGTTGCCAGTGTTGAAGTAAACACTGGACTTTGCAATTCACTCGGATTCTCCTGGGCCACCGTTCCACATTCTCCTCCCTCTGTAATTTCCAGACATCCAAGTCCTTCACGGTTCATCTGCATCCTTTGAAGATTCAATCGCTCCCCTGGACTTCTGGGTTGTACCAGTCTGTTTTTGTCTACAGGTGTTGACATATTCTCTGGACCACCATGTTCAGAGAGCTTCAACTCTTCTGGACCACCATGTTCTGACAACTCCAGATTGACTTCGTGGGTTATTTGCTCTGTCTGATTTTCTTCTGCTAGAGTTGTTGTAGCATCTGAACTTCCCAAAAAAGTTGAAGTGATCTGCACTTGGTCTTCCGGACCTCTATCCTCCTTTTGCTGTATAATCCATCCCTGGATTGAGTCACCGGGAATCACTGGGAGGGCCTGGTCTTTCTCATAGAACCGATACGGCTTGAGTTTGTTAATGTTGACCAGTATCGGGTTGGGGTCGAAGTTGTCCACCTTTACTAGAAGAACTGTATTGTTCTGTAACCTGTACTGGATTCGGTAAGGTCCAAACCACCGACTCTTGAATTTGCCCGCGTGTTCCTTATGGCCCTTTGGATACCATAAAACATGATCTCCAATCTGGAAGTTTTTCTGCTTGTAGTGTTGCTGACTCCAGAGCGCTCGGTCCCACTGCCGTTTGCCAACTTGCTCCTGGGCCACTGTTCGGTATGTGTCCACCTGTTCCAGATCTGCAATTCGAGCTGTCAGGACACGTGTAGACGTATAGTCCAGAGAACCTTCCGATGTCCGGGTTGGAATCAGATACTCCGTTGGCATCAATGGATGTAAGCCATATACCAACTGGAATGGTGTATGTCCCGTTGATACCTTGTATGCGGTTCGGTAGGAGAACAACACAGTATGGAGATGTTCATCCCAGTCCGTGCGCTTCTCATTCACCAACTTTGTGAGGAGCTGACCAATCACCTTGTTGGTAGATTCCGCTTGACCATTACCCTGTGGATAGTATGTTGTAGAAGTCCGGTGCTGGAGTAGAAAATGGTCCACCATATACTCTATTGTCTCATTGATAAAGTGGGAGCCTTGGTCGCTGACAAGTGTCAAAGGACACCCGTACCTGGTCAGTATCTGTTCATACAGAAACCTTGCAGTAACAACAGCGGAGTTTGTTTTCAAAGCCCGAGCCTCGACCCACTTGGTAGCGTAATCCGTTGCCACCAGAATATACCGACACCCAGTTCTGGACGCCATAGGTTTAATGGGCCCAATAAAGTCCAGACCCCACTTCATAAAGGGCTCCGCTGGCATGCTGGTAACTAGTTGGGCCAGCCCAGTGTTGGCCATCCCGCCCACACGTTGACATTTATCACAAGCTCGACAATATTCAGATACGTCTCTATGCAGGGCTGGCCACCAATATCCAGCATCCAGAATTTTCCGGGCTGTAATATCCTGCGAAAAATGGCCACCCCCAACTCCAGCATGTAGCTCCCGCATGACCATTTCTGCTTGAACTGGGTCCAGTACTCGACGGATAACCAAATCCTGCCCCCTCTTGTGCAACACTCCAGATATGAGGGTGAACGGCAATGATTTGAGGATGAGCTTTCGTTGTTCATCCTTGGTCAATTCTGGACGTAAATGTCCAGTACGGAGGTAGGCCGTCACATCTTGTAACCACTCTGGGTTCACGTAAAATAGGCCAGCATCTCCAGTCTGATCCTCAACTCCAGTGGCTGGTTCCCCATTGGGTAATCTGGACAACGCATCTGCTATGCCATGAGTCTTGCCTGGTTTGTAAACCATAGTGAAGTCGTACTCTTGAAACAGCAAGAGCCATCGTGCAATTCTCCCGGATACCTGCGGTTTATTGACCAGGTACACTAAAGCCATATGATCCACATAAAAGATAATTTTATTGCCCAACAAATAATGTCTGTACTTGTTTAGCGTGTATACCATCGCCAGAGCCTCCCGTTCTGTCGTGGTGTAATTCTTCTCAGCTGAATTCAACAGTCGAGAAGCATAGGAGATGGGCTGGTCACATTTCCCAGTGGGATTCTGGGCCAACATAACTCCCACGGCGATGTTTGATGCATCAGTATGTATGTGGAACTCCAGATCCCAGTGTGGCACAATTAGAATCGGGGCATTCTGGTACTTCTCCTTGATATCCAGCCAAGCTTTCGCGCATTGTTCAGTCCAGATGAACTCCTCGGTTTTTCGCATGAGCTTGGTAATAGGCTCCATGATGTGCGCATAAGACCGGATATAGCATCTGTTGAACTGGGCAAAGCCGTTAAACACCTGGACATCTCCAGGTTTTGTTGGTCTGGGCATATTGGCAATGGCCTCAATCTTCTTCGGGTCTGGAAATTTGCCGTCCCTGGACACGACATGGCCCAATATGATTCCAGAGTATACCAGTAGTGCACATTTGTCCGGGTTCAGACTTATGCCGTACTCCCGACACTTAATAAAGCACAATCGAAGTTTCTCCAGGTGAGTGAAAATATCACTATAGACGCTGAAGTCGTCCAGAAACAACTTCATGAAATCGTCAATGTATTCCCGAAAAGCTCTGTTTACCGCTCTCTGGTATGTGGGTGGAGCATTCTTGAGTCCGAATGGCATTACCATCCAGACGAAAGCTCCCCAATCTGTAACAAATGTTGTCTTGTATCTATCCTCTGGGGCAATCTGGATCTGATGATATCCAGAATACCCGTCCAGGAAGGAGTACATCTCATGCCCGGCGACAGTATCCAGTACTTCCTCCGTAAAAGGCAACGGATATGGATCCTTCTTGGTTGCCGCATTCAACTTCCGAAAATCTACGCAGATACGCAATTTTCCATTCTTCTTCGGCACTATGACTATTGGTGATAGCCAGGTGGCATCTTCCACAGGTGTGATGAATCCAGCCTGTAGCAATTTGTCCAGATCCCGCTTAACAATGCTGGCATAGTTAGGATTCATCCGGTATCTGGCTTGATGTGCTGGAAGAATATCCTTGTCCAGCTCAATCCGATGTTGGGCTATGGAAGGGGGAATTCCCTTCAAATCTTTGTACGTCCAGGCAAAGACATCCTTATACTCCCGAAAGAGTGTCTCTGCTTGTGCTGCTAGTTCCGGATCGGGGGCTCTCCTAGATCTCCGGGTCCGTCCGGTCCTCTCGGGGGCAAATCGTATGCCCCCTGTGATGAATTCTCGCCAATCACCTCCATATCTACTGGATTTCTCCGGTTCGCCGTACTCTCCTCTGAGCTTGGATTCCGGTAGCCTGTAGTGTCATCTGCCTCGGCTGTCTGCTCCTGAATCCTTGGTAGGATTCGTCTCCTCTCTTGCTGTGCTTGGAATCTTGCTGCGAACTCCATGTCTAGACCTTCATAGTCTCCCTCCATCCTGTAGCAAGTGCTGCCACTGTATATTGCGATTTCTCTGTTGTATCACTCCAGCAGTGCGCTTCTCCAGTAATCCAGTGTGCGGTCCTCCAGTCAGTTACCTCCTTCAGTACTGCTATTGTAACCTGCACCTGTTCTGGTCTCTGCTACTGTCCTGTTTCTACACCCAGATCACCCTCCTCATACCAGTAGTCAGTAGTACCTGCTCTTCATTCAGGTTAGGTCCTTTCCCGGTTCTAGATCATTTCTTTCGCCGTCAAATATTCTCTGCCAACATTCTCCCTGGGATAACACTGGTCCAGCCACTGTTTCCTTTCTGGTTCATTTCCCACGGGATGTCTGGATCTGATTTCCAGCTCCACCCTTGCTTCTTACCTAATTCCTTTGAGTCTTAGGTCTCAGTTTTGCCCTAACTGTTCTCAACTGGTTTAGGTTTTCTTCTCTTGTTTTTCTTTCCTCCCTACACTTTTGTTGCATATGTTGTTTGTCCTTCCTTTTTCTGGTTTTTATGGTTTTTATGCTTTCATTGTAATTTTTAGTGAATATCCAGATGTCTAATAAATATCTAGGGTTATTTCCAGTTCATGTCTAGTTTTGCCCAGATTCTTCACTGATATATCCAGTAAATGTCCAGATTCTTCATTTATGTCCAGATTTATATATAATTTTTCCCAGATGTTTCACTGGTTCTATCATCTATGTTCCATTACTAATTTTTGTTTAACATACTTCGATGACAATCAGCCACACACATTTCCATTCCATCCAATTGTTGCAGAACTGTGAAATGTTTTGGATTTGGAACTTACCTCAGTAACACTGGACTATCCCCCTTTTGACGTAGGATCAGTCCTCTGATCCAGATCTGGACAAGTCTTGGCTGCACGATGTCTCCTCCAGTGTATCGTCCCCCAGACCACTGCTCCAAGGTTCCAATGCGAGTACCCGAGTCACTGCAAGTGTCCGGGTGTCGTATGTAGAGGTGCTGGGTGCGCCACTGTCCGTTTGTTGCTGGGGTCTAGATGCAGACACGGGATCTGCTGGTGGAGAGTCCAAAGGTAGTCTTCGGGAGTTGTGCAACTCCAGTTCCTGGATTGTAATCTTGGACGTCTCCCTGTAACGTGGAGTAGGTCGGGGATGACTCTGATTAGGGTGATAGGAGTCTGGACACTCCAGATGTCGCAAGATGCCCCGTTGTAATTCTTCAGGTGTGAGATGGTCACAACCGGACGGACTGTTTGGGGCGGTGTAGAAGTCCTCCTCCTCTTTAAAGCCCCGGTAGTGTTGATTACCGACGTACGGGTCAAAGGCTGCAATGGATTGTGCCAATGAGAGCTGCGCCTCACTGTTGGGCTCTTCGTTCGTCCTTGACCCCATTCACCTTGAGTTGGTCAATTAGTCGGGGCTACTACAGATACCGCAGTGAACGTCACCAGTGTTGGGAAGTACTGTCCATCACTGGAGTGAACTGTAGTGTAGGATTTCCTTTGGGTATCCGCTGGACTTCACTCCAGCTGGGTATTGACAAGGTATCCTCCAGACTTCACTCCAGCAGGGTATCGACAGGGTATCCTCCAGACTTCACTCCAGCAGGGTATCGACAGGGTATCCTCCAGACTTCACTCCAGCAGGGTATCGACAGGGTATCCTCCAGACTTCACTCCAGCAGGGTATCGACAGGGTATCCTCCAGACTTCACTCCAGCAGGGTATGACGCAGGTAGATGCCAAACTTCTTCCGTCTGTGACTGTCTGTGCTGTCTGTGTCAGCCAGCAGCTGTTTGTACTGTTTCGCTGCCGCTTGATGAACCACCGCTTGCTACTCGCCAGTAGACTGTGATCTTGCGTTGCGGGTCAACAAGAGCCACTTGATCCGAACTTATGCATGGTCGCCAATGTTAAAGGGAAAATTCACCTCATGGTCGAATGAACAATTATCTCTATGCTCATTCAAACTACAGTGCAGGGCAATAAGACAAAAGTCCCGATCCGGACCTTTACTGAGTCTAAAACTCCAGAATTGATCTAGATCTGAATCTAGATCTGAGTCTAGAGTTAGTTAGAATTGCGTTTCTGCTGTTTTGCTTAAGTTTAACCCACAGATCTGAAGTTTCCACACTCACTTACAGCAAACCAAACTATACCCACAACAATTCGGGACTTGATTCTAACTCTTAGGTACAGAAATGATGTTGGGTTGAGTAAATCGGCCTAGATCTATATCAAATCTAGTGTTTTCAAGCCGAATCTCTAATACCCACAACCAAATGTAACTCCAAATGATCTTCTAACTACAAGATCCTACTCACACATTCACACCCTCACACAAAACACATCGTAGATAGTAGCAAAGTCTTGCTTTACTTCCTCAAACGTTCATAAACCTCTTCCATACTCCATACAACTCAAGATTCACACAATACGTCCACTTCCTAGCTCTCTAACTCCACTTCTACAATCTAGTCTAACACACACCAAGAGCTCCGCACACACATACACACCACGAGAAGAGAAGAGAGAGCCCATCCCCCCAAGGAGTGGCTCTCTAACCCCTCCAAACCCTAATCCTCCACAATGGATGAAAGCTGTCCGAATGGATGTTATCCAGGTCCGGACAGTTTCATCCAAAATCTGGACAGTTCATCCAAAGTCCCGACTGGACAGTTTCATCCACTGCCAGTCCGGACAGTCTCATCCACTGTCCAGATTCATCCACTGGTTTACTTTCTAACCATAACTACTGAATAACTTCGAAAAATTACTACCTGGAGCTCATAAGAAGCCTAAATCCCCGGTTAACATGTGAGTAGAGACATCTCGAGGGGCTAGGATATCCGGGTTAGATAGGTAGAGTGAGGTCCGGGACTTGTGCTCCAGACTTTTCACCGGTGGGACCGGGAAGAGTTGCTTTACCGGATGGGATCCGGGAAGCCCACGGCTATTTATGATAGCCTCCCTTAAGTGGGAAGTGTTTGGATTGGTAGGGAGTAGGGGGTGACATCCCCCTTCTCTCGGTACACCGGGAGACATCCCGGCTAAGCCTGAGTTTGGTGAATTCCGGGATTATTACCGTTGCAGTGGATGAGTTCCGACGATCCCTGTGGAAGGTTGTTTTGCTCATATGATTTGCTTAGTACTAACTTGTTGTGAGTCTTGTATCTTCTTGCTTTGATTCATTGGGTGTGGTTGTAGTTGGAACCCGGGCTTGCGTGACCGGTTTACCGGGACAAGTTCCCAGTAGATTGTGAAGACCGGTTAACCGGCTGCGACCATTTTAACTCTTTCAAGGTGTAGGGTTAGATTGTGGATATTGTGGCCTCTGGACTGCGAGAACGGAGGGCAGTGACTTTCCGGGCACTGTAAAAACTTACCGGAAATCTACTTTGACGCTCAACAGAGTTTAACTGAAACACATTTGGTTACTTGTTATCGGTGACTAAGGTACCGGGGAAGCCATCCTCCGGGATGTGCCGAGGTATTATGTGTGTGAATTATTGTTAAGATTTAAAGAGTTTGATGCACGATAAAAATCCCTGGAAACGATCTGGTAAGGTGGGCTTGCTTAAGGTTAATTTCGGTTAATTTTGAGAATAACGAACCACTAGACTACGACATGATTTTTGGCGCCGCTTCCGGGGATCTTTGGTTGTGTTGAACTTTTTATGTCTTGCATGTGATTGTTGATTTTTTTGGTAACCGGGACTTGACCGGGACTTTAGTGGTGACCGGTATACTTTTGTTTGAATTAATCCGGTTGATCTTGTTACTTGTGTTATTTTCTTTGAATTCTTGTTCAATAAGCTGCAAGTGTGGGTATTGACATGTGGGCTATTCTAGATTTGTTCTAGGTGCGATACATGAGAAGGAGTTCAAGGGACACAACGGGAGTAAGGAGGTCTACGAGGATAAGTTCGTTTGAAGGTGTGCCTAACCGGTATTTGTCCCAGGCATCTTCTCCGGAGGAACCTAGTTCAGGAGGAGAAGTTTCAAGACTTGGAGACCGGGAGGATCTTAGTGTGCAACAACCGGAGGGGGAGGAAGTTGGCAACGCATCCGAAAGGGTAACCTTTCAATTTCCAAACCATCCTCCGCTAAGACTTCACTCCGGGTTGACAATTGTTGAAGAGAGTATCCCCGGAGAGTCTATAGTTGATTTACCTATTGCTGATACCGGGAGACTCCGGAGATTTTCTAATCTCCCGGTTGTCCCGAGACCGGCTACTGACACTATGGCTCGACCGGGAACCCAGTTAAAATATAAAAAGTTTAGATGCGACAGCAGCCAAGACGCCGATGAGTGGATCAAGGAGTTCGAGGTCACCATAGATACCAACCAGGAGGATCCGGCAACCCGGTTGAGGATTTTTCCCGGTTTGCTAAGAGGTGAGGCTCTACTTTGGTTTGATGATGTAGACGCGGATGTGAAGGCGGATTGGGCCACTTTGTCCGCTTTGAGCCAAATAAACCGCCCCCTAATGGGGTGGCTTATCTTGAACTCAAGACCCTACATATGGGATGCAGCCCCTTGTGCAACCATACTTTAACCATTCATACAAGCATGATGACCTAAGGCATGGTCACTTAAGAGGGTTCGTTAATAATTAGTGATGTGATGGCTGAATTCAGCCTTAGGTTGAATCCAACCTTTAGACAAGCGTAAATTCCGCCTCACAGCTCCGTTTCCAATGTTTTAAAGCTCCATTAGGTTCAATTTCGCCTTGTGAACTTGATTAGCACCTTAACCACCAATTCCAGGCCCAAGTGCGACCCTGACAGTAGCGATCAGCAGACAGGCTCCTCTTTTTATATTAAAAGTCTAATTCTTCATTATCTTCGTGATTATGACTCCGTTTTTTACGTTTGTTTTTTGTATTCTTATTAGTTTTTCTTGCTTAACACGATGGTAGCCTTCAATTAACCGGCTGACTCAATCCGGGACTCACAACCAACGACCAGCAGTGCACTTAACATACATGTTTATTCAAAATCGTGCACCACAATTCATGTGTATACCACATGCATTCACACAAGTAGCCCTACTCAAACACTATACCATGCATGAGCCTCCAGCAGACTTCACTTACTATTGTGGATTAAACCAATTGTTTGGTTGAGTTGATAGCAAACCCTAATCCTAGTGAAAATTTGGCAGCGCTTCCGCGTGATTTTTGTAACTAGAAAATTTAGGGTTCCTTCTCCACATGCAATCAAGGGGATAATGAATCAATTGGGAGAGGAAGAAGGCTCCCTGCTCTAGCTCAATTCACCCTCTGCCGTGTTCGTGGTCGTTCTTGTGCTGTGGTCGTCCTCCTCTTCTTGGTGTTCTTCACTCCACAGCCGGTATCTTCGTCGTCACAACTTCGATCCGTACGTTCTTGACCTTGTTAGAAAGCCAACGCTCTAATCTATCTAGTCCTAAAATCTTAGCTTGATCGGATAAGAACTCTGCGAGTGACGAGGGAAAATCTGAGGAGGCCAAGTGAGATCCGCCGCCGCTCCTCCAGCTGGTTGTCCTCGCTCCGCAGCTTGTATCTTCGTTGTCACAGCTCCGATCCGTACGTTCTTGATCTTGTTGAAAAGCCAACGCTCTAATCTATTTAGTCCTAAAATCTTAGCTCAATTGGACAAGAACTCCGCTACTGACAAGGGAAAACCTGAGGCCGTATGAGATCCGCCACCGACACTCCAGCTGGTCGTCCTCGCTCCGACGCCCGTATCTTCGTCGTCACAGCTCCAATCCGCACGTTCTTGAGCTTGTTGGAAAGCCAACGTTCTAATCAATCTATTCTCCAATTTTCGTAACGATTGAATCATATTCCAGCCCATAGGAGGGGGAAATCTGGAACCCTACCTCTCTCTCACTTCCACACACCTCTCTCGGTTTTCTAGCTCCTACCACACACCTCTCTAAGTCCTACCTCCCACACTTCGAATGAGCGCCCTCCAAGGGGGTGACCCCAAGGCCCTTGCTCCCTTCTTTGTTCCCAAGGTCGTTCCCTTCGTCGTTCACAGCCGCCATTTTGGGTGGGCACATTAATGGTCACACTAAACAACTAGTAACTAAAAAGCTAATAAATCACTAGCCACCCTTGCATTTAACACAAGTGGGTGTCCCACTAACCAAGGAATATCTAAATCTAAACTTTGACTCCATGCCACATGTGTGTGCATGATCTCAATAAGTGAGCTATTAAGCTAAATTCAAGGATGCAAAAAAATCTAACTCTACCTAGCTTGAATTTCCCTTGCTTGGGGGAATTCCTAATTTACTTAGTGATTGGTGAGGGTTTTTTTTCCACTTCTTATTGGACCCTTTTGACTATTTTTTTAAGGGCTTTTAACGCCCCATTCTTTTTTCTTTTCTCCTCACCATCCTCCTTCTTCTTCTCCCATTTTTTTGGTTTCGTGATTTCTTCATCGTGACCGAATACGGTCTACAACTGGATAGGAGGTAAATTCTTCGCCACCACTACTCATTTTAATTCTTTTCTAATTTTCTTTTGTCTTTTTTTTCTTCTCTCTTTGCTTTTCTTTTCTGGTTTATTCCCTTTTTTTTCTTCCTTTTTGGCTAACTACATGAATTCCGCGATTGCCCATAAATGGCTCCTCTTTTAGTGAGGGGAAAGGCCACTTGGCCATTTTAATCAAAAAACCACGAGCTAGTCCATGGGATAACCCATTTTCACCACTCATTAGCCTTAATGGACCCGACGTGAGGTCCATTCATCACCGTGAGCCGTTTTTGCGGCTCACATCCGCCTTGTTCAAACGCACCTTCCAAGACTTGGGAGGTAACAACGAGATCACCGAGAGACTGAACAAATTGGTTCAGAAAGAGGGTGAGTCTATCCAGTCATACGGACATAGGATGAAGACCCTTATGTCCAAACTTTCCTATAACGCACCGAACACCATGCAAGTAGAGTGGTATGTGTCAGGACTTGATGAAGACACGGCACGCTACGTCCGGCGATCCGAACCGGAGACTCTCCGGGAGGCAGTGACGTTGGCAATAGCATGCGAAGAATCGGAGCGTGCGGTGAAGAATTCAAATCGGAGCGTGCGGTGAAGAATTCAAACCGGAGTAAGCACCGGAGTGACCCCAAGCCCCGGAGGACTCTCCGGAGAAATCGTGACCGGGAGTCGGCGAGCGAGTCCAATTCCGACATGGAGAGCGCCCAATCAAGCGACGTTAGTCCACCACCCCGGAGAGCTTCTACTTCCCGGAGTCACCAGAAGAACGGCGACGGACCAAGAGTCAAGGTGAAGGTGGAGAGTCCGGACACCGGCAAACAACTAATGAAGGACCTCACCAAGGCCATGATCGAGCTCTCCGTGCAATTGGCAGCACCGAAAAAGACCCGGAGAATCATTTCAACCAACCGGAGGAATGTTTGGTGTAGCAACTGTGGAGAGAGCGGCCACAACAGTGGTGAGTGCACACTCTCACGTCCTGTTCACTTCGTAGACGCTGATGGAACAATAGGGGATTGTTATTTTGCGTGCGTAGAGTAGTGAGCGATGAGCGGTGAGCATTTGTTTGTGAGCATAGAGCCCAAAAAGTAAGTTATTTTTTGGAATTTGTGCGATAAAGTAAAACTTCTGAAATATTTTTAGTTGGAAAATATTATTATTAGTAGAAATGATGGACCTATGACCGTGGAGTAGGATGCATGAGTCTTGCGTAGAAAAGGTTGATTTTGGTAGTACATGTACCTTATCATAGAGAAAAGTTGCATTTTTCAAATAGAAAGGCCTATCACCGTGGTGGTTAGTGTTTTCAATGATGACATGATATAATCTTTTGAGGTTGTAATTATAAAGGAAATGGAAAGTTAGAGAAGGTTAGTTAGAGAGAGTTTGAGAGAGGGACAATGGGTGTTGGTTTAGGGCTAGAAAAAGAGGCAGTTGCAATAAGATTTATAAAGTACAGGAGAGGAGAGAGGTTAGGGAGTGTCTCAAGAGGGACATAGAAAGCTAGGGAGAGTTAGAGTGGCTTATGGAAAAGGACAATTGGAGACAAAATAAGTAAGGGTTTGAGGAGAGGGTCAATTGGAAGGAGAGTTAGGGAGAGGAATAACAAAATCAAGGGAGAGATAAAGAGTGTGATAGGGGGATGTTGAATTAGGGGGTCCAGAGAGAGTTAGAAAGAGTGAGGAAAAATCAAGAGGACAATTAGTAGGAGGAAAAGTTAGGGAAAGAGACAAATGGAGGAAGATGCAATTGGGACAAGGAGAGTAAGAGAGAGTAAGAGAGAGCAATCGAGAGAGCTGGGCACAATGGGACGGAGATTGAGGCGGCACAAAGAGAGTAGAAGAGATAAAAGAAACAAGGGAGAGTTTGGAAGATGGATAGTTGAATTGGCAGAGTTAATATTGATCGTTCTCTTATAATTTCAAAGCAAGTGAGAATCTCTATTCCTACTCGCCATCCCTCCCCTCAATCTCCGAGAAAATAGAACAAGTGGTCGGTAAGAACATGTTTATGTACAAACTACGTGGGTGGCCATTTTATTCTTACTGCCTTTTCATTATAGTAGAAAGGAGCAAGACATTGATAGAATACAATTCAAGATTCCTCTGCATTATAGTATTTAACCAGCATAATCTACAAAACTTGTTGGATCTCATTTGAGCTGAAACTAAGAGCGTGCATGAAGGCATCTACCTTTGCACCTAATCCATAGACTATGTTGAACATGTATTAGAGGTGCTTTCAATACGTCTATGCACCGCGCTTGCAGAGCCACTTATCTGACATCTCTTTAAAGGATTGGCAGTCGCAACTAGGAAACTAATCAATTGTCAATAAATATTTTGAAACATTGGAAATGCTTCTAGACTTGAAGGTCACAATGCAATCCAAAGTTGAAGGCAGAACCATCAGAATTCTACAGATCTTCCCACTCATTAATAGGGCAGAGGCACAACTATTATAATATTTTGTAGTTGGAGCTGAAGGGTTTTTTTAAACATGTACCTCTAAGTGGGACGTTTCGTAGAATTGGAGGGAGGAGTATAATCACCCAAGTTTACGGATATATCTTCTCCAAACAGCTTTGATAAGCGCATCAAGCAGATTTGATGTTTTGCAACCTAGTTGTAGTTGTAGGTGACTTTGGTGGAAGATCTTTCGCTTCTACAAGCACATATTTGGAATGAGATGATAAATCTTTTGTTGTGAGGTCAACAATTGTAGAATCAATTTGACGTGCCTTGAGCCAAGCACATGAGACACAGGTCTTGTCAGGGTGATGTCAGTCAATTTTTGAATGAGGTGGGAGATCTATTATTTATTTTAGAGAGGCATTGAAAACTTCTTCACATTCCAGATGAGGTTCATGTGTGCTATAGTCGCCAACACCATGCATGTTGGAGAGGGCGGCATAAAGGATCTTTGCATTTCCAAAACATGGAGTGGTGCGATGGGTAGTATGTAGACAAATTCTTCCTTCCCAGAACTAGTACCCGACTTTTTACCTTTTAGAATTTGGTAGAAGGCAACAACTTGCATGAATGCTCAAACCTTGTCATTGATGGCCGCAACATACAAATTATTGTTCCTTCTCTTTGACTGTTGCAACTAATTATTAATGGTTGACTCCACCAAAATACATGACGACATCTCGGCCAGTTCATATTTAAATAGATCTTGCAAGAAATACTTATGGTAAAGTTGGCACTAGATAGGACAAAGTTGACTAATAAATGTACTAGGATATAAAGGACTGCCTATAGCATCAAAGAATAATGCAATTAGATATGAATGGTAGCTCTCAAGAGAGAGTGCCATTCTCGGCACTGTTTTGTTATGGACTTCATAGCATTGACAGGGGATCCGATTACCATACAAGATACGCACAACATTCAAATTGGCTTATGCATTGTTATCCATCAATCCTTTGAAATTAGGATTTGGAATACTAAGCCTACTCAAAATTGCATTCAAATTCTTTGAGAACACCTCTTGGACTGCCACACCTTTGGACGACATATCGCAAATACCAATAGTTATGACTCGGCTAGAAGTGAAATCGTACACATGGTAGGCCATAGTAGTCTAGGACTTGACGCATTTGACATGGTCAGATATTTTCTAAGCGTCCAAGTCACCCTCAAGTTGCATCTACTTTACCTTTTAACCGTTTTTATTTCTACATGGCTTCATTCAATCAACCCCACTCTGAGAACCCACCTCATCTATCCTAAAAGAGAAAACTTTATCGAACTGTGTTCCTTCTTCCAGAAAATGGTTCTTTTGGATGAAGGCCCACTTATTGGAACCTCTCATGTTGGAGATGCTATTTATTATTCCAAAATATTGCAAATATCAAAAAGTAATTACCTTGTTGCGAATATTAGAGGAAGACATATGTTTAAACATGTCCAAGATGGGGACAAGTTCCTCAAATTCAAGTGTCTTCAAGGGAACATGTTCCAGGTATAATAGTAATTCACTGAGGTACTCCTTGCTTGCTTCAGGGACAATAACTAACCTTGTCGCACATAGAGTCATCTCTACTTGTTTGTCAATTATGCTACGGAGCTTAGTTGTGAGTCTCTATAATTTCCTTTCTTTACAACTTGACCATAGATACCGAGATGCACGCAAGCACGTGTTTAGTGCTTGTTTTCCATGTACGTAAGAGATCCTTGTGGGGCAACTTCCAATACATGTCGGTTGAATTTGACAGAATGTAATGACAATAGTAGAATGAGGAGGAGAGTGACAATTAGGAACGAAGAGAGATGTCACAGTACCCTTCCATTCAATCTCATTTATAGGTGGCATGCAAAGGGAACGCCGGAGATAGTCGCAAGAACTATAGAGGGTAGACACACCGCATGTGCTCCAAATAAGACAACGTTATAAAAAAAAGGTAAAACTCATATTCAATGTGCGTCATAATTGTTTGAGTCCATGCGTAGCCGTCATCTTTTTTATCCATTCCGTGCAGCTGCCCAACCTTACTTGACGGTAGATACTTCTCCAATGGTGGAAGGAACTTCCATAAGAGGTCTCCGATATCAGCGTCTTCTTAGAAAGAATAACCAGAAGATATCTGTGACATCGGCATTCTTCTTGAGGGCCCTTCATAAATATAGAAAACGAACTTTCAAAGGGGAAGCCAACAACAACATCCCTCTAGAGGATGCCTCCAATGTTTAAAAAGGGAACCTACAAAAGAGATGCCGACATCAACACCACTTAGGAGGCTCCTTTAGGGACGGTCTACACAGATACCCCGTTTTTGATGTCATAGTGTGACAAAGTTGGAAAAACACTACTTATTTCTTTTAGGGTATACAAATGAGGAAAATTATTGAATTTGAAGGAATGATTGATATTACTAATGTATCCTAGGGTCCAAGGGAAATTTGCCACTTGTAATCAATATTTGGTTTTATTCACTAAAATCACTAAGAAATGGGGAATTCCATAAAAAATTTGAAATATTTTTTTTCACTTTTGTTGATTGAAAGGTTAAATTAACAAGGTTGTACAAGTAGGCCTATTTTTTTTTTAATTAGTTCGTTGTTGAAATAACCATCAACTCAAATTTAGGAATTTTTAGTGTCACAATGTCTCTCCTTTCTAGTTCAGCATTCCTAAACGATTCTTTGTAGAAGGGATTATGTAACAAAAAAATGAGTCCTACAAATAAAATCAAGTTAACTTCTACCACCAACCAACCAAAATGTTAAAAACTTTTTTTTTGAATTTTCATTGAACTCTCCAATTTTGCGCAAAAATGAGTAACCTTAGCACAAAGTGACCCTTCCTATTTTTAAAAACAAAACCTCTAAAAGAGATGCCGACATCGGCACCTCTCTAGAAAGATCCTCCAATGTTTAAATATGAAACTTCCAAAGGAGCTGCCGACATCAACATACTTCTACAGGGTCCTTTCAATGTTTTAAATGGGAACGTCCAAAAGGGCGTCGACACTGGCACCTTTTTAGAGGCCCTCTCCAATGTTTATTAAGGGAACCTCCAAAAGAGATGCCAACATCGGCACCCCTCTAAAGGGCTCCTTGAATGTATAAAAAGGGATCTCCAAAACGGGTTCCAACATTGGCATTCCCTGTAACTTAATTCCACGACCTAGGAAAACATAAGGGAATTCCAAAACCGTATTACATGTCACCATCCGCCACTCTAAAGATGAGTTATCAACGGATGAAGTTTCAAATCTCATAACTTCATCCGCATATAAATCATCCGTGCGACGTCCGATGATAAAGTGTCATACAATTTCGGAATTCTCTTAAAATTGCCAAGAGCGTGGTTGCATACTTCAGGGGGTGCCGATGTCGGCTCTCCTTTTCATGGGTCCCTTAATAAACATGAGAGAGGCCCTATAAAAGGCAGCCGATGTCGGCTCCCCTTTTAATGGGTCCCTAAATAAACATTAGAGGGGCCCTCTAAAGGAGTGCCAATGTTTGCGCCCCTTTTGAAAGTTCTTTTAGTAAACATTAGAGGGGCCCCCTAAAGCGGTGCGAATGTTGACCCCTCTTTCAGAGATTTCCGTTAGAAATATTAGAGGGGCCCTATAAAGTGTGGCCAATACCGGCCCCCTATTTAAAGGTTCCTTTAGTAAACATTAGACGGGCCCTATAAAGGACGGCCGATATCGGCGCCTCTTAAATTGGAGATTCTCGTTAGAAACATTAGAGGGACTCAATAAAGGACGGCCGATATCGGCGCCCCTATTGGAGATTCCCGTTAGAAACATTAGAGGGACCCTATAAAGGGCGGCCAATATCCGCACCTCTTTTGGAGGTTCCCTTAATTTACATTAGAGGGGCTCTAAAAATTAAAAAAAAATCTCTAGTCTCCAAAGGAGACCGGTGTGAATATAGTGTTTGTTCATTCTCTTCACTAAGCATATGGCCATGGGACATAGGCTAGCGTAATAGAACTACTCCCCCCTCTCAAGGGTAAACACTTTTCTACACTAAGTGCTTCCCTACACTAATTGCTTTAGAGACAACCGACATGTCATCTCCCCCAAGGGCTTTGTGGGTCCCTATACAACAAGGCCTTGGGACCCCCCACCATAATTGGGTGGACTATGGTGGTAGGCACTACGCCGGCAATAGGGCTTGAACTCACAACCACCTCACTGGTGTGCCATGACTCAAACCACTACGCCAAGGCGGTGGTGCCTTGAGGGGCTCTATAAAGAGCCGCCGATATGGGCGCCTCTTTTGGAGGTTCCCTTAGTAAACATTAGAGGGGCCTTCTAAAAGCGTGTCGATGCAGCGCCTCTTTTGGAGGTTCCCGCAATAAACATTGGAAGGGCCTTCTAAAGAGGTGCCAATGTCAACACCTCTTCTGGAAGTACCTGTTCTAAACATTGGAGGGGTCCTCAGAAGAAGTGCCAATGTCGCCATCTATTTTTAAGGTTCTCTTTTTTTGGGGGATCCTGTGGAGAGGTGTTGTTGTTGGCACCATCTTTAGAGGTTTGTGTTTTGGAGATAAGAAAGGCCTTGCAATGGGATTTTCATGTCGGAAGCTCATTTGGAGGTTGTTTTTTTGAGCATTGAGGTTACGATTTAGAAGGGTGCGGATGTTGGCACCTTCTTCGAAATTCTTTAAAGAATAATAAGAGGGCCCTTTAGAGAGGTATTGATGTCTTCATGGGATGCTGAAGTAGCAAACTTGCAAGCGGCCGCACTATCTCCAAGCTCAGCTTCACTTGTTATCCGTTTTGATTATTGTGTGTATAGATATGTTGACAACGAGGCTGACGTACAGTTATATATTCTTCTCTCTACATTTGGTTGTTCCGAGAAGCGGGGGTTTGCAATTTTGAACTTTATCTAATGCTCTGATTTCTCTAATTTTATCTTCCGCTTTTTTTAGTGATTAAGTATTATCATTCTGTAATCCACTTTAAATAATACTTGTCATGCTTCTTAATCTTTTTAGCATTTGGAATTGCAAATTAAATAGCTATAGGCCTTTTTGACATGTACCTTTGCATATATAAGTCCTTGATGTATTTGCTTATCAAAATTGAAGTGTCCATTCTTTCCGTCCATAATGATGATTGTGGACAAACCGTGGTGTTCAACATACCGCTTGCGTGCACACGTTTTGTTGGTGTTGAAAGTCATGGCCGTACTCCGACGCCAGATTCTTTGGTGCCAAATGATTGTTGATGCCGGTAATTTTTGTGGTCTCCAGTGACCTCGCTCCATACTTAATGCATGCATCAAAAATCTTATCAAAATGATCATCCACAACTTCTTTAGACTCCGCTGACAATTTCTAGCAACTATTATGGTCCATTAAAGAATATCCCTCCAAGAATATACTACACCATGTGGAACAACTCCATACCGTCTATGGAGATGTCTGGCAAGTCCAACATGGAAGTGATTCCTTTCCGCATCTTCTGCTTAAACATGGCTTCACATACCTGCTAATACATTGAGAGAATTCACTTGTGTGCCTTTACCAAGCCTCCGTTGCATTAAAAATGTCATGTCTATTTTGTCCCCAACTTCCAGCTCCATTAAGACCTTGTAATGTCGCCAAAATAGAAATTCTAAGCTATTTTAGCTCCCCATGTCAATCAACTCTATTATGTTCAAATTCAACCCCAATTGCTCCATCTTGTCTGCAACGTCCATAGTTCTATCATTAGATTCTGTCCTGATGCCGAGTACAAAGAACTTTGGTCGTTCTAAAGAAATGGAACCAGAGCTCTCATATCCTCCTATTCACTCTCGTCCCGTACCATTAATCAAAAGTTGCCCTCACAACTCACAACTTTTAGAACCATTATGTTACTTTGAGAATGACTACAAGTTCTAAGACTTGGTTCGAATTTCTTTTATCAAGTCCTCCTAAACTACAAGAGTAGGCCAACTCGGTACCCGTAGATCTACTGAACTAGCCATGACGCTACCTCTGAGATGGTCGCACCATTTTTTCCGCTCATTGTGTCATCCACATTGCTAGCACGGTGTCTAGAGAGTGTTTACTGTATTATATGCTTACCTTCTTGTATGTTTACGCATTGTCCATAGCGCGTGTTTACCGCATTATGTGCTTAACGTGTTAACCACTATGTATGAGGGGAGCTTCATATTTATTGGCAATTGTTCTCTGTTGAGTGTTAATTGTAACTGTATGTACTTTTTTGCGCAAGTCGTAGAAGATAAAAATGACAATGTTTTTGGAGAGGATTCTGGAGGGGATCATTGTATGCTTCCTAGATAATTGATTGATTAACCTCACCAACTGAACTACGCCTCTCAGCGCCGCTTCTGCTAGTAGTTGTCTAAATATAATCCTTCATATTTTTTCATTCCCTCCTCACTGATGTGGTGAGGCATTGTTTGCACAAGAAATTTAGACGTGCATGTTCCAATTCATAACGGCAATGGTGGATCTTACGGTTGCAAATAGAATTCTTCAACCGATCCTAACACCCGCCTTTTCTTTAACTACCATGTGTACTCTATCCGCAACATGTTTGCAATTCTACACTTTTCACCCTCAACATTACTACCTGCGCGGACCTAGTCCATTTGGTACACTTTTTCAAATTTTTTGCTCATTTCAAGCAATCTATGTTTTGAGGTTCCAAGTTTATAAGACCACAGTCTTCACTTACTAAAATAGATTAAGCATTCTTTACTATCCACTTCTTCATTTAGGCTCTAATTTCTCTTCAAACAATTCAATGTGAATAATATTTGTACTTACTTACATGACATGATCATCCTATATACAATCACTTAATAGTTGTGTATTTACTTTTCACATGTGAAGGAACCATTTATTCAAGATTTGTTTATTCTTTATGCCACCTTTAACTTCTGACTTCTTCAAGTATAACTAAGCAATGTGAGATGCCGACATGCAATACAAAAAACCAGTACTTACTACATATATTTGTTTAATTATACAAGAACACAGTCCACAATAGATTCCAATTTACTCTACCACAATTGAAGATCCCATGGTAACTAATTTCTTTTAAAGAGCTCCAACCATCCACGACTACAAGGTACCTAATATCATATAACCAAAAAATAATTTCTATTTTCAAATTAACTACCCTTTGCTGCAAACTAGGTGTATAAAATTTCCAACATTAAATCAAAATCCATGGCTGTAGGGCCCTACTAGTCTACTTTAGCTTTAACTTAAACTTATCTTTTTATTTGATTCCATCTTTTACTTTTACTTTTACAAAAAATGCACAACTTTTTACACTCTGCGCTCGCAACCCTACACTCACCGCTCACCGCTCAACGCACACAAAATAGCTTTGTCCTCCACGGCCATAGGGTTCCTACAACCCTCACCAAACTCACTTAGCACCGCCTTCTTAAAAAGTACCTCCCTAGATACTTTGGTATACAAACAAATAAATAAGATAATACTAGGAACCCACGGCTATAGGCCCTCAACCGTCACTTTTTACTTTAATTTTTACTTTCTCATTTATATTATTTCCAACTTTATCAAGAATTTTTTCCAAAAATTGCCCAATTTTTTTGCTCTAGGCTCACCGCTCAATGCTCTCCGCTCACCGCTCACCGCTCTGGGCACGCAAAATAGCTTCGTCCTGGAACAATATACTACCCGGCGGAGTGTGAAGAGGAGGAACCGAAAGAATCGGAGGTCTACAATGTTGTCCCATCGTACGGCCGGGGAAGAGGTTCATATCCTCTCTACCAGCCCGGACAAGAAGCCACCGGGAACTTCCAAGGTAATACTTCACAACCTAGAGCTATCCTACCAGTTCAGAGGCAACCGATGTCATTTGTGAAGCAGTATGGTATATGTTTTCTGTGTGGGGAAACCGGGCATTATGCCCGGGGCTGCCCGTCAAGAGCTCAATTTGGTGTGGGATATAACCAAGGAGCTCCTTTGGAGCTACCATGCCAGAATTGTGGAGAGCATGGCCATACTGCAGGTCAATGTCAAGAGCCTCCCAAGCCAAAGGTCATCTACAAGAAGGTTGACAACCCTCCCCGGGAGCAAACGGCCTTGAACTATGGGCATGCGGGAGGTGTGGACCGGCCTACCAAGTGACAACCACCGGGGGAGCTGCAACCGGATACCGGGGTAAACTGGGTAAGCACCCGCACCTCCGTTACCAATAGAGTAGGTAGACACTCTCACCGGAGACAAGCCCGGCATGACCAGAGTCCGACCCGCCATGACCGGAGTCATAGGATCCCGACCCCGGAAACATCCGATGTATCCGGAGAATCGGAGGAGGAGCCAAACTCCGACCCACCTATAGTGACTCCTCCACCGGTAGCTCAAGCCGCAAAAGGGGTAGGATTAGCCAACCCTCTTCCGGACATTAGCCAAGAAGTTAGAGATGAGATTACTAGAGATAGAGTAGAGCCTAGTGCTAGGAAGGTGACTTTCGCCGGTAATCTGGTAATCATCCACCGGAACGTAGGCACCCGGGTAGATGAGTATGACATCTTACAGGATCTCCGGGCACAGAAGGCCAATGTGACGATCGATCAACTTCTCCATGACAACCCGAATAACCAGAAGCAACTCAAGGACTCATTGATACGGCCTTGTAGGCGCAAGATCAAGTTGCCACCGGTAGCGGTCAATTTTGCAAAAGTTGAAGACTTTGGCGCCCCGGAGATCTCGGTAGAGATAGATGGATGTCTAATCCAAAACGTCCCGGTAGACGGCGGATCCGGAGTTAATCTTATGTTGGAGTCTACGGCTACCGACCTAGGATACACAAATCTCGAATCCACCGAGCAAACTCTCCGGATGGCGGACCAATCGAGAGTAGTTCCCGCCGGTAAGTTGTCCGGTATCCCAACCTTGATTTGTGGCACTACTTACCCTTTGAACTATATTGTTATCCGGGTAGGTTTGGGAAAACCAATTCCTCTTTCGTTAGGGAGACCGTGGCTCTATGTGAGCCAAATAAACTGCCCCCTAATGGGGTGGCTTATCTTGAACACAAGATCCTACATATGGGATGCAGCCCCTTGTGCAAACATACTTAACCATTCATACAAGCATGATGACCCAAGGCGTGGTCACTTAAGAGGGTTCATTAATAATTAGTGATGTGATGGCTGAATTGAGCCTTAGGTTGAATCCAACCTTTAGACAAGCGTAAATTCCGCCTCACAGCTCCGTTTCCAATGTTTTAAAGCTCCATAAGGTTCAATTTCGCCTTGTGAACTTGATTAGCACCTTACCCACCAATTCCAGGCCCAAGTGCGACCCTGACAGCAGCAACCAGCAGACAGGCTCCTCTTTTTATGTTAAAAGTTTAATTCTTCATTATCTTCGTGATTATGACTCCGTTTTTTACGTTTGTTTTTTGAATTCCAATTAGTTTTTCTTGCTTAACACGATGGTAGCCTTCAATTAACCGGTTGACTCAATCCGGGACTCACAGCCAACGACCAGCAGTGCACACTTAACATACATGTTTATTCAAAATCGTGCACCACAATTCACGTGTATACCACATGCATTCACACAAGTGGCCCTACTCAAACACTATACCATGCATGAGCCTCCAGCTGCCTTCACTTACTATTGTAGATTAAACTGATTGTTTGGTTGAGTTGATAGCAAACCCTAATCCTAGTAAAAATTTGGCAGCGCTTCCGCGTGATTTTTGTAACTAGAAAATTTAGGGTTCCTTCTCCACATGCAATCAAGAAGATAATGAATCAATTGGGAGAGGAAGAAGGCTCCCTGATCTAGCTCAATTCACCCTCTGCCGTGTTCGTGGTCGTTCTTGTGCTGTGGTCGTCCTCCTCTTCTTGGTGCTCTTCACTCCACAGCCCGTATCTTCGTCGTCACAACTCGGATCCGTACGTTCTTGATCTTGTTAGAAAGCCAACGCTTTAATCTATCTAGTCCTAAAATCTTAGCTTGATCGGACAAGAACTGTGCGACTGACAAGGGGAAATCGGAGGCGGCCAAGTGAGATCCGTCGCCGCTCCTCCAGCTGGTCGTCCTCGCTCCGCAGCTTGTATCTTCGTCATTATAGCTGCGATCCATACGTTCTTGATCCTGTTAGAAAGCCAACGCTCTAATCTATCTAGTCCTAAAATCTAAGCTCGATCGGACAAGAACTCTGCGACTGACAAGGGGAATCGGAGGCGGCCAAGTGAGATCCGTCGCCGCTCCTCCAGCTGGTCGTCCTCGCTCCGCCGCCCGTATCTTCGTTGTCACAGCTCCGATCCGTACGTTCTTGATCTTGTTGAAAAGCCAACGCTCTAATCTATTTAGTCGTAAAATCTTAGCTCAATTGGACAAGAACTCCGCTACTGACAAGGGAAAACCTGAGGCCGTATGAGATCCGCCACCGATACTCCAGCTGGTAGTTCTCGCTCTGCCGCCCGTATCTTCGTTGTTACAGCTTCGATCGGCACGTTCTTCAGCTTGTTGAAAAGCCAACGTTCTAATCTATCTACTCTCTAATTTATGTAATGATTGAATCACATTCCAGCCCACAAGAGGGGGAAATCTGGAACCCTACCTCTCTCTCACTTCCACACACCTCTCTCGGTTTTCTAGCTCCTACCACACACCTCTCTAAGTCCTACCTCCCACACTTCGAATGAGCGCCCTCCAAGGGGGTGACCCCAAGGCCCTTGCTCCCTTCTTTGTTCCCAAGGTCGTTCCCTTCGTCGTTCACAGCCGCCATTTTGGGTGGGCACATTAATGGTCACACTAAACAACTAGTATTTAAAAAGCTAATAAATCACTAGCCACCCTTGCATTTAACACAAGTGGGTGTCCCACTAACCAAGGAATATCTAAATCTAAACTTTGACTCCATGCCACATGTGTGTGCATGATCTCAATAAGTGAGCTATTAAGCTAAATTCAAGGATGCAAAAAAATCTAACTCTACCTAGCTTGAATTTCCCTTGCTTGGGGGAATTCCTAATTTACTTAGTGATTGGTGAGGGTTTTTTTTCCACTTCTTATTGGACCCTTTTGACTATTTTTTTAAGGGCTTTTAACGCCCCATTCTTTTTTCTTTTCTCCTCACCATCCTCCTTCTTCTTCTCCCATTTTTTTGGTTTCGTGATTTCTTCATCGTGACCGAATACGGTCTACAACTGGATAGGAGGTAAATTCTTCGCCACCACTACTCATTTTAATTCTTTTCTAATTTTCTTTTGTCTTTTTTTTCTTCTCTCTTTGCTTTTCTTTTCTGGTTTATTCCCTTTTTTTTCTTCCTTTTTGGCTAACTACATGAATTCCGCGATTGCCCATAAATGGCTCCTCTTTTAGTGAGGGGAAAGGCCACTTGGCCATTTTAATCAAAAAACCACGAGCTAGTCCATGGGATAACCCATTTTCACCACTCATTAGCCTTAATGGACCCGACGTGAGGTCCATTCATCACCGTGAGCCGTTTTTGCGGCTCACACATGGCGGCCATCTGGGACAACTCGAAGAGGCAGAGAACCCACTCTTGTTCATGGGACACGGTCAATATCTACCTTTTTTGTGTTCGAATGATCCATGGCAGTACCAAAATGTGGAGGTCGACTTGTGAAGGTCGTGAACAAATCACACCTTGTATTGTTTGCATCGGTTGCCCGATGTTCGCGTGGGGAAATCCTCGCCGTTTAGGGTTTGAAGTTGAATGGAGTTGTTGGGGAAGACCTCCTTCACGAGATAGGGTCCCAATCACAAAGCATCGAACTTCCCTGGAAAATCCAATCTCCTCGCGTCTTGAAGGAGGACTAGCATTCCCGGTCTCAATGACCGGACCTTGTTCCGTTTGTCGAAGGCAATCTTCCTCCTTCGTTGGATGGCTTCCATGTTTTGGGCGCTCCACCGGCGCATCTCGTCGAGCTCCTCCAATCGTTCTAACCGATCGGCTAAGGACGTGGCCATGGACCATCGTTCGGTCACGGCCACTCGCAGAGAGGGGATCTCGAACTCGATGGGTAAAATGGCTTCAATGCCATACACCAATGAGAAGAGAGTAGCATGGGTGGTCACTTTGAACGTGGTTCGGTAAGCCCACAACGCGGCGGGGAGTTTCGTGTCCCAATCCCTCTTGGAATCGGTGACCGTTTTCCTCAAGATGTTTACGAGGGTTTGGTTGACCCGTTCGGTGTGCCCATTGGTTTGAGGGTGATAAGGGGTGGTCTTACGATGATTGATCTTGAACCGGTTGGTCATGGCTTCAATCACCTCGTTCAAAAAATGCTTCCCCCTATCACTAATGAGGATTTTGGGACATCCGAACCGGGTAATGATTTGCTCGAACAAGAATTTGGCCGCATGATTAGCATCATTCGTTTTCACGGCTCGAGCCTCGGCCCACTTGGTGAGATACTCGGTTGCCACCACAATGTGCTTCATCCCACTAGAAGAGCTCGGGTGCACTTCCCCCACGTAATCAATACCCCACTTCTCGAATGGGACCAGGGGCAAGGATACTCGTAGTGGCATGCTCATTCGAAGGTCATTTCGGGCATACCGTTGACAAGCGTCGCATCGCTTGGTGTACTCATGGGCGTCTTGGAATAACGTGGGCCAATAATAACCCGCGCGAAGGACTTTTTGGGCCGTCAAGGTCCCAGAGAAGTGTCCTCCACACGCACTGTCATGGCAGGCTGAGAGGATCGTGGGAATTTCCACGGACGTCACACATCGACGTAGCAAGCCGTCCACCCCCCGACGGTACAGTTTGCCCCCTACTATGGTATAGTGGCGGCTATGGAGGCGAACCTTTCGACGCTCGTTTTTGGACAATGAGTCCGGTAGAAGGTGGGTGGTTAGAAATTCGGCCACCAGATTGTACCATGAAGGAATGGAGGATACTTTGAACAAGTCCTCATCTATCAAGGCCTCATCAATGGGGACAATACCGGGTTCCTCTGAGAGGCGTGAGAGGTGATCCGCTTGAAGGTGCATCCGCCCCGGGCGGTATTCCACCGTGTAGTCAAACTCCTCTAAAAGTAAGACCCACCTCGCTAAACGACCACTCAAGTCCGCCTTGTTGACAAGGTATTTGATGGCCATGTGATCCACGTAGAACACTACGGGGTTGAATAACAAGTAGTGGCGAAACTTCTTGACCGAAAAGACCATTGCCAAGCACTCACGTTCGGTGGTGGTATAGTTCTTTTCGGCGGGGTTCAATTGCCTACTTGCAAAAGCAATGGGGTGGTCTTTGCCATTAAGGCCCACCGGTTGGCACAATGTGCTTCCCACAGCCACCGCCGAGGCATCACAAAAGACGTGGAAGGGCAATTCCCAATTCGGGGGCCTCAAAACCGGGTAGGTGGTTAATTCCCCCCTTCAAGACGTCGAAGGCCTCTTGGCAATGGGGAGTCCACTCGAACCTTACGTTCTTTTGGATAAGCCTAGTGATGGGCATGGCCTTCGTGGCATAGTCATGGATAACCTCCCGGTACCACCCTATGTGTCCTAGGGTTTTTTGTATCTCCTTGACATTCGTGGGGGAGTGTAACTCCACGATAACCTTCACTTTATCGGGATCCGGCTCTCGACCATCCTTGGATACCACGAACCCTAGCAAGACTCCCCGTTCTACGGCAAGGAAGATTTTCTCGGGATTGAGGGCAATACCGGTGCGCCTACACCGTTCAAAACTTTGTCTCACGCACGTGAGGTGGTTGTCCTTCGTGGACTGGGTGCTAAAGTCATCAATGAAGACGGTCATGGATTTATGCAAGAGATCTGAGAAGGCATAAGTCATGGCCCTCTCAAATGCGGAAGGGGCATTACAAAGCCCAAAAGGCATGACCAAATAGATGAACGTGCCCCATGGGGTAGTGAAGGCGGTCTTGTGATAGTCCTCTGGGGCAATGGAGATTTGATTGTAGCCCGAGTAGCCATCCATAAACGTATAAAGATCATGACCACCTACCTCCTCCAAGATGGTGTTGATAAATGGCAAGGGGAAGTGGTCTTTTTGGGTGTGATGGTTGAGTTTCCTATAGTCAATGCACACCCGTAGCTTCCCGTTTTTCTTTTTAACCAACACCATGGGGGATACCCAATCGGATATCTCTACGAGTTTAATGAACCCCGCTTGGAGGAGCTTCTCCAATTCGGCCTTGACAATGAGCTGTAGGTTAGGATTCATACGCCGCTCCTTTTGTCTAATGGGAGTAGTGCCTGGGAGAAGGGGGATGTGATGTTGTGTTACCGCCGGGGGAATGCCCTTGAGGTCTTTGTACGACCATGCAAAAATGTCCCCAAACTCGACCACTAGTGCTTTGTGTTTCACCATCTCCTCCTCGGTCAACCCAACGCCCACTTTAATACTACGGACCTCATCCTGCTCATGAGAAACCACCATCAACTTCCAATCATCATGATGAACGTGTGGTTGTTGGGTAGGTCCCTTGTACCAATCATTCGGAACTTGGGGGTATGTTGCCCCCGAACCACTAGCTAGGATACCGGTGGATGTCCTGCGGAAGTGGAGAGATGGGTTGAGAGGGCCTTCGTCTCCCAAAACCTCCAATTCGTCCCCTTGCGTGCCCTCCACATCCATTCCAAACACCGCCGAGGGTTCTAGGTCATCGAGGAGGGGAACTAGGCTAAGTTCCAACCCGGTTTCCCTTCCAATGAGCTCACTCTCCATGAAATGCTCGAACATGGCTTCATCCGCGCTCGAGGTAGGGTGCTCCCTCAACCAATCTACAAATTCCCCGGTGGGAACCCACTCATAAAGGCCCGGTCCCATGCTTTTAAATGGCATTACGTGGGCCTTCGAGGGTTGGGCTCGATCCACCGCCTTGTGGGGCGCAAACCTCACCCGTTTGGGAGGCTCCTTTGATAGTACCTCTTGTGATTCATCCTCCGACGAGTCCATGCAACCACGGCATATTCCTAGCCTACTTGGTTGGATATGGACTGTAGTAGGGTTCTCCGGTGGACCATAGGTGATGTTTGGTTTTGGCCCCCCTCATTCTACCGTGGCATTGGCAATCCGCAACCAAGGCCTACCTAGTAGCAAGGGGTATGCCTCCTTGTTGGAGTGCATTCGAATGACTTGGAAGGTGAGGGAATACTCTACCCCCCCCGTGGTCACTTTACAACCACTAATTTGGCCTAACGGGGCCTCCGAGCTTTGATTAGCCATGTTGATGATGTACGGTGAAGGTTCTGTGATGTCAAGGCCTAGTTTCTCCATGGTTGAGAGGGGCATGATGTTCAACCCACTACCACCGTCTACTAGTACATTAGGTACGATCTTGTCCACAATCGAAACCTCGATTTGTACCGCCTTGACCTCGATATTGGGGTGTGCGGATTTAACCCGAGCCGCCGGCCTGACCCTTGCCCTAGGCCTTCGCTTCACCGGGGTACCCGACCTAAGGGACTTCCTCATGGGTGGTGACACCTCTAATAGTTGGGCTATGGTGATGTCTGCTTTGAGGCGACTCAAGTCCGCCCATAAATCGTAAGGCCCCTCTCCCCCTTGCTTCTCGACACGCGGGAACGTGTTTACCTCGGGATTAGGGATTGGTGGACCTTCCCATGGCTCTTGGGGGGTGGACAAGGGTGTTCGAGACCTAGGTATCCCACGGGGGGACTCGAAGTTGGCTCGTTTAGTGCCTTCTACCGCCTCTTTAGTGGTATCCTTTAGATCAGAGAAGTGAGGTGAATCCTCTTTTGAGGTCTCACCTTCCTCTGGTATAGGTGGAGGGGGGCTTGAGTACCTAGGCTCCCGTCGGCTAGACCGAGTCTGGACTGCCAATGCCGGTAACTCACAAGTTTTTGCTTCCTTGGTTGTGCTGACCTCGTGGAAAACTACATTGAGCTCAGTGAGGGAGGGGCTGTGGGTGGACACGATCTCACTTGACATGGTGGCATAGAGCACATCTTGTGGGCCTTGGTTTTGTTGGCCCCCGTGGTTCTGCCCTAGGTTTTGTTGGCCCCCGTGGTTCTGCCCTTGGTTAATAGGGATGTACCCGGCCTTGGTATTCACCCCCATTGGAGGAGTCTGATTTTGGCGATGATTGTTGTAGTCGTAGTAGAGACTAGGAGGCCTAAGGGTATTATCGGAGGTGGGATTACGCGCACCTCTCAAATGATCTCGGGCTTGTTGAGGATAGTTCTCTGGTGGGAAGGGCATGGGAATTACCTTGTCCGGTCTACGACATACTTGGGTAGGGTGATTACCCCCGCAGTTACCGTATACCACCCCACTTTCGACCCAACATTGCCCTGGTGCGTGTCTCTTGCCACACGGTTGATGGATTTCATACCGTGGTCTCGGAGGTCCCCCATAACCTTGGCTTGGAGATGCATAGCCTTGAGGCACGTAGCTAGTTACTGTCGGTGGTTGGTTCCTATGGGGAGGCACATACGGAGGTTGAGAAGCTTGGTGCTGGGGTGCTGCCACCGGAGTGGTACAAAAAGGGCTGGTGTGGCCTGGTTGACCACATTGAGTGCACCATAAGCCCGAAGCATGTCTACTGGATTCTATGGGTGGAGCCGTGGGGTTAGGGACTTGGTTCTTAATCAACAAGGCCATTTGGTCTTGCATGGCCTTGATTTGTTGAGCTAATTGATCCTGGAAGCCCTGCTGGCCTTGAAGGATTTCGTTCTTCATTTCCTCCTTCCATGTGCCCCGCTCTTCATGATAGGTGAGCTCAGGAAGGGCTACTGGTGGCCTATTGTTCAAGGGTGGGGCGTAGTAGTTCCACGTAGGAACTTGTGCGCCTGTGGATCCTTGGTTACGTTCTAAGACTGGTCCCTTATCCTTGGCATGGATGGGTATGAAACTAGGAATATGGTGATCCTCCTTCCTCCACATGCGCTCTTGGTCTCGATCCACCTGTTCTATTAGCCTAGCCTGTGCCTTGGCCTCATCTAACGATGCAGGGCGGACCTTCAAAATCTCCCTAATGGTTCCCTCATTGTTGAACCCTTGGATAAAGAACTGGGTTAAGGTGTCATTGGTGAGGAGGTTTCCCACGAACCTTGTAACCACCAGGTCGAATCTCCTAATGTATGTCGTGATATCCTCCCCTGGACCTTGGCGTAGCGCGGCTAGGGCTGTGAGGGCATTACTTTGACCTACTTCGGGTCTAAAGTGCTCCAAAAAGGCCCTCATGAGGCTATCCCAGTCCTGGAAGGTGTTGGGGGGGTGGTTCCTATACCACTCGTAAGCGGCATCCTTTAAGGTACACGAAAACCACACTAGGAAATACCCGGTGTTGGTGATGAGACAAGTAGTGAGGAGCTCTAGAAACCGTTCCACATGTGCGGAGGGGTCTTCATCCCTAGTTCCTCTAAACGTGGGTAAATTGGGTGGCATAGGCGCCGCCTGTAAGCCCTCGGGTACTACAATTGGTAAACCCCTTGGCTGAACCAAGGGGTTGATGGGAGGCCGAACCAGGGGTGGCCCTCCAGAGGCCATGGTAGGGGCTGAGGTGTTGCCTCGTGGGCTAGTGGTGTTGGTGGTGTTCACTGGATCAAATGTAGGGATAAGGAAAGATGGGGGAAAAAGAATGAGAGGAGCTGGGATAACCTCTAGCTGAACCTCCAAGAATCCTTCTGCCGTGTCCTCAGTGAGTTCCCTAGACCTAGTCCTTTCATTCGCCGGTTCCCACGGTGGTGTGAGGGAAGGTTTTTGGGACCTTGTGGCACGGGACATCTACTCTAAAGTCTAAGAGTAAGATCTTGTTGTGTGTTGATGATGGTCATGTTCCCCCGAAAGATTTTCCATCCAAGGTTTAAGGGTCGTGGGTGAAACTACACGAAGCACGGCCTAATTCGATCGGTGAGTGGATGTTTCCAACACTCCTACTCCCGATTCTATCATGAGGATGGACTCACCCAAGACCAAGACCCAATTTTTAGTGGTGGAGTTTTAGCTCGATGAAGCCGCCGAAGAATCCTATTAAGGACTACCCTCCAAGGGCAAACGACAAAAAGCTAACCAAATTGAGGGATGTCTCTACGAGCATCACCCCGTTGGAAAGCTGTCCCCCAACTGGCGCCACACGGTACAGATCCTTACTGTGGGGCTGACCTAGACCTCAATTTGATAAAAGGTGGGGTTCCTCGGTATCTTTGGTATCCCCCCTTCCACCTTTTACCACCTTGAACTAGGCATTACCCACTAGGAGGAAAACGGCTCAATCACGGGACGGCATGCAACAAGGTGTGTATACAATGTTATCACTGTGAAGAAGACATACCTCGATGCATCTCCAGCCACCCTGCCACCATTAGTTGAAGTCGACCGTGGACCTAATCGCACTCTATCGATGCTAAGGCCAACCAATAAGTCACATACAATGTTACAGAGGGGGATAACTTACCTTGAAGCAACTCCAGCCAATCCACTTGTTAGCAAAAGATTTGTTGCATGCAATTTCGTGGTTGGCCAAACCTAGCGGTTCTAAGGCAAGTGTTCCACACGGCTCGAGTGGGAAATCAGGGTTTTCTAACCCTAGTGTGGTCACCACATCCAAGTTGGTCCTATTTACTACTCGTCGTCCTACAAAGAGGGTGTAGTGCACATACCGTACGCAGCGCTCCTTCCAAACAGCACCCCTACGTCTTGGATGCGTCCACGACTCCAACTCCCCTCCAAGTGGCTCATTCACACATACATAGCGTTAACTTGCAACTTTTGATTCAACCATTCCAGTTACACCAAGTTGTTCTTACCTTGGTGGTTAGTCAAGCGCGGGGGGAAGGAAGGGGCGCCCTTGTCCCATACCCGGGCACTTGCACCCTTCCCCTTCGACCTAGGGGCTCACTGGAAATCCTCGTGGATTTCCGTGGGAGGGCCTCAACCTTTCACCCCTAGGCCCCTTGCTCAACTCAAGCCACAAGCCTAGAAGGGGATCCCCCCAACACAAGGTGTTTTGTGGTTGGAGGGTCGGGAACTCCACACTCCCTTCTAGACCCCCACCTTTAAACACAACTTGGCATCCATGCACTCACCATACTTTCAAACATTCACAAGTCATTCACCATCCAACAATAACTTAACCATTCATGAGTAAATTGGGCACTTACCTCAAGTTGCCCTATGCTGCTCCATATGCCATAAGGCTAATTGCGTTTGTACCTTACATCCAACGATAAAACAATTAGCACAATCAAACCATGAACACGCCTCCTCCCGGCGGACGCACCAAAATGTGAGCCAAATAAACCGCCCCCTAATGGGGTGGCTTATCTTGAACACAAGATCCTACATATGGGATGCAGCCCCTTGTGCAAACATACTTAACCATTCATACAAGCATGATGACCCAAGGCGTGGTCACTTAAGAGGGTTCATTAATAATTAGTGATGTGATGGCTGAATTGAGCCTTAGGTTGAATCCAACCTTTAGACAAGCGTAAATTCCGCCTCAAAGCTCTGTTTCCAATGTTTTAAAGCTCCATTAGGTTCAATTTCGCCTTGTGAACTTGATTAGCACCTTACCCACCAATTCCAGGCCCAAGTGCGACCCTGACAGCAGCAACCAGCAGACAGGCTCCTCTTTTTATGTTAAAAGTTTAATTCTTCATTATCTTCGTGATTATGACTCCGTTTTTTACGTTTGTTTTTTGAATTCCTATTAGTTTTTCTTGCTTAACACGATGGTAGCCTTCAATTAACCGGTTGACTCAATCCGGGACTCACAGCCAACGACCAGCAGTGCACACTTAACATACATGTTTATTCAAAATCGTGCACCACAATTCACGTGTATACCACATGCATTCACACAAGTGGCCCTACTCAAACACTATACCATGCATGAGCCTCCAGCTTCCTTCACTTACTATTGTAGATTAAACCGATTGTTTGGTTGAGTTGATAGCAAACCCTAATCCTAGTAAAAATTTGGCAGCGCTTCCGCGTGATTTTTGTAACTAGAAAATTTAGGGTTCCTTCTCCACATGCAATCAAGAAGATAATGAATCAATTGGGAGAGGAAGAAGGCTCCCTGATCTAGCTCAATTCACCCTCTGCCGTGTTCGTGGTCGTTCTTGTGCTGTGGTCGTCCTCCTCTTCTTGGTGCTCTTCACTCCACAGCCCGTATCTTCGTCGTCACAACTCGGATCCGTACGTTCTTGATCTTATTGGAAAGCCAACGCTCTAATCTATCTAGTCCTAAAATCTTAGCTTGATCGAACAAGAACTCTGCGACTGACAAGGGGAAATCCAAGGCGGCCAAGTGAGATCCGTCGCCGCTCCTCCAGCTGGTCGTCCTTGCTCCGCAGCTTGTATCTTCGTCATTATAGCTGCGATCCGTACGTTCTTGATCCTGTTAGAAAGCCAACGCTCTAATCTATCTAGTCCTAAAATCTAAGCTCGATCGGATAAGAACTCTGCGACTGACAAGGGGAATCGGAGGCGGCCAAGTGAGATCCGTCGCCGCTCCTCCAGCTGGTCGTCCTCGCTCCGCCGCCCGTATCTTCGTTGTCACACTTCTGATCCGTACGTTCTTGATCTTGTTGAAAAGCCAACACTCTAATCTATTTAGTCGTAAAATCTTAGCTCAATTGGACAAGAACTCCGCTACTGACAAGGGAAAACCTGAGGCCGTATGAGATCCGCCACCGATACTCCAGCTGGTCGTTCTCGCACCGCCGCCCGTATCTTCGTTGTCACAGCTTCGATCGGCACGTTCTTGAGCTTGTTGGAAAGCCAACGTTCTAATCTTTCTACTCTTCAATTTTCGTAATGATTGAATCACATTCCAGCCCACAAGAGGGGGAAATCTGGAACCCTACCTCTCTCTCACTTCCACACACCTCTCTCGGTTTTCTAGCTCCTACCACACACCTCTCTAAGTCCTACCTCCCATACTTCGAATGAGCGTCCTCCAAGGAGGTGACCCCAAGGCCCTTGCTCTCTTCTTTGTTCCTAAGGTCGTTCCCTTCGTCGTTCACAGCCGCCATTTTGGGTGGGCACACTAACGGTCACACTAAACAACTAGTAACTAAAAAGCTAATAAATCACTAGCCACCCTTGCATTTAACACAAGTGGGTGTCCCACTAACCAAGGAATATCTAAATCTAAACTTTGACTCCATGCCACATGTGTGTGCATGATCTCAATAAGTGAGCTATTAAGCTAAATTCAAGGATGCAAAAAAATCTAACTCTACCTAGCTTGAATTTCCCTTGCTTGGGGGAATTCCTAATTTACTTAGTGATTGGTGAGGGTTTTTTTTCCACTTCTTATTGGACCCTTTTGACTATTTTTTTAAGGGCTTTTAACGCCCCATTCTTTTTTCTTTTCTCCTCACCATCCTCCTTCTTCTTCTCCCATTTTTTTGGTTTCGTGATTTCTTCATCGTGACCGAATACGGTCTACAACTGGATAGGAGGTAAATTCTTCGCCACCACTACTCATTTTAATTCTTTTCTAATTTTCTTTTGTCTTTTTTTTCTTCTCTCTTTGCTTTTCTTTTCTGGTTTATTCCCTTTTTTTTCTTCCTTTTTGGCTAACTACATGAATTCCGCGATTGCCCATAAATGGCTCCTCTTTTAGTGAGGGGAAAGGCCACTTGGCCATTTTAATCAAAAAACCACGAGCTAGTCCATGGGATAACCCATTTTCACCACTCATTAGCCTTAATGGACCCGACGTGAGGTCCATTCATCACCGTGAGCCGTTTTTGGTGCTCTCACTCTACCTAGCCGGTGTCAAGGTGAATTGGGAGAGAAAGGCCTTCATCTTCGGTAATCCTCCGGTAAGCATTCCATGGCTTCTCGAAGAACACCAAGGTGAAACCTTGGAGTCTGATGGGTATTCCTCAGATTGGACCGACCCGGAGGAAACAGATTCCGTTCCATCCTACTGGATAGAGCAGTACACCCAAGATATGGAGTCAGATTTTGACTTTCTAGAGCCCGTCCCGGAGATAGGAGTGGTCAACCCGGACTCGGACCCGGAAGACGTCCCGGAGAAGAGACCGGAGGACCGATCCTTAGGAGAATCAAATGTCCTATTGTCCTCGGAGTGGATTAGACAACAAATGAAGGACCAAGCCCTCCCACCGGTGCCATGTAGTTCCACCGGTAGACCGGTAACTTGGGCGGATTTGTATGCCACTACCGACGTGGATGAAGCGGAGAAGATCAAGACGGTGGTTGCCCCGGATGACTACGAAGCCGTGGAGGTAGAGGTAGGTAAGACCTTCTACCTAGGGAAAAGACTATCTAAGAGGGAATGTAAGGAGTATATGGCCTTGTTGAAAGAGTTCTCTGATGTCTTTGCTTGGTCACCGGCGGACTTGAGAGGAATTCCCCCGGAGTTGGGAGAGCATGCCATTGACTTGAAGGAGGACTCCACCCCGGTCCGACAACGGCAATACCGGTTGAACCCCAAGTACTCCTTGATGGTCAATGAGGAATTGGACAAGTTGTTGGAGGCCGGAATTATTTACCCGGTAAATAATTCCGAATGGGTATCACCAATTGTGATAGTACCTAAGAAGGTAGGTGCCGATGGTAAGGTAAAGATCCGGGTTTGTCAAGACTTCCGGAAGCTAAATGCGGCAACCCGGAAGGATCACTTTCCCTTACCTTTCATTGATATGGTTCTTGATCATGTTGCCGGTCAAGAATGTTTCAGTTTTCTTGATGGGTTTTCCGGTTACAACCAAGTGTTTATCCGGAAGGTCGATCAATTGAAAACTACCTTCACTACCGATTGGGGTACTTTTGCATTTAATAGAATGCCATTTGGTCTTTGCAATGCTCCCGGTACATTCCAGCGGCTCATGACTGACATTTTCCGGGACTTTTTGAAGCATTTTCTGGAAGTCTTCATGGATGACTTCGCCGTTTTTAGCTGGTGGGTGTATCACTTGACGTACCTCCGGAAGACATTTCAGAGATGCCGGGAGACAAATTTGAAGCTTCATCCCGGTAAGTGCTTCTTTGGAATGATGAGTGGTTTGCTACTAGGTCATATTGTTAGTAAACGTGGCTTAGAAGTAAACCTTGACAAAGTTAAGGCAATATTAGCCTTGCTTCCTCCTAAAAGTGTCCGGGAGATTAGGGGATTTCTAGGATGTGTGGGGTATTATCGAAGATTTATTGTCAACTATGCCCGGCTAGCCTCTCCACTAACCGAACTACTAAAGGAAGAAGTTGAGTATGTGTGGACAGAGTTTAGACAACAGGCTTTTGAGGATCTCAAAAGGAAGTTGGCAACGGCCCCCATTCTAGCTCCCCCGGATTGGAGTAAGCCGTTTCACGTGACTTTGGATGCCTCCGGTGGTGTTTGGGAGCCATACTTTGGCAAGCAGACGAGGAGGGCCGGGAGCATCCAATTTACTACGCCAGCCGGCAAATGAGCCCGGCAGAGAAGAACTACACGGCAACAGAGAGAGAAGCTCTAGCAGTGATCTACGCCTGCAAGAAATTCCGGCACTATCTACTGGGGTACGAGGTGATTTTCCACACGGATCATGATGCCTTGAAATACCTAGTAAACAAACCAGATTTGTCCGGGAGACTTGCTAGGTGGATTTTATTACTACAAGAATTCAATTACGTCGTTGTAGTAAAATCCGGGAAATCCAATTGCAATGCGGATTATCTTTCTAGGCAAAGAGGCCTAGAGAGTTCTACTAATTTGCTTGCAGAGTTCCCGGATGAGTTCCCGGAGGTCCCGGAGACTAGCCTCCCGGAGCCCAAAAGAGATGTTCCAGTATACTTAGTTGTAGGGACCGGAAGTTCTGACTTCCAAGAGATCATAGAATACCTTGAGACCGGAAGATACCCGGCCCACCTCAACCGGGAGGAGAAGAGTGTTTTTCAACACCTGGTGGCGCCATACTGTCTAATTCGAGGGATTCTTTTTCGAATGGGAGCGGACGACAAGCTTCGCCGGTGCTTGGAACCGGAGTACCGGAGACCGGTCATTCGAGCATTGCACGAAAGACCGGCCGGAGGACATTTTGCGGCCGTGAGCACCATGGCGCGTATCCGGGAGGCCGGATATTGGTGGCCTCATTTGAATAGAGATGTCAAGGAATTGGTGCATAGTTGTGACCCATGCCAACGTACCGGAACTCCATCATTCCGGCACCATTGGCCTCTCACACCAATAGTTCCATTGGCACCTTTTGCCAAATGGGGTATCGAATTCATCGGTCCCATTGCACCGGTAGGCTCCGGTAGGAACCGGTACATAGTCCTCGCGACGGACTATTTTACCAAGTGGGTGGAAGCCAGAGCTACCAAGAAGAATGATGCTGCCACCGCCTCCACGTTCCTGTTTGAGCAGATTTTGATGAGGTTTGGATATCCTCTGGAGTTGGTGAGTGACCGGGGTACCAACTTCTTGAACGAGACCATCGTGCAAATCACCGCGTGCTATCACATCAAGCACCGGAAGACAACGCCATACAACCCAAAGGCAAACGGTTTGACGGAGAGAGCCAATGGAATTGTAGGGAATATTTTGAACAAGGTGGTGTCGGCGCACAAGATTGATTGGGACACGAAGCTCCATTCGGCGGTTTATGCCTACAACACGACTTGGAAGAAGACTACCGGGCGAACTCCCTACTTCCTCGTGTATGGTATGGATGTGTTGCAGGAAATTGAGTTGGATGTGGAGACTTACCGGGTGATGGCCCAAGAATTTGGAGAGAAGACCGAGGACATAGAGGACCGGCTATCACAAATTGACCAACTCGAGGAGCACCGGAGAGACTCATTGGACCGGACAACTTCCGACCAAGACCGGAGAAAGGAGGACTTTGACCGGAAGCTGCCCTGGGAGACCGACATCCGGGAAGGCAAGTTAGTGCTCTTGTTCGACAACAGGCACAAAGACTTTCCCGGTAAGCTTCAAACCCGGTGGATGGGTCCTTATAGAGTCATTCAAATCTTTGAAAATGAAACCTTACAATTGGAACGATTGGACGGGACTCCTTTAGGTACCCGGACAAATGGTTCCCGGGTTAAACTTTACAACCCGGCGGACGTAGAGTGAGTGCTCGCCAGGACGCTCACAGACGTAAAAGGGGTTATGTGGGAGTTTAAAACTCCCACTTGGTCGCCCCTACCAAAAAAATTAGTTAAAATAGGGTTTTTAGTATTAGTTAACTAGAAAAATAGTTAGTATTGTGTGAAATTAGATTAGACAGCCAATAGAGAAAATAGAGAAATGCTTAAGTAGTTAATTAGGTTTATAGTGGTGATAAAACCGGGTCTTAAAATCACTAATTTAAGTCCCGGGAAACAATTTCAAAAGAGTCCCGGGAGAGATCCCGGGATGTAAGTCTAAAATCACCACTTAAATCTAAATTAACTAGTTGAGTTTAGAAGGTAGTTAGAAGTAGTTGAGTTCTTCTAGATGCTAATTCTTGTTTGAATTAATAGTAGTGGTAGAGAAAAGAAAAGAAAAGACAAAAAAGAAAAAGATAAAAGAAAAAGAAAAAGAAAAGAAAAAGATTCCAAAAATAAAAATTTTAAAAAATAAAAAAATACATACCCGGGTATCAACCCGGGTATGAACTAGCCCGGGTACCAACCCGGGTATGGGCTGATACCCTGGCACCCGGGCATCACCCGGGTAGCTCCAGCCGCCTCCAACAGTGGCCTTCTCGAAATTTCCCTTCCCGAAATTTCTCTCCCACAGAAGTTTTCCTCTCCTCTCCAGGGACTCTCCTCTCCTCCCCCTCCTTCTCTAAAAATCTCCCCCCCCCTCAAATTTTCTCCTCTATCTCCCTATCAAGTTCTCTCTCTCTCATAAGTTCTCTCTCTCTCTCTCTATTTTGTCTTTTTGGAGTTGCGGATTGAAGAAGTAGTGAAAGGAGTGAAGAAGAGGTGGTGCAACAAGGAGGAAGAAGAAGAAGGAGAGGAGGCTTTTCAAGTGTCTTGGAGGTGCGCGGACTAGGGTTTGGTGGAAGAGGTGCGCGAACTAGGGTTTGGTGGAAGAGGTGCGCGAGCTAGGGTTTGGTGGAAGAGGTGCGCGAGCTAGGGTTTGGTGGAAGAGGTGCGCGAGCTACGGTTTGGTGGAAGAGGTGCGCGAGCTAGGGTTTGGTGGAAGAAGTGCGCGAGCTAGGGTTTGGTGGAAGAAGTGCGCGAGCTAGGGTTTGGTGGAGATTTTAGGGTTTTGTGGAAGTGGAGGAGATTTGTGGCCGAAGCGAGAAGATAAAAGAGACAAAGGAAGGAGGTTGCGGGTGCAACAACAAAGGTGACTCTTGCCCATGTTGGGTTTCTTTTGTTTGTGAGAATTTCTTGTTTGTGAGTCTTTTCCTCTCTTGTCTACCGGGGTGGCTCCCCGGTAATATCCTCCCCGGTCTACAGAAAAAGTCCTCCCCGGGGACTTCATCTAGACCTCATTGTGTTGTTTACATGTGTAGTTGTTGTCGATTGTCCTAGCCTTGTGGCAAGTTTTTATCTTGAGTTGTCTTCCTCCTCATATCATTTTAGGTCTTGCCCACAATTCCTATCTTTTTCCTGGTCTTCCCGGTCAACCGGGAAGAACCTTTTTCTAAGTCCTTGTCTCCAAAGTCTTCTCCTCGTTATCATTATATGTGACCTTGTGTTGTTAGTATGTTGCTAGATGTGTGAGACACCCATATCCACATACTCTAGCAAAGTGTTCCGGAGTTGTCTACCGGCTGACCGGTAGACTTGTGTTTCCGGGCCGGACCGTAGTTTGTGACAAGTTAATAGGGAGATTAGTGGAAGTACAGGCATTTTGAGGATTTTGTCTACCCGGGACAACATGGCTCTCCGGTGAGTTAGGTGGATTCTCCATCCTCTAAAGGTGGGGCTTGAAGGTCTATGAGAGAAAAAGAAGCCTCCCGGTAACTTCTATCGGGAAGGAACCGGTAGACCTCCCTTCCTCAACCTCAGAGTCTTTGATGGAGTCCTATGCGGCTATACTAATCGAGCTTAAAGAGACTCCGCATGTATCTATAGATACACCCAACCTTCCGATGGATACCGCCACTCCACCGGTAGACCTCCCGGTGGATATTCCCAATCCACCGGTAGACCTCCCGATTGAGACATCCGACCTCCCGGGGGATTCTCTTGACCCTGTTGGTACTTCCAGACATGGTGACAATCTCTATACGTCTCAACCGGAAGAGTCTTCCGGATGAGTCTTTGTTATATGTTATGTGTTGATTTACCTCACCGGTTGGTGAGAAGTCGTTTTAAGTTGCTAGAATTACACACTAGGGTGAGAGTAGTGATGTCGATGGGGCCCCATTGCGCACCCAGTCACTACCACTTGAGTGGTTTCTCCGGCTACTTATTTTTGTTAGGAAAAGATTCATCGGTTCCGGGACCGCCGGACCGGGAGTCTTCCGGTCTACCGGTCTTCCAGTTTACCGGTCTACCGATAATCTGCCGGTGACTAGGCTACCCTTGATTTTAAGATCTAGATGCCGTTTTGTCTTTTAGTGGAGCTACATTTGGAGGGTAGCTATTGACTTTAGTGCACCTCCTAGATGCTGTTTCGTCCTTTTGCGGTCTAGTTTTGGAGCGTAGCTATTGACTTTAGTGCACTCTTTAGATGCCATTTCCACCTTTTGGGGATCTAGTTTTGGAGGGTAGCTAGTGGCCTTTGTGTACTTAAGGGCCTTGGGCTCTTGTGTTATGTACTCTTCTCTTTGTTGATCTCCTTGTGTCTTGCCTTCATTGCTTGTGTCTAGAGTCTTTGTTGAGCTTGTGTGAGGAGACCGGGAGAGGGTTGAGTCCTCCTAGTGTATCTTTGCTAGGTGTGCAAGGTTGTGAGTTGTTGTGTGTTAAGTGATTGAGTGTGAGTAGAGACATCTCGAGGGGCTAGGATATCCGGGTTAGATAGGTAGAGTGAGGTCCGGGACTTGTGCTCCAGACTTTTCACCGGTGGGACCGGGAAGAGTTGCTTTACCGGATGGGATCCGGGAAGCCCACGGCTATTTATAATAGCCTCCCTTAAGTGGGAAGTGTTTGGATTGGTAGGGAGTAGGGGGTGAGATCCCCCTTCTCTCGGTACACCGGGAGACATCCCGGCTAAGCCTGAGTCCGGTGAATTCCGGGATTATTACCCTTGCAGTGGATGAGTTCCGACGATCCCTGTGGAAGGTTGTTTTGCTCATATGATTTGCTTAGTACTAACTTGTTGTGAGTCTTGTATCTTCTTGCTTTGATTCATTGGGTGTGGTTGTAGTTGGAACCCGGGCTTGCGTGACCGGTTTACCGGGACAAGTTCCCGGTAGATTGTGAAGACCGGTTAACCGGCTGCGACCATTTTAACTCTTTCAAGGTGTAGGGTTAGATTGTGGATATTGTGGCCTCTGGACTGCGAGAACGGAGGGCAGTGACTTTCCGGGCACTGTAAAAACTTACCGGAAATCTACTTTGACGCTCAACAGAGTTTAATTGACACACATTTGGTTACTTGTTATCGGTGACTAAGGTACCCGGGAAGCCATCCTCCGGGATGTGCCGAGGTATTATGTGTGTGAATTATTGTTAAGATTTAAAGAGTTTGATGCACGATAAAAATCTCTAGAAACGATCTGGTAAGGTGGGCTTGCTTAAGGTTAACTTCGGTTAATTTTGAGAATAACGAACCACAAGACTACGACAACGAGCAGTTCTATCAATGGAAGGTGGCATGCATCTTGAATGTTGACCGCGCGAGGCTAATGGCAATAGAATTCAAGAAGATTGACAACGAATATCTGACGAATAATATGGGCTGTGACTTTGGGCTCACATCGACGAGTTGTTTCCAACTGAATTGTATTTGTTGCCAGATGGTAAATCTATTGACTGGGCAAAGTTGGAGTGGGACCACGCAGAGGCTATGTCTTCTCATGCCCTTCAACCAAGCGGAAACGTAGCACCACGCAAATTATGGCCAACACCAACAAGTTTCACACAAAATGAAGATGCTTGCCCGGTTTGTTTAAATCCTTTCGGGCCAGAAGGTGCATATGCTCTTGGCACGTGTCGGTGTTTATACCATCCGATGTGTCTGCTAGGTGGTATCTTGACACGTAGGTTTTGCGCAAAGTGTAGATTACCATTTCATAAGCGCTTGTATGAAGTGTTTGGCCTCACCGCCTACATGCCACCTAGTTGGGAGCTCAACCCGGAGAATGCGCCTGGAGATGCCTATGCTCAAAAGTGGGGAGAAGATTTGGTGTGGAATTGGCGTGCGCAGTGCCACCAACTACATAGGTCCAGTGTAAGCACGCAATTTGGTTGGGAAAATGACCACCAAGAAATTGTACGAGTGGCCAACAAGCTCATATCAGGAACCACCGCGGACCATGTTGGTAAACGGAACTTCTTCTACCAAGTCATGGATGGATATTGGGATGTTAGGCGGAAGGTATTTCAATTCGGGCGACGTACAGATAGGAAACTGTGGAATCACCAGGGACGTGTGGTGTCAGAATTGGGAGAGGCCACTGATCTTGACCTTCGCAATGTGTTGCAATGGACTTTTTCTTCTCAATCTTATTTTTTATATCATGAACTGTATCGCATCACGACAACGCACGAAGACTTTGACCACAAAAAATGGATCGAAGTGCATATGCAAAATACAGAGGCTGTCGGATGGCAGCCGACAAGAATAACACCAACTACTCAGACTGAGATCATGACAGATGAGTTATTTGAAAAATGTATCAATGGCCGAAAGACCGACAGATACTATTGTTCCAGGCAGCATTCAAATTAATATATGATGAACAAATTACATTGCAGAGAACATCAAACCGTCGGCTAGCAGCCGACCAAGAAAATGCAATCATTTGCTACTGCCATGAACAGGGATGGACCAGCCTCCAAACATGCCATTGCAGCGCTCGCTGCTTGAGGTGGGATACGGTGGGTCTTTGGAGGCCCACGCTTATTATGAGACGGGTAGCGATGCGAGAAAAGAACGATACTACAGTTTTGAATCCCTTTGCAAACGCTCCCACCGCCTATTCCAACACTCCTTCCCGATGATCTTCTTAGAATCTTTTTTGGTCGTGACTGGAACCCACCATTCAACCTTAAAGTTTCCGTAGGAATCCCCAGGACTGTGGTTGACGCACTCCAGTACCCGGCCCATCCACACAGGAAGGTAATGCCCAGTGCAAGGTCGGCAGAGTACCAAATCACCAAGGAGAACATCACGAAATGGATTGAAGAATAATTTCGGACGGCTCATCTCGGGGCCGCAGAAAGGGTAAGCGTCAGGCTCATCTTCTGGTGTGACATCCAAGCCGGAAATAATTGCATCCGGCTGTGATGCTGCGCGAGCATGATCACGCATCCAGGTCGATTTCGGCCAGAATCCTTCTTGCAGACAGTCAGGGTTTGGAGGGAGAGGACGAGATATTAGTTGTAAAAGACGCTCCCAATAATCAATGAAAGGCTCCATATCCGCGGCATGTCGTTCGTCTCGAGCCATGCCCGTCCTCCAGAACTCAATATACTTTGCAATACCGTTCTTCATAAAGGACTGCTTCTCGCTCTTTCCAGTGGCTCTTGCAACCTCCTTCTCCTTGTTTCGCTTTGATTCGTTGACATGAACGTCACCCCAAAGCGGCTTGTAGGGTACTGGTTTTGGATCACCAATTGGAAGGTTAAGATTCCCGAATTGATCCGTCGTCCACATCTTCACAGGCTTATCTAAATGCAATATACAAAAAAGTTAGACAAAAACAAGAAAGCAATGAAATGGAAGGAAAGAAGGACAAAAGAAGCACAAAGGTAAAATCTGTTGGTTGGCAGCCAACAAATAAGTAACAAGAAAATCAGCAGAAAATGAATGCAAACAGAACGATGACAAAAACAAATGAGCCTCACTCGGAGGGAGCCATGATGAATCCGTCGCACTTCTCTTGTATCTCATAACCGGCCATCCCGCATCTTCACCTTCCTCTTCAACGTAAAATTTGAAAAGGTGCATCTCGCCAAGGCCAACAAGCTTATTCTTGCCTTTGTGATGGTAATCAACAATGTAACTTTTGAAATCAGCAACCTCTTGAACAAGTTCAGGAATAAAGGCTACTGTCTTCTGAGAGTCCATGAAAGATTTCATGAGGTCAGCTAAGCAGTAAATGTTTTTCCGTTTGATGAATTTTGAAAGGTAACTAAAATGCGCCAGGGTTGTTCGGCCGTCCGTCCGTCCGGTAGTGTCCGTCCGTCCGGCTGTCCGTCCGGTAGAGGCTGCTGTCCGTCCGATAAGGGTCCAACCCTAGTTTGACCATGACTCGAGGTAAATCAATTTACCCACTGCCACGAAGGCGATTACGTGGCTGACACGTCG